>JARHVA010001316.1:0-680000 GCA_037957365.1 Torreya grandis | reverse complement strand
CTACAAAGTATCAAACAACAAAGCATAATCAGATTTTAATCCCAAAAATTGAAATAAATTCTTAAAATTATTACAAAACATATTTTTTTTTTAAAAACCCTTTTTTAACTACATAGACCATGCATTAGAATACACTAGCCATGCTTATTTTTATACTAAATTGGACACACATAAGACTACACTGGTCTTGATTCATTTTGCATTGCATTGATCATACCATATAGTATTGGCCAACATTTTATTCTACTATATCAACCATTTAATATGATATTTTCCATCTTTCGATCTGATTGCATTTGCCATAACCCATAGTATTGGCCATGATTACCCATTACCACTTTATCGATGATATGTTAAATTGCATCAACCTAGTTTATTTATTGAGACCACTTCCATACCTACTTATATCAACCAAATATGTTAAATTTATACTGCATTGACTAGGAACTCACTTATCTACATTAGCCATACCATATGCTATTGGCCAGGAAAATTTCACCCCACTTATAAACTGCATCAACCTCATTGATATAGTTTAACAAGCACATTGATTTCTTCCTTGACCCTAATAAATGCCATTGGCCTTATTGTTCACTATTTTTAAACTTCCCCTTTCCTATCATATATTGATATTCATTTTGGTGCTTGTTTTGGGTGAATTTCATTACACATATTTCCATAGTGATTGCATTTCCTGATCTAATTCATTTTATCCCAAAAAAGATAAAATGGACAATTAATGCACTACATGATTATACTACTCTGCTCATGGTTTTGATATGTCCACTAGCATGTCTACCTCCTCATTTGTGAGCCATGATCTCTTAGAGTGTTAATTTTGGATATTCAAATCTCTGGTTTAAAAAAAATAGAAATTACACAAATAAATAGTTTTTCACCTATTTATACTTAAAATTTTAAAATTTTCATCCTTCAGTTTTTTACCTCGAGATTCTATTTTTGCCCATATATTCATTTCTATATGTCATTTACATGAACCAAAAGAATCTATAGATTCCTAGCAAGATAGAGAATTTTTAAGTACTAATAAAATATTTTTACAAAAAATTGGAATTTTTTTCTTATTTTTTAGGTTTGCCTCTCATTCTACATGTTGGGTGCCCATGTAACATCATCTACAACCAATAAGGTAAATGAAGGTATGTATTTTAATTTTATTTATTTTAGTTATTTCCACATTTCATTTTAGTTGTATTTTTATGATTTTATATTCTTTCCCAAAGCACCATCCTATGTTACACTATTATAACAAGTGATAAGCTTTAATTTGGCCATATGTATACACATAATATTTTTCACTTTATCATTTATTGGCAATTTATCTTGCAACAACTTATCGATCATCAATCTCCCTAAGTGCATGCCTTAAAGGGTGCACTGAGAAATGGGTTGGCAAGGCTCTTGGTGCTTTGTGAGATATGTTGATATTAGACCATATCAACATTACTACTATCAATTTAAATTCTTGAGAGTGTATTTCCATCTAATTCTTCCATCTTGTCCTTGTTTAGTTGTGCTAACTTACCTATATCATATGACATCATCATGGCTGATATCATATATTTAATGATTTTTACCCTTCCTATATTATATTAATTAGCTTAATATATTTATGATATTATCTTTTGAAATTTATATTTTATTAGCCTAACTAATACCGTTAAGTGCTAACTAATTTATTTTAACTATATTGGTTGGGTCATTACCACTAGCTTAACATTTAGGGTGGGCATTTAGTATTGGATTGGTATATATATGGGTCATATTTCATTCCAAAGATATCATATACACTCTATTCACTTTTCTTTTACTTGCACTTCTACCCTAAGTCATACTTATAGGAGTTTGTGGTCTAGAATTTTATTTTGAGGAAGCTTGTCTTGTGGTGTCTTTAAATCTCAATAAGAGGATTTATAGTGAGTTTATATATGAGTATATCTTACATATTTATCCAACCATTTGAAATCTTCAACCCAAAACATTATCTTGAAAATTTCCACTTGATCTAAGGGGGAAATTGATGTTCGATGGGTCCACCCCAAGGTAAGTATGTATAACTCTATGGTCTTTCCTTCATTTACTTAGTACATTAAATGTTGCTTTTTACTTAGTGAATGAATGTGTGTGTATCCTTGTTTTTGCCTTCTCTACACTAAATAAGTTGGTGTGGCTATAGGATTGCTTAAACTTTCCATATTTCACTTTAGGTTGCATAGACCCCCATTTGGTTGACCATTACACCATACTAAATTATAATAATTCCAACTCTTCCCTTTAGTTTACTTTACTTTACTTGAATAATTACAATCATTGCTTACAATAAATTTACTTTCATAAAGGTCTAGTGAGAGCTACATCCTTATGTCATATGCTTTGGCTTTGAAACCTTTTCATTCAATACTTGGATGATAAGGTAATAACCTATGAATTTTATAGATCTAGTATAGGAAGCTTGTCTTGTGGTATATTTGAACCTCAATAAGAGGATTCACTAGGAGTTCCTAGTTGAGGATATCTTACATCTTTATCCAATCATTTGATGTCTTTAACCCAAAAAATTATCTTGCAAATTTCCACTTGATCCAAGGGGGAGATTAATGCTCGACGGGTCCACCCCAAGGTAAGTATTTATAACTCTATGGTCTTTCCTTTATTTACTTATTAGATTAAATTTTGTTTGTTTCTTAGTGAATTAATGTGTGTGTATCTTTATTTAGGCTTTTTCTACACCAAATAATTTTGTGTGGCTATAGGATTGTTTAGACTTTCCATATTTCACTTTAGGTTGTATAGACCCCCATTTGGTTGATCATTGCACTTTACCCAATTATAATAATTAAAAATATTCCCCTTAGTTTACTTTACTTTACTTACATACTTAAAATCATTGCTTACAATCAATTTACTTTCATTTAGGTCTAGTGAGAGATACATCCTTATGCCATATTCTTAGGCTTTGGAACCATTTCATCTTGATATTTATGTTGTAGGTAGACCTATACTAGATTGATAAAATTTATAAGTTATTACTTGATCGTCTAAGTATCATAGGATCTATTTGATTGACCTTATTTGTGTCTGAGTCTATTGATACAAGATAGTTATAGGTTAATCCTAGCATGTGCACATAACCTACTAACTCTGTATAATAATCTATTGAATAGTAAAATCCATGTGTATAAGTGCTTTTGATATAGTGGAGATACACTTATTAGATTTATAATTAATATCATGAGGTTATTTTATAAAGAGAGAAATAATTCCTATAACAAAAGAGATATTATGGTGGTTGTGAGTAAAGTAAATGACACTGCCAACTATCTATCTATACATGATAACATCAATTAAGGATCTAGAGAACTTGGTTGTGAGATTTACTCTAGAAAAAAATGGAATAGACATAGGTTTATAATTAGTCATGTGAAATATTTCCAATAGATCTAAGGAATACTTGGGCTATGAATTAAATATCCTGGAGTCAAAATGAGTGATCTCCAAACCAAGGAAGTAGTGTATAATTCCCAAGTCATGCATCTCAAATTATTGTTAGAGGGATACTTAAATTCTCTAATAAATGAAGATTAAATTATTGTGAGAATAACATCAACCACATAAATAACATCTAAGATAAGATAATTATGATGTCAATGAATGTAGACATTGGGGTCAAACTAGCAATGAGAAAACCTTGATGAGATAAGGAAAGATTCCATCTTCTTAGATCATGATCGTGGGACATGTTGAAGTACATAAATGGATCTCTTAAATTGGCATATAAGGGAGGATTACTATAAAAAACCATGAGGTTGATTGATGTATATATCTTCATGAAAGTCACCATGAAGAAAAACACTCATCACATCCATATGATGCATTATCCATCTTTGAGATGTGGAAATAGAAAGTACAAGGAAGATGGAGTTTATTTTAGAAACAATGGAAAATGTCTCATAATAATCAATTCCTTCCACTTCCACCTGGTAAAATCCTGTTGAAACTAGTCATACTTTATATTTGTTGATACTCCCATGTACTACATATTTGGTTCAATAAATCCATTTATAATGAACCATCTTTCTTCCTTTCAAAAGAGAGACTAAATCTCATTAGAGAACCATACTCTTCATCCTTGGCTATGTCCTACTATGAACTATCACTAGCCTCAATAAATGATTTAGAATTTTATGATGTTTCTATATATGCATGAGGGAGTTCATGTTAATCTACTCAAGTGCACCAAGTATTGATAGGATCACCACAAAAAGAACCAACTGCTTCTTGTGTCTTATGAACCCATTGAGGAATAGAATGAGGGGAAAGAGTAGATGGTGGAAGAGGTGTCTCATCATCATAAGGTGTTTCATCCTCATTAGTGTATATATATATATATATATATATATATATATATATATATATATATATAAGTAGAATCCATATACAAAATGGAAGAGTAGGTGGGTTTAGATGATGTAGCATGTGGAGGACACTCCTTAAAGTAAAAAATATAAAAATTTTCAATTTATGTATATCTAGATGTAATAATTTATATCCCTTGACATCATCAGGATGTTCCAAAAAGATACAAAATTTTATTTGAGGTTGTAGAGCCTTGAATTTGGATTTAGGAATGTGTGCCCATTTTTCACATCCAAATATTATTAGGTGCTCAATATAAGGCTTCTTCAAGTTTCATGCCCCATATTACTTTGTCTGGAGTGTGGATTTAGATATAACTCACATAATTAATAACTTCATATCAAAAAGAATGAGAGAGACTATATGACTGAATCATACAATTATCCATTTCTTTGAGTGTGTGATTCTTTATTTTATTAATATCACTCTATTGTAGACTATATGGAACTGTATGTTTTAGCTAGATGCCATGAGTGGAAAAAGGTCTATACAACAAGAATTCATATATTCTCTACCATTGTCTATCCACAAATATTTGATGTAATTTCTAGATTTTATTTAGCAAAAGTCTTAAATTCAAAAAAAATTGAAAAATCTTGACTTTTTTAATTCAAAATATGCCCAAGGATGCCTCTAAAAGTCATTAATAAAGGTAAAGCACATAACGGGTCTGATCAAAACTTTTTTTTATAAAATACCCTATAATATCACTATGAACAAGTTGAATAACCTTAAATTTTTTCCATCCTTTCTCTTTTACACCACTATCATTAAGATGTTTACCAAGAACATACCCTAGACAGACACCATCATAAAATGTAATGGAAGGTAGATCAATGACCATATTATGTTAATGAAGCTATTGAAGATAGTGGTAGTTTAAAAGGCCAAACCACTCATGTCATAACTCAATTTATTTGTGTAAGTAATACATGGGAAGGGGGATCAAACACAAAATGAGAAAATTGTAATATAATTAGGTAGGGGTATATATTGTATATTAGGGGTAGAGTAGTAGTAAAATGAATAGTAGTGAATAGTAAGGATTAGTAAGGAATAGTAATAATAATACCACATTCATAGAAATGAAGAGTGGAATAGATTAGAATATTATAAATAGAGGGGCATAGACTATTGTAATGCATCCAAACAAATATCAATTTAATTATATTATTACTCTAATAAGGAGGTAGCCCCTCAAAGTGGCAAGCGAATTGTCGAGTGATTCCCTCCCTAATATGAATAAAATATTATATATTTAGTATTTTTAGCTATTTTTTGTATTTTAGTATAGAATTTTTTAACATTTGGTATCAGAGCTCTTTCCAAGACCATTTTCATATATTTTTTCTATTTTAATATGAGGTTGTTTAAGTAGGGGTTTGTAATTTTGTTCATAGTATGCTCCCACATTGCCTTTGGGATCTTGGTGATCAAAAAGTGGATAAAAATTGAGTTGGAGAGAATATTTTTAAGAAGTTAGTTTTGGGAGGAAAATTTTAATAATTATATAGATATTGTGGTGAGTATTTTTATTGCAAGCACATTTTAAAGCTTCATGGAGCAAGTCTAAGTTATCCATTGCATCTTGGAGGTTTTCAAAATTCAGATCTACATATTTCTCTCTTTTCCAAAGTTACAAGATGAAACCAAAATAAAAGCGCATATTTTCATTTTTGCCTTCAAAATCACAATTGTTCTTTCTCAAACTTATATAGATCAAAAATTAATCACACCAAATAATTTTTGGGTTTTATGTCCCTCATTTCCATATTTATAGAATAATTTGAATTTTTAAATTTCATTAGATATTGAAAATTTTATTGCAATTTTAGTAACTAAAAGTTGTTGTTTTTGTTGTTGTTATTTTGTGTGTGTGTGTATCATAGGAAAATGTGTTTTATGGAAGTCTGAGTGTAGGATGCATTTTTGATTAAAACTGACATCCTCTCAATTTTAATTATGGGGCTTCACATTTTATATGGTGTATTGATTAGACTTCATCAAATTGACATAGTTAGGGAATATTAGGCCATGTTTGATAGACTTGTTGATCCACTTGAAGGCCTATTGGATGATTTCTACACATGTTGCTTCATCCAAGGGCTTAAGGATGAGATTTGATCCAGGGTCAAAATATTCCACCCTTAAACCTGGATGGAGGCTTATGGCTTATATAATATATTTGAAGACTGTATTTGACTATGTAATAATGAGACACCATCAATTTTATGCCAAAATCATAACACAACACCCTTTCTCCAAGCCATCAAATGTCTCAACAAATCAAATAATGATTCCAATGTAATATACCTAAGTAGGGGTATATATGATATATTGGGGATATAATAGTAGTAGAATGAATAATATTGATAGTAAAGAATAGTAATAATAATAATAATACCAAATTCATATAAATTATGAGTGGGATATATTAGAATAGTATGAATAGATGGGCATAAAGTAATGTAATGCATCCAAGTAAATATCAATTCAATTAGATATTACTCTGATAAGAAGGTAGCACCCTTGAAGTGACAGGTGATTTATGGAGTGAGTCCTTCCCTAAAAGAAATAAAATATTATATATTTAGTATTTTTAGCTATTTTGTGTATTTTAGTATAGAGTTTCTTAAAAAAATGTATAAAAGAGTGCACAATAATCTACCTTTCCAATTGTAATGATCTAAGAAGGATAATTATACTATTGAATGATGGCTAAATCAAGTGTGAACTCAACTATATTTCAGGCCTAAGTGATGTGATAGATTAAAATAATATTTGTTGAGAGAGAAGGCACATAATTTTTTTTTGAAAGTGAAACTGATCATCTCAATAGATCCTTGTCGCTAAATATTCAGAGAAGAAGAGTCACCTACAAATATTTGTTTCATAATACAAGTATCAAGAGAAGAAATAGAATATACAGATCAATCCATGCTATGAGTAGCTATGAATTTTGGAATCAAGATGACTGATGGGGGTGAATCAGTCTTTAAAATCTTTCTTTTAGTTCCACTTAGGCATTTATAAACATTCATTCAATCATGTAGATCAAATAATCACTAAGTAACCATCCACATATGCATGAAACATAAGAACACAATATAACACAACTTATATATGGAAAACCCTTAAGGAGATGAAAACCCATCGATATACAAATTTACTACAGTCCTATAAGACAAACACCAACTTTAGTGAAGCACCAACTTCACATGGAGCACCAACCCCAACTAACAAAGCACCAACTCAGCTAGGCTTTAGCAAGCACCCACTTGTCAAGAGACACCAATCACCTAAATTAGTTACCCACCTAAAACACTTGATCACCTTCAAAAAAAAATTCTTATACAATAGATGATGATCTCCTTCTTCAACTCTTCTCTCTCTTCAAAACCTCCCAAACTACCTTCTAGGCTTCTTTGCTCAATTAGTCCTCTTCTTGACTTGATTAGGCCATATAACCTTAATTTTCATACATATGACCTATATCAAATGTTTTTAATCAATCCTATATACTCATTGTATGGTCTGTAATACCTTATTCTGATCTATAATGTATTATTCTATTCTTTTTCCCTATGTTCACTCAATAGGCTTAAAATTGCCTAGTATTTATACAAGTTTCTTGTTCATTTTCTTCTTAGTTAGATAAACACCCTTAACCTCTTAGGTAAAACATGAAATGGATCTTATGACATATAATATACATGGATAAATTATATTTGAGGCCATTTAGGTATTACCTACCTCAATTAGGCATTATCTCATCTTAAGGTCTCATGGAGACCTAACTCTATTAGGTCTGTTTAGAACACGTTACACTTTGTCTTTCTTGGAGCACTTTAAAACACTTAATATGATATTAACATATCATATACCAATTAAATATACCATTATTGAGTTTATATAGGCTTTATAACATGTTTTAGCTTCAACCACCACTTATAGCACACTATTCACAATTAGGCTTATGCATACCCAAAAAGTCTATCTTGAACAATTGAAGCATAAATAAAAGTTTTTAAAATAACCATGGAAAAAAATAATACAAATATAACATGAAATACCTCAAAAATTTCACCAAGTTCATTAGAATTCATTACATAGGGCAAAAAGACTCAAACCCTTCTCTATAAGTAGCCCACTCAGAACTACCAATTAGCCTCAAAACACAATCATGGACAACTTGATATTCAAAACCTGAAAGAGCACTTTCCATAATCACAGACAGTTAAAAATATTATTTGACATCTCTAGATCATTATCAAGTACAAATATCACAAAGTCTAATGTCAAATATTGGTCTTGCAAACCAATATTTTGTCTTTAGTTTACACAGCCAAACCTGAACCAATCAACCCATTTTAGCTTCAACATTTAAATCACTTTCACTGAATTTAAAAAAAACAACATAATGTGCATTAGATGCTTTAACTTAGGGCATAGACCCTAAAAATCATTGTTACAACTTCTTTACTAGAACTGCCAGTTTACCTCGAATACCAATCATGGTGATTTTGACCTCATACTTGGTCAATACACTTGGTACAACCTATCACACCAAAAAAAATTATCACATGCTCATTCTTATCTTAAAATCTGAAAACCTCATTTGGCCATCATCTCTCTTTTTTCTTGCCTGGACCTTGACCTTCAAACCACATTAGGCCTTGAAAATGACCTTCAAGCCTCTTTTCATGAACTCTCCATGTCACTTACATGTTCATAAAACATATCATATGCTCAAAAATTGTCAAACATCCTTCATATTCCTTGACAATAGATCATGATGCATCATTAGGTCAGGTGGGTCTAGAACTAATCTAGTTGCAGACTTGGGTTTAAGATCGTACCCCTATAAGCTCACCTTGTAACTCTCTTGAGTGCTATAATACCTCAAATTCATATTCAATCATCCTTATATATCCACTCATGCCTCTGTGTATTCATCTCACCAATCCATCATACTCATACATTCTCACAAAGTTTCTTCATGCTATGATTAGTGTCATGACAAGGATTCTCAAGCTCTTGAAGCTTAAAAACTAGTCTTGAAACACTCTTTGATGATTATATACCTTGTACACATTCCTTACATGCTACTTAAATAGTGTAATACCTATGTACATACCTATTCATGCTCATAATGCACGTGCTTATGATATGACTATGTTTGTTATGACTAGGCTTCTCAAGACAACTTGTACTCAAGGACTAGTTTTCAATAATGCTTACCTTGACTTGAATCTTGACATCAACCTCATAATAATCATTAATTTTCTTTCAAATTCTCTCTTAACATAGAGACATTAGGTTTCCTTCAAATTATATCTCATCACATGGCTTCATTATCATACAAGCACATAATTTCATGTCTCAAACACCATTCATCATGCATCTTCACTAGATGAATCTTGACATCAATGGAATCACCCTTGACATCAATGAAAACACTTATAAACAAACTCCCACTTTATCATTTATGACAAAACATTTGACAATTTGTTCACTCTCATCTCCTTTCTTTAACTTTCTCCCCCTTTGAAATTAATGATAAAGGGTCTTCACAAACTACCATCTAGAACCACACCTTATAACAACACAATTTATAAATCATTTAAGGAAACATGCTCCCCATTACTCCATCCATACCTCCTTTAAATGATCTCATATTACAATACTACTTCAACACAGATCAAGCTTAGTCAATAACTTGAATAGCTCACCCTCAAACCAAACATCCACCATGCTTTTGTTAACTAATTAGTGTCTCCATAAAACCTAATGGAGTCATCTATTTCCATAGAGCACTAAAAAAACACAAGTTTAGGAGATTCCCATATCTTCATGCTCTCACAATATTGAATATCCTTCAATATTCTTTTAGTCTTAATTGGCAATATAGGTTTGAATTCTTCATTATCCATTTGATCATCAATGTGAGCTAACAACATACATTATTGACTTGATTTCATATTTGAATTGTTTTCTATCATAGTAAATAGTCCACTTGAGCTTGTATACTAATCATGACTCATCTTCATAATCTTTCATTTCCATAGATTCATTTGCCTTCTTTCTTGCACTCTAGGCACTTTAAACCTCATGTTCTTACTTGATGACCTTCTAATTCTATTAGGATATAATCTTGAAATGTGTCCTACATTATGACAACTATAGAAAACCACATTATACATACTATTTTATTGATGTGAATTGTGGCTCCTTCCATAGTTCCATGAGTACTCATTATTGGAGGGTCTTCTACATTCTCTTGCTCTATGATCAAAATAACTACATAAGAAATAATAACCATTGAATTGACTAGCATACCTTATATTATTAAGCTATTTGATAGGTCTTTTCATGTTAACCTTCTTATCTTCAATAGCTTTATCCTTGACTTGAGCTGCCTCCTTTTGCTCTTCTTTAAAACTAAGACCTATTTTATCACTTGCAGACTTTTGACTACTCAAGATGTTATCTAGAGCCTCAGTGCTCTTTTCAAACATCACAAAGGTTCTCATCTTACTAGATGCTTGATTTAACTTAAATTTCAAGGATTCTACTTCAGTTTCATACATGATGCATTCTTCTTCTTTAGCCTTTAGGTTTGCATTGACTATATCCATCTATGCTTCAATTTGATCGATGATCTCATCATACTCGTTGAAAGTGTTAATTATTCTCTTCTCAAACAAGCCAATCTTCTCCTCATAATCGTTAACTAATGATCTTAGTTTATGATTCTTTCTTCTTTGGAATTTCAATTCCTCTAGGGAACTTACCAATTCTACCTCAAGATTCACTTTAGCTTCTTCTTCATCTAATTCTACATCAACTATAAGGCATTTTAAATTTGAGAAACTATCATTTTCTAATTCTATGGCCATGAATAAGGTTTATTTATTGTCATGTTTAGGTTCATTACTACCATCATCATTATCAGATGCACTTGAGACATCAAAAGAATTATCTTCTTTAGTATAGAAGTTTCTCTTGTTCTTGAAATTTCCTTTTCTACCTTCATAATTCTTGAATTCCTTATTTTTTTGTTAAGATTATAATCCTTTTTGTCATCTTCATAATGTTCATCATGTTCTTTATTATTCTCAAATTTATCTTGGTTAGGACACTTGGATGAAAAGTAACTAATCTTACCACAATTAAAATATTTAACAGGCAACTTACCCTTGTACTTACCTGGGCCAAACCTCAATTTCCTTACAAATATGGCTATTAGTTAATCATCATCAATATCTAAACATTATTCATCCTTGAACTTATTGGATTTTGACTTCTTCTCAACTTTTAAAGTTACTTCCTTCTTGGGAGGTCTTCCTTCATTTTTTTCTTGTCTCATAGGTAGTCAAGATGCTATGAAACCCATCCATCTCTAGTTTATCTAAATCTTGCATCTCTTCTACTACATATACCTTAGAATAAAACTTAGAATTTAGTGATCTCAATACCTTTTGAACAACTATAGACTCTTTCATGTCTTCTCCAAATCCTCTAATGACATTGACAACTTCATTAACCTTCAACATGTAGGATGCAATAGTTTTATCTTCATTCATCTTCAAACTTCAAATTGTCTCATGTGGGTCTAGAATTTGACCATATTTAGCTTGATGTCTCCTTCATAAATGGCCTTCAACTCATCCCATATCTCTTTTTCTGATACATAGTGCATCACCTTCACAAGATCTACCTTTGATAGACCATAAATAATGGAATTCATTACCTTGGAGTTGTTTTCACTAGCCTTCTTACCTGTTGCATTAGTTGGTAGAATAAGAGGAGCACTATATCCATCCATAAATGATTTCCAAATGTCATTACCTTGACATATCAAATATATATTCATCCTAAAATTACAAAGTTCATAATTAGATCCATTGAATAATAGAGCCTTACTGGTAGAGAAACCACCTTGAGTTTTTTGACCAATATAGAATCTAGGAAGTAAAATATGCACTTAAAAAAAAGGCTCTAAAAATGGAGCTCCTATTGTAAATAAAATATAAATTCAAAATGTGTGTGGAATGCAAACCAAATGCATTGATGGGTAAAAAAAAATATTGTGTGGAAGGTATGGCCCCTTGTCACACTAGGCCCACTTGTTGATCTTAAGCAACATAATTTGCAAAAAATGGTTCTTGGAAAAAGTGACTTGGATAAGCTTTGAATTTTTGACCTCTTTGAGCGGAATACTTTAATAAAAATAATATAGCCACTTTCCCATTAAGATACTAACAACTAAGATGCATGAAAAATATATTTATTATTATTATTATTATTATTATTATTATGGTCTAATTAAATTTTTTGGGGGTAGCTATAAGACTCGATCCATGCACCTTTTTTATTTCTAAAGACTTGACAAGCCTATCATAGCCATTAAAACCCTCACAAATACACTTTATTGAAATTGCCAAATACTATTTTTCTTGCATGACAATGTTTGCTTATGCTTTGTGACCTCTTGGGGACTTAAATCATAGACATCAGTAAGAGGAATGTTTTTTTATGTGGTAGTCAAAACACTATTCATGTATCACTATTCATGCAACACTATTCATTGGTACTATTCATGGTGATGTGGTAGGTGATGTAGGGGATGATGCAAGAAGGCCATATGGAGTGGGATGCATTTTTAGAGTCACATGGAGGAACGTGGTGGTGTTCTAACTTATCTACTAAATATTCTCTTCTTTTTTACCTTGCACATATGACTTGTCTTTCACTGTTCATCAATAGTGTTTCACATGTGAAGGGTGGCTCTACTTTCCAAAGATGCTTGTCTTTAGAAATGATCACTCTAAGTGAGAACATGGGGTATATTTTATTGGTCCTTACTCATATTTTTCATTCATGTGGGATGTGGGGCATAGGTGTTTAGTTGTCTTGTTATTCTTCCTTGAAAAAACTTATATATGAATGTATCCATTCTTAGCTTAGGTAGGTGAATTTGGGATAAACTTAGAGAGAATCCTGAAGGGCCTCCTTGGTTTGGAATGCCAAGTAAGTATGTGTGTTTAAGGGAATCTTGTAATTAGAGATAATCTTTGTTGATAAAACTTTTGTAATTGTGAGGATATTAATGAAGATTTATTGCATTTGTGATTGAATTCATGAGTTGAATTTGTGAGAAAGAGTGAGTTGTGGTTTGAGGCCACATCAACTGGTATTAGATCTAGGTTCTAATTGTTTGGGTAGGGAATGTGAGATAATTTAATGCAGGCATGAGATAATCCTTGTAAGATTAAAGATATTATTATGTATGTTTATTTTGTAGGTATGCATATGAAGAATGCAAAGAAGATTGGTAGAGTACTACCAGAAGAAGAATGGATGAATAAATTGAGGACATTGAATAGGTTGTTAAAGTTACTAATAGAGAGATATGAATATTGTGAGAATGAATAATAAGAATACTTGGTGTGGGAGATGATGGACTCCCTAAAATCTAAAATGGCTACATTAAAAAAGGAGATAATCACATGAAAGGATCAAGAGTGCAACCATGAAGAGTTACAGATGGAGGATAAGAAAAAAACTATGAGAGTTGTTGTGGATTGGCCATTGGTATCCCATAGTGACATTGAAGAGCATGAGGAGCATGCTAGTGTTGAAGAAGAGAAGCTTCTATATGTGGAACTTATTTTTTATTTTCAAGACATCAGTGTGTATGTGAGCTATGAGCATCCCATAGATGAATACATCCTTGTGAAGGATGATGTGGAGGTGGTGTATTATCTGCCATATGAAGGATACCCATTATGTGAAGATAGGAAAGATATTATGGATTCCCATGAATCGGAGAATTCAATATTTTTAGTTTTTGATGGTAATGAATTTACCAATTTTCAATTGGAAGTGATGGATGTGCAAGCTAGTGAGCATGAGGAGAGTGTGAGGGAAGAAGGCATCCAAGAAGAGATGCATATATAAGAATTTTTCATCCATGTGGAGTTGTATGGTGAGGAAGATTGTAGCCTTACATAGGTGCATGTTAATGAGGAGATCATTCAAGAATAATTGCAAGCTTAATTGGAGGAAGCTTTAGATGAAAAGTTGGTTGGTGTTAGAGTTCCAACCATAAAAGAAAATTTTGTGCAAGAAAGTGCACATATGCAGATTGTGGTAGAACATGATGTTTCAAGTATTGAAGATGAGATGCAAGTTTCCATGGTGTAAACTTTGGATATGGATGTTGTGCAAGTGTGTGTATATGAATTTTTTTTGAGATTGATGTGCAAGAAGGTGTACATGATGAGAGTGATAATAAGAATGTTATTTTAGCCATGGGTGAGAAGCTACAAATTTTAATGTTATGTGATGTTTTGGATGATCCAACAGATGGTTGGATGATGTATGAATAAATCTAGGTGGGATTTTGGTGGATGTGTGTGGATAGTGGTGGGATAGAGATCACATGGGATGATGAGATGCATGGTAGAGCATCTTAGTGGAAGAGGTTGGTTTTTTTGTGGGTGTAGTCCCACATGTATATCCATTGATGTATGGATATGTTTTTCAATCAAGAGAATATTTTTTGGTCCCACAAGGATGGTTTTGAAAAATCTAGTATGTAGATGCTAGAAGTGGATAAAGAAAAGGAAAATTCTCTAGGTGCACATGGTGTATTGGAATGGGATGCCATGGTCATTACACTTAGTGACCAAAAAGGTTTTTCTACCACTCACTCCATCTATGTGATCATGAGATCAAATTATTTACCTTAGATGTTTAATGCAAGAGCATCCAAGGGATCGAGCAATCTTGTATCACCCAAAAATAGAGTGGTGTACTTTTCTATTTTTTCCAAAATAAATGGCATGGATACAATCAAGACAAATCATAAGAACTAAGTTAATTTCAACTAAAGGCAAATGATGTGGTGGCCAAAATGCTATTCATGCAACACTATTCATGCAACATTATTCATTGGTACTATTCATGGTGATATGGTAGGTGATGTAGGGGATGATGCAAGAAGGCCATGTGGAATGGGGATGCATTTCTAGAGTCACATGGAGGCACATGGTGGTGGTCTAAGATTGTCTAAATAAGATGCTCTTCTTTTTGACCTTGCACATGTGACTTGTCTTTCATTATTCATCAATAGTGTTTCACATGTGAGAGGTGGCACCAATTTTTAAAGATGCTTGTCTTTGGCACTGATCACTCTAAGTGGGAACATGGAGTAGAATTTAGTGGTCCTTACTCTTATTTTTCATCCATGTGGGATGTGGGACATAGGTGTTTAGTTGTCTCCTTATTCTTCCTTGAAAATATATATATATATATATATATATATATATGAATGTATACATTCTTGGCTTAGGTAGGCAAGTTTGGGATAGGCTTAGAGAGAAGCCTGAAGGGTCTCCTTGGCTTGGAATGTCAAGTATGTATGTGTGTTTGAGGAAAGATTGTGGAAGCTTGTAATGAGATATAAGCTTTGTTGATAAAGCTTTTATAATTATGAGGATATTAATGAAGATTTATTGCATTTGAGATTGAATTCATGAGTTGAATTTGTGAGAAAGAGTGAGTTGTGGTTTGAGGCCACTTCATTTTTAGCAAAAAATAATTCACCAAGCGCTATGTAATTAAACATGAATGAAAAAAAAAAGTAGTTTTGTGGAGTTATGTAACCAGGTTTGTTTTAAAAAAACCAAAAAGGTGGTCAGGGGATTCGATCCATAAACCTTATTAATGGGAGGATTTTAGGGAAAAAATTGATAATTTCTTAATCATTAAGAACTTTAAAATGTATAATCAAAAAAATAATTTTTTTCAAGAAACAATCTGGGTATTTTGAAAAAAAAGAATGCCATTGTTAGTGTGTAGGTGTTTTACCTAAAATTAAATTAAAGTGACACTAACCCATTAATTATATATAATTAATAAAATATGATTCAAGCTATGAATTGATAGAAATAATGACACCCTAAAATTTTACCATGATATTTTTGACAATGAAGTTTGACAAGTACAATGACAAATGTAGGAGGATAAAGAGAAACTTAACTTATTTTTCACACTTACCTAATATGTGTAGTTTAACTGGTTGGTTGGTATGCTAACTTAGATTGATATCTTCCAGATCTAGAGATTAATTTTTGTTTTGATTTGTTACCTACAAAATATTTCAAAATCATCAGTCAATCCTAACCTTTTTGGTCAATATTGACCTTTGGCAAAAAGGATCTCAAACTCTCCCAAGTGCACAAATGTTATAACACTATATTTTTACATTTTTGTTAACAATTTTTCATGCATGCATTCACATGAAATATCAAACCCTAATTTCCTACACAAGGGAGAAATGGATTGAATTGGACTGACCTTGGTCAATCCTCATTGAAAGACCAAGCATTGTACTACATTACCAATGTTCTGAAGATGAATAAAACTCAAATTTAGCTATCCCACATATGTATGTATGTGAAATGGCGATATACAGATATAGATGCTTATTATCCTAGCTTACCTTTGGCACAAGAATTCAAATGCAAAAATACTTCAAAATATAGCTCTAATAATTCAATATAATCAATGTATAACTTTCAATAGCCCTTAAAATGTGATAGTGTTTGTCATAAATCCCTTCTATAAACTTTGTTTATATAAGAAACTCCTAGAAGGTGAGTTAAAAACTTAGTGACATGCACAATGGACCCAAAATACCTTAAGTGGGATTCAAAATCAATAAAAAAAAAGAGGAAACATGTCAAAAAAGGAGTAAAACTAGCAAGGGTTTGAACTGTCGAGAAGGGTCACAATATAAGATAGGATATAGGCTTTTTCTTAAAACCTGACCCAAATTCAAAATAACCCTAAAACATTAAAAGGGTTTATAGATCTCCATTTTTAAATGTGGTTTAATCAAATAGAATGATAAAATCGTGTCACAAGTCATAGAAAATATAAAATAAAATGGGGAAAACATAAGAGAAATGTGCCAGTAAGTGTTTAATTCTCAGCTAAGATCTATATAAAGAAAGTGGTTAAAACATATTTTTAAAACAAATGTTGTGTCAAAATTAGGTGTTTATAGTTTCCCCCCATTTATTATAGTATTTTAATGAAATTAAAAATATTGGATGAAAGGGAAAAAATAATGAAACTTACGCAGGTGATTGTTGTGAAGAGTTGTTATGTGGTTTAATGATCCAAAATGTTCCTACAAAAATAAATGTATATAATTATATGTAATTATTTTTCAAATGAAATAAAAGATATAACTATAGATGAAATATTATAAATATCATTAAAGGTACAACACCACTTGTATTCATGCCAAAGAGAAGTAGGAATGTCATGGTTCCATAATTTAACCGAATCATCGTGGAGAAGAAGAAGTGACTTGTAGTGTCTATTAATTTCTTGGTCAGGAAAATGGATAAGATTTAAAGTGGTCAATGTGATGTATAGAATCATTGAGGGTTAAAAAAATGTCAATGTGTTGATTGTAGTTGTTGTGTTTTTTTGAGAAAAAATTATCTTCTCTTGAAAACTAGAGAATTAGGGGTGATCAAGCCCCCATGTGAATTTTATATGTATACAATAAATAATACAAATTGATGTATGCAAGGAACTCAATTTATCTTTGTTGGTATTTTTAACCCCAAGATGTGAAATGGGTTGGAATCCAAAAATGAATTTGTAGGATATAGTGTTGAAGATTGCATAATCTTCAAGTCATGCACTACACACTTTAAATGAATCGACCACTGCATATTGATTTAGATTCAATTGTCACTTGATTCCAAAATGCATGGTAAAAAGATAATAGATGTCATCTATGCCCCTACTATGTATGCAACTAGAAAATAGTATATAGTATATGCCACAAGATTGTAGTATGATCTTCAAATTTGAAAATAGTATAGTGTGGATGAATATGTATCATGCCCCCATTAACAAATGTGAAATATGTAACTATATGTAGATGTATATTTGTAAATTTTATTTGAAACTTATACATGAATTTTTATCATGCACTCAAAACTATATGAATATGTAATTCATTCTTGTAATGTGAGTGAATATGCATGGCATATGCACCCATAATCTATGCCAATAAGCAATTTTTTTAACATTTTGCATTCTTTAAAAATTGTAATGTGTAGTATTTTAGAATTTATAATCTATGATTTTTTATTTTGATTGTATGTGAAAGGCATAAGCCCTTAATATTGTACCAATATCTAAACCTTTGAGGTTGCACTATGATATAATGACTAGTCGAGTATCAATTTTGTATATTTTCCCCCATGTTTTCCCCCTTTTGAGATGAGGGATGAGAGTGGTGAATCAAATAGTTCAAAATATATAAGAAGTTATATAAAATATATTAATTAGAATGATTATCATATGATGTATCAAATTTACAAGTCATCATGATTGTAAATTGTGTTCTCCGTAATAGAATATGATCAGTCGAATGTGAAATAATCGTAGTTGATTGTTAAGTATAATTGACAAAGGTAATGACACATATATTTTTAATTAAAAAATTTAGACTTGTTTATAATATTGATGTGAAATAAGGTGTCATATGTGTCCTGAAGCAATTTATAGAACATGTTTTTGATGAATAGAACTTGAAATACCACTTGTATAAGTTTTGAATTGTTAATTGAATTAAGTGTGAAATAGACATAATAATTAATATTGTGAAAAAATCAACTAAAATAGATAATAGGGTGAAAAATGTTTTTGTGATATATGAGATCTAAGTTTCTCAAAATGCATAGTCGATGACATGTATTGTCATTATGATTCATGTGCTTGTAGACTACTATATAAATTAAGACTATAGATGATCTAGTATGTATCAAAATTGTACCATTTTTCTAGTAATTTGTATGATTTGAGATTATTTTTAGTGAATTTTTTTTTTTTTGAAAATTTAAATTTTTCATACTTGGATAGTCTAAAATTCAGAATTTGACAGTTTTATGCTTTCAGGTTAGGATTGTCCAACTCTAGATGTTATTATCCCAAACTAGATGGTATTGTGATATATGAGACATTACTATCCACTGTTATGTCCCATTTTGGGCAATTTTGTCCTTTTGATTTTTACTATTTTTTCTCATAGTGTTTTCCTATTTACTACATTTACTTAGATTGAGAGCTGATATACTTTGTTTGGTCTATTTTTGTAGCATGAATTACATGCAAATGAGTTTTGATATGGCTGACATATGAGTACTTTGTTAGAGTTAGGATTAGAAGATAAAAATGGAAGATATTAGATGAGGTTGGTTTATCATATGTTGGCCAGTTGGGCCAAATTCCATGTAATATGCATTTGATGACTATATTGATAGAGTGGTGGGATACTGATGCATGCATTTTCTAATTTCTAATGGGTGAGATGACCATCACTTTGGATGATATGTGGCACATCTTATGGATTATTATTGTTAGCAAGAGTCCCATAGTGATGGATGTAAAGGGTTTTATATAAATGTAGTGGGTACATAGATTCATGATAGGAAGACCAAATAACGGTGATCAGGGTGGTACTATGTTATTAGATCAGATTATATGATATGATGCTCTGTGATTGTATAAATTTATATGTTTTGTATTGGTATCATTTATAATGGTAAATGTTGGAGCTATGTCTATCTCCTATCATATTTAATATAGTTCATACCATTGAGGAGAAGAATACAAGATATTCCTAGGAACATAGCATGCTAGTCCATTTATATTATGATTTACATATATTTACATTGGAGGTGCATGCAAGTATTCTTTGAGTTGTTATGTTGTTACATGTATGGTACTATGAGCACATTACTATGGTTTTTCCATTTGGTGGACCTCATCAATATTGTATTCATCCTAATATTTGTGCATCTTGATGGCTGGTACCATGATGGAGAGGGTTGAGCACTATCAAGTACAAAGTGATTTTGGAAGTCTTGAACCTATAACTATATATGGGGTATGTAGGATGACCTAAGGATGTCTGAGAGCTATGATGCATACAAATTGTTATGTGGATACAAGATTAGTTTCATGATGTCTATAAGAGGTTTCATTATGAGTGAATGACTCAAAAATTTGGGTTGATTCAAGATGTGCCTCTAGTGGTTTATCCATGGATGCAGAGTACCAGAGTAATTATTAGAGTGAGTTAGAGGCTAGGGCTTATAGGTGCAAATTTGGATTCTTATCCAAGGACATAGTGAGATCATATGGTTCTGTTAGTAGAGGGTGATGATGCAATATGTACAACAACCTATATATAGTGATGGAATAATGCCCAACAAGATTCATTATTTCTTATTGTAGTAAATGATCATAGTGTTATGCCCCTAGAAAAGGGTAGAGGGGATGGATATGGATTATATGTACCACTTGGACTTGAGCTTGTACCTAAGCTTGTAGCATAACTTATTGGTGGAGATGCCCATGTTATGGCAACTGTTGTGATAGTTATGTCTGATCATAAGTATTTATATGATTTTTTTGGTTTTTTTTATAGTCAATTAGAGATTATTGATTAACATATTCACATGATGTGATTTTATAGGTGATGCATATTTGTTTATGATGGTAGATGTAACCATCCGTACCTTGATGCAAAATGTGCTATATGATGTAATAGTTGATGACTTGGTAGCAAAAGTTGATTATATTATTACTGAGCACACATATTTTTTTTATTAGTGTGTCATCATAATTATGACATATATTGTGGTTGCTAACAAGCATGATGACATATAGATAGATCTTGATAGATGGCTTGCACTGAGCTATGATTCAAATTTGTTAGATATTTTATCAATCAATTTTTTGCTTTGCAGTATGAGCATACACATGTTATGGTTCATAATGAGATACTTGAGAAGCATATTAGATTATATAAGTAATAATCATGATCACATGGAGCAGTAGGATGAGATGGGGACTCTACTTTGTAGGTTACAAAGTCAGTCAGTAGTGATAGCTCATATGAGGGGGATGTCCCCATCATTAATTGAAATTTTGTATTGTAAAAATTATTTTTAATATATATATATATATATATATATATATATATGAGATCATTTTTTATATGTTAATGTTATTCATATGTATGTTATATGTATTGAGTAATTTTTATTTATAAGTTTCATAATTTGATTAATTTTAATAGAATATTATGAACATATGGATGTATATTGTCTTGATAATAGGCATGAAATGTAAGTATTTTTTAATTGTTAGTATCATGTATGTGATATTGTTGCTCAAAATTGGTTTCTAAAGTTGTTTGGAAAAAAAATTCACTATGATCTAGTTGCCATATGTGTTTTTAAATAATTTGAAATGGTTTAAATTCTAATTATTATACTATTTTGTTGGCTTTTAGTTTTGGTTGGTCCATAGATACTTGATTTAATATTTATTTTGAAGAAGATATAGATTTACTTGTAACATATAATATCGGAGCATCAGTGACTAGACCTTTTTTAGTGTCACCTCTATCTAGAGCTCAAATGAACAATGGTTCTTGAATAGGAATATCTTGGGATAACTCGGTCATTGTAAAATGTGAACTAGAAGAAGGATTTCTTCTAATGGTTTTTCCTATGAAAATTGATAGACCATTTGTTTCTTGTTAGGAATGTTTGGGGATGTCTTAGTATTTTTAGAATAACTACTAGAATAAGTGTGAGAAGAATACCTTGTTGTCTTTTTCTCAAAATTAATAACTCCTCTATCAACAAGTTGTGTAAAATTTTATCATAAATCATAACAATCAT
This sequence comes from Torreya grandis, assembly GCA_037957365.1. NCBI lineage: Eukaryota > Viridiplantae > Streptophyta > Pinopsida > Cupressales > Taxaceae > Torreya > Torreya grandis. Next base: position 657,771 of record JARHVA010001316.1, on the reverse strand, counting down.
TATTATGATGCCCATTAATACCATGGTAAGTGCAAAATGGTTGACCCTTTATCTTCTCCAATATGTGGGGTGGATGATAGTATTTTGGAGAAAGAGTGATCAGTTGCTTATCTAATGATGTAAGTAAAATATCACATGGTCAATCTCTAAAATAATCAAATTGAAGTGGTTGTCTCTTAGTAGAAGTAGATGATTTTTTATGCATGTTGATTATTTTCGTTTATATAAGACCTTTATTGTTTGTTACTGGATATGAAATGTTGGCTTAGAATCAGGTATTTGAAATGTTTTATGAACCTATTTTTAAAATTTTTTCCTTTTGTTAGCATCTTTAACAAAAAATTTGCCTTTTAGAGAATATGCATTTAATTTTATGTTGTTTCTTACTAGCTCACATGCGTATTTGTGCAATCCATAGGTAAACTATTGAAATAAATGTAAGGATTATGCAATGCTCTTTCTTTAAGTGTAGAAATAAGACCCTTAATAAATATGAATTGTATTTCTATATCTAAGGGTACATATATGAAATAATTTAATGCATTCTTAAATCATAAAACATAATATCGAATAGACTCATCATCATCTTGCTTTAAATTTTATAAATGTTCCAATGTTAATTTAGGCATTTCATGCTTATGATAATTAGATAAGAATATGTATTATACATTATTAAAAGTGGGTAAATAACCAATAAGAAGACTATAGAACCAATCACTATCTTCTCATGTTAGACTTATATTTAAGGCTTTTAATAATATGTGTCCATTTTTAGCCCAATGACCAAAAGAATGCACACATTATGTTAAATTGTTAAAAAAAAATCATGACCATCAAATAAAGGTGACATGGGCATGATATACTCTTTTGGATAAGGATAATTGAAGACATTTCATATAATAGTTTTATATTGAATGATATTATCTTTAATATTAGCACGACATGATAATAATTGAAAATTAAGATTTGACACTTGCATTTGAAGGTCTCCTATAACATTCATCATAAATACAATATGGAAAATAGGAATGATTGAGGTTTGAAAAAGTTCACTCATGGGTTGTAATTTACCATCTACTTGAAACATGGGTTTAATGGAATCATCATGACTATCATTGCATTCCAAGACCACATCGTTACATAATTAAGAGTCTTTACATAAAGGATTATTCATATCACATGATTTTTTAAAGGAAGAGACTATATCATTTTAAATTTAATGAATATTTGTATGTAAATAAATATTCAAATTAGCCTTACATTCCTCTTATCCTAAAGCATTGCTAAGAGAGGGTTCTAAAGGAGGTGTAGGGAAATTAGGCTCTTCTTTTGCAGAATTGGTATAGTTTTATCAAAATTATAATCATTGCCTTCATCGCTCATACTTCTCATATACATAATTAACATCATTGATCATATAATAATAATAATTAGTCTATTCACTACAAAAATCATAGGATATATACTTGATATAAAATACATAATCCAAAGGACCAGGAATAGTAGATTTTGAAATACATGCATTAGAGTAATTATAGAGCACAACATTGCTAGAAAATAGAATATTTAAGGGATGAGTGCTATTAGGGTTTCTAATAGAGGTGGTGATTTTAAACTCTAAGATTAAAATAATTTAAAAAATAAGGATTATTCCTTTAACACACTCCCACATGTAGACTCTAAGGAGAAGGTTAAGATGTGCTCAATAAAGAATAAAAACTTAAAATAGATCTGTCAATTATTTTTGAAATTTGAAAGAGGGTTTTAATTAAAATAAAAAATTAGATGAAATCCAAAAGTTAACTTAAAAATAGGTACACCATTTGTCCTCTACAATAAATTTACTTAAAATGGTAAATTGTAAATTCTGGAAAATATGTATAATATTTTGGTGAAAACAAAGAGATTTTTATCGACTTAATATATCTAGAAAAAACCTTAAGTCATTTTTTAAAATGAGTTAGTATGGATCATATATGATTCAAACATGGTGAATAATCAATAAACATAGTAACAAAACCCTAATAGTAAAATAAAGGTGAAATCCTAAGAAAAAAATAAAAAAATGATTTGTAGTAATAAAAAGGGGAAATCAAAGATCATATATGAAACCCTAAGACAATTTTGAGATTCTAGAGAGAAAATTGAAACCCTAATAGAAACTTAGGGTTTGGCAATATTTAAACAAAACATGGTTTCACCAATATGTTTTAACTAAATTTAGATTAATGCGACAATAACCTCTTATATAGATAAAACTAATAGAGTATGATTCAAGCTATGAATTGATATAAATAAACATAATGAATTTTTTTTTTAATATTTTTGAGAAGTATAATGACAAATGCAAGAGGATAAAAATAAACTTAGATTATTTGTCATATTTTATTGATTTTTGCAAGTTGACCAGTTGATTGAAAGCTATATATGATGAATTAGATTGATCACTTCCATATCTAGAGATTGATTTTTGTTCTGGATCAATACTAACATAATAAGTCAAAACTGTTAGTTGATCCTAACCCTTTTGGTCGACCTAACTTTTAGAAGAAAATATTTTAAACTCTTGCAATTGTTTAAAATCTTGTAATACTATATTATTTCACTTTTGTTAATGATTTTTCATGTGTGCATTCACCTGAAATATCAAAACATAATTCCCTACACAAACACTTACAATATCAAATTGGGGGAATTGAAAGAAGGGTTGATTTGGACTGATCTTTGTCAATCCCTATTGAAATACAAATCACTGCATTACATTTCCAATTCTCCAAAAAGGACTCAAATTCAAATTTAGTTCTCTCAACTATATATGTGTGTGAAATGGTGATATGCAAATCTAAATATTTTTTCTCATAGCTTACCCTTGACACAAACATGCAAATGTAACAATACTTTAGAATATAACTCTAATAATTTAGTATAAGCAATGAATAACATTAATTAGCTCCTGAAATGTGAGAGTGTTGGTCATAAATACCTTCTATATATGTTTTTTTAAGAATAAATTCTTAAAATTTGAATTAAAAACTTATTGGTGTGCACAATGGACCCAAAGGCCTTAAAGGGAACTCAAAAGCAATAGCTATAAAAAGGAAATGTGTCAAAATTAAAATTAAAATGGAAAGGGATATAACCATTAGGAAGAGTTGAGATATAGGAAAATATATTATAAACATTCAAAATTAATCATTAAGTGCTTGAAAATATTTAATCTTGACATCCTTACCCTTACTTGATATATTTATGATTCCATTAACTTATAATCTCTATGGGAACATTTGAAATTATATTTACTATATTAAAACTACTCAAAATATCATTCAAACAATTATATTTTACTTATAGACTCATGTCATCTCAGTTCTAATAGTCTTTATCCTTCAGGGATAGAACTACACTATGTAGACAGGGCCATGGTGTGGCCTTATCTCCCGCATTCCAATGATAACTTTTTAAATTCAAGATGTTTCATTTTACCCCTTCCATATTTTTATAAAGGTTTGTTAATGTAAATATTAAAAATATTTCTCTATTTAAACACATCAAATCCTTTCAAATCATCATCCAGTAATTACTTAGAAATTCTGCTACACATTGAGCAAAATGACACTCATCTTTCCAATTTGAATTTTGAAGTATTCAAAAGGTCATAGGCCAAATCTATTTTTTTCTAATTTTATGTCAAGGGCACTCATTTTAAATCATTCAAATCAATTTATGTAGTTTAATTCATATAAAAAATATCAATATTCAACACTCACTCTAGGAATGAGAACTACATCGGCTTGAAGACCTTTAGGACTATGCATGTAACACTCAAATTATGCAAGATTTTATCAGGTTATCTTGGCTATTTTCTTTGCCTGATTCCCTCATTTATATTTGATATCCATTTTTCTCTTAAGTATTATAGTTTGTATTTTTCAAGTCTTCCACGTAATAAATCAAAACACATATTTAATCAAAAAACCCTTACAGATAGACGTAGGTACCTAGATCAAAAAATCAATTGCATAATCAACCAAGATGTGGTTACAATCAATATATTGAAACAATTAATGGTTAAGTGGTGTTATTTATATACCCTTAATTTATTAAATTACATTGGTTAAATAATAATATATTTTATTATTTATCATACGTTTATCCTTGTGTAAATAGATAGTAAAATATATTAAATGACCTTTGGAGAGGTTGAGCCCATTAATATGATGATTGGAAAAGGTCATTTATAATGGGTAGCTTATCTTGCCTATATAATATAAAATTTATATTGTAAGATATAATGAAAAAAAAAGTGAGAAGAAAGACTATGTTAAATACTTGGTAGTTTCTCATAATATGAATAATCTTTGTGATTTTCTTACCTCTTGAAGGTTTTTCACATATATCTGTGTTATGGTGTGTTCAACTTTGCTCTCATTATTTCATAGTGAATGTCTTTGTTATTGGTCTCATATCCAGATCTAGCTAGTGTTACAATCATATTGTTTGTTATGTCATGGTATCAGAGCTAGTTGATGTGTGATCAAGTGACAAGATCATAGATCAGAATTTTTGTCTTATGTTCAAGCCTAAATTTATCCATTTCTGAAGCCATGGTATGTTCATAAAATAATTTGAAGCTTCTTCTTCAGTAAAAGTAAGTTTTTTCACTTATTTCTTATTTTAGAGCCTAGATATTTCAGATTTGAGCATTTTATCAAATTTTAAGCTTATTTTCATAATATAGATTTGCTTAGGTGTCTTACATGTGCTATAGATACTTGAGCATTAAAAATCATTAAAAAAAATTATGTTGCCTAATGATCTACAATAAAAATGTTTGAAGCTCTCTAATTATAGCTCTGAGAAAATAGAAACATTTAAAAGCAAGATCAGTCTTGAGCACCATTTTTGGGTTTATTGACAGCCTAAATAGTGTAAATATTTTATTTTTAAATTTTTTATAGATTGAAATATATTTCTAAATGATAGATATGTATTTTCTAACTTAATTAACACTTCTACAGAAGTCTCTGAAGCTACTAGTTAAAGATTTGGTGTTCATATACAATCATGAGATATTTATTTTACATAAATTTAATATTTTGATTTTTAAAAAATCAAAATTAATTAAATCACATAGCTTGCATGTGAAGTCTTGTATTGGATAAAGGGAAGTTTACTAGTATTTTTTGAGAAATATTTATAAATATAAGGTCCTTAAATCAAATCTCAATCTCAATATATATTTTTTATCAAAATTAATTTATTTATTTTAAAATAATTAGTTTAAAATTCTAATTATTAGTCATACAAAATCTCACGTGTGAAGCTTGCAACACTTTCGACGCGTTCGACACCCTTGACTTGTCATATTTTTTTATCGAAGATGGTCATATGACCAGTCAATATTTAAGTTTTTGTACCTTCCAAACACATTGGGATGGTCTTTTATTTAAGTTGAAACCTCCTAATATTTATTTAATAATAATTTATTCAAATAGTGTAATGTATGATACTATTTATAACACTTGTGACATTTGCAACTTTCACCCTTGTTATAATTATTTATGTTTTTGAATTATTATGTAATAAATTAAAGTGGCTAATTTTATTTGCTTACTAGAATATGTGTTTTTTATTGTAAAATCAAGTATAAAACACATAAAAAAAAATCAATTTAGTATAAAATACAAACTTGCACTGTCGATTTTAAAAGAAAGAAAAAATATTCATGACTCAAATTATAATATGAATTATTCTTAATAAGATATGTAATGTTTGATTAACTTATTATCAAATTATTAGTAAATTTATTTTATGTGCATCACATAATTTTCTTGTTAAATCTAACATGCTTGATTGTAAGCTTACATAAACTCCTATGAAAAGTTGTGTTAAAGCTTGATTTTAAAATTGTGTGTAATAAAGCTAACCCTTATTTATAAATATCTTTTTGATAGTTTGATTTATATAACCATTACTAAGATATATATTTCATAAGATTGTGCATTGCTTTTATATTCATACAAGATCCATATTTGAATCACTAAAAATTAGCAAAATGAATACTTCGATATATAAAAAGAACTTTAAACTTTCATTTATATTATTTTTCCTTTTATTATGTTAATTTATTTGGTTATTATGATGCTAACCATACTATGATGAGTCTACTTCTAGATATATCTTTATGTTTGGTGTAGGTGCTATCACTTGGAGCACTTCATGTAGAAGTTGCTAAAGAAGCCTTGTGGCTATGAAAGATGATAAAAGAACATTGTATAGAAGTTCCTTATTATACCAAACTTCTTGGTGATAGTCAAAATTATATAACTTTAGTAAAAATTTCAATGCAGCACCAACAAACTAAAGTTATAGAAGTTCATTCAATGTTGGGCCTATCAAAGTTGCCATTGAAGGAGAGTGTGCATAATAATGTTACTTCTTAACAGCCATGTGGGTTGTGTCTTTCCTTCTATCTCTCTATACTTCTCATTATAAATCATTATAATATATCACTTTATGTGATTTTGATAAACTTCATATGGAAGTCTACATTGTATCCAACACATAATAACATGAAGGTCTTTATGTTCTAAATTTTTTTTATATGTTTGGTTGATTATTCATGAGAAATTATGGAATGTATTATCACTGTGAGATTTATTATCACTGTAAGATGTAGTCTCATGATCATGTTAACCTACTTTAAGTGGTTTAGGATAACATAGTCCAAAACCTTTAGGTATCGATGGGTGTATAGTGTAATTCTTTTAAAGGTGACTATGTGATTGAGATTACATAGTGTAATACCTTTGGGTATCTATAGTTGTATAGTGTAATTCCTTTAAAGGTGACTATGTGATTGTGGTTACATAGTGTAATACATTTGGGTGTCTATAGTTAAAAAGTGTAATACCTTTGGGTGTCTATAGTTAAATAATGTAATACCTTTGGTTGACTATGTTTACATAGCATAATTCTTTTAAAGGTTACTATGGCATGATGAAGGATGTTTCCTTCAATTATTACCTCCTAAAACTCATCATGTGGATGGTTCATGGAGTGTAATTTCATTATGTTGTTACCTCTTAAAAATTACCATGTATCCCTACTTAACATTAAAGAGGAGTATTAGAAAAATTAATGGTTAAATGGTGTTATTTAAATACCCTTAATGCATTAAATTACATTGGTTAAATAATAATATATTTTATTATTTATTATGAGTTTATCTTCATTTAAATAAATAATAAAATGTATTAAATGACCTTTGGAGAGGTTAGACCCATTAATGTGGTGGTTGAAAAAGGTTATTTATAATGGGCAGATTACCTTTCCTATATAATAAATAGTTTATATTGTAAGATATGATTAAAAAAAATGAGAGGAAGAAAGACTGTATTGGGTACTTGTTAGTTTCTCATAATATGAGTAATATTTATGAGTTTTTACCTTTCAAAAGTTTTTTCACGTATATCTATGTTATGGTGTGTTCAACTTTGCTCTCATTGTTTCATAGTGAATGTCTTTATTATTAGTCTCACATCTAGATCTGTCTCGTGTTGCAATCGTATTGTTTGTTCTGTCACAATAGATAAGGTTATAACATACCGTTATCCTCCTAATGTAACTAGGATGTGATTACAAACAATAGATAAGGTCATAGCATGCCTTTGTCCTAATGTGACATTATTCCATCATATCTTAAAATCATAATTTTTATTTTGACATAGTTCATAGTTTATCACAGTCAATTTTCATCCACAGTTAGCTTGCACAATCATTATAAATTCAATTCGAGCTAGGTTTGTATATCTATATATCAATTTACTATTTTTAATTCATTTTAAATTCTGTAAATTTATATATTTCACATTCAAATATGTATATTATGTAGATCTAAATTAGGTTTCAATAACTTATTTTTTATTAGCATTTTATTATTAAATAAAAAAGGACATTAAACATTTTGATGAACTTGTATTTTATTAAGAACATTGATTGTTGTTTGCTTGATTTTTGTTCTAAAATTTCACATAAAATTATATAAATTTCTGACACCAAAAGAAAATAGACTTCAACTTTAGATATAAATCTAAAACTACGAGTCAATATTCTTTGACTTTGGATCTCAAGCCAACATTAAAGAAATTGTTTGTCACCTCAAATAATATCTAACACTGAAGCTCTTTTTTTCAACGTTAGATTGAAATTTGTGGATCTATACACATAAAAATATTTTTGCTTTTATTTTATCTTAATTTTATATTTTTTTTGCTTGTTTTAAAAACTATGTTTTGGTAATTTTAAAACTACTTAGTGATTGTTGTTACGAGCTAAGCGGTGATCTATTTCACAAAAATTATGGTTTGAAGGGTACTTCTTCAATACTCAAGTCATTATATAAAACTAAACTTAGATTTTAGTTTTTCTATACCTCATGATATTTTATAGATTATTAAGATTACTTATTTATACCATATGAAGCCTCTTTTAGTCATTTGATTTATGATGCACCTGAGAGGAGTGTATCACTCAGAGAAATTACTCTCATCATAACCTTGAAGATGAGATAGTGGATTGTAGGCACAACATAGCCTTTATAGTTATTTATCTAAAATATTGAGCAATGCTAATCTAAGAATGAGCAAATATATTTGAAATCTCACAAAATCATTCAAACCCTTAGCTAGATCACCCTTATACATTGTTTTTTATTTGTATTGTATTCATAATGAGATATTTATTTCATATGTTACATATGATCATGAAATTCATTTTTACATATTTTATTATTGTTAAACATGATATTCATTATGTTTTTACATAGGTTTAATTTCAACTTAATTGAGAAGATATACTAAATAAGGTTCAATCTCATGACCTTCCTATTACAAATACTTGCACTTCTATGTCATGTCATTATTCTCAAATATCTTTTTGCCAAATATGAAATGACTTTGAGAAAAGAGGAAGCATATGTTATAAATTTTATCAAATGTTGTAAGGATATTTCATTTATTATTCCAATATTATTGAAAGGTGTATCATGTCTCTCATTTTAGATACCAATCTTTAGGAACAATCTAGTCAAACTAATGAAGCAAAATTTATGGAATCTCTTCATGCACATCTATAAAAGGTTGACTCACTCTTATATGTTTATAGATATGAATAAAATAAATTTTCCTAAGGTATTATTTCCAATATTTTCACTTCTAATATTACATCCATTCCTACTTCTACACTTTTAGTAATTTTTATAGCCTCGTCCCTTGGTTTAAGAACATCACTTGGTTTCCAATAAATATCCATGCATATGCCTAATCATACTACTTATAGTCCTATAATAATATCCAAAAATGTTACTCTCGAGCATATATTTATTTCATTACAATCCAAGTTATCTCAACTTGATCAAACTCTTTCTCATGCTAGCCCTTCCATGGATTCATGTTCCTTGCTACATAACCCTTTAACACCTAAAATTATATCATATTCATTTCTAGTTGACTTAGTGGATCTTAATATTAATTTATATGAATGAAAATGTGATCTTTAACAATATTTGCATGTATTCCATGCAACTTATCTAGACTATATAGATAATGACAAATTTTTAACATGTCTTTCCATGAAGTCTCGAATAATATACTCTTAGATGGTTTTATGATCTTCCTATTCAATCATTAAAGACTTGAAATCATTTGATAAATTAGGTTTTAATACAATTTTCTATCAATATTGGTGAAAAACTATTACATGCTCAAATTGTAAATCTCAAAAAGGGTTGAATGAAAATTATGTGAATATGTTTTAAGAAATAAGACTATGCTAGCAAAAATGACAAATTAAATGGATGATAATGAGCTCCAATACATCTTCACTCAATTTTTTATATCTCCATTTCAAGATTTAATTATATTTGATAAGTTCAAAAAAATTAATGATTTTGCCATAATTCAAAGAACGTGAGGTTAGATTGCTTAATTTGAATAAGCTCAAGTATACTTCAAATATTCCTTCTACTTCAAATGTCAAGTTCTAAAGTAAGCTTATAATATCAAAACAAATGAAATCAAGAATGAAGATAATATTACATTTAAATCTATCTCACAACCAACAAAAATTTCAACTACAAGCTCCAGTAAGGAGACGATTCTTAAGGTTACCATCATCTCCTCATGGATTGTTGAAAAATCTACTTGAATGCAATCTCATCACTCTTCCTCCATCAATGAAAGTGGACATATATAAATCACAATCTTAAAAAATGATAACAATGCATATTATGACTACCATTGAAGTATTAGACATTCTAAAAATAGAGTTTTTAAGCTCAAACATAATATTCAAGATTTCAGTGATGAGAACATAATTGATATTGACACACCTATTGAAGAGATTAATCCATAATAAAATGATGATTCAAAGCTGAAAATATACAAAAATAACTTTATAAATCATAAAGAAACAAATAACAAGGATAATCTTAAAGTAAATTTTGTATACATTGTTCATCCTCCTTTTACATATGGGCATCCACTTGATAGCATCATTGGTACAGTTAGTTAAAATCAAACAAGCATCATGTCATATGATTGCATTTAATGATAGTGAAATTGTTAATAATGATTCAGATAGACATGCATTTTTTATTTGAGCATATATTGACAAACAATCCACACATAGTGTTATGATATACAATGGATCAAATGAAAATATATACACCATAACACTCCTCTACTTTTTTGGTTATACATAACAAGAGTTACATGATGCTTTTAGATTTGTTAAAATATTTGATGGTGATACACAAAATACTCTTGGACATATAGTGCTACCTTTATAAGTGTGACCTCTCATAGTGCCCACTCCATTATTAATCCTACCAAGCATAAGGGTCTTTGATATGCTACTAAGACACCCTTGGATATAAAAAAATAGAGAAATACATTCTACAATACATAAATTTCTCTAATATATTCATGGTAATCAAGTGGTCAAAATTTTAAGAATCCAATATGAATATCTTTTGGAATCATTGATATTTACTCTTCCTACAAAACATCTGGTTAACACATACATTGAGAAAAATGATAATAAAATATTATACAGAACTACTCAAGGGCATATCATAGAATCAATTTTTCTATCTATTTATAAGCATCATCCACTTACAGACGAGCATATTATATAATCAATTTCTCCATCTAATTATGAGCATGATATTGTTATACATGGCCATAACAATTAGTTTTAAAGAGCATACTCCATTTTCCTAAGTAACAAGTGAAACTTAAAAATGGGTCTTTATCTCCTAAGACACCATAAGTTATTTAAAAAGATTCACCACAAATACAATTAGTTACATCTTCTCCTACATGAAGATGCAGGTTTACATGGGTGTATGAGCAATGATTCAGATGGTTATATTACAACATATAATTCTTATTCAAATTAAGAGACATGTATAGTTGGCACTTCCTCTTCACATGGAGTCACACCCTCATATAATGTAGTTGGATATACATATATGCATCCTCTTGATGATATACTTGGTTAGATATAGCCTTCTACTTCCTCTCAACCCATTGATTGGGCCAAGTCTCTTGATTATTTATTTATATATATTTTATTTTATATAGATTTTTTTATTTTATTCTATTTATATTTTTTTTATCCCCATTTCAAGCATTCTTCTAACCCTTGGATTTATTTTTAGCTTTGGATGCTTATCCTCTTTATTTTCAAACCAATTCTAACAATCTAAAAACAACTATCTTACAATACACATTCTTTATAGTACTCCACTTGATTACTATTGCATACCTATCATGTTATATATTTCATTGCACTTACATAATCACATCTATTTACATATATTATCCATGAGCATACATAGATTATTTCCCATTGGGGACATGATCATCCTTATCTACATTGATATAATTCTCTTACACATATATTGGAGGCATATTCCTTGCCTTTCTTCTTACCACACTATGGTTTAAAACCTTATTGTGGATTGTTTGAATCCCTCCCATTTTCTCTATTTTTATGCCTTGATTCTTAGCACCTTTCAAATATTTTCAATTCAAATATATCAAAAAATAAAAAAACAATCATATATATGTTAAAATTTAAAAAAATTTAAATATATCTAAAAAAATTAAAATTGGGGCCTCTAAATATCTTATTATATTGTTAGCTTACTTATTTACATATGTTATTTATTTCATGATAAGTAGACAACATATTTCAATTTTCAATACACAATATTTTTTACAAAGTATTTGAGTGTGATACATGTCATACTATTACATGGTTCTTTGATGATCCAAAACTCAAAAGTTTTGGTTGAAAGATAATTCAAGAAATAAGAACAACATAATTCAAATAATGTTATCTCTAAGAAGAGATGTTTTATTGATCAAATTTGTAGACCCAAACATATGCATATCTCTGAGAAGAGATGTCTAATTTCTACTTTAAGTTACATCTTCATTTATACATATTTTTAAGGTGTTAGGAGGATGTGGAAGGTCACCAATCTCAAGGGAGATTAAGTGGTTCGACTTCCATGATTTACAACAAAACAGAATTTGAGGAATTATTATTTTTCGAAACAATTGAAATTTATGGCACTTATATTGGATTTTTAGGGGTCAAGATCAATCGATCAAATCTCATGCCATCTCACCACATTCTCCTCATTCTTAGCTTTCCAACAGTTTAAACGGTGAGTCAACTGGAGCTACGGTGCAAAATTTATGGCTCCTAAAAGTTTCATCATTAATTGGGGTGGACCTATCACTTGAATTTTTACCTGAATTGTTTCTCAGATCATTCCTCCCTCCTTGAGAATAAATGGTCTCCATTGCATCAATATTTTTCATCAAGTGTGGCAGTTGTACTTTGATTTATTCCCAATGCATACTTGGAATGGACTGTGATTTATAGAATGGTGTAGGGCCTAATTGTTCACCATTTCTGTCTGACCATCAGTCTGTGGATAGAAGGCCATGAACTTCTTCAGCTTGGTATCTATTTGCTTCTGTTATTGTGTTGTTTGTGTATCTAGGGCTTCAACATCGACCCTTTTGGATTCTTGTGGCTTGACCACCATGAGAACAAATTTTTTGGCACTAATCAAAGAGATATATGTAGAAGGTGGTACCTTTGGTACCCTGTAACATCATGTTCCAAGAGTGAGAGTGATCCTTCAAGTTCTTGATTCATAGATGTCATGTCAATCATACATGAATGGTTGACCAAGGAGTACATCACAAACATCTAGATTGACCACATCACATAATACCTCATCTTGGAAATGTTTTATTTCATATGAGAGAAGACATTGGTGGATGACACGGAGGTTTCTCCTTAGACTCAACCATCCAATACTATATGGCTTTGGGTGAGGCTTCATGGATAGATTTAAGCTTTTCACAACATTAGCAGAGATTAAATTCTTTTGACATCCACTATCAAGAATGAAATGCAGAGGCTTACCTTTCACCCATCACTTAGAGTGAAACAACATTTCTTTGTCATCTTGCCTCTCCTCATGCATTTGTGATGAAGCAATAATGGCTTTAGGTTTAGCATCTACAATTTTTTATTCAACCTCTTCAACTGTAGGGTCTATATGAAGTAGAGCAGTAGATGTTGAGGATAGTGACTCAAAAAGTAGGGACTTGATGGCTTGACATTCTTCTTTGGAGTGAGTTCTAGATTTGTGATAATCACACCACTTCCTAGTCTTTCCTTCCTTTTGCTTCCAATTTTGGCCTCGTGTTTGACCTTCTTTGTCACCTTTCTATTTTGAAGGCTAAATCTTCATATTCATTCTTCCATGCTTATGCTCAATCTTCACTGTGAACTTGTATGCCTCACCGATGGTTTCCAAATTGAAGAGTTTCTCCCCATATGTACCATTTTACTCTGCCACGATATTTAAGAACCTTGTGTTTCTCACTTTCTTGGATGCCAAATCTCGCATATAGAGAATAAAAAATGTCAGTGTAATCTTAAACAGACTGTTCCTTACCTTGGCAAAGTTGTTGCCACTCTATATACAGATCATCATATGCTCCAGTAAGGTAATATTTTTTTTATAGATTTTATGAAATCATCCTAGGTAGGTTCCACCTCAAGGCCAATATCATCTGCACTGAATCTCTTTTTATACACTTTCCACCAATTTTTGATAGGCAATGATGCTTTCAAAATAGAAAATGTGATCTTCTCTTTATCAATGAATTTATTTATAGAAAAATAAGATGACAATTGATCCAGCCAATTTTTTACTACATCAGCATTGATTTTTCCTTCAAATGTAGGGATATCAAAATTCACCTGAACCTTGAAGGGTGTTAGGGCACTGAAAGGATGTGGGGGTGTAGATGAGGAGCCAGAATTTTCCATCAAGATTTATTGGAGAATTTGAGTGAATTTTTGTAGCATCTACACTTGCTATTATTGGAGGGCTTCATTCACCATTTTCTTGAAAGGATTGGATGTCTCAGTGTTGTCTGCCATTTGAAGTCATTTGGAGCAAATAGGTGGATAGTCTTTTGGTTCTATTTTCCACCCAAGCTTTCTATAATCTGACCTCATCCTTAGGATCATAAAATCTAAAGATAAACTACTCTAATAACACTAATCCAAAACTCAAAATATTTGGTTGAAAGATAATTCAATAAATAAGAACAACACAATTCAAATAATGATCTTTGAGAAGAGATGTTTTATTGATCAAATTTTCAAAACCAAACATATGCCTATCTCTGAGAAGAAATGTCTGATTTCTATTTCAAGTTACATCTTCATTTATACATTTTTTTAAAGTTTGAGGAGGATGTGGAAGGTCACCAATATCAAGAGAGATTAATTGGTTCAACTTCCATGATTTACAACAAAATAGAATTCGAGGAATTACTATTTTTAAAAACTTACTATTTTTAGACTGCACTACTAAAATTTAAATTTAGGACACTTCTATTAGTTTTTTATGGGTTAAAATTTATTTATCAGAGCTCATTCCATCTCATCGCATTCTCCTCAGTCTTAGCTTTCCAACGGTTCAAACAGTGAATCAATTGGAGCTACGGTGCAAAAGTTATGGCTCCCAGAAGTTTCATCATCAATTGACGTGGACCCATCACCTGAATTATCACATGATTTATTGCCCAGATCATTTGATGTTAGATTTCCTTTTTTTACCAAACAACCTTTCTAATTTTAGGGCATATCTTCGTTCTCCATGAATATTTTATTAAGTTGTATCTATCCACAACTTTTCTACCATGTTGAGCTATATATCATACAAATGTTGAGTAGGTTGTATCTATCCACAACGTTTCTACCATGTTGAGCTATATATCATATAAATATTTTTATAATAACTCATACTTTACATTTTGTTACATGGATATGTTATTTGTTAATAATGAAATTGACACATATGATTGATCTAAACTAGTTGTATTTGTTCTATGATTCTTTCTTACTTTATTACATGATAAGATATAACTTGTTTACTTCTTATGTGTGGCCCTTTCCCTTGTGTGTGCAACATATACATTTTCTTATTTGTATAGCATCATCATACTATTTGTATGTGACCCTTGATCTTGTATTTTTATGCAACATTCATATGCCCCTTGTATGTGGCCTTTGGATCTTATGTGTGACATTATATGCAAATTATGTGACATTGTGTGACATTACTTATATGTTCATTATTTATTACTATGATGCCATAATTCATATCATGCATTGATTTTACCTATTAATTTTAATATTGTGCCAAAATACATATCATGCACATGATGTTTATGGGCTTCAATATTACATCTCTCTAACACATGTTTCATATATAGTTCAATGTTATATTCAATATTATGATGCAATACAATTCAAATTTTTAAATATGATATTAAATTATTACATATTTCAAATTTCTTTTTTTAGATTAGTGACTTGTATGATGTGTCTCTCATCTCAAAAGAAGGGCATCATAATGGGCTCGTCTTGAGAAGTCAAGTCCTCATGAATAAAGTTTAGACTTATAGCACTATATAGTTTTCATAATTACAACATGATTTTAAAAAAAAATTAAGAGGGCATGTGACATGCATCTACACTCATTCATACAATAAAGATTCACATATTCATGATACATATGCTTGGGCATGTGAAAAGCAGTTACAACTAAACGTTACAATTGAACAATATAAGGGGCATGATATTTATTAATGTTCATGTTACTACAATTTTAAATTTCTCAAGTTTAAAATTTTCAAAGCTACAAATTTTTAAGTAGAATCTAGATCCATCTGCAATGGTGTGATTTGTCTCATTTTTTAAGTGGGTCACTTTATAGTCTAGTGACACTCAACATCTATGGTTACACATAAGTGAGTTGCATTTGGTGGTTTCACCCTTTCAATTACATTACAAATCACTAAACACATTCAAATGAGAGTTAGAGTATACAATCTTTCCAACTAAAGAGCTTTCACTAGTTTAAAAATTGATACTTGATCACTTTTGATTTGTAATAGATTCAACATTTCTCTAAATGCCTCAACAAGAGACACATAGTTTTTTGTTTTCAAGTTACAGGATAATTAGATCGCATACTCTTTCAGGTGTATACTTTCCAATCTCTCTTTTTAAAATTCAAACTTCAAATTTTAGATTTTTAATTTTCAAATATGGACAATAACTAATTTTTAATGGCATTATTTTAGGTTATGCATTGAGACATCTTGAACGATCAAGCTTTGCATCAAGATAAAGTGTGTATACACACTTGGATTCACATCTCATTTACTCTAATAATTTTATTTCATTACATCACTAAAACAAAGTAGGGGTAAATGTAGACACTCAAAACTAATCATTAAGTACTTGACAATGTTTAATCTTGAGATCCTTACCCTTCATCTATTCATCATTTTGTTAATTTAAAATCTTCTTGAGAGCATTCATGATTCTATTTGTTATCTTTCAACCACTCAGAACATCATTCAAACATCCCTACTTTGCTTACATATTCGTGTTAACTCAGTTCCAATAGTCTTTGTCATTTTGAGACATGACCACAATAGGTAGACAAGATCACACTGCAACTTTGTCCACTATCGTAGCCTTATCCCTTGCATTCTGATACGTTCTTAATCATTGGTGTGTCTAGAGATATGTGTGGCTAACTTGTGGCTTAGATATCTCTTTTATATGCTTGTTACATTTCTCTATGTTCTTAGATAGATCAGCCTATAGAATAACCATGGCGAAGCAGACTATATATAGGAGGTAGTGGTTAGTCTTTAATCATCATATATGAATTATTATACTCTTATTACATTGTTGTGGAGCTTGCCCCTTCGAAATGACTTTGTTATACTATTCAGTGTTTTGATTTATTATCGATTATTGTTGTGTGATCTCTCATATATATTTATTCTGTGTGAATTTGTGTGATCATCTAATTAATTTCATTACAAGTGGTATCCAAGCTTCGATTTGGACAAGTTTTTTGTGACATTTTTTTTCGGATCTAGCGAGGCGTGGATTTTGGGAGGAGCAAAAAACATAACTGACAATCTAGGAAGAATTTATTTTTTCTATCAGCACAGTATTACTCAAAATGCATTTTTTTTAAATATTTATTAAAAAAAGGTCTAAAATTTTGTTTCTCTCTTACATAACTATAGTCATTGGACTCATCTCAGTGAGACGATCGTAATGGTATATTTTGTTGGTACACTTTTTTGTGCCAATTTTTACCCTAGTACACAAAGGTAGTCGTTGGATTTGTCTTGGCGAGGTGATTGTAATGGTACCATCTCTTGGTATAATTTTTTGGGGGTAAAAACCCTCCTAGGGTTTGTTTATGGTAGGTCCTTTGACTCAAGGAAGAAAGGGGCACCATAAACTCTTAAGACTCCTTTTGTTGAAGACATAGAATCAAGAACTTTAGATCTGATGATTTCTCAGCTTCAGGCTAACATCAAGAACTTGGTAAGGTATGATGACTTTATTGTAGTTCAAATTGATGTTTCAGGGATGCACATAGAGATTAACGGGGTTCACACTTAATTGCATCACATCACTATGTAATTGGCTGCCCTTGCATCTCAGTTTCAGCCTAACAACCCTCCACTTCAGCATTCAAATCCTCTTCTTAACAATAATAACTCTCATACTGGTGTGAAACTAATGTTTCCAAAATTGGACATGCATAATTTTGATGGTAAGGATCCCCTCACTTAGATTACCCAAATTGAAAATTTATTTGAAATATATCAAACTCCTAGTTCTCAGAAAGTGATAGTGGTGTCTCTATATTTGGAACCTAAGCAATTCATTTGGTATCACTAGTTGTGTGCTCAAAATAAAAATAATGGTGCTCCTATTACATGGTCTATTTTCACAGATGAGTTGTTGACTCATTATCAGAATAATGTTTTTAAAAATTATTTTAGTCAATTAGCCAAACTGTGGCAAACAAGATCTGTGAAGAACTATATTCATTAGTTTCAGAATCTCTCCTTACAGGTGGAAGACATCACTAAGGTAAATTTGATTGATATTTTTTGGGTGGTCTCAAAAATAGCATCCAATTCGAGGTTTGAATATTTCACCCAGCATCTATATCAAAAGTTATCCCTAGGGTACCCATGGCAGAAGAAAAAGAGATGGTCAAAAGGAAAACTTTCACTACTGGTTGTGATCATACCTTTCCAGCACCATCATTTTAGCAACCCACCGGATTGACACAATGACAAATTGAGGAGAAGTGAGCCAAAGGGTTGTGTTATGGTTGCAATAGTAAATGGATCAAAGATCATCGTTGTGCTAAAAATAAGTTGTTTTACATTGAGGGTGCCAATGAGGATGAAGATGATGAAGAGGTAAATGTTGAGGATGAAGAAGTTCCTAAAGAGGAATCTGAAGACTCTCAGCCTACTATTTCTTGTCATGCACTTTCAAGTATTAGTACTCCCCAAACTCTTAAGGTAATGGTTTTCCTTAAGAAATAAAAATTCACTATCTTGATTGATTCTGGGAGTATGCACAACTTCATCAACAATAAGTTGGTTGCTCATTTGAATTATTTTATTTATCGAGCTCCAAAATTTCAAGTTATGATTGCAAATAGTGGTATTGTCAACTATTCAAAAAAATGTCATAGTATTAAGCTGGGCATGGGAGATTACTTGTTGGATTCTCCTATATTTTCTATTCACATGGGTGGAGCTAACATTATTCTAGGAGTACAATGGCTCACCACTTTGGGCACTATTGAGATGAATTTTCAATAATTATTCATGTGCTTTCATTCTAAAGAAAGGATATTTGAGCTAAGGGGATTAAAGGCTAAATCTCCACAACTTCTTAGCTCCCATCAAATGACAAAGATTCTTTGTAAGGGTGCTGAAGGATTTATAGCTCACTTATTTTTCATGAAAGTATAGCCAACTTAGCCATCTCCACCTCTTGATCTACAACAAGTGATTGATGGTCATTCGATTGTTTTTGGTGATATGTTGATAGGACTTCCACCTAGTTGCATGCATGATCATGTTATCAAACTTATTTTTTATAGTTCACCACCCAATATTAGGCCATACAGGTATCCCTATGCCCAAAAAAGTGAAATTGAAAAGATGGTATAGGATATGTTGGTTGTAGGAATCATTCGCCATAGCCAAAGTGAATATTCTTCTCCAATTGTCATGGTGAGAAAGAAAGATAACCCTTGGAGGATGTTTCCTAACTATAGATAACTCAAAAATTACATTATCAAAGATAAGTTTCCTATTCCTGTCATTGATGATTTTCTAAATAAATTGAATGGTGCTTTTTATTTTACCAAGTTAGATATTCATTCTAGGTATCATCAAATTTGGATCTGTGATGAAGACATACCCAAAACAACATTCAAGACTCATGAGGGCCATTATGAGTTTCTAGTTATGTCTTTTGGTCTAACAAATGCACCATCTACTTTTTAGAGTTTGATGAATACTAGTTTTAGGCCATTTTTGAGAAAATTTGTTCTAATATTTTTTGATGACATCCTCATTTACAGTAAAAATTGAGAAGCCCATTTGTAACATGTGCAATAGGTACTCTCAATTTTGGAACATCAGTTGTATGCCAAACCTTCAAAATATACTTTTGGAGCTTGTGAGGTTGAATATTTGGGTCATCTGGTTTCTCATGAAAGAGTGAAAGTGGATCTTAAAAAAATCCAAGCAATGGTGGACTAGCCAATTCCTAAGACACTCAAGAAAATATGAGGATTTTTGGGGTTAACTGGTTATTATCACAGGTTTGTCAAAAATTATGGTAGCATTGCAGCCCTACTCACCTCTGTATTGAAGAAAGACTCTTTTTAGTGGATTGATACAACTACCAGGGCATTTGAAAAATTAAAATTAGCTATGTGCACCACTCAAATATTGGCCACTCTTGATTTTTCTAAGACTTTTGTGATTGAATGTGATGCATTTGAGTATGGTATCGGTGTTGTACTCATGCAAGAAGGTACACCACTTGCATTTGAAAGTCATCAACTAAAAGGTAAAAATCAGCACAAACTCATCTATGAGAAAGAAATGATGGATATTTTGCATGCAATCAAACAATGGAGACCTTATTTGATGGGTCATCACTTTCAAATAAATACTGATCATGATAGTCTCAAATATTTTTTGAAACAACGGTTGTCATATGAAGAATAACAGAAATGGGTAACTAAGATGTTAGGCTATGATTTTGAAATAGTCTACAAAAAAGGCAAGGATAATGTGGTGGCAAATGCACTATCTAGAAAGGATGAATTAGTTGAGGCGTTGCTATGTGCCATAACCATTTTGCAGGCAGATTGGCTAGAAAAAGTATGGTCTGAATGGGAAAATGAGAGTGTTACTCATGATTTGATTCAAAATATTTAGCAAGGTTTAGGTGGATTTGAAAAATTCACATGGAAGGGTAATGCATTATGGTATAAAGATAGATTATACCTATGTAAGAATTCTATTCTTAAAAAAAAATCCTTCAGGAACTTCATGCAACTCCACTTGGGGGTCATTCAAGATTATTGAAAACTTATCACAGAATCAAGCAGGATTTTTTTTTGGAAGGACTCAAAGGGGATGTCCAGAAATATGTGGCTGAATGTATGGTATGTCAACAAAACAAAGGTGAAACCATTAAAACCCCAGGTCTTTTACATCCTTTATCCATCCCTAGCCATCATTGGGAAGAGGTATCTATGGATTTCATTATAAGGTTACCAAGATCTAATGGTCAAAATGTTATCATGGTTGTTGTGGATCATCTTAGTAAGTATGCTCATTTTTGTTCTTTATCATAGCCATTTGTTACTAGTAGAGTAGCTTTTGCTTTTCTCAATACAATTCAGAAATTGCATGGGACCCCTATGATCATTGTCAGTGATAGAGATCCCATTTTTACTTGTAATTTTTGGACTGAGTTATTTGCATGTTTGGGCACCTAATTGACTCATAGTTTATCCTATCATCCTCAAACTGATGGACAAACTGAGGTAGTCAACAAATATTTGGAAAGATATCTTTTTTATTTTGTTTCTAATAAATAGGATAAATGGATTCATTGGTTGCCACTTGTTGAATGGTGGTATAATACTAATGTTCATAGTTCTTCCAAAATGTATCTCTTTGTGGCATTGTATGGATATCATCCTCCATCTATTACTTCAACCTTGAAGGTCCATCCTAAATTTCATGTAGTTGAAGAACATATTCACCATCAACAGGAGGTCCTTGCAATCTTACGTGAAAATTTAGCTATAGCCCAGAATCACATGAAGCAATAGGCAGATCAACACAGAAGTGAGAGGCATTTTGAAATTGGTGATTAGGTCTTTGTTTGCTTGCAACCATATAAGCAGATGTTATTAAAGCAACAAGAAAATCATAACATGTTATCCCCTAAGTATTATGGGCCTTATCAGATCTTGCAAAAAATTGGTAATGTGGCCTACAAGTTAGAGTTTCCTTCATCCACTCGCATACATCCAGTATTTCATGTATCATGCTTGAAGAAAGTCATTGGACATAGATTTTCCATTCAAATAGAGTTATCAGAATTAGATGAGGAAGACAGAGTTATTCTTGATTATGAGGCAATCCTTCATATGTGCACTAAGCATCTACGGTCCAGAATGATTACAAAGTATCTAATCAAATGGGAGAATCTACCCTATGAAGATGCCACTTGGGAAGATGAAGCATTTGTGCAGCAACATCCAGAGTTGCCACAACATTTTGCAACAATAAATTTTTAAATTTGAGACATTTAATTTTATCCCTCCTACACTTTTAACAAGGTTGGTTAAAAGAAATATTCAAAATATTCTTCTATATAATCACATCAATGCCTTTCAAAGCATCATCTAACAATCACTTGACAATTATACTACATATTAAACAAAAGGGCACTAATCTTTCTAATTCAAATTTTGAAGTATTCTAGCAGTCATATACCAAGTCAAAAACTATTTTATTTAAGGATAATGTCATTCATTACCAAACATTCAAAGCAATTTATCTAGTTGCATTCATATATCAAATATCAAGATTCACACACTCACTCTAAGAGAGAACTCTATCAGCCTGAGGCCCTTTTGGGCTATGTAGGTAGTACTGAGATTACGTGAGATTTTTTGAAGATAACTTGGCCATTCGTCTTGCCTGATTCCCTCATTTGTATTTGATCTTCATTTGGTTTATTGCACAAGAGCTAGGGTTTAGATTTTTCAGGTCTTTCACATGGAAAATTAGAACACACAGTCAATTAGAAAACCCTCATAGATAGGCACAGGTATCTAAATAAAAAAAGCAATCACCCAATCAACCAAGACTTGGTCGCAGTCAACAAACTAGGCCACAATGCACCCCCATCCTCCTAGCATGGTCTTGTCCCAACAAAGTCTGAAACCCTATTTTTGTTTGACATAATTTAAGAGTTACCACAATAAGTTTTAATCCATATTTAGCCTACACAGTCAGAATAAATTCAGTTTGAGTTACGTTTGCATATCTATTTGTCAATTTACTATTTTAACCCATTTAAATTTTTGTATTTCATATTCAAATATGTATATTCTATAGATCTAAATGATTTTTCAGTACTTTATTTGTTCTTAACATTTCATTGTTAAATCATAAATAACATTAAATCGAGATAGTTTTTCCTAAAATTTGACCCAGACTCAAAATAACCTCGAAACATCAAAAGGGTTTATAGAGCTCTATTTTTAAATGTGTTTTAAGCAAAGAGAATGAGAAAATCAAGTCATAAAGTCATATAAAATCATAAATTAAAATGAAAAAATATAAGAGAAAAGTGAAATCAAGTGTTTAATTCTTAGCTAAGATCCATATAAACAATGTAGTTAAAATATATTTTAAAATAAATATTGTGCCAAATTTGGATGTCTATAGTAGGTGACAGAATGTGTAGCAAGTCACAACATGTAAGTTTCTTATGTGGCAACATGATGAGGTGCAAGAGTTGTGAAAACATCCACGTAGGAGAGTTGGTCGGATGGATAGGCCGACAGTGGGGCGGGTGAGCAAATGTGGATGGTACTCTTAGTAATGGGGATGGCAAGGAAAACAATGGGTGGTGGGTAGAAAGTGTGGTTGTGGACAGTAAGGAAGGCGTCAGGGACTAGGACTGGGGTGGTGAGATGGTGGTTGTTGGTCGGCCAAAAGCCTTCACAAATGTTTTAAATAAAAACAAAGCCTACCCCTTCTTTTACATATATATAATTCAAATTATTTTTTTAATTAATAAAAAATAAATAAATAAATCCACTTTGAAAAAATAAATAAATTTATAAATAAAACTCTCATCGAAAAAAAATGAAAATGGTCTCAAAAATTATAAAAATTCCCAATTTTTTGATAAAATATTTAAAAATTCCCTAAATTTTGAAAATCCCATAAAATTAATGTAAAAATAAAAAAAAAAAATAAGAAGAAAAGTAGATTCAAATGAAATTTAAAATAAAAAAATCGACCTCAAGAATGTCAAACACCAATTCTTCTTTTCCTTGAATTATAAATTTAATGACTTTTCAACAATAATGCTCGATACATATAATTAAAAAAGTAATTCTGAACAACACTCAAGTTATCTTAATTAATCCTTTTATAATCTAGAATTATACCCCTACATAATCCACACAATATTCTACAAAGCTATATTGATAGAATTACATAACTTCTCACTTTTATAATAATCTCCACAACATATATTTTGGATGGAGAAACTTTTTTTATAAGACCTTAAAGGCTCTCATAAATGCTATTGGTTGATCTATAAGCATAAATATTAGTGGTTGACTTACAATCATAAATATTAATGGTTGTCTAAAGCTGATGTAGTCAAAAGATTCATATGGATGTGAATTTAATGTAAATATCATATTTTAAATGTAATTATTTTATAAAGAAAAAATTATAAAAATTTAAAAAATGATTTAATAACTTAAGTATATTTATATATTAAGGTGTAAATAAAAATTTATAACATTGAAAAATTTAAATGATTTAAGATGTATGTAGAAATGATTGATGATGTTTAAAAACAGATATGATCGATAATGTCTATAATCAAAGGGTTTGATTATATTTTTCTCAAATGATCTATAACACATAAAATTAAACAATTATTTTCGAAAATAAATTTTTTGAACATTCATGATAGTATTTTGGGACTAGAACTCTTCCCAAACCATCAACACATTCAAAATTAAGAACTAGACGAGATGAAACCAAAAAGGATCCCTTTCACCACTTTTCACTTGCATACTATTTAATCTTGAAAATATTTTGATATTTTCCTCTAAATATCCCAAAATTTCAACATGTCACTGTCATCTTTCTTAACCTTGACAATGTTTTGCTTTTTTTATTTAATTTTCACATATTAGTCATCTTCGTATTGATGTGTTTTCAATACAATAAAATAATTCAATTTTAATTTGATTAATAATAATAATAATAATAATAATAATAATAATAATAATAATAATAATAATAATAATAATAATAATAACCACCATTCAGATCTACCATGGCTATGGAAAGGAAACACACAACTTTGCAAATTTCATAATTTACAACAGAACACAAATAAAAAAGAAAAGCAAAAGCTTGAGCACTTCTGAATCGACTATTATAATGTCCGAAAACATGTTTTAAAAAAAAAAAAATTAATCCTCAAACTCTCAAATTTCTACGAAAAGATGAAAAAAACCCCTCAAATACTCGAAAATCAGCCAGCCAAAAACGAAAAACGCCCTCAACTACTTTTAAAACCAACGAAGAAATTTGTCAACAAAAACCCCAAATTCTCTCAATTTTGTTGTCAAAGCCTACTAAACAAAGATAAATATATGATGAGCTTAGTAAGACGCAGTGAAGACTCTACTACAATGGTAAAATCTGATACAATTTTCCAAAATTTCGGAGCATTTAATTTACACACTTGTTTTTTTACCAAACCCTTGGATTTCTACCAAATGCATAAAGCAACCTGCATTCTGAGAAAACCCTTGTCGTTTCAAGTTTAGTGGTGTCGTCTCCAACACAATAATTTGAGATGGCGAGGTCGCAATTGTATTGTGAGTCACCATCTGCGTCTGTGGAGCCACAGAGCATTTATGCACGTCAGAGGAGAATCAAAGTCTGCAAATCTTTCATTTAAAAATTATTTTGAAGTCTGTTGATTCAGTTTAAGATAAATTGAAATTTGATTTAATTTTATTTTGCAGTTTGTTGATTGGATTTAAGACAAATTGAAATTTGATTTGACAAATGTTTGTGGTTCATTGGATCCATTGAAATTTGATTTGACAAATTATCTCATGTAAATGTAAATCTATTGAACTGCAAAAAATAGATTTTCTCCTTAAAAAAAAGGAGCTGTGGCTGCATAGGAGAATTTTTTTTAAAAGATGGTAACAGCTAGGGGCAAGAAGTTGCAACCCCTGCACAGAATTTTTAGGCACTTTACAACCAATAAAAAGTGTTTCCATAAATATATTTTTTTAATTTGATTTTACATTCAAACCTCCTAGATTTCCTCTACAAAGATAATTTTTGCAATTTTTGAAATCCATAGGACTGTTTCATTGCATACCTACTCCTAAATTATCTCTACAGCCCCTGCAACTATTTTTACAGTTGCAGTGCCATGAGACCAAGGTTATTGGGATATGCAATTTGGGGATGCTTTGCTTCGTGGTGGATTTGCATTGCCTTAATATCGAGTGCAGTAACTTTACAATGGCATTCATACTTCGCATGGCCAATGTTTTCACCACTCGTACAATCTAGTAATCCCACCTTTCCTCCTCTACTTCTTGTTGCAGCTTAGCTGCTATTTCTTTAGCATTGTGCTTTTCAGGGTTTGTCTTCCTTGTCATGTTGTCTAACAAAACAAAAAAATACTCCAGTTAAATTCTTGGAAGATGCAAAACCCATAATAAAAATGCCATAAAAAATTTAGTGTTAGAAAGTTTGTCATTTGAAATATGGCAAATCCAACGGAAAAACATGTAATGTAGTTATCTTATAACAGGTAACAAATAGATAAAAATCCAAATAAAAAATATATTTTAGGATGTTTCCGAATGTAATTTTCAATAGACCATGTAGGACTCAAACATACGACCTCCCACCATCATGTTGGGATGGTCTATCACTGAGGGATCAGTCCATTTGCGGTCCAAAAAAAAATAATTTGGAATCAAGTGTACATTTTATTTTCATTATGTTTTTTCATTATTCCATAAGGACGCATCCCCCCCTTGAAAAACCTCGCGTTTAGGAGACGGAGACATCCTAGGGCCGCAGGGACATCGAAGGGACATCCCCCATCTGTCTCGCTACCTCTGCCACGTTTCTCTACTGTCTCGAGGACGTCTCCCTCCAAAAAGGGGAAGTCTCATCCCCCCCCCCGAAAAACCTCGCATTTCGGAGACGGAGACGTCCCAGGGCCGCAGGGACGTCGGAGGGACATCCCCCATCTGTCTCGCCACCTCTGCCACGTTTCTCCGCCATCCCGAGGACGTCTCCCTCTGAGAGGGGACATCCCCGAGACGTCCCCTTTTTGGAGGGACGTCTTCGGGAATTCTGGACGTCCCCTAGACATCCAAGGGACTTTTGGGCGTCTCCTGGATGTCCAGGGGACGTCCAGAAATCCCCCGCACAAACCAAAGCCATAAAGTGTCACTTTTTTTACTACCGATTTAGCCATTCGTCTGTTGTCCTAGGTTTCTAGTTCTTCTGCTGTTAAGAGGAACTGGCCTACTTATAGCTGGATCCACTCCATGAAGAGGAACAGGGTTACCTCTAAGAGGGTAGAGAAGGTTGTGGTTGCACATAGTGCTTTGCGTTTCATTGACCACAACACAGTTGCGTACAAGGAGAATCCAACCGCCGGATGGGATGTAGAGCCAGAGGAGCCAACACAGATTGATGATGATGCTACATAGACAAGGTTGGTTGGTGTTAGCTTGGAGGAGCTTGAGCATATGGAGTCCAGCAGTTCTAGCGATGAGGAATTCCACATTGGGGATGATTAGCCATTGACTCATTGAGTCATTTTTTTTTAACTATTTATGTTTAGTATTTCACTATTTTAGTATTTTGTTTTTTAACATTGTTGATACTTGATTGTAATCATGAATCATCATTATGAAAATTTGAAAATTCAATGTCAATCATCAATGTTTATTGTTTAATGTTCAATGTTAAATTGTTAATGTTCATTGTTCAATGGATCAAACTTGAAACTTAAATGA
Source organism: Torreya grandis (assembly GCA_037957365.1). NCBI lineage: Eukaryota > Viridiplantae > Streptophyta > Pinopsida > Cupressales > Taxaceae > Torreya > Torreya grandis. Next base: position 629,891 of record JARHVA010001316.1, on the reverse strand, counting down.
TTAAATCACAATGTTAAATTGTTGATGTTCAATGCACTATACTTAATCCTTATACATCTTTTTATAACTAATTTTTCAAATACTATATGTATTGCAGCACCGCTCCCCTATCGCCCCCCACCACTGTCCTACCATCGTCCCCCTGCCATCCCCAAACTTAGGCCCCCCGTCCCCCTATCCCGGAAATCTGTCCCCTCGTCCCAAAACGCCTGGAACTATGTGTTTTTTTCAGTATGTAATTTAAATTGTAAAGGAGTTGTTTTCAGTTCATAACCTCCACTATTAGAGTCTAACGCTTCAAATTTGCCCACCCTTGACTGCTTAGTTTGTTTGTCGAGGTTTAAAGTGAAAGAGACACTCAGGGTGCTTCCAAAATGCAGCAACGCCTTTCATGTTATATGTATTGATGTTTGGTTGCAGTCACATGCTAACTGCCCTCTGTGCAAAGCAAATGTAGTAGTAAATCAAAATCAAAATAATAATGGTAATATTTCCCCATTTGTGCCTGCCATAGTGGGCAGAATACATCACAATATCAAATACCACATTACAGGCGTTGTACATGACTACTTCAGATTTGAAGAACACAACAATAATTGCTCATAAGTGTGCATCCCCGAAGCCACCACAATGTGTCCACTATGTTTTATACTGGTCAATTATAAAATGTATCTTAATATAAATATAAAAAGGGGTTAGAACATTCTTTATTTCACTATTGAAACGCTTCAGGATATCATAGATTATACAATAATACATGAACTTATAAGTGGACTTCTGCATGTTTTGGCCTAGAAAAATAATTGTCACGCATACATATGTCAAAATAACAAAATTATATCAACCGAGGGAGAGCACAAGCATTGTCATTTTATTAATATTCGAAATGATAGTCCAAAAGAGTGTGCATGGTTTTAAATTCCCATTCACATATTCAAAGTTAAGCATCCAAAGACCCCTCGAAGTTTAAACAAAAGTTGGAGGACCTTGGGACCTCCTGTACTAATGGGATCAAGTCCCATCTACTATAACCAAGGTTCCTCATAATGACCTTGTTTATCCATGCAAGAGTTCTGGTAGCAGAGACAAGCAAAACAAGCCTAGGAGCTGCCATCACCATTTAGGATGATTTCCATACAAACAGTCCCCACCTCACTCCAATAAGACAAACGGTTTGGTACCTAGGACAGTCGCCAATTCTAGCTCTCAATTTACTCACTCTGAGGTTGACCTGAGTTTGAATCAGAGGTAGCAGGCATGCACGAAAGCGAATCGGCCCCCGAATAATGATCTTCTTCTTCGGTGTTGAGGAAGGTACTCAAATTAATACACCCCATTTAAGCAATCAATAGATGCCATTTATTGATTTATTGATGACATTTATAGATTGATTTATGCAGAAGGTAAATTACAATTTTTATTATGTTGTCATTTATCTGCATACATAAATTATTAAATCCTAATACATTATTTCTAAACTGAAAACAAATAAAGTGAAACCAAAAGGAAGACCTGGCATAGGCACAAGATAATACAATTAATCCAGACCAAAGGAGCATACAAAATGACAAATGTTGGAGTAAAAAAACCAAGGAATGCTCTCCCCATCTTCTCCAAGAATCTGGATTGATTGCAAGCCCTTCTCTTACTTTTCCTGTTGGCCAAGCATCTTTTCATTTCCTTCAAGCAAAACTCTCCTTTTGCTTTTTCCCATTCTCCACCTCTTCTGCCATCTTTTCATTCCAGACATGTGCAGGTTTCCTGAAAACAGTTCAATGTCATGACACCTCACAGGGCTTTAAAAAATACCCTATCAATATATATAGGCAGGGCTGTAAATTGCATACTATATATCTCATTTTATGAAGTCAGAGCATGGTCTAGATCCCCAAATTCTTACCGAACAAGACTTGATAAACTGGAAATAAAACCCAGTCCCTTCTTTATCACTGCAGGTCTGACACAGAGTGCCATGTTATTGTGCAAGCCTATGTTTACAGATTGCTTCACTTAGCATCCCCAATAATCTCCGCAAGAACATTTTCCTCATTTAAAATGATGGAACCAGTTCGCATCTCTCACAATAATTTGTCTTGCAACAATCTTGGAAATAAACTTGGTAGCAGTGTGGCAGTCAGCACATACTCGAAGGTTCTTGACAACTCTAATAGTTGTTCCCGGCAGCGTGTTTAACAAACCAAATGCAATTGCCAAACTCTCACTGTGGTGGCAGAGGAATAACTCTTTGTCCTCTTCCTCTACATCATTTAGTGCATGTCTTGAATCTGGAAAACACCCTGCTGCCTTCATCTCCCAAGACAACGTGTCCAACTTAGCATAGATCTCCTGTGTCTGTGGGTGTGATCTGTCTCCAACACAAAAAGCATGAACCTTTTTATGGTCTTCAATCCAGCTACATCCAGGTATCTTTTTGATTCCTCTATCTTTCATCAATTTCCTTACCATTTGAACCTCACCCCACCTGTCCACTTCTGCATACATGTTTCCCAGAAGAACGTACGTCGCAGCATTTTTAGGATCTTGATATAAAAGAACAGTTGCTGTAAATACTCCCAACCATATATTCTTATGTGATCTACAGGCAGCAAGCAAACATGTCCACACAACCACAATAGGTTTAATTGGAATTTTGACAATAAAGTTTAAAGTTTCCTCAAGATAGCTGGCATGGCCAAGAAGGTCAACCATGCATACATAGTGATCAACTGTCAGTGTGATGCAATGAGGGTCACTAATTGCATTGAAGTATTTACAGCCCTCATCCACTAAAACCGGCATGGCTGTATGCTAATAAAACACAAGAAAATTTCACACGGTCAGGGTATGTTTCAAATTGTTTCATTAGTTCAAAGAGTTTGAGAGCATCCTTGCAAAAGCCATTTTGTGCATATCCTGCTATCATTGCAGTCCATAAGACCACATTTTTTTGAGGTATTTTCTCAAACAGTTGATGTGCCTTGTGTATGTTTCCACATTTTGCATACATGTCTACAAGGGCATTTGCAACTACAACATCTGATAAAAATCCACTTTCTATTATGCTTTGATGTATATCGATGCCCTGTTCCAAAGCTCCCATTTTGGAATAAGCTGGTAGGATGCTGGCAAAAGTTGTGGAGTCTGGCTTTACACCAGATAATTGCATTTGCTTAAAAGTTTCCAAGGCCTTCTCAATAAACCCATTTTGTGCATATGCTGCAATCATTGCAATCCATGAAACCACGCTTTTTTGAAGCATTTTGTCAAACAGTTCACATGCCTTGCGTATGCTTCCACATTTTGCATGCATGTCTGCCAGGGCACTTGCAACTAAATCGTGTGATAAAAAACCACTTTCGATTATGCTTTGATGGATGTCCATGCCCTGTTCCAAAGCTCCCATTTGGGCACAGGCTGATAGGATGCTTGCAAAGGTTGTGGAGTCTGGCTTTACACCTGCCAATTGCATTTGCTTGAAAGTTTCCAAGGCCTTTTCAACAAACCCATTTTGTGCATAGCCTGCAATCATTGTAGTCCATGCGACCACATCTCTTTGAAGCATGTTGTCAAACAGTTCATGTGCCATGTGAATGATTCCACATTTTGCATACATGTCTATGAGGGCACTTGCAACTACAACATCTGACAAATTTCCCCTATTGATTATGATTTGATGGATGTCCATGCCCTGTTTCAAATCTCCAATTTTGGCACAGGCTGAGAGGACGCTTGCAAAGGTTGTGGAGACAGGCTTTACCCCTGCCAATTGCATTAGCTTAAAAGTATCCAAGGCCTTTTCAACAAACCCATTTTGTGCATATCCTACAATCATTGCATTCCATGAGACCACATTTCTTTGAGGCATTTCTTCAAAAAGCCTTAAAGCCTCACCAAGAACACCATTTTGTGCATATCCTGAAATCATTGCATTCCATGAGATCACATTTTTTTTAGGCATTTTATCAAACAGTTTGCGAACCTTGTGTATATTTCCACATTTTGCATGCATATCTACCAGGGCGTTTGCAACTACAACATCTGACAAATTTCCCTTATCGATTATGTTTTGATGGATGTCCATGCCCTGTTCCAAAGCTCTTATTTTGGCACAGGCTGAGAGGACGCTTGCAAAAGTTGTGGAGTCTAGCTTTACACCTGCTGATTACAATTGATTGAAAGTTTCCAAGGCCTTTTCAACAAACCCATTTAGTGCATAGCCTGCAATCATTGCAGTCCATGCGAACACATCTCTTTGAAGCATGTTGTCAAACAGTTCATGTGCCATGTGAATGCTTCCACATTTTGCATACATGTCTATGAGGGCACTTGCAACTACAACATCTGACAAATTTCCCCTATTGATTATGATTTGATGGATGTCCATGCCCTGTTTCAAATCTCCAATTTTGGCACAGGCTGAGAGGACGCTTGCAAAGGTTGTGGAGACAGGCTTTACCCCTGCCAATTGCATTAGCTTAAAAGCATCCAAGGCTTTTCTAACAAACCCATTTTGTGCATATCCTACAATCATTGCATTCCATGAGACCACATTTCTTTGAGGCATTTCTTCAAAAAGCCTTAAAGCCTCACCAAGAACACCATTTTGTGCATATCCTGAAATCATTGCATTCCATGAGATCACATTTTTTTAGGCATTTTATCAAACAGTTTGCAAGCCTTGTGTATATTCCCACATTTTGCATACATATCTACCAGAGCACTTGCAACTACAACATCTGACAAATTTCCCCTATCGATTATGCTTTGATGGATGTCCATGCCCGGTTTCAAATCTCCCATTTTGGCACAGGCTGAGAGGACGCTTGCAAAGGTTGTGGAGACAGGCTTTACCCTGCCACTTGCATTAGCTTAAAGTATCCAAGACCTTTCCAACAAACCCATTTTGTGCATATCCTGCAATCATTGCATTCCATGAGACTGTATTTCTTTGAGGCATTTCTTCAAAAAGCCTTAAAGCCTCATCAAGAACACCATTTTGTGCATATCCTGCAATCATTGCAGTCCATGAGATCACATTTTTCTTAGGCATTTTATCAAACAGTTTGCGAGCCTTGTGTATACTCCCACATTTTGCATACATATCTACCAGGGCACTTGCAACTACAACATCTGACAAATTTCCCCTATCGATTATGCTTTGATGGATGTCCATGCCCTGTTTCAAATCTCCCATTTTGGCACAGGCTGAGAGGACGCTTGCAAAGGTTGTAGAGACAGGCTTTACCCCTGCCAATTGCATTAGCTTAAAATTATCCAAGGCCTTTTCAACAAACCCACTTTGTTCATATCCTTCAATCATTGCATTCCATGAGACCACATCTCTTTGAGGCATTTCTTCAAAAAGCCTTAAAGCCTCATCAAGAACACCATTTTGTCCATATCCTGCAATCATTGCAGTCCATGAGATCACATCTTTTTTAGGCATTTTATCAAACAGTTTGCGAGCCTTGTGTATATTCCCACATTTTGCATACATATCTACCAGGGCGTTTGCAACTACAACATCTGACAAATTTCCCCTATCGATTATGCTTTGATGGATGTCCATGCCCTGTTCCAAAGCTCTTATTTTGGCACAGGCTGAGAGGACGCTTGCAAAGGTTGTGGAGTCTGGCTTTACACCTGCAAATTGCATTTGCTTGAAAGTTTCCAAGGCCTTTTCAACAAACCCATTTTGTGCATAGCCTGCAATCATTGTAGTCCATGCGACCACATCTCTTTGAAGCATGTTGTCAAACAGTTCATGTGCCATGTGAATGCTTCCACATTTTGCATACATGTCTATGAGGGCACTTGCAACTACAACATCTGACAAATTTCCCCTATTGATTATGATTTGATGGATGTCCATGCCCTGTTTCAAATCTCCAATTTTGGCACAGGCTGAGAGGACGCTTGCAAAGGTTGTGGAGACACGCTTTACCCCTGCCAATTGCATTAGCTTAAAAGTATCCAAGGCCTTTTCAACAAACCCATTTTGTGCATATCCTACAATCATTGCATTCCATGAGACCACATTTCTTTGAGGCATTTCTTCAAAAAGCCTTAAAGCCTCACCAAGAACACCATTTTGTGCATATCCTGAAATCATTGCATTCCATGAGATCACATTTTTTTTAGGCATTTTATCAAACAGTTTGCGAGCCTTGTGTATATTCTCACATTTTGCATACATATCTACTAGGGCACTTGCAACTACAACATCTGACAAATTTCCCCTATCGATTATACTTTGATGGATGTCCATGCCCTGTTCCAAAGCTCTTATTTTGGCACAGGCTGAGAGGACGCTTGCAAAAGTTGTGGAGTCTGGCTTTACACCTGCCAATTGCATTTGCTTGAAAGTTTCGAAGGCCTTTTCAACAAACCCATTTTGTGCATAGCCTGCAATCATTGCATTCCATGAGACCGTATTTTTTTGAGGCATTTCTTCAAAAAGCCTTAAAGCCTCATCAAGATCACCATTTTGTGCATATCCTGCAATCATTGCAGTCCATGAGATCACATTTTTTCTAGGTATTTTATCAAACAGTTTGCGAGCCTTGTGTATACTCCCACATTTTGCATACATATCTACCAGGGCACTTGCAACTACAACATCTGACAAATTTTCCCTATTGATTATGCTTTGATGGATGTCCATGCCCTGTTTCAAATCTCCCATTTTGGCACAGGCTGAGAGGACGCTTGCAAAGGTTGTGGAGTCTGGCTTTACCCCTGCCAATTGCATTAGCTTAAAAGTATCCAAGGCCTTTTCAACAAACCCATTTTGTGCATATCCTACAATCATTGCATTCCATGAGACCACATTTCTTTGAGGCATTTCTTCAAAAAGCCTTAACGCCTCATCAAGAACACCATTTTGTGCATATCCTGTAATCATTGCAGTCCATGAGATCACATTTTTTTTAAACATTTTATCAAACAGTTTGCGAGCCTTGTGTATACTCCCACATTTTGCATACATATCTACCAGGGCGTTTGCAACTACATCATCTGACAAAAATCCTCTTTCCATTATGCTTTGATGGATGTCTATACCCTGTTCCAAAGCTCTCATTTTGGCACAGGCCGGGAGTATGCTGGAAAAAGTGAACTGATCGGGTTGGATGCCTGTTGCTTGCATTTGATGAAACAGTTTCAGTGCCTCGTGAGCACAACCATGTCTTCGGTGAGCTGCAATGATCGCATTCCATGACAAGACATCTCGTTCAGTCATTTGGTTGAACACTTCGCGTGCATGAATCAAACTTCCGCAATTGTCATACATTCGTATAAGGGTATTTTGTAAAATTTTGTGTGGTGCAAACTTGAATCCCCTGTTATTGATGTGGAAGTGGATTTGCTTGCCCTCTGAAAGAGCTTTCTTGGAAGTACAGGTCTGCAATAGTTGAAGATACGTAGAAGTGTTTACAGGGAGATTGTGTGTACTAAGGAGAATGTGTAGCGCCTCCTTCAACCGACCTTCTCTACAAAATGCTGTGAGTTTGAGATTGAGATTGGCAGTGGATGGCATTGGCATTTATACTTAAAGCGTTGAAAATGTGCAGTGTCAATCGATCTAGTTCTATCCCAGTGACAATGAAAATATTTGAAATTGAGGAACTAACAGAAAATAATAATTCTTATGCCATTGTTCAAACGTGGAATCCTCACTTGTTATCAAATTCTCGTATCTTAAAATTAGTGATGATGAAAATGGCCTTAGAAGTGAAACAAGCATTGACATCAAATAATTTATAAACCAGGGTCGTATAGCAGCTTAGTTTTTGTTTTTGTATTGTAAATTATTTGAAGGGAAGTTTGCATGCAAATTTGTAATGTTAGTTCAATACAATAGTAAATAATAAACAAAAAAAATTAATAATAAATAAAGAGAAATATTAATGGTAGGATTTAGGGATATAGTGTTTTTATAATATATGTTATAAAAGTAATAATTAATACGTAAAACGTAGAAATATGAAGATGTTAACGGTAAATAATATAAGAGATTTAAAATGTAATATATTCTAATTATTTGACATGTTTTATAATGTTTGATTAGACAAATATTCATTTGTATATTACAATAGGACTACCTAAGTGGAGTCAAAAAGGGAATAGATGTGTTGTGTGGCATTTGCCATGTGCCAAAAATATTCCTAAAATTACGAGTAGTAAAAATGTTCATTGTTGTTGGCCTCCTCCAAATTTCAATGTAAGCTACTTTTATCAGAACGACACAATAGACAATCTAGCTTGACTTGTTTGTATGAGGATCTAGATATGAATGGAGCCTTAACTTGCTTTGTTCATATCATTTCTCAAGTGTAAGCTATGTGTATTGCCTTACTCTTCGCGAGCATGTTTTGCATTTAAGAGAATGTGTTATAAGTAGTTAATAAAATGCAATTCAAAAGACAAAAGAGATTATGCATGCAACCCCAACTTCAAGTAGCTTATTCTTTTTAGTTCATGGACAAGTACTTGTAGAGACTTCATTTTCATCACTTCCTTATTGAAATTAAAATTGGAATGAATTTCTACAATAACGTACAAATCTAGTCAGAAATTATCAATTAAGCTAATTACTCGCATAATTACTGGATTAATCCAAAATTGTAACGACACATCCCTGATTGGAGTAATGCTTTGTATTGTAACATTTAATTTGACATCAACATCCCAAATCAAATCACTCCTTTGCAAGTGTTATTACATAACGGTTAAATGAATATTTGATTGGCCAAAAAACATTACAAAAGGCCACTTTCTGCTTATTATTGATTAATCTTACTTAATTAGTTTAATCTTTTTCTAATGAAAAATTCTATGGATTTGAATATATCTATTTTCTAAATAAATAGATTGAATCATTGCCTCACCCAAGGTGACATCATCATTCCAAATGTGTAAGTAAGAGATCTTACAAGCTCTTACACCCCTCTTACACAATCAACGAGGGGTCATGATTTGAATCTCTTAATTTTTATTGGACTCTTTTTCTTTAGCCTAACATATCTTTTCCCTAGTTGTGTGCCTAAGAAAACAAGAGTTACACTGAGCTAGTGCACTGACATATCACATAAGAAAAGGTTCTAGCATGCTCACCCGAAGCACACAACTTAAGAGCGGTTCCCATTGGTTTTGTTGCATGAAGGTGTATTCATCTACTTTCCTAAAATAGGATGCTCAAACAAGCACTTATCCCTAAACTCATCCTTAGTTTCGTATCTAATTCTTAACTATTCATTCATCACTTAACTAATAAAAGAAAAAGAAGTTGGCACAAACTAATAAGAAACAATATTAACTCTATTATAACCTTGGATAGATGTACGCAAGTATTTCATCAACATAAGCTTCCTTTCATTACATTCATAAGTTATGTCAAGATTACAATGATTCCAAAATTATAATGATCAACAACTCATCAATAACTACACTAATTAAAACAAGGGTGTGTTTATACATGGTCTACCCAACCATTCAGTTATAGAAGTAAATACAAACAAGATGACTCGCTAATTATCATTAACAAAATTTTAGTCATGATAATCTGTTTACAATAAATTCCTAAGGACCTAGGACTAACTACCCCTATATTCTCTCTTTATGCTCGTTCCTCATCATCGAGTGCCTATCTTCCAATGGGCCGGTGCTGGATTCACACTTGAATTATTCTTTTCCAACATTTATACGAACTACTCCATAACCGTTTCCACTTTTTGTGCCTTCCCCAAGTCTTTTGCTAATATTTGAGTCTTACATTCTCGAGTTCTCCTTGTATCATGTTTCTTTGTTCCACGTGGCTTGTCTCTTATGTGCCATGGTCTTCCATGATGGATTTCTGCAATGTGTCTCTCTTGCACTAATTGACTTCAAAAATTACTTAGCCAAAATTTCTTTAAAATTGAAGGTTCAACATCACCCCATATTAAGTCAATAGTCCATCCTCGACTATGCATTTTATTCAAATCTCTCTACCAAAAACTCAGGTCATGTAGAATTATTTTTTATAAGGTTTTTTTTTTCTCGGGGCTCTTGTTTTTCTTTTTATGAACACAAGTAGTGTTCTGAGTATCGGAGCTAAAATAACTTAAGTATAGAGCTTTGCATGGAGGGTATCCACATGTCGCTTCAACAATTTTTATAGCTCAAAAGATTAGAGAAGAGCCTTCAGCTTGCGCTTAATAGACACGTGATGCAACAACGATCCCTTTTTATAAAAGTAAAGGTCCCAGTAGTGAGTCAAGCGGTAAGCATTAAGCTTCATGGAGTCCCCTTTTTGGTAAAGCTTAGTAAAAGGTTTTGAGATTTAAACGAACATGGTTAATGCCACTTGTCACCTTAATGCTCCCTCAAATGAAAAGAGTTTTTTTAGAACCTTCATTGAGCATGAGACTGACACATGGTTAAACGGTGTTTTATTTTGAGTCAAGAAGTAGCAAGAGAGTATGAAAATTGGAGGTTATCCACGTGTTGCCACTGTGCTTAATTTAATCAAGGCAAAAACTCAAAGACCTCCCAACTTGTGAAGGCTTCCACGTGTAGCATGCGGACAACAAAGAAAAGATCGATGGTTCAGTTAAGATCTTTGGACCTGATAGTGCAAAGCCTCCAAGAGCCATTAAAATTAAAATCTAAGCAAAGAGTGGAAGAGTGGGAAAGAGTCTCAGCGACTCCAAAAGGGTGCGAAAGATTTCATGTGTCCATGTTTGGGAAGACTACATGATAAAGACAAATGAGGATCATCAGTGAAATGGAGTGAGAGGGACAATTAGCAAAATTGATAGAAAAAGGGTCCAAGTGGTTCAAATCCAACGACATGCAGTTTCTCATATTTAAAAATTGTGGACAAGTGGTTAAACTCGGACAAGTGGCAAAGACTCACAGTAGTATTTTATGGGTTATAAGTAGCTGTAAATAAGTTAGTGCCAGGGGATTTTTATCATCTAGATTATATACAAAGTTTTAAAAGCTAGTTTGGTGGAAGCATTGGACTGCCTTAACAATTACCTTTCTTAGGAGTGTGAAGATTGTATTATGTGCATTTTGTCTTACATACTTTGTTCATATATAAAGATAGAGTGTTGTTATGTGCAATAATAGTCCACTTTCAGTATTTTTTCTCATTTTTTTCTATAAACCTTTTGTCAGCTTCAGAAAATTACTAAGATTATTAACCATGTTGCATATTCTTTAATCTTTTCAAGAAAAAATGTTGAAATTAATATTGTGTTGTTAGAAATAGATGATGACGATTCAGGTTACTTTTATATTATGAGTCATTGGTTAGTCTATAGTCTTTGCTGAAATTATTGATCGTGCTTTAAGTTCTTTAATCTTTCGATAAACTCTATTAGTACTCTTCACAATGTTGTCCAGTAAAGGAATCCAAATCTTGGCATATCGCCTTAGTAGTTTAAATAATCTTTATGCATTGTTTTCTCTCCATTTACACCAAACCCCAAGAGAAGAGCCATATTCTTTAAAATCTAGAGGTTGTTTTGAGGGTCAAGTCCCACATCTTTGAAACTTCCCACGACTCTGGCGATTAGTTGCAAAATTAAGCATCAACAATTTTTTTGGCATGCACGGTGGGACCAAGCTAATATTGTCTAGAAGTGTATGAGTGGACATCCTTCAAGGAGGGAGAATTGTGGGCTGATTACAAGATCTCAATCTACAATAAACCCAAGACTCTTAGTAACACCTTTGGTGACTACTTCAAGAAGAAGGCTAACTTAGCAAGTTAATTTTGGAGGTCAAATGGCTATTTAGGTGCCACTTAGAAACTTTGTCAATTGGAACGGTGGAAGTCCACTTATCCTACCAACACCTCCTGATACATGGGATCCCATTCCAGCTAATGCTCTAAAAGCATTATCCAAATTCACTGGAGATGAATTTAAGACTCTAGTGAAGCATCTTCAAGATGTGGCTGATTTATGTATTGTCCACTTTATCACACAACAAAATGTAGCCTTGAGACTATTCACCGCCTCTTTAAAGGGAAGACGTCTTGATTGGTATAGATCTTTAGAGCCTAACTCTATTGTAAACTAGGACCAATTGGAAACCACACTATATGACAGATTCAATGAAAAGGGAGATAGATCATCCCTCTTACAATAATTAATCACTATTAAGAGAGCCCCCCAAGAAGCAATGCCTGATTTCAACACTAGATTCCAAAATAAATGACAAAGAATCCCAATCTCAGCTCAACCACCTATAGGTATGGCGATTGTTTTTTATCTCAAAGCTTTTAATTCTGATATCTCAGTCATGATTTAGTCACTAGGAGGGCAAACTCTTCTCGATGCTTATGAACTCATTGTAAGAGCAAAGAATAATTTGATAAACTCTGGGAAAATACCCCCAAGGCCTCCTATGCCTATGTTTCCTGAATTATCCCTCCCAAATCAAGGACTTCCCAATAATTCCTAGGCCAATACATCTCTATATACCTTTCCTTCATCTCAAGAAACACCAGTCATAACTACGTCTTCTGACTCATCATAGATGAATGATGTCAAGAACATCCTTAGAACCTTCTCTAACAAAATTATCAATCTTAAAAAAAACTAAGCTTCACACAACGACCTCCTTATCAAGGTTTCCAAGGGAATAGACCCCCCTATCAGCCAAATCAGTACCAAGGGACTCAAAGATCAACTTCTTCACAACCACCTAACTAGATCATCCTCATACCCCCACCATTTCAAATGATCCTACCTAGCTTAGGTAGAGATCTAGTCCCTGGCCAAAATAACGTGGCAAAAGAAATAAATGCATGGTGATTTCCTTGTAATGACTCTCACATGCCAAGAGATGGCCCTATGGGAAACCTACAACAAAGAGTAATTAAACAAAGAAGAATGGGAATTCAACAAATTACCTCATCCTAACCATACCAGTCACTTAAAATTCAAAATGCATCCATAATAGCTCAAATGCAAGGCATGTCAATAGAACAAGAATGAGAGATTACCCCTGAACATGCTTTGTTTTCATGGATTTAAGATGAGGAATCTATGTTCATTAATGAAACATCTACCTCTAAAAATGTGGTTCAATCTAATTATCTCACACATTCAAAAAGGAGAATGGTTGAATCTAATGAAGTTCTCCCTACTATCAACATTAAATCAAGAAAGGTGCCACTATCCCTAGCTTTTTAAGTCCCCATGATAAGGCAAGAAGTTTTGATAACCACTCAAAAAAAGGGGTCTCTAACACAACGGTTGAAAGGATAAGGTACCCACAATATGTCAACACCCAGCTCCTTAGACCAATCAATGTGGTGGAACAAATAAAGAAAGTCCATGATAATATTTTTTTATGGGATATGTTAGCCATCCCCAAGTAAAAGGAGCTATTGCAAGAAGCACTAAAGGACCATAGTGACACGAAGTGTAATACCACAAAGGAAGCTACATCAAATAAAGGCAAAGAGCAATTGGCAGTATCTCAGCCACAAAAACCAACAATCTTAATGAATACCAAAAAAGAGTTAAGGAAACCTAAACCTAACCCCTTTTATATGACTCTTATAGTGGGTAAAAACTTGCTTCATAACTCTATGATAGACTGGGGTGTGAGCACTACAGTCATGCCTAAGTTAATAGCCAATGCCTTGAAGATCAAATATGAGCCATTAACTAAAGGAGTCATGCAGCTTGATGGAAAGTTGGTACAAACCATTGGGATCATCAGAGGGCTTCCATTATAACTATATTCTTGCCCAAACATAACTATTTCGTAAGATATAATAGTTATAGACATTCTTCATATCTTCAAATTGTGCCTATCTAGAGACTTTACAACAAAAATTAGAGGGTATATGTCCCTTGATTGGTCACATATGATTCTAAGAACCAAGTATGGGTCTAAGATGAAAGTGTTATCAAAACCCTTATGCAAGGAACACATTACAGACCAAATGGAATCAAGGTTCAAAGCCTCCCATGCAATGATCACAAGAGAAGAAGAAAGTTGTACAGAGGAATCAATACAAGAAGTTAGTGAACATGAAGGTAAGAACTATTTGTCAGCTTTAACATTGGAGGATCCTTTTGGAAACTTTGATTCCAATAGCTTTGAAACTTACATCATCTATGATGAGAATCCCAAAATCCCTGATGTAGTGAAGAATGAGCTCACTAAAAAGGAAAGCCTCACAAAAAATTCTTTAATATGGACTCTAAATTTTGATGGAGCGAGAAGAAAGAAGGGTTTGGGAGCAAGTATATGCCTCACTTCCCCAAATGGAAAAATTATTCCTAAATCCTTGCATTTTCAATTTGATTTCACTAAAAATGAAGCAAAGTATGAATCTCTAGTTCATGGCCTAATTCTCACCCATAAGGAAGGGATTAATAATCTAAGAGTCCTAGGGGACTCAGAGTTGGTGGTCAAACAAATTAGAGAAACTTCCACAATGAAGAACTTGAAGATGAGGTCTTATCGCCATAGAGTTTGGGACTTGATCAAAAGTTTTGATGCTTTCAACATTGAAGTCATCCCAAGAACTCAAAATATTGAAGTAGATAGAATGGCTTAAATCAGATCCCAGTTTGATCTAACCAAAGACCTACTAACCAATAAAGAAGCCATCAAAGTAGTCATCCAACTTGCTATCCCAAATAATGTGGATAATTGGCAAGTCTTTGAGAGTGATCAATAGATGGTACTCTTTCTACAACAATTAGGAGAGTTCACAAACCAATTACAGGCTAAAATTGAAGAGGCTTATGGTGACCAGATCATACAATTGAGATATAATAAGCTTCCAAAGGGGTTAATAACCCTTGAAAACTTGTTTGATCCTGATGATGCAAACATAGATAAAATAAAGTTCGTGGCAAGTAAAGAGGATTATTCTGAACTTGAAGTCTCCAATGGTAGAAATTTAAAAGTAGGGAAGGTGACCAATCAAAAGGAAAAATAAATATTGGTGGCTTTATGTCACAAATATAATAAGGTAATGACATGGACATACAAGGATATTCATGGTTACAAGAAAGAGATTGTCCAACATACTATTAACTTAATTGAAGGATCAAACCCTGTTCACCAAAAGCAAAGACCAATCAATCTAAGGATAGAGTCTCTCATGGCAGAAGAGCTCAAGAAATTACTGGAGTCTACGATTATCTTCCCCATCAAACACTCCACATGGGTTTCCAACTTGGTCCTAGTAAGAAAAAAGAATGGAGAGATTAGACTATGTGTAAACTTCATGGATCTCAATAAAGCCTCTCTTAAAGACCACTACCCCGTACCCTCAATGGAGTAGATTCTATAGATTGTGGTGAGAGCAAAGAAGTTTTACTTATTAAATGGCTTCTCGAGTTATAATTAGATATGGTTAGCATAAGAAGATCAACACAAGACCACTTTCACCACAAAGTGGGGAACTTTTGCTTATTCCAAAATGCCATTTGGACTCTTGAATGTAGGGGCTATGTTCTAAAGAGCTATGGACATTGCCTTTGGGGAATCAATAAATAAATCAATTCTGATTTATATTGATGATCTCGCCATATTTTCTAAGTCGGCTGAGGATCATTTTGATCAATTAGAGGCTATTTTTTAAAAGTACCAGGAATATGGGATCTTTTTGAACCCAAAGAAATGTGTGTTTGGAGTACATCAAGGGAAGTTAATAGGACACATTATCTCAAAAGAAGGGGTCTTGATTGATCCAAAAAGGGTCAAGGAAATACTGGATTTATCCCTATCGATAAACAAAAAGGTAGTACAATATTTTCTTGGGAAGATTAAATTTTTAAGTATATTCATATCAGATTTTGTTGGAGTGGTTAGACCCATCACCCTAATGCTAAAGAAGGATCTCAGTTTTAAACGGATGGCTCAGGGGTGACAAGATTTTGAGAGTGTCAAAAGGGCAGTTACATCTACCCCAGTCCTGTGCAACCCTTATTTCTCAAAAGATTTCATCATGTATGTCTATGGAGGAGAACATAGCATAGCCTCAGTATTAACCCAAAAGGACATAGAACAAGGGGAACATCCGATTGCCTTTTTCTTAAGGACTCTCTAATATTATGAATTAAGGTATAGTTTTTTCAAGAGGCACCTAGGCTGCTATTAAGGGGCTCAAAAAATTTAGGTATTTTGTTACTATCAACAAGATCACAATATTCATAACACATTCAAGTGTTAGGGAATACATAATGGAGGGTGAAATCATCAAAAATAGATCCAATTGGATAACTAAGATATTGGAATATGATGTTAAAGTTAAGCCCACTAAATTAGTAAGAGGTAGGGGTTTGTGTCAATACCTTGCTCAAGATTCTAAGACTCTAACAGAAGAAATTACAGTCAAGGATACTTTACTCAAAATACAGTGGGATGAGTTAGAGTTTTAGGTGACTGATAGAGTTAATTTCATAAAGACTGGCCAATATCCATGTCATCTACCCTAAAAAAATAGAAGGTACTATCGACAACAAGAGTCCAGATTTGTTCTAGTAGACCTTTTCCTTTGAAAAAAAAAATGTTGATGGGATCCTACTCAGATGCATAGAAGGAGAAGAAACTGAAAAGGTTTTACATGAACTGCATTATGGAATGTCTAGAGGCCACTATTCTACATGGACCATAGCTATCAAGATACTCCAAGCAAAGTATTTGTGGCCCACTATGTTTTTTTATTATCATACTATGGTTAGTAAGTGTCAATCTTGTCAATTTTACATAGGTAAGAGGAGAAATGTTGTGTTGTCACTCAGCCCTATAATTGTTGAAGAGCCTTTTGCTCAATGGGGCTTGGATTTTATTAGGATGATTAACCTAGTTTCAAGTATTGGGCACAAGTGGATCCTTACTGCAATAGATTATTTCACAAGATGGACCAAAGTAGTCCCCTTAAAGAAGCAACAGAGAATGTGATTTTGGATATCCTACAGGAAATCACAACTAGGTTTGGACCTCCTTGCACTATTATATCTGATAATGCCAAGGTATTCCTAGGGTCCAAAGTGTCTGATTTTGCATTAAAAAATGGTATATACCTAAAGAGTTCATCAAATTATTACCCTCAAGGGAATGGTTTGGTAAAATCAACTAACAAGAACTTGATTAGACTCATAAAAAGAATGGGAAATGAACACAAAAGAAGATGGAATGAATACATAAAGATGGCTTTATGGGTAGATCGAATAAAACCTAAATAGGTAATAATTCATATGAGTTGGTATACAAAAAGGAGGCAATAATGCCTATTTTTGTCAAAATTCTAGCCTTGCAGCTGATAAATAAAATAGAGGTTGAAGAAAATGGTCCAATGCAAGTTAGACTAGCAGAGTTGTTGAAGCTTCAAGAGAAAAGAGAATCAGCACATGAGTCAATGATTAGTCAATAAGCAACTATAAAAATTTGGTTTGAACAAAAAACTTTAGAGCCTGATTTTAAAATTGGTGACTGGGTCTTGAAATGGGATGTAAGAGAAGCTAAGCCCAGAAACCATGATAAGTTTGATTCTTTAAGGACAAGTCCTTTTAAAATCACTACTTGTAAGCAGTGCAACACTTAAAAATTGGAGACAAAGGAAGGATAGTCTTTAGATATTTTTGTTAATGGGATTTTCCTTAAACTCTTCATATAAGAGTCTCATGTGACCATGTATCATAGCTAGGATAGTTTCCTTTTGTTTTCTTGTTTTGAGGTTGTTTACCCGCCTCTTCTCTTTTAAGTTCTCTTCATGCATGTTAACATTAAATATCCCTAGAATCCCTAAAGATTTTGTCTCCTATGCCTATCTAACAATTTCCCAAGGATCTTAAATGTTAAAATTTTGAATTTTGAATTGAGATCTTAAAGATTTATTTTTGGCAGCTTGATTGTAAGTTTTAATGAGACATGACTAACCATTGAGGAAAGTCATCAATCTCACTCATAGAGGTCATGGAGTTTAAAGAGAATTTGGGTCTCATTTTTTATTCATACAAAAGCAAAGTGATTACTCAAAGTTGAGCGAGGAACTAGCATCTAGGTCAATTTGAGCCCAAGAAGTGATTCAAAGAGCAGCAAAGAGTGTTTTTAGAGACAAAGGGTTTAGGAAAATGGCCATCACCTCTACCATCAAATTCATATGCTTCAAATCTTGTGTAGCACAAAACTACATACCCAAGAACTAGAACAGTGCTCAAAGGTGTCTCTCAGGACTCTTCCCTCGTCCTCGACTACGTAGATGAGATTTTTGACCTTGTTTTGATTAAAAAGACTAAGACCCTCAGAGAGGTGGTGCATGCCAAAATGATGAATCAAAGGATGCTTGAGACCTTTATCATGAGGATTTGAACCTCAGGGCTGGCTCAGTATCTGGTACCCACAGTGCACCCATATCCTGAGTTGGTGGAATTATGTGCACAAAATTATAATCCTACAACCACGACAATTCAAAAGGGATTAATAAAGGTATTAATCACTCCCTAGGCTATCCATGATATGCTAGGTCTACATCATAACCCATCTACTAGCTTTATGACATGGTTTAACTGAGGCATGTTTGGTCCCAAGTACACCAATAACATGCATTTCTAAATAAGGAATTGCATCTTCCTGAGAACAATACTCAAACTCTACCCCTACCCTTTGAGAAAGGCAAGCTGTCTCCAGACTCCCAAGATGTATGTTTAATGCTCATCTTCATTTTTGGGGAGAATATCAATGGAATGGTGCATGACTAGCAGCTAGTAGCCATTTTTCATATGAAGACCATCTCCAGGTCAACAACATACAAGTTCAATTTTATAGAGCACATCGCCTATTCCATGAGCTAATAGGTGGCTAATTTCAGTGTTCACCCTACCTTCAGGTATTCCTCATATCTATTCCACCTTATTTTGTATCAAAATACCCAATTTTTCTAGCACCATATGAATTTGACTCTATGGAACTTAGAAGTGGTAGACCCCCGTAAGGTTATCCTCGTGTCTGTATGGACTCAGGTGTTATCAAAGTCATCAGATCCTTATGAGTTTGTTGAGCATTTTGTGGTACCACTAATGGGAGAAATGGATCCAGAGGGAATAAATAATAAGATGAATGACTCGGTTAGGGCTATCTTGTTCGATGCCCATCACCCCTATGATTTCTTATTTGGGGCCCATCATTCTTTCATTAGGGTTCATTGTTTGGGGGAGGAGTCCTTAATGATTCCCAAGGTTCTAACTAGTGGAATAGTGGGCTTGGAAGTGGCACGGTAATTGGTAGTCATTGACTCTAAGTTTGGAGTGGGAAAGAAAAAGAAAGCTTTCCATGACATCCCACTGACTAGGTGTAAGATTATTGTTGTAAAGAGACAGGCAAAATTTATCCTAAATAGGACACTGGTCGCTTATGGACTACTTTTAATTTAAGATCCATGGAGGCATGACCCAGATGGCTTCATAACCTCTTGGCTTACCAAGAGTAAATTCCATGTTCCTTTTAGGTATGAGAGTAGAAAGTTTTTTGAAGATAAGAGGTCTCCAAGGAGAGATACCCTTGATTTATATGTAGAGCTACAAGACATCCTAGCTACCCCATGGGAGTATTTTTATCAACCCACTCACACTTTCAACCTAGCAAAGCTCATGTCTAAGGGGATGAGACAAGCTTTACTCAGGATGAATTGGAGTTAGGAAAAAGTAACTATCTACTGGAGGTTTAGGTAAGAGATTGGTTAGTTATCCCTAAGTTTTGAAGTTGTACCCTCAGATACCCAATGGGATACCCTTTGGGATGAGTCTCATACATCTCCAATTTCCAATCTAGATGTTAGTGGGATCCTAGAACCCCAAAAGGAACCTCAAGAGGTAGAGACATCTATGATGGTACACACTACTTCAACCTGACCACTTCCACTCAATGAAGTAGAAAAGAAAAGAGGTACCCAACTTAGTTGTCAACTCCCTATAGTGGTGACCCCTTCAGATACCCTTCAGGCAGCTTATTTTACACAATAAGTGTTGGACTCATCTCAGTTGCTAGTGGTCCAAAAAATAGGAGAGGATCCCTCAAAGAGCCTAGAGAAAAAGAAGTGAAATATAGCAGTTCTAGAGGGAGACAAAGAGAAAGAGGCACAACTTGCATCATACATGTATCCACCTCAATATTTAACTTAGGATCTATTAATGCCACCCTCTTCACATGGCTTAGCACCCTTAACCTTCTCAATGGTACCTACTCAGTCATTGATGTCATATGGTTCTCCTTTCACTCTCACTTCTCAACAGTTGAGTTTGCCAACCTTTTCTCCTAGGGTCTTGAAAAACCCATCCCCCTCACAAGATCAGCCCCAACAATCCATCAACGTACCTTACAATTTACCCCATGGGTCTCCTTTTGTGGGTGGTATTGTGGCATCTCCCTCAAAATTCCATGCCCAATCTGACTTGGCAAGGAGGGCTAGAGAGGCTAGAAAGGAGAAGCAGAGGAATAAAGAAATGAAGTCTATGGTCACACAATAGATGTGGTATTTTTATGACCACAAGCAACATTCCCTCACTATCACCCACATGGTCCCTAATATGAGAAAGCCACTCAAGTAAATGCAGCTCGAGGATTACACAGTGAGTGCAATGGTGATGGACCTTACCTAGTTTAGGCCATAGGATAAAGTGGAGTTAATGAATGAGACTACTGCTATGGTAGCCACATATTATTTGAAGATCTTAGATCAGCTCCAAAAAGTAAAATTAGGCTTAACTCAAGCCCAAAACATAGTAAGCCGCTTAAGCCTAGAGCTTAAGGCCAAGGACAAAGAAATTGCCTAACTCAATAGTGACTTGAAAGGGGCAATATCCAAAGAAGTTTTGAATACATTAGAAGAAAAAATAGTCATACTCCAAAAGGAGCTTAATTCAATCAAAGCATCTACCTACCTTTTGGATTAGGGGAAGAAGCTCTTGGAGACGCAGAGCAATGATAAGGTAATAGAGGCATCATAACATCAATAGAAGCTAAATATCATAGTAGCAAAAATGACTAGCTTACATGTCAAGTACAAGGCAGTAGAGGATAAGGCCACCCAATTGACCCAACAGTTGGCACAATAAGCTAAGGCAATAGGTATTGTCAAATTGGTAAGGGGATTTATGTTTCTTGATGCCAAAGGATCTCCACTGATGTTACCCAACTCAAGCCTACACTCAGATTCATATTTGATGCACAAAAATTATGCTTAAGGGTGGAGTCCTCTATCGAGAAGATCCTATTATAGGTTTTAGCCAAGGTTCCTGAATCATAGCTATTGAATCAAAAATTATATGATGTAACAGAAGAGACCCTTTAGGTAGTTGGAATCATCGACATGAGGACAATTGTAGGGAAGGTCAGTGAGATTCTAAGCTGCAATAAAACTGCTTTGAAATGCAAGAATCTATTGACTCTCTTAAAAGAAGGGGTCAAAGGAATGAAGGGGCACATTGAAGGCTTGGTTCATATGGTACTCCCTTTCCCTTTCCTTGATGACACCACTATCTTGATGGAAGACTAGATACATAATCTACTAGTTGAGAAGCAAAATGATCAGACTATTTTTTAATCTTTAAATGACTCTTCTAGTGTCATTGAGGTGGAGTCCATTTTGGCTTTGATGACCAAACTGGAGTACCAATTGCATTCCATGGTGAAGGGTCTCCAATCCTTTTCCCATGAGGAAATCATCAATTTGGATAGATCTTTTTAAGCTCTAAAGAAGTGGAGTACCTAATAGAGGTAGAGTGGACTGGGTACCAGACGTCACTGCAAAAGCTCTAAGAGAAATAGTGATGAGAACCAAAATTTTGTTTTTTGGTCAAGCAAGGCTAAGGTTTATTTCATGTAGGTATGGATCCCCTAGTGAGTCACCATAAACTATAGAATTATTTTTTACAAGGTTTATTTTTTTTTCAGGGCTCTTATTTTTCTTTTTATGACCACAAGCAACGTTCCAAGTATCAAGGTCAAAATAACTTAAGTATCGAGCCTTGTGTGGAGGGTATCCACATGTGACTTCAATGATTTTTATAGCTTGAAAGAGTAGAGAAGAACCTTTAACTTAAGCTTGATGGGCATGTGATGCAATGATGGTCCCTTTTTGTAAAAGTAAAGGTCCCGACAGTGAGTCAAGCAGTAAGCATTAAGCTTTATAGAGTCCCCTTTTTGGTAAAGCTTAGTAAAAGGTTTTGAGATTCAAATTACCATGTTTAATGCCACTTGTCACCTCGATGCTCCCTCAAAGGAAAAGAGTCTTTTTAGAACCTCCATTAAGCGTCAGACTAACACATGGTTAAACGATGTTTTATTTTGAGTCAAGAAGCAACAGGAGAGTATGAAAATTGGAGGGTATCCACATGTCACCACTATGCTTAATTAAATCAAGGTAAAAATTTGAAGACCTCCCAACTTGCAAATGCTTCCATGTGTAGCATACAAACAACAAATAAAGGATTGATGGTTTGGTTAGGATCTTTGGATCCGACGGTGTGAAGCCTCCAACAGTCGTTAAAATTAAAAGTTAAGCAAAGAGTGGGAAAGAGTCTCATTGACTCCAAAATGGTGCAAAATATTCCATGTGTCCATGTTTGGGAAGACTGGGATAGATGAGGATCATTAGTTGAAATAGAGTGAGAGGGATAGTTAGCAGAATTGACAAAAAAAGGGCCCAAGTGGTTCGGCTCCAACGAGATGCAGTTTCCCAGATTTAAAAATTGTGGACAAGTGATTAAACCCAAACAAGTGGCAGGGAATCATAGTAGTATTTTGTGGGTTATAAGTAGCTATAAGTAAGTTAGTGCCAAGGGATTTTTATCATCTAGATTATATACAAAGTTTTAAAAGCTAGTTTGGTGGAAGCATTAAATTACCTTAGCAGTTACCTTTCTTAGGAGTGTGAAGATTGTATTTTGATTTTGCCTTACATACTTTATTCATATATAAAGAGAGAGTGGTGTTCTGTGCAATAATAGTCTATTTTCAATACTTTTTCTCATTTTTTTCTATAAGCCTTTTGTCAGCTTCACAAAATTACTAAGATTATTAACCATGTTGCATACTCTTTAATCTTTTTAGGAAAAACTATTGAAACTAATGCTGTGTTGTTAGAAATAGATGATGATGATGATGATTCATGTTACTTTTATATTATGAGCCATTGGTTAGTCTATAGCCTTTGATAAAATTATTGATCATGCTTTAAGCTCTTTAATCTTTTGATAAACTATGTTAGTACTCTTCATAGTGTTGCCCAGTAAAGGAATCCAAATCTTAGCGTATCACCTTAGTAGTTTAAATAATATTTATGCATTATTTTCTCTCCCTTTACACCAAAACCCAAGAGAAGAGCCAAGTTCTTTAAAATATAGAGGTTTTTTCAAGGGTCAAGTCCCACATCTTTGAAACTTCCCATAATTATGGTGATTAGTTGAAAAATTAAGCATCAACATGTCCTATTCAATCTACCTCTTTAGTCCCTCCTAATGATTCAATGCATTCTGGAGCTTAGAAGTGATTTCTTTGATCACCTCCTTAAGATTCTTTGTCTCCTTGGGTTGCTATAAATAGTCACCTACCTAAATGATTAAACACTCAAGTGATGTAGAAGCATCCTTATAAACATCTTTTAATAAATAGACCTCTATTGAAGCCTATATTCAGAATGCCACAAAACTAGCATTTAATTCCTAATGTTGAGTGCTTATTTTTTTATCTAAACCTTCTACATCTTGAAATGCTTTGGTGCACTCAGTTTGATCTTTTATTATTAATGCATTCTTAGCCAACTATTGGCATTAAATTTCCTCTACTTGAAGACATGCTTCTAAATTTTTCTTGGGCTATGCCAGTTTAGTAAAAACCCCATCAAGGATGGGAACCATATCACCAAATCTATTCAAAACTATCTTACATACCTCGATTACCTCAGTAAACTACCATGTTACCCAAGTTTATTCATGCTAGGGATTGGGCTGGTCTTTACATTTATTCAAAAATAGTTCTACCAGGGTTCCCAACTTATCAATTACGACTTTGATAAGAGGTACTCCATCTGTAAGGGCTAGATCCTGGTCTAAAATAGACTTGTAGAGAGTTAGGGTCTTTACACTAGCCATCATCATTGTTTCTAGTTGGTGCTTGAGCTCTCCTAACTCCTCTTCAAGTTTTATCCTTATTGTACACTTGTTATGATAGAGAATAACTACCTATTGATATTTCTTCTAAAGCTACTTTATATCAAAATCCTACAAGGTATTCTGCCTTGCCACCTCATGAGAAAAATTTAATAGCACAATGCTTGATTGAGACATTATACACATCTAAGGATCCACCCAAAGTGTATCAGGAATTTCTACCTCTCAAAAGGCCCAAATAATGATTTCTAAAGGTAGTTCACATTGATGTTCTTCATTATATATATCATTATAGAACAATAATTCTCATTGAGTCTACTCGATTGAGGCTTCCTTGGAGAAATACTCCCACATAAATAAGTCTTTTTTGAGCACCCCTTATTGATATTAAGCATGAAGGGTCATGGTTGCATTGGTAGTCACTGACCTTTGTCATGTAGATTCATCAAATGGTTCCTTTGCTTTAGAGGGATCTCACTCAAGTATATCTACATTCGAGTCCTCTTCTTAGTGACTTGGACCTACATCAAAACCACTCATGCCCAAAACTATGTTTAAGCCATCCCCCTCTTCACTAATGGGACTCTCAACATCCACTTGTGTTTCATCAAGGGCAACTTCTTCATGTTACATTGGTGAGGGCTTCTTTTCTAGTTTTGGGGTGGCTTCCTATTTCTCCTATTCCTCAGTTGAAGGTACCTTTTATGGTGTCACTTCTAGATTTGTTACCTTATTTTTAGGGTCATTGTTGACCATTTTGGTCCTGCAGGCCAAAATCAGTCTCCTTTCCCTGCTATTTTGAGCCAGTTCAAATTGGGTTGCACAAGTTTTTGATAGATGATGAACTAGTTCAAAGAATGCAAGGTTTCTTACATAGCTTCTTCAGACCATTGAATCGATGAACCATTGAACCATTCAATCATTTGGTTTAATCGATTGGTTCAATCGATTGGTCCACTTAGTCTGTTCAAGAAATGGTTCAATCAGTTGGTTCGATCTTTTAGTTCAATCAGTCAGTTCAAGAGTTGGTTTAGTTGGCTTGGTTCAGTCAGCTTGGTTCAAAGAGTTGATTCAACGAGATTGGTTCAGTCGGTTGGTTCAAATGAATGGTTCAAAGCAGTCAATTGAATGAGCAGAACACAGTGTTGAACCATTAAACCGTTGAACCATTGTTGGTTCAATCAAACGGTTCAATCGGTTAGTTCAATCGAAAGGTTTAAAGGAGTCTCCCGCAGCCTGAAGGACAAGTGCCCTTACAGAGGGCAGTCAGGCAAAAGAAGGACCTTTGTAACTTTTTTGAAATGTAATTTTGGAGACCAAGTGCCCTTGCAGAGGGCAGGGAACACTTGCAAAGGGATCAAAGAGAAGGTCGAAAGGGTAAGTTTTTCTTTGGAAAAGTGAACAAGGTAGAAAAGTTGGAATTCCTTCAGATTTGTTCAAGGTGAGAGATGGAGAATTTCTTCGGACAAAATGCCTGAAGGAATTCCTTCGGACATTTTGCCTGAAGATATTCACAAGGTAAAGAATAGGGAATTCTTTCAAAAAGTTCCCGCGGCAAAGTGAAGGAAGCAAATCCTTCGAAAAGTTGGAATTCCTTCAGATCTGTTCAAGGTGAGAGATGGAGAATTTCTTCGGACAAAATGCCCAAAGGAATTCCTTCAGACATTTTGTCCAAAGAAATTCACAAGGTAAAGAATAGGGAATTCTTTCAAAAAGTTCCTGTGGCAAAGTGAACAAAGCAAATCCTTCGAAAAAAAGTCTGAAGGATTTCCTTCGAACATTTTGTCCAAAGGAATTTCTCTTATAGAAAAGCCAACAAAAAATCTTGACAGAAAGTGGTAAGTGGTAAAAGACAAAAGAAAGATTTCCTTCGGACAAAATGTCTGAAGGAATTCCTTTGAACATTTTGTTTGAAGGATTTAAAGAGCAAGAAACCCTGAAGGACCTCGAAGGGTAGGTGCCCTTGCAGGGGAGTCTTAGCCAAAATGAAGGGACACTTCTCCAAAGCTGAAGGGACACCTCCCCTTTCGAAAGGATCAAACAAGAAAGCTGAAGGAATTGCCAAGGAGGGTGATGGGCCTGAAGACGTCAAGATTAAGCATCATGAAGTAGCCGTTGGGATCTAGACGTCTGATGATGTCCCCAAAGCCATCAAATTTAGGGAAATGGAATAGTCGTTGGCTTTCATATAAAGATGGGTGAGCGAATGTCAACTTTATGGCAATGAAATAGCCGTTGATCTATAAAGGCTTGAGCGTGGACCCAAATGCATTCAAAGGCCTTAAGGCCAAAAGGAAGAACCACTGAGAGAAGAGTCCAAAGAGCTATTAAATCTGGGAAGATAGCCCCGAGAGCTCAAATTCTAGGAAAAGATAAAGCCAAGAAGAGACAAAATGAATATGGACAAATCAACCTAGGTGGTAAAGGGGAGGTGAGTTATTCCTGTAGTTGGAACAATCTCTGCCAAGTGGTCATCAAGGAGTGCAAACAGTAAATGACATGACCTATTTTTTCTCCACTTTACATTAATGAGCAGACAAATCATGTGAATATCTTGAAGGAGCAGTCTTGTTTGCAGAAAAAGAGGCATGGCCCATGCTTTCACATTAATGTTTGAATGCCAAAGTCAAGACTAACAACCAACACAACATCCTTTTTCAGTGGCTTCCTCTTCCCAATGCTCTCAACGCACATGGGCCAACTCGTAAAAAGGTGCCAAAGTCTTTTCCAAAGGGGTGCCTTTACTTCCTCTCTCTCTATATATTTTAAACTTCTCATTTGAGAAAGAATCTCTTGACTTGTAAGGTGGAGTCCTGTCAGATTTTACCTTGAATCGATACATAGCATTTTTACCTCCATTTGAGCTTACACTTTTTGCATATGTCTATGGCTTTGTTTTGTGTTAAGTCATTTTTCTTTTATGCTTACATAGAATGATTCCAGCATGTCTAGTGTATTGTGAAGTTTCTTCTTTTGCAAGTCTGTCAGAAGTGTCTATAGCAGAGTATAGGTGTATGTGAATAGGCTACCATAGTGTGTCTCTAAACACCTCTGATAGTTTTCCTCCCTGTATCTCTAGAGGACCCCTAGCTCACTGATGTAGAAGAGTTTCTCATATCAAATGAAGTGTATATCATCTTGTTCTTGGTGGAAAGTGTAGGTTCAAGCTAAGTAGATCAACTTTTTTGGTGTATCACCATTTAGTTTAGGTTCTATTTTCAGCATCCTTCTCCCTTTTCACCCCCCCCATTGTTAGCAGTAGGAAATCCAGGACCACATAGATACATCAAAGGGAGCTAGCCCTTATCTAGAGACTCTCCCCCCAACTTTGCCAGACCAAGAGGCAAGAGAGGAGTTTCCATTTTGACACGTGGAAGACAGGAGCTCAGCCTCTTGCTCAAGGGTGCAATCCATTGCGTCAACAGTTTTTGGCATGCCTGGTGGGACCACGTTTTAACACTCAAAAAAGTTCTAGGATTGGTGCTGGTCCTGTTATAATAGAATGAAACATTAATACAACATTTGACCTTTAATTAGGCGATTGTGGGACAAGTTTTGTCCAAAAAGTTGAAGAATTTTGGTGTGTTCTTCAACCAACCAGCCTTTGGAGGCTTTTTTATCAACACCAATGGCGACTCCGAGTTGAATCAACTAGTTAAGCAGTCCAGGTGCCATCAAGAAATCTTATTTTTGTATGTATAATCCCATTACCTAGAATTATAGGCCTTGTATTCCTTCATATGGTTTTGATCAAGCTTAGGTTATTCATGGAATCACCTCAAGCAGCTCTCCTAGTTGCCCTTCAATAATAAGGGAAGTAACGCTGGAGTTTGAGAAGCAAGTGATGGAGATAGACAGATTGGATGAGCAGTATAGATATCAACAAGAGCTTATGTATAAGGAGGAGTGTTTGTTTAGGCAAGCTCAGGCCTTGCAATACATGGAGGAGGAGGTAGAAAAATGGAAGAGTCCATTCATTCAAGGTAGTCTACATTGTGTGCCCCCTCCTATTCTAAAGAAAGCCCCCTCTTATGCACCAAATCCTTTCTACCAGATAGCACTTGCTCACTCTAGTTTATCTGATGCATTAATCACTCCTACTCTTAACCCCTTATGCCTAGCTTTCAAACATCAAAGGGCATTAGAGCAACCTCTCATTGAGAAGAACCTTCTCAATTCCTTAGATTGTGAATCTTCCTTTGAAGGGAATACCATGAACCAACACATCTCTCTTGAAGCAGCTCTTCCTATGCATGAGCAGACCCTTCCTAGTCTTCCTCAACTTCGTCAAGTCTCTCAACATGATGTCAAGATTCCAAGTTGGAAGAGGGAATATCATGAGCTAGCTTAGGACCTTGAAGAGGATAAATTTTCTCCCTGTTCACAAAGGGAAAATTCCAATCCCAAGGTCATGAGTTGGAAGCAAATGATGGAATCATGGGGCAAGAAGGAGGAGGAGAAAGGTTTTGCTCAAAACCTTGAAGAAGATGAAGCTACTCATACTCATCATGATGATGCTTGTGACCTCTAAGAAAGGCTCTTCCAAGATGATATAGATAGGTGAATTGTAGTGTTGGAGTCCAGAATGAGGTTCCTCAGCCAATGTGTGATGGATGGTTCAGACCAAACAACAGATTCCATGTCTAAACACACCCCATCTACACACCTCCAAGAAAGCTATCAGGCCACATCTGATATAGATGAAGTGCTAGCCAAATGGAAGGAGGAGAATCATTTGATTCTAGTTCAGGGACTACCTCCTCTTCCACATGGGTTTAATCTTCAGCCTTACACTTCATCCCTTCTAAGAGAAGAATCTATTTTGAAAGAGGCAAGTGAAGAAGAGATCTAAATTATAGCTGCCCAGGAGGATATCATGAGAAATAATGAAGATGAAATCATCATGGATGCTCTTTTTGAAGACATCATCGATAATGGCAAAGACACAAGTCATGCATACATGCAGATGTTCCAGCAATATGAAGAGGAAAGTAAGCATGATGACCTCTCTCCTCCCTTGTTTGATGAACTTCCTTGTTGCTTTGATGAGGAGGATGACTATGCCATGGAGCCTAAGTTGGAGGAGGATCAAGAGGATGTCTTTGAACAACTAGAGACTCTGATCATTGAGCAAGAAAAGGAGAGGCTTGTCCATCTTGAAGAAAGCCTTGGAGAAGAGAGCTTTGAACAAAAAGGTGATGTTTTGTGGGATGAGCAATCAGTTTGTGATTCCATTTCAGACATCACAACAGTCACCCTTCTTCAAGAAATCCATGAGGGAGTAGAGGATGAGTTTGACAGGGTCTTCAATGAAGTAGAAGGGAACGAGTCAAACCATGGTGCACTGCAAAGGGACTATGCATATCAAAGGGCTTATGGTGATGAGCCAACAGCCATCAATTTCTTGGTAAAACATGCCAGCATGAAGAGCCAACATTCAACAAGCTTCCAAGAACAAGAAGAGTACATATATGTTGGGAGCATGTTTGACTCTGATCCACTCGGATGCAAGCCAATCGAGGTGGCAGGCAAGAGGAGCAGATCACCAAGTCTCCATTCCATCCAGCCACTTGTCTGGCACCATAAGTTTCCTTGCCATGAAGGAGACTTAAGAAATTTTCCCTTTGATCTAGGAGGGAAGAAAATATACCTGGTTAGCTGTACATAGTAGTTTGCTTTCAGTTTTCTTTCCCTGTTTTCCCTAAGTGTTGTTTACACAAGTAGTGTTTTTAGCCTTGTGTGTGTTTTCCTTTGTGTTTGGGGTAAAAGCTTCATGATTGATTCTTGTATTTATCAGGGTTGATGCTAATTTTTTTCAAGTTGCATTCTGTCTCTGTGCCCAATGGACTCTAAGGCAACTGGTTTCTAAGCATAGCAGGCATGCTTCTCCTGGGAACTACCAAATTGTTGACCATTTTGGTCCTGTAGGCCAAAATCAGTCTCCTTCTTTCCCTGCTGTTCTGAGCCAGTTCAAATTTGGTTGCACAAGTTTTTGACAGAGGATGAACTAGTTTAAAAAATTCAAGGTTTCTTACATAGCTTCTTTAGACTATTGAACCGATGAACCATTGAACCATTCAATCGGTTGGTTTAATCGATTGGTTCACTCAGTTTGTTCAAGAAATGGTTCAATCAGTTGGTTTGATCTTTTGGTTCAATCAGTCAGTTCAAGAGTTGGTTCAGTTGACTTGGTTCAAGGAGTTGGTTTAGTCAGCTTGGTTCATTCAGTTGGTTCAAATGAATGGTTCAAAGTAGTTGGTTCAAGCGGTCAATTGAATGAGTAGAACATAATGTTGAACCATTAAACTATTGAACCATTGAACCATTGTTGGTTCAATCGAATGGTTCAATTGGTCGGTTCAATTGAAAGGTTCAAAGGAGTCTCCCACAACCCAAAGGACAAGTGCCCTTGCGGAGGGCAGTCGGGCAAAAGAAGGACCTTTGTAACTTTTTTGAAAGGCAATTTTAGAGACCAAGTGCCCTTGCAGAGGGTAGGGAACACTTGCAAAGGGATCAAAGAGAAGGCTGAAAGGGTAAGTTTTTCTTCAAAAAAGTGAACAAGGTAGAAAAGTTAGAATTCCTTTGGATTTGTTCAAGGCGAGAGATGGAGAATTTCTTCGGACAAAATGCCCGAAGGAATTCCTTCAGACATTTTGTCCTAAGAAATTCACAAGGTAAAAAATAGGGAATTCTTTCAAAAAAGTTCCCGCGGCAAAGTGAATGAAGCAAATCCTTTGAACATTTTGTCTGAAGGAATTTACCTGACAAAAAAGCTGATAGAAAATCCCGATAGAAAGTGGTAAGCGAGAAAAGACAAAAGAAAGATTTCTTTCAAACAAAATGTCTGAAGGAATTCCTTCAAACATTTTGTCTGAAGGATTTAAAGAGCAAGAAATCCTGAAGGACCCTAAAGGGCAGGTGCCCTTGCGGGGGACTCTTAGCCAAAATGAAGGGACACTTCTCCAAAGCTAAATGGACACCTCCCCTTTGGGAAGGATCAAACAAGAAAGCTGAAGGAATTGCCAAGGAGGGTGATGGGCCCAAAGATGTCAAGATTAGGCATCACGAAGTAGCCGTTGGGGTCCAAACGTCCGATGATGTCCCTGAAGCTGTCAAATTCAGGGCAATGGAATAGCCGTTGGCTTTCATATAATGATGGGTGCACGAACGTCAAATTTGTGACAATGAAATAGCTGTTGATATATAAAGGCTAGAGCGTGGACCCGAATGCATTCAAAGGCCTTAAGGCCAAAAGGAAGAACCGCTGAGAGAAGAGCCCAAGGAGCCAGCAAAGCTGGGAAGATAACCCTAAGAGCTCAAATTCTAGGAAAAGACAAAGCCAGGAAGAGACAAAATGAATATGGACAAAATAGCCTAGGTGGCAAAGGGGAGGCGAGTTATTCCTGCAGTTGGAACAGTCTCCACGAAGTGGTCATCAAGGAGCGCAAACAGTAAATGGCGCGACTTATGTTTTCTCCACTTTACATTAATGAGTAGACAAACTATGTGAATATCTTAAAGGAGTGGTCTTCTTTGCAAAAAAAGAGGTGCGGCCCATGCTTTCACATTAATGTTTAAACGCCAAAGTCAAGACTGACAGCCAACATAACATCCTTTTTTAGCGGCTTCCTCTTCCCAACGCTCTCAATGCACATGGGCCAACTTGTAAAAAGGCACCAAAGTCTTTTCCAAAGGGGTGTCTTTACTTCCTCTCTCTATATATATCGTAAACTTCTCATTTGAGAAAGAATCTCTTGGCTTGTAAGGCGAAGCCCTGCCGAATTTTACCTTGAATCGAGACATAGCATTTTTACCTCCATTTGAGCTTACACTTTTGCATATGTCTATGGATTTGTTTTGTGTTAAGTCATTTTTATTTTATGCTTTCACATAATGATTCCAACATGTCTAGTGTATTGTGAAGTTTCTTCTTTTATAGTCTGTCAAAAGTGTCTACAACAGAGTATAGGTGTATGTGAACAGGCTGCCATAATGTGTCTCTAAACACCTCTGATAGTTTTCCTCCCTGTATCTCCAGAGGACCCCTAGCTCACTAATGTAGAAGATTTTCTCATATCAAATGAAGTGTATATCATCTTGTTCTTGGTGGAAAGTATAGGTTCAAGCTAAGTAGATCAATTTTTTTTGGTGTATCACTGTTTAGTTTAGGTTCTATTTTCAGCATCCTTCTCCCTTTTCACCCCCCCATTATTAGCAGTAGGAAATCCATGACCACAGAGATACATCAAAGGGAGCTAGCCCTTATCTAGAGACTCTCCCCCCAATTTTGCCAGACCCATAGGCAAGAGAGGAGTTTCCATTTTGACGCATGGAAGACAAGAGCTCAGCCTCCTGCTCAAGGGTGCAATCCACTACATCAACAGTCACCATACATAGGCACTAAAGTATATTATTTTGAAGGAACATATGTTTGCATCATGGGATCAGGGCCTCTTGATTGACATATAGGCATTCTATCCTTTGATGACAAAGGGGTAGTCATTCACCACTTAGATTGTTTAGGTTGAGCACCAGTGCTAGCATCATGCCCTAACCTCTTTTATTTCTGGTGCTTCCTAATATTTAACGAGGATGGAATATTTTATTTCTTATCCTTAGCACTCCCCGATGTCTTCTTTCATAGATTTTAGATATCAAACAATAAATGAATAGAATTCTTAACCAATTTTTTTTAACCTTGATGTCGGTATTATCTGAATCCAGTTTCTCTCTATAGGCCTTCTTCCCTAGATAAACATACATTTTATGAAGAGTATGAGTCTCAGCATCATTTTTTTTCTTATCAATCTTCATAGGGCATGTGTCATATATCCTATTGATGGAATTCATAAAATACCTTATAATAAAATTATATGACAACTTGAGCCATCCAACAAAGTCATTTGTGGGGCTCATCTAGATGTGTGCTAGAGAAAATGTTCCTTTACTGAAAACTAGGCTTGGTCTCCTAGCTGAAAAGTGAAGTCTTTGAGAACATGCCACTTGTTTCTAAAGGCTTCCTTCATTCCATAGTAACAACCCTTCATCTTAGCTTTATGATAAGGGATTATAGCACTAGGGCATGTGAATGCTTTAAACCTTTTTGCAAGAGACTTATTCTATGGAGGGTAATCCCACTTTAACTCACCACTTATGTAATTCGGTACACCAATTTCATCAAACACCAACAATAAAATAATAGTGCCCCAAACTAATTTATAATTAGGCAGGCAGTGGACCTTCTCCCCATCTACAATAATGTTTTCAACAAAATATTGTGACCAATTATACTTGACCCCAAGGGTTACCTAATGGGCAACATATAAGTGCACCATGTATACTTCCTTTCATATATCCACACCTCTAACCTTGGTCATAATCAAGCTCATAGCCACTCTAAGGGAGGGATCCTAAAGACTAGTTATATGCATTATGTGGCCTTAATTCTTGTATTTAAATGCCACCATAGTCTTTTCAATTTCCTCCTAATCTTCCAAATATCCACTGAGGTCAACGCCCGAGCATTGTAGACCTGTAACTTTACTAACTCACTAGGATGTGATCCTCATCCTTTTCCCTATAAAATATAATTAATCCTCATGTACACATGAGATAAGAAACTTTATGACCTTTGTAGGTTATTAAATAGCTGAAAAAGTATGACATCATTAAGTTTATTGAAAATAGTAATGTCATAAATAAATTCATTCTAGGTAGTATACCATTCAACTTGATATTTATGTTGTAACTCCACCTCATTCCCTAGTTGGTAGTGTTTATAGTCAAAAACTTTTCAATTCGACACATTAAACTCCCACTTCTCTGCGTACAACACTATTTCAAGATACTGCATCTCTTCAATCAATACTAGGGGTGAGGGTGGTGATGTGTCTTTCTTTTTTTCCTACTGTACCTTCATAAATTATGTCTTGTTTATTCTCCCTATTTGTTGTTGCGAACTTTCCTTATGCACACCAAATTCACTAGGTACTTATTCTCTTATTAACATTGATTATACCCCTATGCTCTCAAACTCTTTTTCTCTGTGAATTAGTAATGGATCACTATGCTTGGCCTTTTTCTTTGGCCACATCACCCTATGAGTAACCCAAAGGTTGAGGCATGACTATTTGACCATCCCAAATGAATACATGATTGCTGCTTTAACTTCCTCAGCTCTCCTTCTTCAATGTCCTCCAATGGTGGACACTGACACCTGCAACCTACTCCTTTAATTTATACTTCCCTAATCACTATTCCACCAATTTTTCTATTCACCATAGTCTTTTTAATCCAAAATATTCAAATTGGTCATTGAAAGTTGATAAATGATCTTTTAGTAGCTTGAAAAATGCTCTTTTAGATCTGTAAATTCATGAATTAACAATAGTAAAGTGTAAAAATGATGATTGGTTAACCTTTTATAGCTTTGAGGGGAAATCCACATTTACTTCCTCATTACCTCATCCATCATTTCATGCATTTAATGCCTCTAACGATATTTACATGATTTACATTTGACACACTTGCCATTACAATTAATTTTCTCACATTTAACATGTTTGTCCCATCCTACACTTTTCTCAAAGTGCATGACAATTGTAAAGAATTTAAAAATTTGCCATTCCCAAGGTGAGAAACTCATTTATTTATCTTGACTCTTTATATAAATTGCATGTTGCATCCTATGCATCCACTTATCCTCATATACTTCTACTTACGTGCCCCTTTTTTCCTCACACATTCCCTTCTATTGTTTCCTTAACATTCTGTAGTTTTACTTATTTCACACTTCGTCCCCCACATTAAACTATGTATGTGGTCCTCCATGACATGATAAATAAAATAAGAAAGAACTAAGTGTTAATCTAAACCTAAGCAAGGGCATGCAACCAATACCACACCTTATTGAAAACAAACCAAAATGCTAAACTAAACTAGTGGCATACACCTTATTACAAAAAAAAGAAAACATCACTTAGAATAGTAGGGGCAAAGCTGACTACCATTGAAATACCTTGGAAGAAACTAACCATCCAACTACTTCAACTTACATGTGCATGTGGGAAAAATACTATGAATAATAAATGAACCATCCCAATGGATGTGAAGTTTTTCTGAATAACATAAACTTAGAGTCATAAACCAATACCTGCATACTTAGAGAAAAAATCTTATTCTTAATATGTCGATCATGTCAGGCCTTCTTTTTTCACTTCTATGCTCCTTTACTCTAATGCACTAGACAACAAGTTTTATCCACGCTTTCAAAGATTATTCATCATCCAATTGACCAATGCATGCAATATGTAGAGAAGGTACAAGGAACTCAACTAGAAGAATGGCTTTGACACCAAATACAAGATCAAAGAGGGTACTCTTGTTCAACCATTTATATGTGGTCTGATATGTCCATAATATCATAGAAACCTAATCATCCTAATTAGTACAACCAATATTAAAAATATGTGTCAATGTATGACCTAAGATTTTATTTAATGCTTCAGTAGTACCATTGGCCTGGGATTGGTAAGGTGTGGTCTTGTGGTGTGCAATCATGAACTCAACCAAAAGGATGTGGATGGTATCATTAAGGAAATGAGTTCCTTGATCACTAGTCAAACTTAACGAACATCCATACATATTAATAATATTCTCTCAAATAAATCTAGCAGTAGTGGTAGTAGTAAAATCCTTGGTTGGCACTGCTTTAGCTCAATAGTTGAGTTAATTAGTGGCAGTAATGACACAATGCACTCTAGTATGCCTCCCTATTATATTAATGGGGCCAAAAAAATCAAAAATGCATTTCTCAAAGGGTTCATGAGCCAAGATCAGATGAAGGGGCATAACATCCATTCAATTTAGTTTACCCACACACTAAAAAATATCACATTGATGCGGGTAAGCTTTAACATCCTTAAACATAGTAGGCCATCATAACCCAACTAATAAAACCTTTCATGTTGTGGCATCACCAACATAATGTCCTTCAGTGACACCTTCATGAACCTCCTAAATAACTTCAATGTGCTCATGATGCATGATTCAGTGTCATAATACTTCATCTTGTCCAATCTCATAAAGGTCACCCCTAATGAGCTAGAAGGGAGCAACACAAACAACCAACTACTTTTTCTCTTGAGTGTTGAGGTGGGTTAGTACTGACCTATATTAATAAAAGATTTGATATCCTCCAATTCTTTGGGCACATGAGTGAATTAAATAAGTTACATATTAGTTAAGTCATCCTCAATAGCATGCATTGGTTCACTAGATTCAACATGTGATAAGTGATCAGGTCCACAATTAGCTTTCCCTGATTTTACCACCATAGATAATTGGAATTCTTAAAAAAGCACAATCCATCCAAAAATGTGTCTATGCAACACTAACTTATTCATGAGATATTTAAGTGTTTCATGGTTTATTAAGAGAATGAATGGGATGGCCAAGAAATACTGACAAAACTTTTGAAGCACATATACCATGGAAAAGGCTTCATGTTCTATAGTTGAATAATTTCATTCAGCTAGAGTGACCTTTCAACTATCAAAGCAGATATACTGATCAAGATTTCCCTCACCAGGTTGAGTAAGGATTGAACCTACGACCATGCCTGAAACATTAACATGCACATGAAAGGGCTTTGTCCAATCTAGGAACTAGAGAATGGGGGTAGTAAATAGGTTGTCCTTGAGTGCAATGAATTTCTACTAGTGAGCATTGGTTTAGACGAATTGAACATTTTATTTAAGCAATTCTTCTAATGGTATTGTGACCTTAACTTAACCTCAAATGAAAATTTGATAGTATCCTGTATGTCCTAAGAAGGCGTGAACCTCACATTGGGTGGTCGATGTTGGAAGGTGAAGAATGACTTCAATCTTGGCTAGATTCACCAAGAGTCCATCATGACAAATAACATGACCTAAAAAAATTCCAAATGGGGTAGGAAAAACACACTTATTCATATTTGAATAAATATAAAGGTGTTGATAGCACTGAAATATACGGTGAAGATTAGCACAATGGTCACATACTAAACCATAGATGGTCCAATCGTCCAAATATACTTGAAAGAATTTACAAATAAAATCTTTGAAAGTATCAACTGCAATCCATGAGAACATGGTTGGAGCATTCTTCAACATAAAGAGCATCCTGTTGTAAGTGAACAAACCCCATTAATATGTAAAAGTGGTATTCATTTTATCTTTTTTTACGATATGGACTTGATAATATTTGAAAAAGCCTTAGTGAAGGTATAAACATTTCACCCAACAACTCTTTCTAAGATCTCCTTAGCGAAAGGTGTTAGAAAAGGGTCAGTTATGTAAGCAACATTGAGTACTTGATAGCCTACACAAACATGAATTCAGTCATCCTTCTTGATACTGATCACCATGGGGCTCACCCATTTAGACTCAAAAATATGAGTGATAACTCTAGTGCACAACATACTATAATTTCCTCTTTAACCCAAACATGTAAGTTAGGATTCATATGATAAGTTATCTTCCTGATGGGTTGAGCACCCTCTACTAACTTGATGTGCATCTTACCCAATGAAGAATGCACTCCTTTCATATCGATGTAATTTTATGGAAAAACTTCTTGATACTCCTTTAATAGTTTAAAAACCTTGGAAATCTCAGTATCAAACTAATAATTCCCTAAAATGTCTATATTAGGTGTGTCCTTTGTGCCAATATTACATTGGATCATCTAAAGTGGCTCCAAATATGGATACTAGTCATTTTGTATTGTGTCTCAAACATTGCATGATCCATACTTAGTATGCAAAGCCAAGTGGTCAACATATGGATCTTACAGGTCAGAATTGGTACCTTCATCAAACTGGTACACAACCATCTATTTGCCTTTCCAAATTTATTCCCTGAATGCATGGTCTAGTTAAGATTCAAGCGGTGAAGAATATAAATCCTCCATATCAGATTATTAGAAAATATTCAAGTTCTCCTCTCATGTGTCATGTAGATGTCTTATGTAATATTCAATTGATGTTAGATCACTTATAATATCTTAATGCATGGATTTCAGGGTGACGCATAAATCCATCTAAGGAGATGAGTAAGATAGCACCAAAATCATATTACTTTGAATGACACTCTAATAATATGCCTCAAAGCATCATTTTTCATATATATACCATGCTCTAGCCTAGGTGCATAGAGTACCATATAATGCATGAACCCATAGATACTCGGGCAAATTTGTCTCATTTGCATTCCACATGTTTTTATAGGCCTCAAGATGAGTTTCTATAGCACTAATTCCATCATAACTTAAGGTGTCATGAATGTGGTTATATTGATGAAAATGATGGTGCATATCAATGCGAACTTGGTCCCAAGTGAGTAAATTATGATGGTGAGTTGGCCACCATTGAACAACTATTCCATCAAAACTATGGATAATCACGTGCATTCATTCATTGGAAAAAACATGGAAAGCCTCCAACCGCTACATATACTCTTAGACTTCCATCTAAACATGAAATTTAGGAACTTCATCTAACCACATGGGTGACACAACCATAATACATCCATGAAGAAGGTGAACAAACTTATGGCATTTAGGTTGCTTTCATGGAGCATCCTCTTGACTACCAATAACACCATACATTCATTCAATAATATCATACTCACCATGAGCCCAATAGTCACAAGTATTACTATTAGTGTCAAAGATAGATTATGCATCCACACAACAAAATTTGCCATTCAAACTAAGATCAAGGTGTTCAGTTCCCCTGAGCTGTGACATTATAGATATGATTAATGCCCTCATAAATGTTAATTGGCTCAATAAAATGAGGTCCTTGAGCATGGTCTGAGGGTATTATAGTGCTTTGATCATCATTTTCAAAACTAATGTAATGCTTTTTGAATCTCAAGTTAACATTGTTTGCATAACATGAAGGGTGACCCAAATGAAGCTAAAAAATCATCAGCTTTAGCCAATTCAATTATTTCAAAGGTAGCCTTGAAAGTGACACATAAAATGTCCATGGTGGCATCCTTAATAACTCCTATAAGTAGTGCACGAATATTATTAGCCATAAACAACACATGAGGAGAGGGTTGTAAAGTAGGGCTTGCCATATTTCACTAAGCATCCTGAATGAGTACAACTACCTCAGCTCCAATATCAACTATGATAACCTGAATGATCCATCCATCAATATCTGCATTTACCAATATTTCTTTATCACCCTTTATATTAGGATAGATATGAGCCTCTTGTCATTGTGCATGGTTCAACTGACGATCCTATATAGGATTTGGTGCTTGATGACTTAGTCAATTTCATAAAAGGGGCACAATGTCTTCATCAATAAGTCATTTACATAACTCACAAAACTCATCACGCACCGAATCTTGAAGATCTATTTTTTTTTTAATTTTTAGTGCATATAGCAACATCTCTATCCTTAAGAAACTAAATTTCACCTTGCATCTCCCACACCAAATTCATTGTGTCATGTAACACTTCCTTTTGTTGCTAAGCATCTGAATAATGAGTCACATGGGGATCCTCCCATTGAACCTTATCAACATGTGGGTTTGACATGGACTAGGAGGAGCACCACCTCGTGCAGTAATGTTGTCTCTAGGACTAGCCAAAGTAGTAGGGTGCAATATCCATTGATTAGTTGGAGTCTTTTCATTATGTATGATTCCAACACCCTTTTCATTTTGGTCCTTTGTGATGGTGGTATATAATTCTAGGCATTCCTTTAGATGATGCTTATTCTTATAAAAAACACACGTGGGATAAACTAGGCTGTCATACTGGTAATGCTCTGGGGATCTGAACTTATAGCAAGTTTTAGGTGAAAAATGACCACCTTCACATCCATGACTATGTCCTCTATAAGATCAACCTACACCATTTTCCTAGTTATTGGCAATATAAGTCTAATGAGTACCACGCATGTGTGCCTCATGAATATTACTAATAAGGTGGCAATCATTGATATCATGAGTATATGTGTCATAAATTTTACAATATGAGGATACCTTTGATTTTGTAGCACCTTGAAGTAGGGGCAATCCCTCATATCAGAGTTTTCTTGACATACCTCATAGGATTGCTTCACTATGTCATAAATACTCTTTCTAGGGTAATTATTCCTATTATGACCTTTAGATTCACATTCAACACACCATAAACTATTTTGAGTATCATGAGTACTATTCATAGTGAGCTTCTCCAACTGAGATGCCATATCACTAATCTAAGCTTCCATAAAGGGACTAATCCCTGTGTCTATGCTTCTAATGGCTTTAGTGTGAATCATAGTTTCTAAGGCCTCATGTGGGTTAGTGAAGGTCTTTTGGGATAATGTGTATCAAAAGGGAAACAATAAGCCTCCTAAAAACCACTGGGCATGTTGAGTTGCATTTATCTCAAAATAAAGTTTAGAAAGAAGCATCTTAAAACACACATCATACTCACACACACTCTCAGTTAGTTATTGATTAATTTCCTTTAGGGTAGCAATGCTTTGTTATTCAAACTCTGGGATGCCAAACTCATAGAGAAAAGCTACCTTTAGTTTTTCATAATTCACCACAACTTACAACAGATCAAACTCACAGTACCACTTATGCGTGCAGTGTAAAAGAGTAGTGGAAAAATGAGTTCCCTTTCATTCAATAGAAGTAATGCGATGCATTTGAAAAATAATTTCACACTTGTGAATATGTTCTAATACATTTTATACACTATGATACTCAGGTAAATGGAGCATCATCTCATAATAAATAATGGGTGAACTAGGTGCTGGTAATGGATCTTGTTGTGATGCACTTCTAGTCCCTCTTGGACCTTGTGGGGGATGTCCACTAATGCCTCTTGTGTCACCTATAGATCCTATGATTGAACCACCATTGGTACCACCTCCATCACCTCCGATAGCAATAGAATCACCTTATACGTTGGGCATATGATTAGGTTGATTAACTATGGATGGGTTGGTACTCTCCTCACTGGTTATGCTTGGTCCACCAAGCATTCCAAAATGAGCCATGGGATTTTTTTGTAATGTAAAATAAATTAATAACAAACTACTATCATGGTCTTGTTCTTCAAAAGTATCTCCAACATGTTTAGT
Organism: Torreya grandis; assembly: GCA_037957365.1. Lineage (NCBI taxonomy): Eukaryota > Viridiplantae > Streptophyta > Pinopsida > Cupressales > Taxaceae > Torreya > Torreya grandis. The sequence continues at coordinate 588,614 of JARHVA010001316.1, read as the reverse complement.
CTTTAATTCTACACTATTTGTATCCCAATTTCATACAATAATGTTATCTAACTCAAGAGAATGAACATGCATTATGGGTGGGGAATTGGTCATTTCCATATTGGGTTATTTAATTATCAATGCTTGAATTTTTTCTCTTGCACGTACATGTGCTAGTGTTGGATGTAGTCCTATGGTTGGGGAGTCCTCATTATGCATTTCCGCCTCCCTATGGATACTCATGACACTTCTTAAATCCTCCCAACCCCTCCTTGGATTGCTTAGCCTCATCATACTTGTACTTCCATAACTCCCACTAATTGGATGCCATGTTGAACCAATAATATTATATCAAAATGTGCCCTTTCATTTTCCCACCAACTACACTGATCATACGAGAGAGAGAGTTTAGCCATACATGTGGAAAATTTAAAGTCTAAATCAACTATAAGTTTCTTAATCTTGAACAAAAAGTGCATGATATACCTTACACGCAGCTCCCAAAGGAAGTGAATATGGACTTCCTCTAGACAAGAGTACGTTGAGACTGTGTGTTCTAAAATATAAATATTTAAGGTTCCTCACCACCAAACATCCGCTGCATGCATCCAAGGTACTCCCAATCTTGCTAAGGCTAACTAATGCTCTACTGACCAAGCGATCTTCCATTTATAGTTTTTTGAATGGTCTTGTGCATATGCTGAAAGCTAAGCATGAAGGTGAGTGGGCACTTATACAAAGAAAACTTCATAGAGTGATTTGTATAGGTGTTTTTCTACCCATGCGCATGCATAAAATCCTGGTTCAATAAATTATAATGCAAAATTGTCTTCTACTCTAGTAACCCATTTTTCAACATTCTCTAGAGATAATCGTTTGAACATCTTCCCACCATCATGCAAACAATCACTATGGGTCGTGACAATAGAACCAAAATGTTGAGTTCTTTTCTTTTAGTCTGGCATATCTTTCCCTATTTATGCACCTAAGAAAACATAAGTTCTAACGAGCTAGCACGCTAGCATATCAAGTAGTAAAAAGTTCTCACATGCTCAGCCAAAGTACATAGCTTAAGACCATTTCCCATTGGTTTTATTGCACAAAGGTGTATTCATCTAATTTCCTAATTTAGGGTGCTTGAACAAGCACTTAGTCCTAAACTGATTCTTAGTTCTATATCCAATTCTTAACTATTTATTCACCACTTAACTATTAAAAAAATAAGGTGGTGCAAACAGATAACAAACACTATTAACTCCATTAAAACTATGGACATATGTACACAAGTATTTCCTCAACACAAGCATCCTTTCATTACATTCATAAGTTGTCACGATTACAATGATTCCAGAATTACAATAATCAACAACTCACCAACAAGTACACTAAGCAAAACAAGGGGGTATTTATACATGTATTTAGAATTATCTATTTTATAAATGAACAATTGAATTATTACCTCACCGAAGTGACATCATCATACTAAGTGTGTGAGTAAGAGCTCTTACACCCCTCTTACACACTGAAACAAGGGTCATGATATGAATCACTTACATTTATATGGCATACTCCATTCCTTTTATTATAAACTCTATCTCTCTCATTTATGAGAATGAACGACTAATCTTAGACCCTTGATATTCATCTCAAGATGGACAATTCAAAATCATTTGCCAACTCTATAAATGAAAGGGTCTTCACACTCTTTTATAATGACCAACAAGTGCAATGAAGCTCTACCAAATATTAAGGCCATCACTCAACAATTATTCAACATTGCCAATCAAAACACCAAGTAGGTGAGTAACAAAAATTATCCAACATTGCCAATCAAAACACTAAGTGAGGGAAAATGTTGCCCACACGTGGAGTTGACATTGCCAAAGATCTCTAGTCTACAAGCCAAACACAAGCCTTGACATTACCAAAGATCTCTAGTCTACAAGCCAAACACAAGCCTGTTTTGAGTCGATAAGTAAAGCAATCTCCAAGAAAGGTATAATGTATTTGTTTGCTTTCTACTTGATTCACCTTTTGTTTGATCTCGCTCAATCCTAATGGATAGGTTTAGAGTGTCATGTTTATTTAATTGTTTTGATGTTTATTCACTAACAATAAACTAACCCTCTTTAGATTCTTGTTCTACAGTACCAAAATATGTTGTTACCTAACATACCCCATTCGTTTTGACATTGGGATGGACTTTAAGAACATGGGTTAAAGTCAACAATTGGATGCTACCATTATTAATTTAGATGGTGAACTAATATGTTCGCCTATATCGCTATCAAATACAATATTATCCTTTTGCTTAGACATGTGAGGTTGATATATATTAAATTTAAATATATTATTTTAGTAGGAACTAATAATCTCTTGACTTTGCGCGCGCGCACACACACATACTATTTTGATATTTACAAAGTATTAATATTTTATATGTATTTATTGAAATGCTAATATCTATTAATAAAATAATCAATAAATAATAATATTTTAATAAATAATAATAAATTAAAAATATTAATTATTTTTCATTGACCTTGTCTAGTGCCTCACTATATTATATGTTTAATATTATGTTTCCATATAATATTTTATTACAAAACTTGTTTAACCTCAAATTATAATTCTATTTTAATACCTACCAACTTTCAATATTGAACCAATAAAACATTTAAATTAATTTAAGTTCAATAGAAGATAAATGAAATGTTAATAGATCATAAAATGAAAAAAATAAAAAATTAAAAAAATGAACAAATTAAAAAAAAAAAAAAATCAAAGCTACAATGTTTTTCTTTGAGCTAAATTGCAGATTTATATTAAAAAAATCTACAACTTACTGACCAATATTTTATAAAAAATTTTATCAATAAATTTGTAGTTTGTTTCAAAATATATATACATGACATTACTTCCAATCTAATTTACAACGGTTGAGTTGCTTTATAATCCATTAATTTGGCTTTCTTTACTCTTGTATAAATTTTTACTCCCTGACGTTTGTGCTTGCTTCTATGTATTAATAATTTGTGGATTTATGTGATGTAACTATTTTTGGATCTCGACTTCCACTACCAACTTTGATCGGTAAGTAAAGTGAGAGGAGGTCATTTTTATATGTGGGAAAGAGAGTAAATAAATTTTTAATAGAATATATTTTTGGTTAGGAGTAGAAAAATGATGTCATATTTCTTTTTTAAAAAGTTGTGATATAATATATATAAAATTAATGAAAATTTGGTTTAATTATTAATAAGTTTATATAATATTTTATAATAATATTTTAAAAATTAAATTTTAGAGTTGTTTGAATAATACATCAATTAAAGTTATTTGGTTGGTTATAAGTGAAAGTTATAGTATCATGTTTTAGTAGGGATGAATAAATGGATTTAACTAAAAATTTGCATCACATCTATTCATAAACATTGTAAATTAATACAATTAAAATTAAAATAATAAAATAAGATTTAATTGCATGAAGTCCTAAATGTTAGCTCAAGTGGATAGGATGAATGACTTCGGTCACTTAGATCTCGAGTTTAATTCTTGTCGGACATATTATGATGCATCGCAGTTTAAGGGCAGACACTAGCTTACAATCTGATGTGGCCATGGGGATACCTTGAGGTAGGGGTCAAACTTCTCCATGTGTTCCATGCAGATCATAATGGGATGATTCAGCTGTGGATCGTTCGACGGACATTACCAACATAGGCCCACCCCCACCAAACTTCAATTGTAGATTAAATTTAATACTGTGGTATAGTAATATTATTGCTAGCTAGGAAAATGGTGACGGAGGAGGTGGTGGATGCAGAATAACGTGACATATAAAGAAGAGTGCAGTTGAAGGGTAAGGATCCGAGTTTGTTGCAGGCATTAGGTGTTGGGTCAGAGGATAGAAGGCATGTTTAAGGAGAAAGAAGTGAGCAAGGGGGTGGACAATTAAAAGATGAAGTTGAAGGTGAGAGGAAAGGCATAGTTGATCTCAGGTCTCAGTTGTTGGAGCATGGGTATTCAGCCAAGCGAGGTAGGGGCAGGGGTCAACACTCTAATCAAATCTTGGATCAAGCTTTCCCTTTTTCAGAGCACATGGATGTAAAATTTGGTCCCCTAAGGGTTTGTTTAGGGTAATTTCAATCGGTTGTTAATTATGATATGTCTAAAGGTTTTGCCACTATAAAAGAAAGTGAAGATGGAGCTTCAACAAGAAAAGAAATGGCATAAAAGGTTATTGTCTTTCTATCCTTTATTAATAGTTCAAATCCTTTTCACATTTGCGGATATTTTTGCAAAGAAACCATCCTCAAGATGCAGACGAGTTCTGATCCCATTCTGGTTCTAAGAAATCAAGTCATGTCTCATTCATCTCTAGCAAAGGATAAAACGAAAGAGGAAGGTTTTAAGGATGTCCTTGAAGTAAATTGTTCTTAGGATTTGGCTCCAAAAATGGTGCACCTTGGTGATGTTCCCTTAATTTTCTCTAATATTTCTCTAACCCTAGATATTTCAGATTCTAAGCTTTCTAAGGTTTGAATGTAAAGGGGCAATAAAGCATTGATTAGCAGATGTGTTGGGAAGTGGTCTTCATGGGAAGAGATTCAACATTGGGCAGAGGGCACCTAGGCATCATTGAAACCTCCATCCATGTCTTTGATGTCTAATGGATTCTTTCTTCTCCAATTTCAATTAGTGAAAGACAAGGATTTTGTGTTGTCAAATAGTCCCTAGTTTGAGGGGAAATAGGGTTTTTTTTGCCCTTGGGATCCAATTTTTGTTCTTGATTCTTCAGTTATTTCTCAAGCTCCAGTTTGGGTAAGATTTTATAATTTTCCCTTAGCCTTGTGAGATCATAATCTTTTCAACCAACTGATAAGTAAATTGGTAATCTTTGTGAAAATTGATGAATCTTCTGTTCATCTGAATTTTGTAAGAGTTTGTATTTTGGTCAATTTATCGAAACCCTTATTTCATTCATTTAAAATTTCTTCCTATGGAGTGTGGTCTCAATTTTTTAAATTTGAGGTTCTACCATTTAGACGCTTCAAATGCAATAAATCGGATCATAAGGTGGTTGCTTGCCTGAAGAATAATTTTAAAGGACTAGCTAAAATCAATTCATTTAAGAAAGCTTCATCGAATGCTATCCAACATGTTCATCATTCTCTTCAAAAGAGGGAGATACCGGTGGTTGTAAAGGAAAGGATTGTTTTGGATTCAGGGCAGCTATCTCCCAAAGTTTTTCAAGATGGACCAGAAAATGTTTTACCAAAGGATGGAGATAAATGTTCTCCAATTAAGGACTATACTCTGGAGAAGGAAAGTTTAGAAGAAGAGGAAGAAGGATGGGAGGAAGAAGAAGAAGAGCTAGTTAGTAAGGCTATTTTTTCTATCACTCAATTTGAATGTACTTTAAAGACTCACAATTTTGGTTTGAAAGGAAAAAGAGGTAGAAAATCAAAAGCAAAAAGGTTACAACTGGATTCATGGAATCACTATTATCCAGTAGAATCAAATGGTTGCAAGCAACAAATCACTAATTGGTAGCATGTTTTAGGGGTAGTTTCCTATTTTTTTGTTGAAGTTTAATCCTTTTCTTAGTTACTAGATTAGTGGTTTTTATTCTCTTTGAATTCTGTAATTATCTTTGGATCCTCTTTCTTTAATGGATTCTCTAGGTCAAATGTATCACTTTTATCTTTGTTTTTATTTTTTGGAGATTGGACCTCCTGTTGTGTCCCAGATTCGGTTGAGGCTCTATTCAAAAGCTAAGCATTGATCTAAAAAAAAGATTTAATTGCATGGTTATATTTCTTGTTATAATTTAAATGACAATAAAGGGGTTTATATGAATGTATTACTTTACGTAAGATTACGAATAATCTCAGGGTAATAAATTTCAAAACAAGTCTAGATAACAAGTCGAAGCAAACCTAAAAAAATTGGAGCGAGCATAGATTGTTACTAAAATAGTCTAAACATTATTGAAAGAATAAGATCATTCCCAAAACCATGAGATCGGACTTGAAAAATAATATATGTGTAGAAATTTATTTGATGACTCTATTTGTAATGTTTAAGGATCTAAAAATCTTGTTTAAATTTAAATTTTGCACGGATCCTGAGCAAACTGATCTCCTTATTCAAAGCCATAATAGGGTAGCTGAACTTGTAGAGGGATAAGAAAAAAATATATTTTTGGGTCTTTATTCAAGATTATTAGGGGTTTTAATAATTGGCTACATTTTAGGCCCCTCAATAGATACCAATATTATAAACATCACACCAAGTATAATGTATGTTAATGAGGCAATTGAGTGACAATGCAATGTCTTCTCTATGTGTTAAGATAAAAATATGCAAAATACAAAAATCATACTAAATATAACATAAATCACATGCACAATAGATGTTTGGTAGGTAAAATTTTCCTTATATTTAATATATTTATAAATAGAAATACAAACATCATTGAGTTAGGACAATATCAAACAATATTTCTTAAGGAAGGAATCACTCCATAAGATCTCCCAATCTAAGACTACCACTTTGATGGGAGAAACCTCCAATATGCAAATCCACTTATAATACCCAAATGATCATTCGTAATTTCTTCCAAGTCATTATTACAACTCCCTATTTTTAATATGTTATCTAACAACACTAGGGTAGTGGTAAACCTTTAACTCACACATTATCCATTATAAGTTACCCTTATGTCCCAATACAATCAACCCTTATGTATGTGTGTAGTATGTCAACATATCCATAACCTTCATATATATCTCAATACTATGGTCCTAGGCAAATAAAATTCTACCTCCTTGTTATATAACATTCCACTCCTTTAAAATGTTTTCCCTTGAAACATAAGAAGATACCAAGTATTGTGACTTCTATGAAACTATTTACATTTGATGTTGTGCTCGATCATCCATACATTCATAATTAATCTCAATAGGTGATGAACCTTGGTGACTCGTGACTTCCATTGCATTACTCTAATTTCAAACTTGTCCATAATTCTTTCTCTTTTGATGTTTTCCATAGTTATATTTGTTACTTATTTTATTCCATGTATGTCCATGGTCATTTTTATTCTAATTCTCCATATTATACCAAGCCATGATTTTTTCTCTGACATTGATGTGTATGTCTATAAACTACAACATTTTTGGTTTGACCTCATATTTTATTTCAAAATTTTCTTCCACTTTATCCTTTGGCTCTTAAGTATGCAAAAGGTATGAGATGCCCTCATAAGTACCCATGTCAATCTCATGTTTTCCTTCCAACTCTTTCGTATGTTCTTATTCCACTACTTCTTTATGCTCTAATTTAGATTCTTCATTTTTCTTGTCTATAATTTCTTTCTTATGCTCTTATTCAAATACTTCCTTATGTTCTTCTTTGCACTCTCCCTTGTGCTCTTCTTAAATTTATTTATTATACTATGAACCTTGGTGATATTCCTTATATTCTTCATATTTATTTGGTTATTTTGATGTGTGATATATTGCATTGTAATATAATTTCTCTTCCACCACATATTCATAAAATTATTTGTCATAAATATTAATAGTTCCCAATGTCTCTAGCCAAGGATACCCAAGAAAAATATCCAAACCATCCATAACTAAACATAAAATTTAAATTGTAATACATAACCATCCATAGTGCCATCCAAATTTTCATAAAGATGAGTCTTCTCACCATGTACATTTATAGGTTTGGAAAATTACAGATAGTCAACTGACGATTCCATTAACCCTTATGGGAGACATTTGATTGGACTTGGAAAATATCATGAATTGTTAGTGTTAAATGAACTCTCTTGATTTTCAAACTCATGACATGTAAATCAGCTAATAGAGAACACTTTAAGAGCATAATTTATTTATCATAATACAAATCTATTATAAATATATATTTTTAATCTCTTAATATAGTGGCATTTCATGGATTCCCACCTTCATGGGCGTCTCATATCATTTGTCCCATATTTAAATAAGGAATCCAACATGATCCAAATAATTATAAAACCATCATGGTTGGTCACACCTTGAGTAATTTTTATAGTGTTGGAAAATTTGCTTTCTATATTTTCAGATTCCAATAAAATTTGGGCAAAAGCGCAAGCAGATTTTATATAGAATCACAAGAAATTAGACCATATATTGACACTTAGATATGTAATTGAGGAACCAAGAGCACACAATTGTAAGGTTTGATTTTTTTTAAAACTTTTAGGAATAAATTTTAGTGGCTTTAAGATTTACATAATATAAAACATTCCCAAAATGGGAGCCTTCAAGAGGATAAAGTGAATTAGTGGATTGGTTGTTGTAGTGTGGCTCCAATTGCCTATCCTCTAAAAGGTAGATACAACATGAAACAACAAATATGAGAGTTTCTTACTCTCTACTCTTCTAGCTCTGAGAGACCAATGGGAGATACTTTATTTCAATATAGAATGGAAATGTAATGTATAATTGTTAGGAATTAGCTATTACATTAGTGAATTTGAGTATTTACAAGTTGGTATTTACTGAGAGGTAAATAGTAATTTAGTTAGTAATTAGTAATTAGTTAATCATAATATTGTTGTATAATAATATTATGATAATAGGTTTGAATATATTGTATTGTTGAGATATATTGTTATAGGTTATAATAATATATCATAAATAGAGTTTGTTTAATCTTAGGATTTTGGGTGAGAGAAATCAATGGAGAGAATATAGGAATAAGGTTCCTATAAATATGTAACCTCATGTATTGTTTTGTAATCAAAATAGAAGATAACATAATATTATTGTGTGTTAAAATACTTCTCTATGTGTTCAGCTCAATTTCACAATGCATGAGTTAATTATTTGCATATAGCTATTTGAATTTATAAAAGTGGTATTAGAACAAGAATATTAGAGGCTTGTGATGGAAGTATAATTTATTTGTAGGGGCAGCCATAGTATTTGTCTTAGCCCCACCTGATGTATCTTCAATTTGAATTCTTTGTGTAGTGGTTTTAACTTCTTTTGATTAGCTACCTATGAGAAAAGCATAGAAAAGGATATACGTCAAAGCTACTACTTGGTGATATCATTCACTTTAGATCAACCAATCACTCTGTGGCCTACATGCTTGATAATGTTTTGGACTGGTGGCTTATCTCAATAAAAAAATTGTGCCTTTAACATGTCATGCACCCTATATGCTACATTGGTTAGTCCATATACATGTGGATTATCTCAAATATTTATGTAGAATCAGATCTCATTGCAGTTTGACCATTATAGTGGACATGCCATTTCCTGATCAAAGTGCATATTCTATATTTATTTATGTTTGATCCATCTCAATGTTTTGAAAGGATAAGACTATTGGAAGCTGCACAATATACTTTGGCAGAGATAGTTACAATCAATTTGATTTTATTCATTTTTTCAATGGATTTATAAGCCTATATGAGTCGTATTCTTAGAAATAACTCACCTCATTCTACTTTGATCAATTTGCATACATGCAAAGAATCATTGCATGTCTCAAGTCATTCAGATATTTAGAGACATCTTTTGTGCCATAGTGGTCGCCTCAATCTATGCATTGCTTTACAAGTGCCTTCATCTCAGTCACTATTGTATTTTCTTTGAGTAAGGCATCATATTTGATCCAAATGACACTTCACATCAAAACAAATCCATGTTTAAGGTATTTTATATAATTGCCTGTTATTTATTTATTTAGTGTTTAGTGTATAAATTTATGTGTTAAGTAAATTACTATAGTTTTGTTTTAGTTTGCCCACTTTATTATCTCAATGTTATATTTTAGTCAAACCATAAAAGTCAATAGGGTAGTTTATAAAGTTGTTGTCATGTATTAAAATTTAAAAAAATGATTTTTAGTGTATTTTTGTCATTTTTTGTATCAAATGTAAAAATTCAAAATTTTTAATGAGTCTAATTGGATTTCATAAAATAGGTCTCTATGTCTATTTGAGTCATTGTGTTGGTCGTAATTTTGAGTCAATAGTTTCCTTTTATTTTATCAATCTTATAACTTGTCATTTAGTTATTATTGTCAAAGTCATTTTAGTTATAATGTCTATCATCAAAAATATAGTCTTTTGTAAAAATCCTTTATATTGTCTTGAGTCAAAAGTAAAAATTGTAAAAATAAAAAAAATTACGGTATGAACACATGTTCACTTATACATGGCATCCAAATTATGAGGGGAGGGGATTTCCCTCAAACAATTCATGCACCTGAGCTACATTGACATACCAACTGAGTAAAGAGATTTACCAATTAGAGTTGGAGATACATGGAAGAAGGAGGTATTTCAATGACCTCTCTTCACTCACCAACGATGGGGCCACACCAATGTTTTGGTGACATATATAGTATGGTGTGTTTTTCATTTCCACTATATCTTTTTGAGAATAAGAACAAAAGAATATGCCTGTTCAAGATATGTAATTTGTATACAAATTCTAAACATATTTCTCTGATGTGAAGACATTGTGAAAGGATAGAAAACACTAATATAAGTCAATTCATGGATGTTGAAAGGGTTTTTGGTAGAGATCTAGAAAACCACAGGAGGTGAATAGTGTTTTGGTAACAATAAGGAGAGAAACTACTACAGAGATCCTATGACTGCCTTACTTCTTTATGGATATGACCCTCAATGACACATCTATTTTAGTCATGTAAAGTAAATGCGAGATGTGTTCCTTCATATAATAGTGGTCATGTGTAGCAAGATTGCGTTAGTAGTATGCAAACCTAAGAATATGGAATAGTATACAATTCTATTCATGCCAATTCTTGGAGGTAGATGGTGTTCTTGTTCATGTCAGGGTTTATGGTAAAACTGTAAAACTATGAGAGGAGTAAGGCTCTCTTTATATCAAGGTCATGAGCCAAATAAGGCATGCTACAAGGAGTGAACATACTACATGTTAGAGTGTGAATTTTTTTAACCATGTAAAAATTATGGGAGGGAATGTTAGAAATTAGATTTTACATTAGTGAGTTTGAGTATTTACAGGTTGGTATTTACTTAGAGGTAAATAGTAATTTGGTTAGTAATTAGTAATTAGTTAATCAGAATATCATCGTATAATAATATTATGATAATAGATTTGAATATATTATATTGTTGAGATATATTGTTATAGGTTATAACAATATATTGTAAATAAAGTTTATTTAATCTTAGGATTTTGGGTGAGAGAAATCAATGGAGAGAAACTAGGAATAAGGTTCTTATAAATATGTAACCTCACGTATTGTTTCATAATCAAAATAGAAGATAGCAAAATATTATTGTGTGTTGAAATAGTTCTTTGTGTGTTCAGATCAATTTCACAGTGAATGAGTTAATTATTTTCATATAGCTCTTTAAATTCACAACAATAATAGGTTTCAGAGAATGCAAATATAAAGGGTAGATTTGGCCACTATTATCACTTCACCCAATTTGATGTCACTAGAAAAATGATCATAAACTACTCAAAATTTAGACAATTATTGCAATGAACCAATGTGAATAAATATATTTATAACTTCCAGGCTTAGTAAACAAATATTTACATGTACACACAATGTTGAATTAGAAAATACAAACCAAAATACATGATAATGAAAAAATATATAAAATATGCAAAGTGAAGAGAGATCTCATAGCAAAAAATCCTAAAAGATATAAAAGGGTGATCTATCAACTATGATTGGTGCTATGATAATGCCTTCTTTTCCATTGGGCCATTTTTTCCTAGAATTTACTAAAAAAATTAGTGATAACTAAAAAAAACACAATAAGCTACATAATTGCTATGTATCTTTTACAACTCATAAAGAAAATAAGACAACCTAATTAGATATCTCATTATTCATCAAAATAATTTATTAATAATCATTGAGACCAAAGCAATAACAATATCTAATTAATATTTACACAATCGTACATGATTATTTTGAATTCCCTTATAATTTTAGACACATAAAAAGACATCACACACTGAAACCTCATTATTTGTTAAAAATGATCCATCACAGAACATTGGAAACAAAAGACACTAAAATTGCACAAGACTTCTCACATCTCCTAAATAAGGTGTTTGAGCTTGAAACATCTGTTAGTGTAATACCCATTGCATCTATGGTAATCACAATATGCATTGTTATCAAAATATTTGCCTTGAGGTTTGCTCATGTCAATTTCAAATGGTGGAGGCAAAGTAAATAGATTGAATTCAAGTAAATTTTATAGTAGTTTATGAGGTGGTTGTAGTAATTTATAGCATTTCCTCCTTGGTTGATTTGATAGAATAACATTTTTATAAGGTTGTGAAATAACATTAACTATAATATTTTCATTTGATTTAGTATCTATTGGGTTATATATGTAAGATGGTTTACTTTGAGACTTCACTATGTAAGTTGAAGTAGATGTAGGTGTAGATCCACTCAAGCTTTTTCAAAGCAATAAGATTGAATTTTCTCACTTATTGTATGACAAAGTTTCTCAAATGATTTGAATTTGTTAAAAATTATTAACTCATGCAAAGGTGCAAGCAAGATTTCTTTGAAAATATATTATAAGTCATTATTTGCCAAGGTATTAGTCATTTTGGTAAGCTTGGCATTGTAATGAAGTATATAATCAATGATAAGATCCTTAGTTCCTTGCTTAAGCTTAGAAATTTTCATGTAATAAATATTTTCATCAATGTTTATAGAAAAATGCTTAAGAAATTGATATGCTAATGCATTGAATGCTTTGACTAATTGAATTGGTAGATCATAAAACCAATGCAAGGCATAATATTTTAAGCTTCTTAGAGATAAGTTGGTTAGTGATTTGTCATTAAAAGCATAATCCAAACATGCCACATGAAAATATTTGAGATGTTGTTTTGGATCTCCTTTACATTCATATAGTGGAAGCGTAGGAGCTATAAATCATGTAGGTAAAGAGTATCATCTAATATCAGGTGCTAATGAGTTATGAACTAAAGTTTTGGATTCCAATGATTGTCTAAATTTTGGTATACATTATTCTAACTTCCAAACCTTAACATGAAAAAATGTCCGAGTTTTCTTGAGGGATTGTGTAATAGACAAGGTAGGTGATGTAGGATATGCAGTTATAAAAGGTAATATGAGGGTCACTTAGTTAAGCATAGTCATAGAGATCTATTGTAGACCTTGTGTTGCCCAAAGACTAGAAGTATAGAAGTAATAAAAATATCAATAGTATAAGTATCAACACATATGGTAGGGTTAACAATGTGAAAGAGTGGTTCTTATTGTACATTGAAAATAAAACTTTTTTATTTTTGTGCACTTTTAGAAGTTAAAAGGTATTTGATTATTTTGGGTATATCTTGTGGAATTTGATGGAGTCCATCTAAGAATTTGGATAAACCTTGGATTTTTTCATGATCTACTCCATCAATTTCACCATGATGGTTCCTATCTGATCATTCATGGGTTCTTATGCATTATAGTCATCTTGATTGGCTTATTCGTTATGATTATCTTCTTGAAACTATTCATGGGTAATGTTTTCATCAAAATAAGAAGAATCAATGTTTGCATTATTATAATACATTTTAATAGTATTAAAATGAATTGAAATATGCTCAATAGGAATCATAGTTAATTTAGCACTTCACCTTAAAGGAATATGAGAAACAAGTTTTTTTTTGTTGCATAAAAAGATAACATGGAAAAGATGTTGCAACCAATGACATAAATGAATTGTTAGGAACCAAAGGATTTTTGTGCGTGTAGAGATTAGTAAATTCTTATGAAATAAAAGGTCAAAATAAAATTATTTCAACATCATAAATTATATCAAAGGTTGAAATCAAGTTCTATTAGTGTCAGATTTAGATCCAAGGTTGAAAGGAAATTATTTTAGTGTCAAATATTCAAGAATATATCTAAACCCCAAGACATTTAAAAAAAAACCCTATAAGGTTGGAACTCTAAAGGAAACTTAGGGTTTGAAAAATTTCAATCAATAAATGGGTTCACCACTATGTTTTATCAAAATTTTGATTAAAAGGTGAATTGACCCTAATTAAGATAAATTTAGTAGAATAAATCAGAGTGTTGTAGATTAAACTTCTGACAAGTAGAATAAAAGTAAATGACTGAATTTGATAGAGTACAAATGATTTAAATAAAACTAAATATGAATTTAAAAAATAAAATTAGTTATTTTTTCCATATAATTAACTATGTCAATTGACAAAAAGTGGATATAGGAAAATTGGAACACACTCTTCAAGTACCCAGAAGCTAGAGTTAAGGCTGCACAAGGATAAAATTGGTAGACTAAAGAAGATATCAAATTCCACTATTGTCCCATTTGGTCAATCTTGTATTTTGATGAAAAATAGGAAATTAGGGAATGTTAACTTGTGACAACTTAAGTTATTTCAGTATGCACATATTTGACCCTCATGCATATGAAAAAAACCTATAAATAGCTTCTCAAATGTTGAAAACCTAATAGGGATAATAATTATTGAAAACCTATAAATAGAAAATGTGGAGTATAATTGGGTTGATCTAACCATAATCATCCCCATGATGAATGAATGGTGCCTACGTATCCAATACTCCAAGGAGGGAAATAAAGCCTATGTATTTCTTCCACTTAGAGCGTTTTGTGAAATTACGCTCTTTTGACTATATGAATGCATCTATAACTAACTTGAATACTTGATCATGATTTGATTTGGATTTGATAAAATGGGATTTGGATTGGCTAAGGACTACTTTAAATGATTATAATTGAAATTGGGAGGAATAAGTAAGCTTTGCTTCATGTGTAATAGTGTAAGTATGCCTATCTATTAAATTTTTTAAATGGTAGAATAAGTGACTTGAGTGTGCCTTTATATAAATTCAAAAGGGGAAACCACATGCTAGGAATCCTAAAAACATGGAAGATAAAGATAAGGGAGGGTTAAAATTTCAAAACTAGTCATTACAGGACCAATGGATATAATCAACCTATAGGGACATATAATATTGTCAATATTGTCCCTATTGGTTTATTATGTCCTTTAGGGCAACATGTTAAATTTAGATCTAGTTTTTGTCCATACATACACTTAAGGTGTTTATAGCAATCAAAACACTTTTAAAGGTGATAAATAACAATTTGAAATAGAAATAGGTCCTCATATGTGCTTAGGATATGATGAGGTGGAAAAATAGGCACTGATTAAGTGCAGAAGTTATTTAAAGTTAAAATAACATGATCAAGTATTTGTGACCAGATTTGGGTTATCACAATATGAAGTTAATCATGCAGTTATACTTATAAAAGGAAGGAAAATTCATACAAACCAACTGAGTATAAGGATAGAATTCAATTTTAAACCCATAGATAGGCTCTTTACTAGTTAAGACCACATGAGAAAACATGATTATATATAAGGATTTAGTGAGAATATACTTGGAATTGAGAGGAATTGACAAGGAAACAATAATGTTAATAACAATAATATTGACATTAACATAGGAAATGAGTATATTTTGAGGGATACAAATATATATTTTCTTCCAACTAGTTTTATGGGTGCATTCATTTGAACCATTCATGTAGAATTCCATCATTCAAGTGGAACCCCATAGACAAATGTTATTTAATCAATGATAATGTAAAAAGTAAAAGAATATGGAAAGGATAATGTAAAAGGTACGGCCTTATTTGTATTTATACCTAAAAATCATACATGGGTTATTATCTCTTGTGCATCACATCACATGGATTATTCACAGGTAGAGTTCACTTCTTTGGAACTATGTGACATATCCACTATTCAACTAATAGATGAAACTTCTACACAAGTTTTCAGGAGAGGGTGATGTAGGGGCATCCCATGAGGACCCAAAAATGGTTTCATTTTTGTTTTTAGATGGTATAATAGTTGTTTTTGAAGTGATAGAGGTCTTAAGTAGTCTATTTATGGAGTATAGGTAGCCTTGCAGTGCATGAAATTCAAATTCTGCCATTTCTCATCAAAATCTCCTTCTAGAGAAATTTGAATTTTCTAAGCCTTTTATAAAAATTTTTGAGCAATTGTGAAGGAGAAAAATGTTGTAAACATGTTTATGGGTCTTGGAATTGCAATAGGTCCATAAAATTCCATGTTTATATTATCTTGGCTTTAGACACTTTGTCTTTTGTGAAAATCAAAAAAATGTTATGTATCAAACAAACCTTCACGTAGTCTAAGGCATCAAGAAACAATTATGCATATATATAGGGAGTGTAGAGTAAATTTTAGGTGGTGATATTGATATTATATTCAAATATATGGATGGAGGATGTAATGGAACAAGTTGTATGAAGGGGAGATATGATGTTTTATAACCCTTGTTTTTGATGGAATGAAGTTGACAGACCCTGTTGAGGTCTTTTAATTATTGTTGCTAACTGAATTTGATAAATAATGAAATGGAAGTTGTTTCCTAGTGTGTTTGAAAATGAATGGATGTTTTTTGATGAATAATTTCTCCAAGATTCAATGAAAAGAGAGTTCTAGATAAGGAAATATAAAGTATAGACCCCAATTCCTGTTTAGTGGTTTAGTAGTCTAAATTTGCTTTATTAATAAGGAATGACTGATGAATGCATCCTATCATGTTTGGGAGATATATAATAATTTATTTTTTATATTTTGATTTCAATTTTTAAGATATAGTGTGGAAAACATCTTGTGTTCAACTATAACCATAACAGACTTTGGTTTATTGATTATTTCTTTGAATAGTAGACAATGCTTGTAATATGGTCAACATTTGACATTAGAAATTTTTTGTTACATGTTATTGAAATTATATTATGTGATACTTAAATTTTTAATAACTATGAATAACAAAGAAACCCTTTTAATCCCAGATTTCCTATGGATAAACCCCTAATTTGTATAAGTTTACCTATTTATAGACTGTGCATTGGATGCTTAAGAGTACAAGATCCATTGAGTGATTGGAAACTAATTTAGTATGTTTGGTACATGTGATTGATTCCATTTAAATTTATTTTAAACCTTTGATTTATCAATAACATGGTGTGAGTTAATAAACCTTGACATAGGCTTGTATATAGTCTTTCCTTGAGACAATCAAGCATGTTTGAGATGGAAAGTTAAGATAGTGAATTAGAAACTTATATATAATGGTTTAAGGACTTGTATTAGGTCATTATAGACCTATAAAAATAATTTTTAAGCTTTTAAATGCATCATAACTCACATAGTTAATTTTAGTTAGCTCTCGACTGAGACATAGCTACTAAAAACCCTAAACTAGGTTTTGAGTATTATCACACATTTTAACTATCAAAATCCCATAAAAATTTGTAGATTGAGTAATATTTATATGATTTAATTGATTTTCATATTTATAGGTTTGTATGGATTTTATGAGTATGGTTGTAAGAATCTAAGGTGGATTAGGCCAATGAGGAAACCTAATTGAGTATGTCTAAAGAAGGAAAGTGATCTTAATGAAAGAGTTAAAGATTAAAATTTTATATACAAGTATGTTTTATTAGTATAAATAATAAACAAGTTTTTATTTTCCATAGTTGACTATACTTTTTCATACTATGTAGTTAATGCCTACAAAAGGGCTAGAAGGACTGTTTGCAAATGAGGACAAAATCAATTAAAGAAAGAAATGAGACTTGAAAGGTTTTGAGAAGATGGTGAATAGATTGAGAGGGGGTTAATTAGAGATAGTTAATCAAGATAAGGAGTTTTAAAAACCTAAAAACTAATATGTGAAGTTTGAACCATTGTGTGACAAATTAAACCATAGACTATTGTCAAAGAAAGTGAGTGAGAAACAAGGTTGAGAATGTTTTCTTGGTATATGCTCTACATAATTTTGGTATCAGAGACTAGAGAAATATTTTATGGATTTTTTAAAATGATTAACAATGTGTTTTGAAATACATTTTAGGACAGGTGATCAAAGACAATGCTCCATGGAGAGAGCTAGCATGAATGAAGATGATTTAGTCAAATAAATGGTAGACTAGGTGACCCAGCTAATTGCTCCATTGGTGATGAGAATGGAGGCTATAAAGGATGTTCTCAGGGAGAGATAACAAAGAAAATAAATATATGATAGGCATCAAGGTGAACCTTTGCAATTAAGCATGGAAGAGAGAGGAAATGAAGAGGTGGTACAAGAGAGACCACATGAATATGAAACAATAGTTCAGGAAGATGGCATGGGGAAACACCATGCAAGGCAGATTAGGCCATTGGTAGATGGAATATTAAGAAGGGAATAAGGTCCATTGAGACAAGGACCAAGAGAGATATTTTAAGGGCAATGTTTGAATTGCCAAAGAGGACACAGGGCAACATAGTGTTTAAGGAATGTGAGCAACAATATGTAACAATAGAGAGTGAGAGAGATGAATGAGGAGAGAGGACATGAAAGGAATGAGTCATTAATAATGAGGAGGATTTTATTATAATATAAGCAAGGCTAGGAACTGATCCAAAGGAGAAGCCTATTCAGAAGCAGATGCAAGTCAAGATGTAAAGTATGTAATTTAGTCATTGATGGTGGTAATACTAATAAAATTATTTCATTGGAGATGGTGCAGAAGTTGAGATTGAAGAGGATGCCACATATATAGCCATACATGGTCGCATGGGTTCAGAAAGGACACCAAATATTGGTAAGTGAATATAGTTGGGTTGATTTTTAAATAGGAAGGTATAAAGACCAATTTTTATGTGATATTTTGCTTATAGATATGTACCATTTATTGCTAGGTGGACCATGGTATTTTGATAAGCATGCCATACATGATGGGATAAAAAACACATACACTATAAGGCAACATGTACAAACATATGTAATTGTTCTTTTGAAAGGTGAAGAGGGAAGAAATGATGAAAGAATCATGATGATGATATAGTGTTGGAGTAAAACCATGGAAGGTTTAGGATTGATCAAGGTACCAAAGGAATAAAATAAAGTGAGGAGTGAAGAATGAAAGGTGGAAGTAAAAATTTTTCAAATGAAAGAAGGTAAAGTACCTAAGAGAGTTCTCCAAAAAATAATTAGTCAAGGCAAGCATGGTATCCAAGCATGTAAGAGAGAAGACAACAAGCTAGTGTTTGACATTGCAGTTAAGATGAAAAGGAGATGGTTTGGATATGACACCAAGCAAGTGAAGAAGGAGGATGAAATGAACAAGCAAGCATCTCAAGGCAAAGCCATGGATTCTCCAAGTTCAATTTATAATATGTTGTTTAGTGATGAAGGTTTAGGTAAGGAGTAGGATGAAAACAAAACAAAGATGCATATGTAGCATAAAGTGGTTGAGACAACTAAAGGAAACATGGTAGATGAATAAAATGTAAAAGAGATGGGCAATATGTAGTAGGCCCATGAAAAAGATGACAATGGAGTGATAAGCGAAGAAGATGAGAGATGGAAAAAGAATATGTATCCCATGGATATGTAGAAGATTGAGGGTAGTCAAGAGGATGACATACATCAACAGAGTATGAGATTACATAAGTATGAGTCATGTAAAGAATAAGAAGAAGCGGTGCATGAGAAGGAATGGGTAGTGTAAGGAGCATTGGTAAAGGAGGAAGAGTTAAAACTTACAACATTAGTTGAATATGGAGAGAAGGAGAAGATGGATCATTTTGAATAAAAGGAAGATTGGTATATAGGTGCATGGTAAGAAGAAGAAGGCAACATATATGTTTTACTTAACATTATTGTTTCATGTGCAGGTATGAATATAAAGTAGATAAGGCCTAAGTGTGGGGCCCAAGAACATGTGAACATATATGAGAGGCAAGTGGAATAAAACACCTTTAGTGAGGAGGTTCATTGCATTCAGGTAGCAACATATGCCAAGTGAAACATCAAGAACTTGTGGTAAAGCTTTCTCAGCTTGATAGTATGATACAGGGGCATCCCATGAGGACCCCAAAATGGTTTCATTTTTTACTATAGATGGTATAATACTTTTTTTATAAGTTATATAGGTCTTAAGTAGTCTATTTTTAGAGTAAAGGTAGCCTTGTAGTGCATGAAATTCAAATTCTACCATTTCCCACCAAAATCTCCTTCTAGAGAAATTTGAATTTTGTAAGCCTTTTATAAGGAATTTTGAGCAATTGTGAAGGACAAAAATGTGTTAAACATGTTTAGGGGTCTTGGAATTGCAAGAGGTCCATAAAATTCCATGTTTCTATTATATTGGCTTTAGACACTTTGTATTTTGTGAAAATCGAGAAAATGTTATGTATCAAACAGACCTCCACATAGTCTAAGGCATCAAGAACTAGTTATGCACATATATAGGGAGTGTAGAGTCAGTTTTAGGTGGTGAGATTGATATTAAAGTCAAATAGATGGATGGAGGATGTAATGGAACAAGTTGTATGAAGGGGAGATATGATGTTTTGTAACCCTTGTTTTTGATGGAATGAAGTTGACAGATCTTATTGATGTCTTTTGATTTTTGTTGCTGATTGTATTTGATAAAAAATGAAATGGAATTTGTTTCTTGGTGTGTTTGAAAATGAATGGATGTTTGTTTGATGACTAATTTCTCCAAGATTCAATGAAAAGAGAGTTCTGGATAAGGAAATGCAAAGTACAGACCCATGTTCTTATTTAGTGGTTTAGTATAGTCTAAATTTGCTTTATTGGTAAGGAATGATTGATGAATGCATCCTAATGTGTTTGGGAGATAGATAATAAGTTATTTTTTCTATTGTGATTAACATTTTTAAGAGATAGTGTGGATAACATCTTGTGTTCAAATATAACCATAATAGACCCTGGTTTATTTATTGTTTCTTTAAATATCAAATAATGCTTATAAGATGGTCAACATTTGAATTTGGGAAATTATTTGTAAATGTTCTTGAAATTGGATTGGGTGAGACATCAAGTTGTAATAACTATGAATAACAAAGAAACCCTTTTAATCCTAGATTTCTTATGGATAGACCACTACTTTATATAAGTTTTCCTATTTTCAAACTATGCATTGGATGCTTGAGAGGATAAGATCCATTGAGTGATTGGAAACTACTTTAGTATGTTATGGTATGTGTGATTAATTCCATTTAAAGTTGTTTGAACATTTGGATTTATCAGTAACATGGTGTGAGTTATTAAACCTTGACATAAACTTGTATACAGTCTTTCCTTGACACAATTAAGCACGTTTGAGATGGAAAGTTAAGACAATGAATTAAAAGCTTGTATATAATGGTTGAAGGAATTGTATGAGGTTGTTACAGACCTATAAAAAAAATTTGAAGGTTTGAAATGCATCATAACTCACACAGTTAATTTTAGTTAGCTCTCAACTGAGATAGAGCTAGTGAAAACCCTAAAATAGGGGTTGAGTATTATCACACATTTTAATCATCAGAATCCCATAAAAAATTGTAGACTGAGTAATGTTGTTATGCTTTAACTTATTTTCATATTTTTAGGTTTGTATGGAATGGATAAGTATGGTTTTAAGAATCTAAGGTGGATTAGGCCAATGAGGAGACCTAATTGAGTAGGTCTAAAGAAGGAAAGTGATCTTAATGAAAGAGTTGAAGCTTAAAATTTGATATACAAATATGTTTTGTTAGGAAAAACAATAAACAAGTTTTGATTTGCCATAGTATAGAAAACACAATTCCAAAGGTTGTAACTAAATATCTTAAGTCATCTTGTGTTGCAACTCTTATTTTCATAGTTTGATCATCTTAAGTCATTCACATACTGCATATTGTATGTTTGACACATATGATAACCTTGGAATAAATTTAATCATA
Source organism: Torreya grandis (assembly GCA_037957365.1). Lineage (NCBI taxonomy): Eukaryota > Viridiplantae > Streptophyta > Pinopsida > Cupressales > Taxaceae > Torreya > Torreya grandis. The sequence continues at coordinate 566,757 of JARHVA010001316.1, read as the reverse complement.
CCAGTGAATTAAGGTTATAAACCTATTCATGATAAGAGACATACCATATAAATGAATGGTGATCTGGTATTTACTCAGTAACTTATATGAGAGTGCACTATAGTGATGATTAAATGTACTAATAATTTATTTTTAATTTAGTGGTCTGTGTAAGCTATATGGAACAATGATTTATACACAAGTTATAACAGCATGAATACTTACTTATGATCTGCTCTATAGGTGCCCCAAGTAGTGTACTAAAGTTATAAATCATATGAATATGAATAACTAGAAAATATTCCTCAATGATTCATTCTGTATAAATTTAATTTAGGCTATAGTTTCAGTGATTCACTAGTACATCCAATCTGTTAATTTCATATATAAACATAGGAATCTATTTGCATCATGATCTAACATATCATTGATAGGGTGTATAGTGCTAGGTATACTAATATTTAGGGTGATATCCTATATACTATCTATATCATAGATTTCATTGATTGATGCTATGGTAAGTATATCATTGTAATTGCAATATTCTAGTAACATTTGGAATGTTAGTTTTTATATTAATATACCTATTGGTAATCTAGCATGCTACATATAATTTTTTGAGCTATATACCATCATGATATCATATACACTTACTATAGATAATATATATACTAATAAAACATCTCGATAGTTTATATACGATTAGTTTATAAATTATTGATAGTATTTAACATACTATACAAGTCATATATTGTTTAATTGTTACATTGATAGTATGAAATCATACAAGGATAAATAACATATACAAATCACCCATAAAATCTCTATTGAATCACTATTGGTTGGTCTCTATACCTAAATTTGTTTATTTTAATTTTGTAAAAGTACCTCTGCTTATATTCTTGTACAATTTCATATACACAATAACAAGTTACAACAGATCTGAAAGCATAGATTTTTAATATGTAATTATGTGAAATCATTTTTTATAGATCATTGTATGTTAACATATTTATTAGATTGCTCTATTTCAAAATAACAGATATTAATTCCCAGTCCAGATGTCAAGTAGTTCTCCTAGATATTAACTAAATTTTCATAAGAAAATAATGGCACCACCTACCTAGAGTTTGCATCCAAGATGAAGTAGATAAATTTGTGAAATTTCCTCCAATTTCCTCTTATTTTATGTGTCACCCTCCTTCCTTTCTTTTTCCGTCTATTATACTTGAAAGAGAATCTCTCTCTCTCTCTCTCTCTCTCTCTCTCTCTCTCTCTCTCTCTCTCTCTCTCTCTCTCTCTCTCTCTCTCTCTCTCTCTCTCTCTCTCTCTCTCTCTCTCTCTCTCTCTCTCTCTCTCTCACTTTAAAGGAATATATTTTTTATTTTCATCTAAGCTTTAATCTAAAAATAATAACTTTCCATTATTATTATTTTATTTGTTTTATATTTTTTTTCTACATATATCACTAGATTTAATCAAAACTTGCTCTTTTTATTTTATTTCTAATTCCAATAATCCCTATACTTGCTATTTAAATTAACACTTTAATGTCATGATGGTATGATGACAAATTTATTAGTCGATGACCCAAATTTAAACTAGTTATGCAAATCGTGCATGACAAAATTCTACAAAACCATTAAGTTATGCTAGTAAATCATGGTTAAAATGACTATTTAATACAAATGGAAACAAAACATGTTATGCTAACTACTCATTGTGCATTCAACATATGCTAGTTATTTGTGGTGTGTGAAGTGTACTGATTGATTTCTCTATCATCCTCTGACATCTTGATCTATGTCACCCTCTCTAATGATGCTATCCCTCTATCAAACTTTGAAGAATGAATTCTCTTGCATCCACCTCACAACAAAATAGGTAGTTAGACCATATAAATGTATAACAATAATATAACTTGAAACAATACATTAATATGCTTGAAATGTAAATGCATACATTAACCAAATCATAGTAAGTGATCATGTATTTAATCCATATTCCACTATTCAATAATAACATAAATCTCAAGATTAATCAAATCTAAATTTATTATTTGTAGATATCTATGATAATCTAACAAGTTTGTCTAGTGATGAATCAAGATGTAACATCGGTCATTCCCTAATGGGACTAGTGCGGGGGATCATTGGTCCATGGTTGGTGTGGAAAAATGCTCAGATGATGCTCTTTCTCCCCATAATAGTACTAATTTTTGAGACAACACTTGAGATTTCAATAGATATTGATGAGTTTGGGAAACTCATGCTTCGAGGAGCCATGTATCTAATTTATTTACATTGTATTCAATTGAATATTATTATTGAGTATTGTACGAAGAATTGTAATTTATTAATATTGTATATGGATAATGGTCAATGCAAAGTTGTATTAGTCATGGTTGAGTTGCTGTATTACTTTCTATATTCATTATTGAAGCATTCTCATGACATTAAAAATATGTGATATAAGACGTAATGTGTAATTACTGTTATCATTTGAGAATGAGATTCTTGTGGTGTAATCTATTTATGGTATATATATGTTTAAATTTTAAAAAATAAATCCTATGTCTAATCCAGCGGGGTTGTTACATGTGGTATCAAAGTTGTGGCTCAAACTCTAGGCTTAATGAGTCCATTAACATTTTCATGTCTTTTTGTCCAGCGGTGTGAACCTAATGACATGAAGTATTAAACTAGTATTTCAGATTTGTGGTACCTCAATACAGAACCATGTACACCATCATTGAAGTTTTGAGACTTGGTAAACCATCATGTACAAGTTGGCAACTCTTGTGTGTTTGTGACATTCGTGAATGTGTGTGGAAACATTGAGTGTGTACCCTTAGGAAAAATCATACCCCTTTTGATTTGTTTAGGGGATTGGTTTATCAAGTGTCCCAATGGTGATGACAAAATATGAGGTGGTAGGTAAGTGCATAACATAGTTCATGAGTTGTGAACAAAATATTTCTACCATAGTTGAATCAAACACCTCTAATGTGATTACATTCTTCTTGGTAATCAAGTCACCATCGCCATTTGTGTTTTGTGTTAAGAGTGTTTTTAATATCAGGATGCTTCTCACTTATTATATATTTGTGTGATTTAATTTTTGTGTCTTAATTATATAATCCTCGGAATTGAAAATCATATGAGACTATTTTTAGTTGGTACCACCTTGTGTGGTATGGAAATTCCTAGTAGTAGAGTATTGTTGCCTTGGTTGAAAATTCTTATATGATTAGGATCTTTCCTAAGGTTGGGACCCTTAAGTTATGAGGTCAAATAAGGAGTGTCATCTCTCTTAGTTAGCTTAAATGTGAGTTTATTTTATCTCATTCTCCTTTGATAACATCAAGCTACTAAGAGTATTCATAGATCCATGATGTGGATTTGGTGTTCTCTTACACAAGAACTTGTTTTTGAATTATTGTTGAGCATATTTTACTTGAATTTTGTAGGAGAATATCTTCTACTTCTTGTTGGGGGAGAAGTTGTAGGATTGGATGGATTTTTATATCCTTGTGACTAGTATTTTATTTCTCTTTTGAGTATGGAAATAGATTGTGATACTATTCTTACAGCTTTGGTAAGTAGGTAGTGTTTTGGAAAAATTGAGTTACAATGTTTTTCTTTACCCAATGAAGGTATGTAGGATATTTATTTTGAGATGATGGTTTTCTATTTTTCACTTGTGACTCTTTAGAGTCACTACTTTATCTAATTTGTGATTTTAGACTATGTGGAATGGTAGACCCTACATTTATGATAATTCTAGATTAAGAATTATAAGTTGTTTATAATTAGTATGATATTATAAACTGATGATTGGATTGCCATTTTTCTCTTTTGCTTAATGCATATTGTTTTGAAGAGATATTTTTATACCTTTATCCAAAAGCAAGTAGGGTATAGGAAGGTGTAAAACATCTTGCCAATCTAGGGGTCGAGATAAAATTCTAACTTGTTGAGCAAGCAGGGATAAATTGTTTTATTTGTTCCTTTATAAGGTTGAAAGGACGGTGTGATCCTTGACCTATGTATGATAATTTTATCTTAACCATGAATATAACACTATAGGTTAAACTATGAATAGGATGCTAGTTATGTTTATCTAGTGGTAACTTAATACAATTATGGATTGATTGTATGATTTCCCTTGTATGTATGTGATACATCTAAAATTATTTAGCTCAAATTATTGCTTTCTATGATTTGTTAACATAGAATTATGATTTATTAAATTTTTGGCACATTTTGGAGATCATTAGGTTGAGGAGACCTGAGCGAAGAGTGGTGAATTAGGGACATAAGTTATAAGTGATAGGATGGTATCCTACTTAGCCTCACACTAAATCAATTATTATTGAGTGGGAACTGAGAGATAGACTTATCGAATCTAGGATTTGATAGGCAGAACTTGTCAAATTCAGTCATATGGCCATGCATATGTATACTATAGATATGTATTCCATGATTTTGTATAAATTAGAAATGTAATATTTCTAGTTCATATTAATCTTCATACTTGTCAAGAGCTTCATGGAGTAGTGGCAGTATTGACATGTTATGTAGAGTAACATAGTATTAACACATACACATCATTCTTACTAGGTTCCCTAATTACTTTTCTTTGGAATGAGAAAAACACTCTCTAGGTTAAGATAGATGTATAAAGAAGCTATAAGATTTTGTGGAACTCTCCCTAGTCATTTGTATGGATTTTATGATGATCTTATGTTCTCTTAGGAAGATTATGAAACTTTCATTGAGATATGTGGCCCTTCAAGGTAATAGAGGTGGTCAGTTCTATGGCATATAGAATTGTCTTGATGGTTTTAGACCTCAGGATGGTCATGACATAATCAATCAAAGTAAGTATTACTCATAAACCATGTTTGCATAATTGATAAATGTCATAAAGTAGAGTCTTATAGGATCAGTACTCTAACAATAATATAACGTGAGGGAAATTTGGTGAGTTCTATAGGTAAATTCTTATTTATTTTCTTAATTTGATATTGTATACTAGGTTATTGCATTGTTAATTAATGTGTTTAATTTAGAATGCATGTTTGAATAAGAGTCATAGGGGATGATGATCAACTTTAGGGGGGAGAGACGTTACATCCTGATTCCTTGCTAGACAAACTTGCTAGATTACTATGGATATCTGCAACTAATAAGTTCAAATTTGATTAATATTTTTAACTAAACTTGAGATTTATGCTATTATGGGATAGTAGAATATGGCTTAGATACATGATCTCTTATTGTGAGTTGGTTAATGTATGCATTTGAATTTTGAGCCTATTAATGTATTGTTTCAAGTCATATTATTTCTATATGTTTATATGGTCTAACTGGATGTAGAAGAATTCATTCCTCAGAGTGTGATGGAAGAAAAACATCATTAGAGAGGGTGACGTAGATTGATATGTCAGAGGATGATAGAGAAATTGACCGGTACGCTGCACACATCACACATAACTAGCATATGTTAGATGCATAATGAGTGGTTAACATAACATATTTTATTTTATTCACATTAAATAGTCATTTAGCCCATGATTTACTAACATAGCTTAATGGTTCTGTAGAATTTAGTCTTGCACAATTTGCATAACTATTTTAAATTCAGGTCATCGACTAATAAATTTGTCATTAAACTGTCATGACATTAAATTGATAATTTAATTATCAAGCATAGGGATTATTGGAATTAGAAATAAATAAAACAGGCAAGTTTTAATTAAATCTAGTGATTTATGTAAAAATAAAATAAAATAATAATAAAAAAAATAATAATGGAAAGTTATTATTTTTAGATTAAAGCTTAGATGAAAATAAATTTTTTATATATCTTTAGAGTAAATAAAAAAAGAGAGAGATTCTCTTTCAAGTAAACTAGAAGGATAAAGAAAGGAAGGAGGGTAGAACAAAAATAAGAGAAAAATGGAGGAAGTTTAACAAATTTATCTACTTAAGCTTGGACATAAACTCTAGGTAGGTGGCACAATTATTTTCTTATGAAAATTTAATTAATATTTATTAGAACTACTTGACATCTAGATTGGGAATTAATATCTATTATTTTGAAATAGAGCAATCTGATAAATATGTTAACATACAATGATCTATTAAAAAATGATTTCACAAAATTACATATTAGAAATCTATGCTTTCAGATTTACTATAACCAGCTATTGTGTATGAAATTATACAAGAATATAAGTAGAGGTACTTTCACAAAATTAAAATAAGCTAATGAAACCCAAAAACTATCAAAAACAAGAAAATTACTAATAGGTCAAGATCTTGAAACAATACTCATAATTGATTCGTATTGATTGCTTGAAATAATTACAAATCTAAACCATGCTTAAATAAGCCTCAAATCAAAATTCAGATTTGAAATGCAAAAATTAAAAAAAAATTAAAATCTAAAAAAAAATGTCTATTTTTAGCAGATGCTATTTATAGTAAGTTTTGCATGCAAGCACATGCGGCTATAAAAATTTCCTAAAATAACATAAATACTAAAATTAGCCTATGGGATGAAATTAAACAGAAGTTGACTTTCGTTTCTAAAAATATATAATTTATAAAAATAAAAAGTACTAGAAAAAATCATTAAATGTTAATTTTGGACCCTCAGATGATCACGTTTGGCCTCTAAAAAATATCAAAATTAAATATAAGTAGATAGAGTGACTTAGGACATAATCAAAAATTTCAATATGGTCATTTTAGTGTGTGGAAGAGCTCAAACAGAGATATGGGTCAAAAGTTATGGCCTCCAAAAGGTTGGCCTATTTTTTCTACATCATTCTCCTTTGGTTGAAAACAACTCAGCTCCTACGAGTTGCCCTGATTATACTAATACCATTTGTCTTTATCAATCTTATTTAGCTCCCATTCTATAATCCAAGTGTTGTCTTCTTGCTGCAATCCTTCCCACTACACCAAATACCTGTTATAATTCCCTTGCCTTGTGCTCACTATCTTCATATCCAAAACTTGCACTATTTTTTTCTTCTTTAAAACTTGCTACTCCCAATTTACTTCTTCATCTTTACCATCTTCTCCATGGAATTCATATAAATCTGAAACATTAAATACTAGAGATATATCAAAATTCTGTGGTAAACCTACCTCATAGGCATTATCATTGATTTTTTTCACAATTCTACATGGTCCAATTTTCTTGTACTTCAACTTATTATAGGAACCTTTTGAAAATATATCTTTCCTCAAGTAGACCATTACCAACTCTCCTTTAAATACCTTGGATCTTATTCTGACATTCGCTGCTGCTTTATATTTCTCATTACTTTCCTGTAACTTTCTTCTAACTCCTTGCTTCTGTATTATCACTAATTTGATCTACAATTGGAAATTGTACCAAGTCTAAAATACCTATTGGAATTCTCCCACAAATAATTTGAAAATGTGACTTTCCTATTGATCTATTCACTGAACTGTTATATGCAAACTCAGCTTGTGGTAAAGCCAAGTCCCATTGCTTTGGCTTCTCTCCTACTATGCATCTCAATAAATTTCCCAAGATCATATTCACAAATTCTACCTATCCATCTATTTGTGGGTGATATGCACTATTGAATTGTAGCTTAGTACCCATATTCTTCCACAAAGTGCTCCAAAAATAACTTAATTTTTTTGTGTCCCTATCTAAAGTAATAGTTTTTGGAACACCATGCAATCTCAAAATATCCATAAAAAATAATTTTGTAACTCTAGTGGCATCATTAGTTTTCTTACATGCAATAAAATGAACCATTTTAGAAAATATATCTATAAAAAAAACTGAATCATTACCTCTCTATGTGTTTGATAATCCCAACACAAAGTCCATACTCAAATATGTCCATGGTCCTCTTAGAACTGGTAATGGCATGTATAATCTAATATTTTGTGCATGTACTTTAACCACCTGACATATTCTGCATCGTGAAACAGACCTTGTCACATTTCTCTTCATCTTTGACTAAATATACTTTTCCCCCACCAAATCTCTTGTCTTCATCTTACAAAAATGTCCAGCCAAGCCACCACTATGTAATTCTCTTATTATATTGTCTTTTAGGGACTTGACTAAAATGCATAATTATTTCCCTTTGAAGAGATAACCTTCTTGTATAAGATACTCATCATGAATAATATTTGTCTCACTTGCTAATGGATTCCTGTACTATTTAACTATCTTGGCAAAATATGGATCAGTATCATATAATTCTTTGATAACTTCAAATCCAACTACTTCACTCACCATAGTAGTTAATAATACTATTGTCATGTTCAATGTATCAACTCCCTGATTCTATTTTACCAATTTATGCTTCAACACAAAGTATACCCCTGCAAGAAAGAAACCCACTTTGCATGCCTACTATTCAACTTCTTTTGTGTATTCACATACTTCAAAGCCTCATGATCTGTAAATAGGATAAACTCTTTAGGCACTAGGTAATGCCTCCAATGTCTTAATGCTTGTATAATTGCATAAAGTTCAACATCATAATTAGAATACTTTGTCCTTACCTCATTCAATTTCTCACTAAAATATGCTATTGGCTTTCCTTCTTGACTCAACACAATACCAATTCCCACAAACGAAGTATGACAATCAACCTCATACACTTTGTTAAAATCTATTAATGCTAAAATTGGTCTTTTTGAAATCTTCTTATTCAAAATTTCAAAACTTTATGTGGCTGCTATAGTTCATGCAAATTCCTTCCCTCTCATGCAATCTGTTATTGGTGCCACAATACTACTAAATTTTTTAATAAATTTTCTATAAAAAGTTTCTAAACCATGGAAAATTCTTACCTCTATAATGCTTCTTGGAATAGGCCACTCAATAATTGCTTTTATCTTTTCTTCATTCATTTTCCATCATCTGCTAAAACTACAAATCCCAAAAATAATAAACTATTCTAAATAAACCTACACTTCTTCAAATTTGCTTACAACTTCTCCTTAAAAAATTCATTACCATTTTTAAATATTGTAAGTGTTATTCTTTAGTCTTACTGAATACCAAAATATCATCAAAATAAATAACCACAAACTTACCCATATATTCTTGTAGCACTGTATTCATCACCCTCATAAATGTACTAGGTGCATTAGATAATCTGAATGGCATCACCATCTACTCATATAAGCCATCCCTAGTCTTGAGTGTTGTTTTCCACTCATCTCCTTCATGAATTTGAATATGATAATAACCACTCAGATCAATCTTGGTAAAATATTTTGCTCCTACAAATACATTCATCATATCATTTAAACGAGGTATAGGAAACCTATACTTTATTGTAATTTTATTTATTGCTCTACTATCCACACACATTATCCATCTTACATCTTTATTTGGAGTTAGCAACACTTGTGTTGCACATAGACTCATACTCTCCCTTATCACCTTATTTCTTAGAAATTCAGTAACATATTTATTTAATTTTGCATATTTTATTGAACTCATCTTATAAGCTATTTGATTGGGTAGAGCTGATCCTAGAATCAAATCAATGTGATGCTGAATATCTCTCTTTGATGGTAAACTATCTGATAACTCATTAGGCATAACATATGCATATTCTTTTAACACTCTTATTGTTTCTATTAGTATTGGCACAATTTATGTTTCTTCATTCTTTACTACTAATGCATAATTACAACTGTCTACCTTCATATCTTGGATAAATTATTTAGTAGAGAGCATGCTTTCTATCTTCTCTTCCTCTTTAAGAGGTAACATAACTACCTTTGTACCACCTTTCCAAAAAGTGTATATGTTCTTTGCTCCATCATGAACTACTAACCTGTCAAATTGCTATGGTCTCCCCAATAACACATGACATGCATCCATCAGAATAACATCACACCATTTTTCATCATTATAAGTTTTTCCTATATAAAACTTGATTACGCACATTTTATCTACTGTAACCTCATTCCCTTTCTTAAACCATGAAATACGATAAGGGTTAGGATGTTTTTCACATTGCAGATTTAGTTTCTCAATCATTTCTTTAGAAACCATATTTTCACAACTACCACCATCTATAACTACATTGCATACCTTTCCACCTAAAGTACATCTTGTTTGAAAAATATTTGATTGTAGCCATGCATCACCACCTTATTTATTCTACACTTGATCCTTCCTTGGAGTGATCATGGTTCTTCTCATCATGAGATTCTCTCCAACATCAGCTAGTGGAACTTCAATATTCTGCTCTTCTATTTCAGCCTCAACGAGATTTAATTTTGGATGATGTTCTTGCCTCTTTTATTGATTTTGATAGTGTGGATACTCAAACACTATGTGTCCTTCTTCTCCACTTCTATAATAGACATAAGATCTACGCTAATTTGAAAACCATCCTCTAGCACCTCCATAACCTCATCCTCTTTGAAATCCTCTTTTGCTATCTTGGTATTGAAACCCTTGCCTATTATCATCTTGACTTTATTCACCATGTGATGATTTACCTTTATTGGCATTAAATCTACCTCTGGTGGTATTAAACCCACCTCATCCCCTTATTGGAGGGGATCTACCTCTTTTTAGACCAATAGATGTCTTTCTAAAATTTTGTCTATTTTTTTTCTTCTTCCTTCAAAGCTAATTAATAAGCCTCCTCCATGTTAAGTATTTTATGCATGCTTAATTCATCTTGAATATATAATTTCAAACCATTTACATACTTTTCATCCATCTGCTCTTCTATTTCATCATGCTCTACTCGTATGGAAAGCTTGTAAAATTCATCTATATACTCTTGTATATTGTGATCTTTTTGCCTTAAATTTTGAAATCTTATGTATAGGGTTTATGTATAATCCATTGAAATAAATTTCTCCCTCAGATTATTTTCCATCTTTTTCCATGATTTAATCTTCTCTTTACCTTTTCTCTATATCTCTTTCTACAGGTGATCCCACCAAATCATTGCATGACCTTTCAATTTCATGCATGCAATCTTTACCTTCTTTTTTTCTCTCATAGTCTTCCATTCGAAGAACTTCTCCATGTTATTCATCAAATATATCAACTCCTCTAGTTTTAAACTACCTTCATAATCTGGAACATCAACTTTGATAACTTCATTTCTTCCTTTTAAATCCTAAACCATCCTCTCTTCCATCGACGGTGGTTCCTCTTGCTGTTATTCTTCTTGTTGAGCTTCTTCTTCATGATTTGTCTCTTCCTCATCACCACCTTGTCTTCTCTACCAATTGGTGATAACCTCTATTAATTTTTAAACTTGCCTCTATAACTATTGTATAGTCTAGTTCATTTGTGCAACACCTCATTGTCCTCTCACCATTATTTACTCCTCTAAGATTCAAACCTGGCTTTGATACTAGATAATGAAACTTGAAAACTATCAAGAACAAGAAAATTACCAATAGGCCAAGATATTGAAACAATACTTATAATTGATTCATATTGATTGCTTGAAATAATTACAAACCCAAACCATGCTTAAATAAGCCTTAACTTGGAATTTAGAGTTGACATGCAAAAATTCAAAAAAATATAAAATATGAAAAAAAAACATCTATTTTTAGTAGCTACTATTTATAGTAATTTTAGATGAAAGCATGCACGGCCCTAATTTTTTTTCAAAGTAACCTAAATACTAAAATTAGCCTATGTGATGAAATTCAACTAAAGTTGACTTTCGGTTCTAAAAATATACAATTTATAAAATTAGAAAATTTGTGAAAAATCATCAGATGTTAATTTTGGACCCTCAAATGATCATATTTGGCCTCCAAAAATATCAAAATCAAATCTAAGTGGATAAAGTGGCTTACGGTAGAATCAAAATTTTCAATACAATCATTTTGGTGTGTGGAAGAGCTCAAACAGAGTTACGGGTGAAAAGTTATGGCCTCCAGAAGGTTGGCCTATTTTTTCTGCATCATAAGCAAATATATGTATAATGACCTACTAATTATGATTCAATAGAGATTTCAAGGGTGATTTTTATATGTTATTTATCATTTTATGATTCTCATACTATCGTTGTAACAATTAAACAATATATGACTTATACAATATGTTAAATACTATCAGTAATTTATATACTAATCATATATATATATATATATATATATATATATATATATATATATATATATATATACACACCAAGAGTATATGATAGCATGATGTTATATAGCTCATAAAAATATATGCAACATGCTATATTACCTATAAGTATATTAACCTATAAACTAACATCCTGAATGTTACTAGAATATTGAAATTACAATGATATACTTACCATAACATCAATCAACGATATCTAGGATATAGAAGATGTTATATATGATATCATCCTAAATATTAGTATAACTAGTGCTATACACCCTATCAATGATATATTAGATCATGATGCAAATGGATTCTTGTGTTTATATACAAAATCAATAGATTGGATATACTAATGAATCACTGAAACTACAGCCTAAATTAGCTTTATATAGAGTGAATCATTAAGGAATATTTGCTATTTATTCATATTCATATAGTTTATGATTTTAGTACACTACTTGGGGCACCTATAGAGTGGATCATGAGTAAGTATTCATGATTTTATAACTTATGTACATATCATTATTCCATATAACTTGCATAGACCACTGAATTAAAAATAAGTTATTAGTATGCTTACTCATCACTATAGTGCACTCTCATATAAGTTACTAATTAAATACCAGATCACCATTCATTTATATGATAAGCCTCTTATCATGAATTGGTTTATAACCTTAATTCACTGGTATGATTAGAATTATTCCAAGGTTATCATATGTGTCAAGCATACAGTATGTAGTATGTGAATGACTTAATATGATCAAACTATGAAAATAAGAGTTGTGACACAAGATGACTTAAGTTATTTAGTTACAACCTTTGGTATCATGTAACAGTACTATATAAGATGAAAATCCATTATGTTGATAGAGCTTACATGGATTGGTGAATATATATTTTGTAAATGTTCATAGATGCATTGAACATACATAGGTTAACACATGCATAATAATTAAATATACACAAGTAGTATATATTAGAATCTATTTAGCCTTAGCAAGTTCGAAACATACATTTTGTGAAGACTAAGTATACATATTATGGTAAAATAGAGACTTATAATATAATTTGGAAGTATATATTGGGTAATGAAATGGTATTTTGAGGAGGCTAGTATAAATAAATATTCCACTTGTCATTAAGCATTGTATGTATATACCCCAAATAAATTGCAAATACACTATGTACTCGATGATGAGTTTATGCTATATATATGGGTGTACAGTGGGAAAAGATTTAAAGATATACCAATAAGGTCATATAACTTATTTAAAGAGCTAACCATGTATTCATCTTTTTTCCTCGGCCTCGATATTTGAATAAAAATTATAATTGTGGAAGCCATAAAATGTTAATCCATTTTTAATTTATAATATGCTATAGTAAATTCAGGAATTACTTCTATACTATAGTGATACTTCGGGAAGTATCTTGTTATAGTATGTGTGGTACCTTAGAATTATGATGAACAAGTTATGTATTATTTGGCCCCACTAACATTTAGTTGTTTATATATGATAATAGTATTATATTCAAAAATATGTTCTATGAGTGGAATTGGGGTGTTTTGCATATAAATTATCATACATAAAGTGACTTGTAAGTAGTATGTTGTGTTACTAGCCCATTACCTAACTTTCCTTCGATGCATAATGCATATTAGCATCTACCATTTAGACAAGTTGGGTGGACTTACTTTCATTATATTATGATAATCCTTATGATTTGGGGATAACTTTATGGATAGCAAAGTACGTAGTGTGGATGTAACACCAATAATAGCTACACATTTAGTAATTAATAGTAGTATTTTTGGAAACATAAGCTTGGTCATGTGCATTTGGGTTATAAACTAGCTATATATATATATATATATATATATATTAGTTGGTTGATTTAAATAAGTCTTAAAGTGCTTGTAAGACTGAAACTACAACCATACTAAAATAGTGTTCTAGAAAATACAACAAGATATTTAAATGAATGTTATGAATTCTATGTTCATCTATCAAGTACTTGTGTGTAGTACATGATCACCAAGAGTGTTGGCGTATATTGATGCATAATGAATGCGTGCTTATAGTTATGTTCATGTTTGTAGATAGTTTAGAATTAGGGTATACCCAAGTGGTATAGCTCTTTACTTGCTTGCTTATTATGGATCATTTGATTCTTGGAATCATAAGCTGGATTACATATTATTTTGTAGATAAGTAGACTATGATAGTATGGGATATCATAGAGTGATACAATATAGATGTATGTTGTACCCAAATGGTACATATTGAAATTGTTATGCCCAAACTCATATCTACTTTTGACTAATTATATATGTGTGTGCTGGATATTACTATGAAAAGTATGTTTTTGATAGTTAGAAGGACTTTATGAATGTGTGCATGCAGTCTTGAAAGTTTAACGAATGCTATGATAGTATACTATTTTGTTCTATGGGAACTATGTTTGCTTCATTACATCTAGTTACTTAAATATAGGTTGTGTTTTCTTGTAGTTATGACTAATTTATTATGATTGATTGTGGAAAACTAGTAGTTATGTCTTAGATTACTAGACTATGGTAATATGTGTTATCATAGCATGAAGTATGTTTGAAAAAATAGTTATGGAAGTTAAATATATAGTTAATGAATATTTTACCCAAATGGTATACACTGTAGTCATTCTTTCTAGTATGGGATAGAAAGTTATGTAAGATTCATTCATATATTTGATGGAATAAATGTATGTTTTGGGATACTCCTATGTTTAGCATCTAGTTTGATTATGTGTGTTAATAGGAAGTAAATTAGATAAATCTTGTGGTTGAATTGTATTTGACCAATTTGCTTTGCTGATACAAAGTAAGGAGTGAGATGGACTTTATTGACTTACTAGTATCACAATGCCAAATGAAGGCAGTTCAATCAAGTGTTGTGTATGAAATTGATTGATCTAAATCATTATTATCTATTACTTATATAAGTTTGGGACAAAGTATGTTTAGTGAGACATTATCATTTCATGGGTGTGATTCATATATTTGTATGATATCTTGCAATAAAATAGATTTCTATGATACACTGCATATTTAGTTAGAATCATATAACACACAGGTAATTTCTTGTCTCTCTGGATTCTCATGCCATCATTATCTACTCATCCATAAAGGGAGGGTCATTCCTTGATGGGACTAATGCAGGGGATCGTTGGTTAGTGGTTGGTGTGTTAAATCACTCAGATGATGCTCTCCCTCCCCACAACAGTAATACTTTTTAAGACAACACTTGAGATTGCCATAGATATTGATGAGTTTGTAAAACTCATGCTTTGGGGAGTTAGGTATTTAATTTATTTACATTATATTAAATTGAATATTATTATTGATTATTGTCATGAAGAATTATAATTACTTAATATTGTATATGGATAGCGGTGAATGTAGAGTGGTATCAGTTGTGGTTGAGTTGATGTATTACTTTCTATATTCATTATTGAAGCATTTTCATGACATTAAAAATATGTGATATAAGATGTAATGTGTAATTACTATTATCACTTGAGGATGTATATGATCTTTGTTTATATTCTCATGGTGTAATCTATTTATAGTATATATATGTTTAACTCTTTTTTTTTTTTTTTCAATTTCTATGTCTAATCCAGTGGGGTCGTTACAGATTCAATATATGTCAGAGAGTTACACAATGATACTATAGTGGCAATGGGAATAGTTAATCATCAAACTTGACTATATACCTTCATACACTTTGTCCCTGACTCTCCTTCAAATTATTTTTCATCAAACTCACCTAGACTTGATGACAGTTTTTGAGCCTGAGCACATCTTTGATGATGAGGACTCCTCTTCTAGAACAAATGACTATAGTAGTGATGAAGATATATATCTACCATCTCATTGTAACCTTATAGATATTGAGGATTTATTTCTTGACCCAACTACTTTTGGTCCACTTTAGACATTACAGGGAGCAGGTACATTGATCTAGGACTCATCAAATATTGGGTAGTCCAATACATAGTTACATGACATTCCACATTCCTTCTTTACCTCTTTATGATGCACCATAATTACATGAAGCAATTGGCTCATATATTATGCATGAGGAGAAAAATTACTTGTAAAGGAACCATGACTCAGTTTGAGATCCATCTATAACTTAGCAGATACATTCACTATTCTAGGGTGATCCACTCTTCATTGCATTTGCTTTTGATCCATAGTCACTCTAGAGAGCTCCTTTTTAGAATACATAATGGCTATAGGTAGTTGTACATTCTAGTGGTTTTTTATCCCTCTCTTATTATTTTCTCTCTTTTAGAGGGAGTTTTTTCCCATGGGTTTTCTCCTTTTCTCCACTTTATAAGAGTTGCATTGTACTTGGATACCTCATCATGCCTAGTTGTCATGACCTAATTCTTATACCCACCTAAGCTATGCTTAAGGGTGGTGTTAGTATAATTTTTTATTCTATTTGATAGATTTTATCTACACATGTTGTTTATCGTACTTAGGTTTCATATAACTATTATTTTAGGTCATTGGGGAAGATAATACCACATGCATAAAGTGTTAGGATCCTTACTCCTCAAGAGTATATATGATTACCTTTGTATAAGCAACTAAACATGAAATTTAACCAGAAGCAATAAGTAACTAGAAATCAGTAACAACAAAGAATTTGAGAGACAATACAATCTTGTATTCAACTCATCTAGAAAGAAAATACAATAAAGAAGATGCCACCTATTCTCACACCTCTGAGGCTTCCCACACCTCTAGGACTCCCAGTAATTCTCAATCAAGAGTTCTCTCTCAATTACGGTCACAACAATCAACTCAAACACAAAGTTGTTGTTCACCTCCAACCAGTCAGTATCACTACTGCCAGTACACAAGTACTCAAATTACTTCAAGTAGATTTCCCATAAAATTGCAACAACTTGCAACTCAAATGATCTTACTTACCATGTAGATCTAACATGATCTTGCACAACCTACAGATCAACCTAGTTTTACACAACTGCAAAACTAGATCTTACATACCTAGAAGAACCCTTGTCCTTGCCTCACCAAGTCCTTATGATTCTTCCTTGGATAGAACCCTTTTGATTCTATTCTTCAGATTCTACTACTTACAATACAGCCCATGAGTCTATTATATAGATCTCATGCAAACAATAACTTAGACTTCTTAATTACAATAATTAGAAATGCAGCTCAAGACTAAAATTAGTCTTTACATGCAAACAACTAGTTCAACAAACTAATTGTTCATGCAACAAATAGTTTTGGAACCACACAGGCGACCGACGTCAGTTCCTATCTGTCTGGAGGTGACCGACGTCAGCAGACTCCTGACGATGTTGATTGCCCTTTGCACTGAAGATGGCCGACGTCGGTTGCATTACCGACACTAGTATCCCTAGAACTCGGCAACCTCTTCCATGTCTGCATCAGTGAAGCTTTTAGCTCGACAACCTAACAATCTCCCACTTGGAGATAAATAGCTGCACCTGTACCTATACTTGTACATCATCTAGTTTGTTTCCTGGCTTGTATCTCTCTTCAAGATCAATCTTGAAGACCAACCGCCACAAAAATTGTGGTTCAACACCTTGCATCTAAGTAACCTACCATATCTGCATCTACAAACCCATGTAGAAAAGAACTTGACCTTGCATAGCATGTTAACCTACTGTTGGTCCCTCTCAGATACCTGAGAATCCACTGAACTACCCTCCAGTGCTTCTTTCCCAAATTGGCCATGAACTTGCTGACAACACCCACTGCTTGGGCAACCTTAGGTCTAGTACACATGTACTTAACCTCATTATGTGAATCAGTACACTGTTCATAGAACTATCCAACCATCGGCGTGCTAACCAGTTTCACACAATCATCTGGAGACAAAATCAACCTGTGATCTTCCATGTCTCTAGAAATACTCATGCCAAAGAATTTCACTCCTCCTAAATCCTTTCTAGCACACCTTTGAGCTACCTTTACCTTTCGCTCAAAAAATCCCTGCATGTATGAACCTGCAACAAGCATATCATCCACATACGGTAACAAGATAATGTTGCGACCATTATCCAATCTGGTAAAGTAAACACAGTGGTTACAATGTCATTGACTAAAGCCATGCTTTGTCATACACCTGTCAAACCTGTACCACTGTCCTAGAGCTTGCTCAAGACCATATAACCTGGCCTTCTATCTCACGTGTCCATTCCCTCTCTTCTTTATCTTGAAAATCCATTCATCTTTTAGTGCTTTTATCCCAGCTAGCAACTCTACTCCCATTTGGTTCTTCTCCAAGGAATCAAATTCCTGAGTCATGCCATGCTCCCACTGTTTCCTGGATTCTACCTGCTCTGCTTAATAACTTCCTAGTTCTTGACCATTAGTGAGCAACAAGTAGTGTAAAGAAGAGAAATAACAAATTTGAGGCTTACTTACCCTTTCAGTCCTCCATATGGGCACTTGAGACTACTTGACAGCTTGCTGTCTACCTAAAATTTGTCTCAGTGACCGATGTCAGTCATCTCTTAGTCTGCACCCGACCAACATCAGTTCCATGTGACTACCTCATCACTGACGTCGATTCCCTGATCGATGTCAGTGTTTACTTGTCTGGAGTCACTGACGTCAGTCTGCACATAGCTGACGTCGATCCCTGTCTAGATGTCGATGTTAGTTTTCTAACTGACGTCGGTCTGTGTGTTTTACTTGTGAGTGATGACTTTTACCCACGAGCTCCTTTTGGATCAAAACCTTGTCCAAATCAACCTTGCTCTGCTCAAAATTCTTCAGCCCCTTAAACTAATCTCTGTCTGTCATCTTCTCCTTGAAAACCAAGGCTTTACAGTTCTTGTTATGAACATCAGATTTCTTCCTTATGCAATACTGTGATACTCTAACAGAAGCTACCACATTTTTTGTTGACCCAGTGTCAAGAAATGTCACTTTATTCTATTGTTTACAGAAATCTCAATCCATGCCTTTCAAATCCAAAAGCATACCTTTTGACTTAAGAACATCCATTCCCTTCTTTTTCATGTGACCAAGCCTATTGAGCCACATCTTCGAATCTACAGCTGAAGTAGATAAACCAGAAGGAGAATCAGTAATATAAGTAGATAGATAAAGAGTACCTACTTTCTTACTTCTTGCTAAAACAAGTGCACCCTTAGAAACTTTCCAAAAATCCACTATGAGAGTTATTGTGCAACCCTCATCACCCAACTTTCCAATAGAAATTAAATTCCACTTCAGGACTGGGACATGCATGACCTCCTTCAACACCCATGTGTTGACCGTCTGCAATTTCAGCTTCACTTTCCCTTTGCCAACCATTTGACAAGGCTTACCATCCCCTACATAAATTTCTCCAAAGTCTCCCTAGACATATTCATGAAAAAATTCCCTATTTGGGGATGCATGGAAAGAGGCACCAGAATCTAAAACCCAAGATTCTACTTTATCCAAGGAACATACCAGAGCATCTTGTGTAACAAAATCTGTAACATCTACTTCTTCATGTCCTTCATGCTGATCTTCAACCGACCTGCAATCTTTTTTTACATGCCCTTGCTTTCCACATTTCTAGCAGGTTATTCTGCCATACCTAGATTTGGATCTCCTGCCTATCTTTGACCTTGATCTCCCATGCTCGATCTTCTCTCTTTGCCTTCCCCTACTTTCAACACTCAAAGCATTCCCTGATGATTCACCTGTGCTTTTCCTATGAATTTCTTCATTCAAGATTACACTCACAACATCATCTACTTTTAAGATCTTTGAAGTAGATGCAGTATTACTTACTGCCATTACCAAACTCTCCCAACTTTTAGGTAATGAGCATAAGATTAAGAGAGCCTTATTTCATCATAAAAAATAATATTGACTGAATTTAACTAGTTTACCAAACCATGGAAATCACTAAGATGACTATGTACAGATCCACCTTCCAACATTTATAAATTAAATAATTGCTTCATAAGAAATACCTTATTCGAAGCTGAGGGTTTTTCATATAAATTTGCCAAAGATTCCATCAACTCTACCATTGTCTTAGCCTGAGATAAGTTGTAAATCACAGACGATGCAAGGCTCAACCTTATAGATCCCAGAGCCTTCCGATCAAGAACCTTCCATTCTTCATCCTTCATATTCATGGGCTTGCATGCAACCCCACCCAACGGTAAGTGCAAATCTTTCTGATACATATAATCTTCTATCTACATCCTCCATAATTGATAATTCTTGCCGTTAAACTTCTCCATTCCAAGCTTACTTTCTTCTGCCATTACTATACTCCCACTCAAACAGAAACCCTTGTGAGTGACCTGTAATAAAAAAAACACTTAACACACTCTGAAACCAAGGTGTTAGTGTACCTAACCAAAGCTCTGATACCAACTGTTAGGATCCCTACTCCTCAAGAGTATATATGATTACCTTTTTATAAGCAACTAAACACAGAATTTAACCAGAAGCAATAAGTAACTAGAAATCAGTAACAACACAGAATTTGAGAGACAATACAATCTTGTATTCAACTCATCTAGAAATAAAATACAATAAAGAAGATGCCACCACTTCTCACACCTCTAGGACTCCCAGTAATTCTCAATCAAGAGTTCTCTCTCAATTACGGTCACAACAATCAACTCAAACACAGAGTTTTTGTTCACCTCCAACCAGTCAGTATCACTACTGCTAGTACACAAGTACTCAAAGTACTTCAAGTAGATCTCCCATGAACTTGCAACAACCTGCAACTCAAATGATCTTACTTACCATGTAGATCTAACATGATCTTGCACAACCTGCAGATCAACCTGGTTTTGCACAACTGCAAAATTAGATCTTACATACCCAAAAGAACCCTCGTCCTTGCCTCACCAAGTCTTTATGATTTTTCCTTGGATATAACCCTTCTGATTTTATTCTTCAGATTCTACTACTTACAATACAGCCCATGAGTCTATTATATAGATCTCATGTAAACAATAACTTAGACTTCTTAATTACAATAATTAGAAACGCAGCTCAAGACTAAAATTAATCTTTACATGCAAACAACTAGTTCAACAAACTAACTGTTCGTGCAACGAATAATTTTGGAACCGCATAGGTGACCAATGTCGGTCCCTGTCTGTCTGGAGGTGACCGACATCAGCCGACTCCTGATGATGTTGGTTTCCCTTTGCACTAAAGATGACCTACGTCAGTTGCGCTGCCGATGTCAGTATCCCTAGAACTCAACAACCTCCTCCATGTCTGCATCAGTGAAGCTTTTAGCTCCACAACCTAACATAAAGATGTTGGGTCATATACCTTTGTTAAAACTATTCTAATGAATTTGATCAAGGCATTATTGCATTTCTCGTACATAGTTTAAATACAAATATGTTTATCATTACAATAAAATTCTTATGTGTTCGCTTTACAAGAGATCAACTATTGGGCAATTATGTCAACGATGTCATACAATTTTTTAATATATATTTTTATTTGTAATTGTATGTGCAATATCAAGGAATTTTTAATTATAGGTATAAGTTTAATTAAAATTTAATAAATATATATAAATGCAACAAAAATTATAGATTTATTTCTATAATTACAATTTACAAAAATTGATAAATTTGAAACAATGTTATCAAAAGTTAATTTTATTTAAAATATGAAGTGTAAGTAGACATTGACCCATTATAATTTATTTCTTAAAATAAATTAAAATGTCATTATACACATACACAAAATAAATAAATAATAATAATAAATCCAATTTTAGGAAGTTAAACAATAAATCAATTGCATAGAAAATATATGTTAGTTTTTTACACAATATGCATCACTGTAAACAAAATCGACAAATTTAGAGGATTTTTCCTCACTATTTATAGTGTTTAATAAAATTATTTCATACAAATTTGTATTAGAAATCATGAAAGAAATGAAAAAATGACACTAAAAATGTTGCAAATTCATCAAAACATACTAATCTTCTATAATGCAACAAACAACCAATCTATCCCCATTATTTGAAATGCAAGCAATAAGTGCCTAACCTAATAATTTCATCTTTTCCAACATACTCCTAGCTTATGCCAAAGTAAGAGCTTTGGTATAAGGTATTGATATCCATCAAAGAATAATGGAAATAAGATTTATATCAAGTGTTATAGTTGTAAGTGCCATAAAACATGTATGCAAAATGTGGAATCATACATAAGGCATATGAAGTATTTGAAAAAAGACATGTGGTTCAATAGAATGTAATGATTACGGGATGTTCATATAATGGTTTTCTTGATGAGAATTTAAGTATTTTTAAAAGAGTGCCTCAAACAAATATGGTCTCATGGAATGCAAAAGATATGCTAAAAAAATGGATTTATTGAAAAGGCCTTGACAATCATTGAGAAAATGTAATTGGTAGGTGTAAAGCTAGACTCCACAACCTTTGTTAGCATCCCCTAATCTTGTGTCAAAAATTGATGTTTGGAACATGTCATGGACATCCATCAAAGAATTATTGAATCAATATTTATGTCAGATGTTGTAGTTGTAAGTGCTTTGATAGATATGTATGTAAAATGCGGAAGGACACACACAACATGTGAACTGTTTGTCAAAATTCCTCAATGAGATTTGGTTTCATGGAGGGAAATGATTTCAAGACATGCAAAAAATGGGTTTATTGAAAATGACTTGGGAAAATTTAAGCAAATGTTACATAATGAGTCCTAATGGAGCAAAATGAGTCTAAATGGAGCATAATGTGTCATGGTGGATAAATTATGTTAAACACATCTTAGTGATGAAGTTTATATGGAAGGGATGTTTAGCTACCAAATTCTACAAAATGTGTTGTTTTGAGTTATTCCATTATGAAAGAACTTGATAAACTATTGATTAATTTAAAGTTTTAATAAATGCCAATGTGAATTTAGTTTTATGTCATTGAAGGAAAATTGTTTGCTTTAAATTCTTAATGATGTTAACATCAATTTATTAGCAATAAGTTTGTTATTTTGCACATTTTATTCAAGTTTTTTGTTTGTATCTTTGTTATGAAAAATAAATCCCTGTAAAAAATATTGTTAAGTTGTTTAGAATAAATATTATTAGAAGTATATAAAAATAGTAATTATGATGTAGAGAAGGGACAAACAAGTAGTGAAGGAAGAAAATGGGGATTAAATGATCAAGGATTTTTTCAAAGAGTAAAGTGATATTTAGCCATATTTAATTTTTATAGTATAGTTCCATGTAAATCTCTTGATGCAATAAGAGTTAATTTTTTATGTTTTTTAGTTATAAAAAGAATTTATTCATCAATCTGACATAACATGGTTCATTTTTTTAGATTAGGAGTAGTTTGAACTCCCTCTAGTTAAATAGATTTTTTTTTAAATTGTGTGTTGGTATTTTATTTTTATGTGTGAATTTGTTTAAATGGTCGAAGTTTTTCAATTCAATAATTTTGTTTAAGTGATTTATATTTATTTTCTTAACTCATTATAACATTTTGTTTTCTTACAATTTATTTGTTCATTTCATTTACTTTTAATAGAATTTAATGAGTACTTATCTTAGACAGTTGTAAAATATATTTTAATTAAAATATTTCATTATTCTTTTCTTCACTCTTATTCCATCACTTTATCACTCCTCAACGGTAGTAAATTTGAATATATAAGTTCTAGCTTAAAAAGAGCTTATTGGTTTGTATATATAATACATGTTACGTGAACACCATTACATTCTTGGATTGAAAAATGATAAAATATACCCATAAATATCCATAATTGCATATATTTTATGTTATGGAAAGTTAAGTGTGTCCATATTCATATAAGTTTGAGGCCTACTCCCTCTATTTTTTTTAGCAAATAGTCTAAGTGTGTCTCTATCCACACACAGTGTTCTATTTTATAGAATTGAGTATATTTATATTTGCACAAGTATGTGCATTTATTATAAAGTATATCCTAATTGATGTATTTTAATGTTTATTGGTGAATTGATGACTGTGTCCTTGTTCATCTATTGATTTAATTATGTTAGGATGTATGTATAGCCTAATTCACATGCGATGTTTATTTTTTAATATTCTTAGAAATATGATATAATAATTTGTTATAAATTTAGTATTACATTATTGTTCATTATATATAATAAACTTGGTTAATTATAAATTTTTAGTAGTTGTTAGGTGGTTTTTATAACACACATGTAGATATATTTTGGTTGAGGGATGAATGCAAAGTGATAAAATTTTGTATCATAGAAAATAGAATTATAATTAATATGATTTACATAACTCATGTATTTATTATTTCCAAAAAAATATTACAATTTGAAATATATACATAGAAACTCTCCACTTTATTTTTCAATCAAATTTCATAATGAAAAAAAATTATAAACATTGCAAACATTATGTAAACAAGGTATATTGAAAAAATTGGTGTTTAATAATTAAATAATTCTAATATAAATTTAATTAATTTATTAATTTTTGTGTCAAAATTTATTCATATATTTAAATTGTCTTAAAATGACTTTCTTAGATAATTATTATTTTAATGATATTTTATCTTGTATATTTTTTGGTAATAATCATAATTTAATGAAACCCATTTAGCACACAAATACTTTACAACATTTGTTGGTAGGAGGGAGGGATACTGAATGAAAAATTTAGAATAGAGTTTGGTTATAAAAAAAATAAAAAAAAATATTTTGTTAGATGTCAAGTAATTACAATTTATCTAATACACATCTTACGTGAATTGATTTGACAAAATGTTTGATCAAAATGTGATATCTTACAATTGCAATGAGTGTAGTATATACAATGAATGGATATTACCAGGATGCTCTCAATTTGTTTGAACTAATGAAACACTCTAGAATATATGATCCCCATGTAAGCTTCACCTGTGTTTTATTAACAATCAATCATAGAATCTTAGTGGACGAGGACTATAAAGAATTCATTGGAATGAATGTCAACTAATTACATTATGCCTACAATGGAACATTATGTATGCATTATTGAAACCCGAGGGGTCAATTGTAAACAATTAACGCGAGTTGTGATTTGATTAGCCTCAATTTTGTGCCCAATTGAGCCAATCAATTAATTGGTTAAATCGGGTGAACAATTGAGGGTAATTGAGCCCCATGAACCTAATTATAATAAATTAATGCACATTAGGGATCAATAATCCCCAAATGTGCATTTAATTATATCAATCAGTAAATCTATTCAATCGGGTACGTAATTGTATATAATCAATCCCCTCAAACTTAATTGAAACCATTTAGAACACACTTTTAATTGATTACCTTAATTGTATATGTGATCGAACCAATCGTATAATTAGTTCAACTAGGTGTGTGATAAAAGTTAATTAAACACTACAAACCTACTTATAACTAATTAACATGAATTGATAGTCAATTAGTACTAATTACATGCATGATTGAATGAATTGAGTAATTGACTCAATTAAGTGCACAATTGAAGATAATTGAGTCCCACAAACCTAATTATAAACAATTAACACAAATTGAGGCCCAATTATCCTTAAATTTACATCTAATTGAATATCGAGTGAATGGTTTAAACAAATACAAAATTAAGGTTAAGCAAGCCTCTCAAATTCAATTGAAACCAATTATCACACATTAAAACTTAATTATCCTAATAATGTATTAGATAGAATCAATAGAATAATTAATTCAATTAAGTATACAAGTGGGTTTAATCAAACCTCTAAAACCTACTTAAAAGTAATTATCATTGTTGGGAGAGTCATAAAAAAATAGGAAGTGATGAAATAGAAAATTATAGAAGTATGATGTTAAATAAATTGTTCAAGCAGTAACTTCATCTATATGTAAAAGAAACGAGCTTGTAAATAAATGAAGCCAATATGTAATATTTTAGGATCAAAATATATTTTCTTTTATCATTCTACTATATTTTAATTAAATACATTTTTAAGTGAAAAGGGAATCTGGTTGGTATTCTTG
Organism: Torreya grandis; assembly: GCA_037957365.1. Taxonomy (NCBI): domain Eukaryota; kingdom Viridiplantae; phylum Streptophyta; class Pinopsida; order Cupressales; family Taxaceae; genus Torreya; species Torreya grandis. The sequence continues at coordinate 540,548 of JARHVA010001316.1, read as the reverse complement.
AAACGTTTCAATATTAGTAAAAGTAATTTTGTAGACTCAATAGTGCTTTTATGTTCTTTATTTTATCTTTTACAATTTTGGATCTTATTCTATTTTTATTAATGCATTGATTTTATTTTATACACTTTATTTTTCCTTCGAGAGTGTTACATCTCGTTCTTCCTTTCACTTTTGGTCATTACCTTGTCAATTTGAACCCATTTTGATCTTTTCCTCTTAATTACAAGATATTATTTACACACACACACACACACACACACACACACACACACACACACACACACACACACACACACACACACACACACACACACACACACACACACACATATATATATATATATATATATATATACATACATACACATACATACATACATACACACACACACACACACACACACACACACACACACACACACACACACACACACACACATGTGTACATACATACATACATACATACATATATTTGACTTCAAACGTGTTAAATTATTTTCAAATATTTTTTCATTGTTCATTTTTCTATGTTCTTTTCATTTTTTTTCTTTGATTAATTTGAATTTGAATTATTCTCTCTAAGTTTTGCATTTGTCAATTTTATGTCTATTTGTGCATTTTACATCATTTTTAAGGTCCATCTCTACAAATATCATTTGTTGCCTATATAAGTCCTCTAAAAATCTCACCAATCAATCCATTAACTCACAAAACTTAGAAATTGACGTTGTTTTTCTCCCAATATTACTTTGGATGCTCTTGAAAGCCCCAAAACAATTTAATAATACATTAAGTTTATACTCACATTACAATGGATATGTGGATGTTCTTGAAAGCCCCAAAACAATCTAATAATACATTAAGTTTATACTCACATTACAATGGATATAGGAATAGCCACTACATGACACTTATAGTTTTTATAAAAGGTAAGATGTTAAGCTACAGAGTGTTTATATTTTCTTTGTTAATTATATCAATAAGAGTAATTCATAATTTTAGTCAGTGGAGGTTAATAGTGGACTGTAATGTCTGTGAGATGTTAATAACTAATGACTGACCTTAAATTTAGACTACTCGATCGTCATAGAAAAGTTTCAACATTAAAATTGATGCCCATTTCACTATAGTATGGAATTTGGAGAGGTCAATTGAAAAATTGTAATATCTTAGACATACAATGGATACAACTAGACATTTGATGACAAATCTATAAAAAAGAAAATAAAATCATTAAATAGTATAATATATGATAAATCTAAGATAAACATTTCAAGATTAATATATTTAGACTTTTTCCAAATAAATATATTTAAATTACTTGTGCTAATTAAATAAAGGTTCGGTTCATATAATATCTTTAAAATATGTGTCGAGGGCAACCTGACTCGCTCGTGAAGGACGCCAGAGTCGCCATTCTGCAACGTCTTCTCCATTTCAACAGGCTGTATAAATAAATGGCCATTAACAGCTTCCTTGTAACATTGTCATTAACACAAATAAATTAATGGCCTTAGAGCCATTTTGGAGGAAAAAGACGGTGAAAGTGGTTAATTTTCGTTGTGTTATCATCATACAATGCCATTCACTGCCAATCTCAATCTCAATCTCAAACTCGCAGCATTATGTAGAGAAGATCGGTTGAAGGAGGCGCTACACATTCTGCTTACTACACACGTTCCCCCTGTAAAATCTTCTACATATCTTCAACTTTTGCAGACCTGCATTTCCAAGAAAACCCTTTCAGAGGGTAAGAAAATCCACTCCCACATCAACCAGAGGGAATTCAGGTTTGCAGCACACAAACTATTACAAGATACTCTGATACGCATGTATGACAAATGCGGAAGTTTAGTATATGCACGTGAAGTGTTTGACCAAATGACTGAACGAGACATCTTGTCATGGAATGCGATCATTGCAGCTTATCGAAGACATGGGTTTGCTCACGAGGCATTGCAACTGTTTCACCAGATGCAAGCAACAGGTGTCCAACCCGATCATTTTACCTTTAGCAGCATACTCCCAGCCTGTGCCAAAATAAGAGCTTTGGAACAGGGCGTGGACATCCATCAAAGCATAATGGAAAGAGGATTTTTGTCGGATGATGTAGTTGCAAATGCCCTGGTAGACATGTATGCGAAATGTGGGAGCATAAACAGGGCACGTCAACTGTTTGACGAAATGCATCATAGAGATGTGTTCTCGTGGACTGCAATGATTGCAGGATATGCACAAAATGGTGTTCTTGATGAGGCTCTAAGTCTTTTTGAAGAAATGCCTCATAGAAATGTGGTGTCATGGAATGCGATGATCGCAGGATATGCACAAAATGGGTTTGTTGAAAAGGCCTTGGAAATTTTTAAACAAATGCAACTGGCAAGTGTAAAGCCAGACTCCACAACATTTGTTAGCATTCTCCCAGCATGTGCCAAAATGGGAGCCTTGGAACAAAGCATGGATATCCATCAATGCATAATTGAAAGCGGATTTTTGTCAAATGTTGCAGTTGCAAGTGCTCTCGTAGACATGTATGCAAAATGTGGAAGCATACATAAGGCACGTGACTTGTTTGACAAAATGCCTCAAAGAGATGTGGTCTCATGGACTGCGATGATTGCAGGATATGCACAAAATGGCTTTTGTGAGGATGCTCTCAAACTTTTTGAACTAATGAAGCACTCCGGAACATACCCTAACCATGTAAGCTTCACTTGTGTTTTATTGGCATGCAGCCATGCAGGTTTAGCAGATGAGGGCTGTAAATACTTCAGTGACATTAGTGACTCTTACTGCATTAGGCGTACAACTGATCATTATGCGTGCATGGTTGACCTTCTTGGCCGTGCTGGCTATCTTGAGGAAACTCTAAAATTTATCATCAAAATGCCAATTAAACCTGAGGTGGTAGTGTGGACATGTTTGCTTGCTGCCTGTAGGTCGCATAAGAATATAGAGTTAGGAGTATTTACAGCAACTCTTATTTTTGAGCGGGATTTTAAAACTGCTGCGACTTATGTCCTTCTGGCAAACATGTATGCAGAAGTGGGCAGGTGGGGCGAGGTTCAAATGGTAAGGAAATTGATGAAAGATAGAGGAATTAAAAAGATACCTGGATGTAGTTGGATTGAAGGTCATAAAATGGTACATGCTTTTTGTGTAGGAGACAGATCACACCCACAGACACGAGAGATCTTTGCAATGTTGGAGAGATTGTCTTGGGAGATGAAGGCATCAGGGTATTTTCCAAATTCAAGACATGCACTGAATGATGTGGAGGAGGAGGAAAAAGAATTAATCCTCTGCCACCATAGTGAGAAGATGGCAATTGCATTTGGATTGCTAAACACACCCCCTGGAACAACTATTAGAGTCGTCAAGAACCTTCGAGTATGTGCTGACTGCCACACTGCAACCAAGTTTATCTCCAAGATTGTTGCAAGACAAATTGTTGTGAGAGATGCAAATCGGTTCCATCATTTCAAACAAGGAAAATGTTCTTGTGGAGATTATTGGTGATGCTAAGAAAAGCACTGTAAAAACAGGCTTGCACTATAACAAGGTGCACTGTGTCAGACCTGCAGGCATAAAGAAAGGGCCAGGTTCTCTTTCTTGTTTTTTAAAAAGTGTTTGGAGATCTAGACTATGTGGTAATAAATACAGACGTAAAGGTAGTTTTTAAAGTCACCACCAACAAGGCACCAATTTGGAATCATTTAAAACAAGGACAATGTTCTTGCAGAGATTATTGGTGATGGTAAATGAAGCAGTCTGTGAACATATGTTTGTGCTATAACAAGGTGCACCGTATCAGACCTGCAGTGATTAAAAAAGGGCTAGGTTTTATTCTGGTTTTTAAAAAGTGTTTGGAGACCCAGACCATGCAATGATAAAATCAGTCTGTGAACATAGGCTTGTACTATAACAAGATGCACCTTGTCAGACCTGCAGAGTTAAAGAAAGGGTCAGGTTTTATTTCTGGTTTCCTAAAAGTGTTTGGAGATCTAGGCTATCCAGTGATAAAATCAGATATAAAGTTAAATTGTTAGGTCACCAACAGCACGACACCAATTTAGAATTTGGCATATGAGACTTTCCTTGCAAAATTTTACATTATATATTGTTCAAAGGAGTATACAACTCTAACCTCCTTTGAATTCAAACATGTAACACCCACCATAGAGTATGCACCTTAGCCATTGGGTGAACTCAAGCAGTACATCACTTACTATATCAACTGATGGCGTATTTGTTAAAACCCTGTTTATGATAACATGGAGGTGTCATGAAATTGAACTGTTTTGAGGATATGTGCATGTCTGGAATGAAAAGCTGGAGGAAGAGGTGGAAAATGGGTAAAAATAAAAGGAGAGGAATGCTTGAAAGGGATTAAAAGAAAGAGAGCGAAAGGAGAAGAATGCTTGAAAGAAATGGAAAGATGCTTGGCCAACAGGAAATGTAAGAGTGGGGATTACAAGCAATCCAATGCTAAGAGATGAATGGAAGAGCATCTCTTGATAGTTCTTTAATCCAAATTTGTCAATTTGTGTGGTGCCATTGTGAAGATTAATTATATTAATCTTATGCCTTTCTTAGTTCTGCCACGAGGGATTGAATCACTCATCCCAGATTATGTATGGGAATTTATATGTGCTCGTATGAATTAGGGATTTTGTCTCATTTATGGTTAGAGATTTATAATTTTGCTTCAAATCCCTGTGCTTTCTCCAAGAGTTAATATATTTGTGAACTCAGTCATTCTTTTTTAATTTAGTTGACTTCAATTTATTTGTTTTTAGTTTAAAAGTAATTAAAATTTATATATGTATTGGTAAATTTTCGAGCATCTCTTGATAGTTCTTTAATCCAACAATTGCCAATTTGTGTGGTCCTTTTGTGAAAAGATTAATTATATTAATCCTGTACCTGTGTTAGTTCTGCCATGAGGATTGAATTACTCATCCCAAATTATGTATGCAGATTTATATATGTTAATATGAATTGGGGATTTTGTCTTATTTATGGTCAGAGATTTAAAGAGTTAATATATTTGTGAACTTATAATCTTTCTTTTTAAATTTAATTGAATTCAATTTATTTGTTTTTGGTTTAAAAATAAGTTATTAAAATTTATATATGTAATTGTTGTACATATATGGTGTTTGTAAAAACCTTGATAATAAGTTATGTAGATTGATATTAGTAAGACGAGAATATGATTTGTATTTGTAGAAGTAAAATCTGATCTAGGAGGATCTGTGTCACAAGATCATATTGTAGTTATTGGGAGTTGCTCATCTACCCTGGCGCTAACATTAGTAGCTTCTGCATCAAGTTTAGCACCCATGTTCCAAACCACAAGATCTAATTCATTTTTAACATTATCATACAGTCCCTATAATGTCGTCACTCTTAACTCATCGTGTATCAATAATGGTTGTCAATGATGTCATTGCACTCATTGGTTATGAAGTGATTGCTACCAACCTTTGTAATGGTTCAATTGACACTTCATCTCCCTCCTTTGTATATTGATTTACACTTCTATTCTTTGTAGATATACAAGAAAGACAAGAATGAAGTTAAGGAGTACATATATACCATACATCTGATCTCTTGGATATTGTATAGAACTTAGCATAATATAACTTTGTTATTATAGGTCTACATCGATTACTAATTGTTTTCTCCACTTTCCTTGTTCTTTTGTGATATGCGTATCTTATACCTTTATCATTCACACGATGCTTCCGCACATAACTCACTTAAATCCATTTAAGTAGCTTGTCCACTGGGTCTCCCCCTAGGCCCTGGTAAAGTGGTATAAGAGCGTACTCAATAGTTTTTCCGAATGGTATTGTGGTGTCTTTGAATTGTGCCTCTGTTTGTATGCCCACTCACAGGATGTTTGGATACAAGAAGTTAGGGCTTGAGACTTGACTCTTCATCATCCTTCCCACATGTCCTTAGATGGCAGCGAAATCCTCAACGATGCCAACTTTATAAATATTCCAGAAAATTATAGAGGATGCATTGCAAAGACAATGAGATGAATTGGAAGATCACCATGTGTGTTAAAGAGCGAACATTGTTGATCATTTCTCGTTGCATCTCAAGAAACATACTTCTTCCCACACCTCTCATTCCCATCGATCTTTTGGTGGTTAAATACCATATAAAGAACAAGTCAATATAGTCATCCCAATGTTTGAAGGCAAAATAAATACAAATGCCCTAGATAACTGGTTAACCTAATTTGTTCATACTACATGGTTAATAATTTCTCTCAACAAGAGAAGATTACATTCACTCTTTTGAAAGTTTCTTTATCAGTAATGAAGTGGTGGAATAACTACTACACTACACATGAAAACCATGAAGATGAAGTTATCTTAGACACATCTATAAATACATGGAATGATTTTATAGACGCAATCAAAGAAACCAATTATCTTTTTGGAAACTATGATGACCAACACATCAAGTTCTCTTAGTTGCGCTAAGGTAGAGATCAATCTATCCAAAATTATACAAATACTTTTCATATTTTGGTGTCCACACTAGGTGTTTAGGATTCAAAGAAAAACCTTGTTTTTAAGTATAGACTAGGCTTGAAACAACACATCCAATCATAATTGAATTTCCCACAAATCTGTTCAATTGAAGAAGCCTACAAATTTGCTTGCAAGTTTGAAGCAAAGGCCAAGTTAGAGATTAAGACGAAAGATTCCAAGTTCTAGGCCAAACAATAGTCTAAGCCTTTCAAGCATAGTTCCAAACCAGGGAATGGTTTACATTGCCATTCCCGAAAGAAACAACAACAATCAAATAACAAGAACAAGTAGTCCAAAGCTAGCAAAGGGTTTTTAGCTCACAACTCTAATAATCATTCCAATGATGAGTGTCGCATTAGGGAAAATATACTTGCACAACTTGAAGCAACAAGTACAAGCACTTCAACATTGGAGAAGATTAAGCAAATCATGTAATTTGAACCTAGGGCCATGGTTGGTCCACAAACATCTATACTCCCCCTGCAAAAATAGATGAAGAAGAAATATTGTTTCATTCTCAAATTTGCATCAATGTTCAACCAATACACTTCATCATTGATAATGGGAGTTAGAAGACCCTGATTTCTTTTGCATTAGTTTGTAGATTGAACTTGTCATTGATGCCTTATCTACAACCATACTCCATTGGATGGTTCAATGCATGATCTAAGCAACATGTCACTCAACACTATCAAATTTTGTATAAAATTTAAGCCTTTCCAAGATATAGTCCTTAACGATGTCACTCCATTAGATGTATGAGATGTTTTACTTGGGAAACCATATTTTTAATCTCAACATGTATCCTAAAAGGTAAATCCTGTAAATGTTGTCATAGATGTTGGATAATAGATACTACATACCATAAGTAGTTCCTAAGATATCACTCATTAGAGCCAAACCATGTAAAAAACTAATCACACGTAAAAAGTTTATGCTTTTGGTGGCGATATCTAAATATAAGTTCTTGCAGCACCAATTCATACTGTAGTTCCTCTAGTAGCAACAAAGACCTCAAAGTTGGTTGAACTACAAGTCTAAAGATTATAAGGATATCTCTAAGTCACCAAAGGAAGTGCCTATACACTATGCAATGAAACACACTATTGATTTGATTCCTAGACTACCTCTACATAATGTCTCTTTATATTGTAGATCATTTTTGGAGAATGAGAACATCAAGTGGCAGATCCATGAAATTATGGATAAATAACATATAAGGCCCATCTCATCACCTTGCGACATCCCAATTGTGCTTACCCCAAATAAGGAAGACATATATAGGTTGTGCATCGATTACAAAGTTCTTAATAACATCATAGTGAAAAACCAATATCTTATTCTAAGGATCAAGGACTTGTTGGACCATCTTTGTGATGAAAAATTATTCACCATGATCAATCTTAAGTTTGGGTATCATTAGATTCCTGTGGAACCTACAAACATCTAGAAGATAGCCTTCAAGGAAAAAAAAGGTTTGTTTGAATGGCTAGTCATGCCCTTGAGCCTAACCAATGCTCGCGCTACATTCATGTGGATGATGGATGACATTATTAGGTTATTCAATACTTCATTTGTTTTAGTCTATCTTAATGAGATCCTAATCTTCAACAAAATATGGGATGAACATCTGCACCATATAAATCAAGTGCTTGACACTTTGAATAAGCATAGGTTGTATGCGAACATGGAGAAAAATGTTCGTTTTCCATGCAAAAAATAAAATATATAGGATGCATAGTGTATGCACAAGGAGTACACATGGACTTGGCCAAGATTCAAGTCATCTAGGAATAGCCACAACCATATAATCTCATAGAGCTCTGTAGCTTCTTAGGACTAGAAAATTTCTACATGAGATTTGTACATGGTTTTTCTCATTTGATTTGGCCTTTGAAGCAAGTTACCAAAGGTGACACTAAAGTAAATTTCATTTGATCACTCATGAAATTAAAATGCAAACTCTATTACACATCAATACTTGTGCTACTAGATATTCAACAACCATTTGAGATTGAGATTAATGTATTAGATTAGCCCTGGACTAGTCCTCACTCGATATGGTCACCCAATTGCTTACCACAATGAAACATTCACTACATTGGTAGAAAACTATCCAACAGATGATTGTGAGATTTATGCTATTGTTCAAGCATGTAAGCATTATAAGTATTATATAGTGGGAAAGGATAATGTGATCCACAAAGATTACAAGTCGCTTAAGTTCTTGAAGACTTATAACAAGTTACAAAAATAATGACATCAAAAATGGTCTTCTTATCTTCAGTAGTTCCATTTGAACATTAAGCATAAGAAGGAAAGTGACATTCCAATTGTAGATTTTATGAGCCACTACCAGTTCAAGATATCCTTTCTATACTTGATGCATGTGGACATGAAGTTAGCACATGATCGAAATCATATCCATCTGACATGGATCCCATGGATATCTATCACAAATAAATTTTATGTAATTCAGTTCTAGATTTATACTTGAAAGATGGATTCACATATCACCTTGGACACTTATGCATTATGCATGAGGTAGACACTAATATGAAAGGCTCATTTTAGTAAAGTTGATAAAATTTTATTACAAAATCCATAAGCATTGAATTGAATTACATAGAATGAGCCAAATAAATAGCTCAAGACATGCTACATAATAAGGAGGTAAACTTAGCTCGATTAAAAACATACTAACCATAAAATTATTTAAGCTTCATGGTAAATCTACAAGAATAGACTAATCCTAATAAAATAGAATCAAGTCAATATAACATTGTGTGTTATATGGTTATTAACAAATTATTCTAATACCCTCAATGACAAAACTGGAAACAATTCCAAGTTTATCTTTAAACTTTTACAAATTTATCTTTACTTAGAGGTTTAGTCATTATATGAACAAGGTACTCTGTGGTAGGAAAATAATAAAGACACATGTCTTCATTAATAGACAATTGTTAGATGTAGTGATGATGAGCTTCAATGTGCTTTGTTCTAGCATGAAAAAATTGGAATCTTTGCCAATTTTAGAACACTATGGTTATTGCATAATATAGGTGTGGGTAAAGATGAATCAAGTTGAATATCCTCGAATATTTTTTGAATCCCATTAATTCATGCCCTGCTCTAACAACTAATATGTACTCAATTTTAGTAGAGGACAAGGCAATTGTATTTTGAAGCTTACTCTGTGATAAAAACACTCATGAACCAAGAGTGAAAACATAACCTATTGTAAACCTTCTTGAATAAATCGATCTTGCTCAATTTGAATCAGTATACCTTGTATCAGAGTGGATGCCAATACCTCTAGATCAAGCGAATGCACATGTTTGTAATAGGCACGAGTCAAGTATGTACACAACATAATAGCTATAAGAAAATGAAATCACATACATGAGAATATTTCATAAACAAGATAAGAGCCAAAACCTATCTTCCATATAATAATAGATCATGAAGAGAGATGTACAAATTGGAGTGTATGAGTAACTCCTCCTAAGAAAGGTGGTAAGAGAGCCAATAATAGAAGAGTAACTCCCATACCTAAAATATCCGTTCAAGGGAGTTACTTCATATTCATCTAGTCAAAATGTAACTCCAAGTACACCTAAACAAGCTTATCCATGAAAGTAGGAAAACTCCAAGTGAGAGAAAAAATCTCATAATAAATAAATACGGGAAAAAATAAATTTCCTATTCTAATACTCCTCATAAGCACAACTTAGGTGGGTAGTTTATATTGGAAAAATTAGAGTCTTCACAAATATAAAACAAAAAACAACAGAGCTGAATAGACATAATATAGTTAAATATTTAACACACTATATAATTGTTTCATTCTAATAATGTTTCATATGGGTAATACAAAGTTATATAGGAGAACTATTTCCTATAATTGGGGAGATCATATCTCCACCAATATCTCACTTGAATATCTCCTCCAACCTATATGTGTAATATTGTTATAACATATAAAAATATACAATTGACTAACCAAATAATATATTCTAATAACTAACTCAACAATGTTATATATTTACCTCTAGGTAAATATCCAATGTAAACAATAACGTAATAAACTAATTCCTAACATTCCCCTCCTGCCCCCGCTGCCCTCCCCCCCTTAGTTTTTACATGGTGCAAAAATATTCACACTTTCACCTATAGTATGCTCACTTCTGTGGCATACCCTATTTGGCTCATGACCTTGATACAAAGAAAGCCTCACTCCTTTCATGGTTTTAAATAAGTTTATCACAAATCTTGACATAAATAGGACCCATCAACTGTTCACCTCTAGTGGTTTTATGGATCTACCACAAACCTTTTCAAGATCTATGAACTAACTTCCATTGGTGCTTTTGCCCTTTCACTATGTTTTCAATAAAATAGTTATGTTTGGAATTACACACAAATTACATTACTTGAACATGCATGTACTTCTATTTTTATTTACAAACATACAAAGAAAACTATAAAAAATACACCACACTACATATGTCACCAAATCTTTTGGGCCTCGTTATTGGTGACTGACTAGAGGCTTTGGAACCTCCAGCCTCTGTTTCCTCATTTCTCTAGTAGGTGAAGCCTCTCACTCAGCAAGAATGTCGATGAAGCTCAGTGGCATGATTTTGTAGAGGAGAAATCTGCCCCGTTCCCCCCGCCCCCATAGTTTAGACATATTTGATATTTAACTCAGGACATCGTATACAAGCGATAATGCATCCTTGTACAAATAATTTATTTTGACTTTGACAATATGATGACACACTAATAACTCTTTATTTTTTGTTGATGACTTAAAAATTGGCACTCACTGACATTTTTGACACAATTGAAAAAATTTGGCATACTTTTCAAATGACTTCTTTAACATAAAATAATATGACTCTGTAGATAACATCAAAACTAAACTTAATGACTTACACAATGCTAAATGACTATAAAAGATTTTGACTTAATATTATAAACTATACTACAATGAATAACGTGACACGATGCTAATGACTATAATATATCTTTGTACAACATCCAATGACTAAATAAGATCACACAATTAAAATAATCCAAACCTATTAAACCTTTTGCATATAAACTATATTCAAAACTAAAAATATGAAAGGCGACTCTATACACAGAAACATACATGATAAGTTATCACAAACTTGGACTTGTATGAGAGCTGAGTCCCAAATAGAAATCTTCACTCCTTGATTGAAAAATTTAAATTCTATCTAAACCGTGGATCTTATTGCATGCGAAAAATGTTATACTTGAATTTGAATGAGTTAACCGAACCACGATAGAGCGATGCCCAGTCAATTTGTTCTCACACACAAACAGATTGAGCAATAGATTTCTTTGCTGTCACAATGATGGAGGAGATCTAATTACTTTGCCTAAGCAGGCTGCACAAACATTCAATGTAGCAATCCGGTGCATAGATTCCGATTTGAACATTGAGAACACTCAATGCAATGCATATAAGGTGGCTTGATGAGAACAAATAATTACACACGTGTCTTAATTGATGACAAAGGCACATGGGTGCATGCAAGCAGATCTGGATGTGTTTGGACAACACACAAAGGTGCATAAGGAGCACAAATCCAACAATAACTTGATAAATTCCTTCATCCCACACATAAGATTGATTTGTGATCTAAAATTTCAACACATTAGACCTCAAGAAGATGTCAAAATCTTGTACGCAAAAGTCCACCAAGACATGACGCTGATGCATAATTGAATTTATCTACAAGTCTAACATTGGTGATTGCTTAGATAAAACCACATGATTTTGTTCCACGATGCACAACAAGAAATTATGGGATGTCAAAATAGTCCTCGATAAATTTTATATATATATATATATATAAAATTCAATGAACTTCCATTTATAGGGGTGAGGAAAAGTATAACAGCCCCTCACAAAACTATTACGCATCCATCATGGAAAAGATCTAATACTGTACTGATAATAACTTGCTCTAATATCAAATATTGGAAAAATAAGAGTCAACATAAATCCAACATAAAAAACAATGGAGCTGAATAAATATAATACAGAGAAATATTTACACACTTTATTATTGTTTCATTCTAATAATGTTTCATATAGGAAATACAAAGTTATATAAGAAAACCATTTTCTATAATTGGGAGATCATATCTCCACCAATATTTCACGTGAAGATCTCCTCAAACCTATATGGGTAATATTGTTATAACATATAATAATATAAAACTGACTAACCAAATAATATATTCTAAAAACTAACTCAACAATATTATATTTACCTCTCGGTAAATATGCAATGTAAAAGCTAATTTAATAAACTAATTATTAACAGTGTAAAGAAAATGGGTTCTGACAACTAGGCTTGATCAAGTACCCAATACAAAACAATCTTCCATAAATTATAGAAAATGAGAAAACTCATAGGAAATACTCCCCCCCACCAATCACCCCCCCCCAAAGGAGAGACATAAAAGAAGAGAAGAGGCTAGAACTCACCCCTGCCGCCCTTGTTGCCCCCCCACTTGCTTGCCCTCCCCTAAATATTATGCTATTGTTGATGTAGATGATACCCTAAAAAGAGCTCATAGATGAATGTGTTACCAGCTAACTGATGGGAAAAATAGGTTACTTCAACCACAACATAAGGAGATTGGTCAGGCCAAGTGTGCAAATTTACCACATCAAAAGGGGACAAATCTCTCCTCTCATCAAGGGGAGGTTCCCTATAACTTATGAGGAGCTATATACTATATATATATGCAAAAAATAACACTTAGGGGTAGGACAAAACCATCCATCTCTCTTTTTTCAGAGATGATGTTCACAAACAAAGGAGAAATCCATTTGAAATAACTGAAGGCACTTCTCTTCTTTCAGAAGTGGTCTTGCAACAAACAACATGAGTTATGTCTGGTAGTAAAAGTAACTAGAATAGAGTGCAATAACCAACAGACTGAGATGTAGCACAAAGTCTCCACCTCAACTGCCAAATAGTGAAATACGAAGGATAATGGGGGCACAAAGTCATCCCAAGATCCTTTACACAAAAAGAAACCAAAAACACACACTAAAGACAATTGTGGCAGCACAAGGTCTCTCTACAGTTGGCTTCAGGACACCTTCCTGATTACTTCCACTAGTTCTACTTATTTTATTAAAATGGACAAAAGCGCATTCAAAAAATAGACATAAGAACAATCTCCTAAATGACACAAGCTATAACAACACCAAGTCTGAAAGTAACCTGCTTTCTCATTCATATAAAAAAATGTGATTAATAATCTGAGCTCAAAGTCTCAGTAATCGCCTTTCAATTTTGGCAGAGTTTTGCTTCTATAACCAAAATATCCCCTCTTTGCTTAAAAAAATAGATTACAATATATAGTAGCCAAGAAAGACTTGGCGCTTTGTTTCATGGAATGGCCCATACTGCATTCAATTCCTTGAATGGATTTCTAGTTTTGTCAAGGGGCCATACTGGAATAGGGCGTCTGTCTTAACTGTGGCATGTCAATTCATCTCAAATGTTTCCTCCAAAGTATAGGCCATCTAGTCTTCTTCCTGATCTTGGCGCAACTGTCCACTTCGTCTTTATTCCTTGGAGAAAATAAGGCCGCATCCTTGAGTGTTGATGTGCTCAGATGCTACTTGGTGGACTGTTTCACCTACTAGAATAACTCCCTTGTAGATATTTCAATATCTCATGTAGCTTTCCCCTCTTTCCTATTGCAATTTGAGGTATCAGGCTATCTTTTCCCTTTTAGCTGACTTTTTCGGCTCCTTCAACTGGTCGCTGATTTTGTTTTTAGGTTCCATGCCATATTTGAAAATCAACAGATATTTCATTATCTTGAATTTGATGTCCAAGAGGACATCACTAGTTGCTGGTCGCTTGAACCACTTTGAACCATGAACCCTTGAACCATGAGAGTTCATTGGTTCATTGGTTTAATAGTTCGGGCGGTCTTATCGACTCCTTGGTTCCATCGCTTCTTTGGTTCATTCACCTTCCTGGTTCATTCGCCTTCTTGCCTCTTCGGTTGAAGCTTTCATGAACCTTTAAACTTTGAACCATTTTGGTTCAAAGTTCAATGGTTCATTCTCTTTCTCAGAATCCTTTGGTCCTTCAAAGTTTCTAGATCCTTTTCCTCTTCGTTGAACCTATTGAACCTTTGAACTTTGAACTCTTTTGGTTCAAGGTTCAACGGTTCAATGGTTCATTCTTTGTTCTTTGAATCCTTTATTTTTTAAAGTCTTTCGATCTTTGAAATTCCTTTGGCTTTCTATCTTTGGAACACCCCGAAGGGAAGGTGTCCCCTCGGGTTTGGAGAAAGGTCCATTTCGTGGTTGCTGAGAGTCCCCCGCAAGGGTACCTGTCCTTCGGGGTCCTTCGATCAGCCTTCTTCTTCAAATCCTTCAAACAAAATGTTTGAAGGAATTCCTTCAAACATTTTGTTCGAAGGAAATCTTCCTTTGCTTTTGCCACTTTCCATCAGGTCTTTGAACATTCCTTTGGACAAAATGTCTGAAGGAATTCTTTCGGACATTTTGTCTGAAGGATTTTACTTGTAAAATTTTTTGTGAATTTTTTTTCAAAAGATATCCTTTTGGTCCCTCCCTCCGCAATGGGCACTTGTCCTTCGGGCTTTGGGACACCTTCTTTTGAACCTTCCAATTGAACCGATCGATTGAACCAACTTAAGGTTCAACGGTTCAACCTTTTGTTTGAAGCCTTCTTTTGTTTAAGTCTTTTGATCTTATTGAACTCATTGAACCTTTGAACCCGTTGAACCATTTTGGTTCAAGGTTCAATGGTTCATTCTTTACTATTTGAAGCTTTCCTTTCTTCTAAGTCTTTCAAAGCCGTTGAACTTGCCAAAGCAGTTTGAACTTTGAACTTACCGAAGCGCTTAACTCTTTAAGTTAGTCGACGTTGTTGAACCTTTGAACCCATTGAACCTATAAACTTTGAAAGCGGGGTTCAATGGTTGAATCTTTGGTTTGAAGCTTGTCGATGGACCTTTTGGTTGAACCTCGGTGTTGAACCAACCTTGAAATTGCCTAAGTATTGGGAACTTGTTTCTTTGTGAGAGTTCACCTGTTGAATTCGTTGAACTTGTTGAACCTGCGAGTCCCTTAGTTGAAAAATATTGAACAATGAAGAATTTGAATACTCAGAACAATTTTTGAGAAGGGAAGAGAGAATTTTGGCCTACAAGACCAAAATAGTTCATATGTTGTCTCCAAAAATGAGTGACACATTTTGGGAACAACAACTGTCTCCAATTAGGGAACTTCCATTGATTGTAAAGACAATTGAAGGGAGTAGAAACTAGAATCTCCAGTGCTTTTAAGTATGCCATTGGGCTACGAAGTCATGCTACCCAAAAAGAAAGGCACCAAAAACAAAAAAAAAAATCACAAAACAAAACTAAAGACTATACAAATATGCATATGTATAGATGATCTTATCGGATGCTTCAAGAATTGAAGTGCTTCAGATGCTACCCATTGTGAGGCAGGGAGAAGGGTGTGCCATCTTGATACTTCAACAGAAAGTTATTTTCACCATTGAGCTGATGGATAGTAAACGGGCCTCTCCATAGGGAATCAAATTTCTCATGCATTCCCTTTGGTTCTCTTCTTTTGTCCCATAATAGAACTTGATCTTCAATTTAGAAATCACGGGTTTTTTCTTTTTGGTCGAAGAGCTTCTTCACTAGACTTTGATACACAGCAATTCAGTTTACCACCATAGTTCGTTGCTCATCCAACTCAGTTAAGCACATAATCCACTTATCGATGGAGCTTTCATATGTCTAATCTTCGACCGCCTTTGCCAATTTCAATGCTAGAAATTTCAAGGTGATTGGTATCTCTACATTGAGACCATATAAAAGTTGGAATGGTGACATACCTATCACCTTTTTAGGTGTAATTTTGTTTGCCCATAAAGCATTAATCAATGCTTTATGCCAGGGTCGTTGGTTGTCATCCACTAGCTTCCTAATGATGGTCACCAGGTTCTTGTTGCTTGATTCTACTTGGCCATTCCCTTGTGAAAAATAATCAGAAGAGTGGGAGAGGGTAATCCCATAATAAAAATATAACTAAGTGATCTCATAGGAAGAGAAACAGGCTGCATTGTCTGTCACAATCTTGGTTGGGACCCCAACCCTAGAAATAATGTTTTCCTTGAGACAATCACATACCACTTTTGAAGTAACATGCTTGGTTGGAATTGCTTCCACCCATTTGGTGAAGTAATCTGTAGCTGTGAGGACATAATCATGTCCAGCACTTGAAGATGGGTTTACAGCACCAATGAAATCAATTCCCCATTGCTGAAATGACGCTTCTATCACCACTGGTTTAAAAGGCAAAGCAGCTAACTTGGGTCTTCCAATGAACTGTTGGCATAGTTCACATCTTCGTACCCATTTGTATGCATCTTGGAATAGAGTAGGCCAGTAATACCTAGCTCACAGAATCTTATGGGTAGTTACATGAGCATAAAAATGTCCTCCACAAGCCAGATTATGGAAGGACTCTAAAAGTTGGTTCTACTGCTCTTTATCTACACTGCGAAGGAACACTCCATCAAGGTTCCTCTTATACAGGCCGTTGTCCCATAGGACAAAGTTGGCAGCTTTTAACTTGACACTCTTTCTTTCTTTACGAGATAGGTGAGCAGGACACTCACCATAGTAAGGAAATGAACAATACTTGAATACCACTCATTCGTGGTGGAGACAAAGAGGACTGTTGGCGTGTCTTCAATTTCTACTTCTTCATGTCCTATTCCTTCTGGTCTGTTATCAAAAATCAACTGACATAGACCCCTTCCCCACACAAGCTTCATTGGTTTGATAATGAGATCAAACTCTTGGATTTTAGCAATCCAATTGCCTCTTTTGGTTCCAAACTCCTTCTGAATTAATATGGATTTGACTGTGGTATCAGAAACCAAGGTAGTAGTGTGTGAATTTAAGATGTAAAAATGGAAGTGCTTTACTGCCTTTACCACTGCATAAGCATGCTTCTCCATGTTTGAATACTTCAGTTCCTAAGCTTTAAGAGGACAACCCATGAAGGATATGGGAGATTCCACACCTTCTTCATTCTGTTGAACCAAAATTGCTAAAAGTGTGTGCTCGAAAGCATAACTGTACATCATGAAATCTTTGGTATAATCTGGACAAACTAGAATTGGGGCATGGGCAATAGCTATCTTGATATCTTGAAATGCCAATTTGCCTTCTTCAGTCCAGCTGAAAGTGGCCTTTCCCTTCATCATGTTCACAATGTGGCAAGTCTTCTCAGCAAATTCGAGGATGAAGCTTCGTAAAAAAATCACCTTTCCAAAGAAAGAGTGAACTGAAGTCTTACTTGTGGGCAAAGTAAGCTCCTGGATGGATTTGACTCTTTCTGAGTCAATCTTTATGCCTTCTCGAGATACAATGTGTCTGAAAAGTTTCCCTTCTATTATTCCAAAAAAAAAAACTTTTTGGGATTTAGAGAAATGCCATTCTAGCGACATCGTTCCAGCACTTGTTGCAAATGGTGTACATGATCAGGACGATGCTTGGAAAAGACTGTTAAATTATCAAGGTACACCACAATAAATTTACCCATTTCATCTTTGAAAGCAAGGTTCATTGCTCTCTGAAAAGTGGCAGCAGCATTTATTAGGCCAAATGGCATTCTTTGATATGCAAAGGTGCCCCAAGGCATGGTAATGGCAGTCTTATGTTGGTCTGCTTCACCAACTTCCACTTGATTATACCCCAAAAAGTTGTCCAACATTGATAACATCTCTGAACCAATCACTGTCTGAAGGACTTGAGCCATGATGGGCAGAGGATAGTTATCCTTTAAAGATAACTGATTCAAATTTCTAAAGTCCATGCAGAGGTGAATTTCGCCATTCTTCTTCCTCATAGGGACTATGTTTGCAATCCATGTGGAATGATGGATTGAGAAAATTATCCTAGTATTCAATATTTTTTGTATTTCAGATAGATTAGTACCTGATATTTTTGGATTGTACTGCCTAGATTTTTGCTTGTAAGGCACCGAATCACCCTTGAGAGGAATTTCATGGCAAATTTCCTTAGGCCTGAGTGACTTCAGATCATCATAAGAGTATGCCAAAACATCCATGTAGTGGTGAAGCAGGTCAGCAAATTTGAGTCTCTCCTTCGAAGTGCAACACTTCCCAATGTTCACTATCTCGGGATTTTCCTTGGTACCCAAATTTATTTGATCAAACTCCTGGGAGGAGCTTGAATCCCTTTATTGCTGTTTGATGAACCTGTCATGCCTGTCAAACAGCTTCTCAAGGAAAACTAGGCTTTTTAGGATTTTATTCCCTTTAAGTTGTAAGAATTCTTCACCTGCGTCTGAACTTGATTTAGGGGCTGGTTCACTACCTTTGAAGTGAAGCTATTCGAAGCTGCCTTTTCGTTCTAGGAAGGCAATGATTTGGTTGTCACCATTGAACACTTGCCAATGATTGGCATTGTCAGGCACACTTGGTCAAAAGACCAATTCAATAGTGTACTTGTCTCCCTTAAAATCTGAGTGAAGAACCAAAAGAGTTGCTGAAATAACCAAAGCATCAACTTGGTCATTGAATTCCCTGGGCACCACAAAGATACTAAAAGCATCAAAACTTTTAATTTGATCCCAAATGAGATTACGGTAATGACACAATCTTTCATTTTTGGTTTGGTACAGGTTCCTCACCTAATAAACCACTAGCTTAGCATATCCTTTGACATGAAGGAGTTTGACGCCCTTGTCTTGAGTGGCCTTCAATCCAAGGAGTAGAGATTCATACTCAACAGTGTTTTTGGTGTTGCTAAACTACAATTTATATGAAGAAAGAAAAATATCTCCTTGAGGAGATATCAACACAATCCTAGCTCCTGAACCAGTAGAGGAACAACTGCCATTGAATTCTAGTATCCATACATTATCAGGAACTATTTTTACCTTAGATTCTTCTTCATCTGGAGGGGAGGATTCTTCTACACTTATACTATGTTCTACCAATTCTTCGGCTGTTCCATCTGAACTAATTTTTAGATAGTTATTTTCAAAAGTTTTATCATTCACTACATGAACCTCCTCCATGGATAAGAAGTAATTACCCATGCCTAAAGACTCAAACATAATTTGAGCTTTAGGTGCTGATGTTTTAGTGACAACGTATTTTGCTTCTTTCCCAGGGAGCAATCTCTGCATGACACCTTTGACTGGGATCCTTGCTTCAGACAGATCCATACTTAACTCGCCACCAACATCCTTGCAAAAATTTCACCCAAGAAGGATGCCGTATGAGGCTGGGACGTCGACCACAATAACTATCATCTTGATTATCTTATCTGGGAAAGGTGCAAATACAAATTGGGCATCCTTGATTTGTCCTAGTAGTGGCACTTGTTTGTTCTCCATGGAGAAACATCTCTCAAATGTCTTGGTTAGTGTGAGTCCAAGAGATTCTACCACTTTGGTAGGCATGACATTGTCAGACGCACCTGAGTCTATGATACAATTATTCAACTAGTGTCCATTTATCAGCAAGGAGACATAAAATGGTTCTATCCTCCCAGGAGCAGTAGGAGGAGTAATGACAAGGTTATTCTAGGTGGATGTGGGAGTCGCCTTTGGACTAGCTGGTCCTGCAGGGATGGATTTATTCTTTACACATTTAACCAACTTATCCAACTGCTCAAGGTTGGATTGTAGAAATTCAAATTCAGACATTTGAATTTTAGTTTTCTTGACATGGCCGACTATGTCAAATGTCTGAAATGAATTATGAACAGGGGAAGGGAGTTCATCCTTCTAGTTTTTAGGAGGGGGAGGACTGATTTGCAATGTTGAAGTTGAAGGTGTATTTGAGGTACTTACTTTTTTATTATTCACTGGGTCCTTTGGCTGGAAAGGTAGAAAAGTTTCTCATTTGGCAATTGAAATTACAGGTTGAGCTCGCTCCTCTATTTTTTTATTATCAGCTTGCTGGGCTAATTGGTTCTTGGACTGGGTGAATACATCGTATGATCCATCAACTGCTTTACCTTCACTTCTAGGTTCATCCTGGTAATTCAAGAAACCAATGTTGGAGTCGCCAGCTAATTCTTCTTCTCCCTCAGTGAAGAGATTAGCATCATCTTCTGGGTTCAACTCAGGCTGGAAGGAGAAATCTGATTTTGCTTCAAGATATGCAACTGTTGAATTGGTTGGAGGTGCTTCAATAGAAAGTTTCCCCTGTGGGGGAGGAAGGTGATTTGGCTGCCATTGATTCATAGCAACATTGCCTTGGTATGACTGATTGGGGAATGTCCTCCTTGGTATATCTCTGTATGAAGGAGTAGAAGACAACCCTTGTGCCATTTGCTTTCTGAGAGCTAGCAACTCATTTTCCAGCTTTTGCACCATTGGATCAGTGGTGCATGTAGGTGAGTATTTAGAAGATGGAGAATATTTACCTTTGTTAGGATCTTTTCTTATCTTCTCTACCAAGATAAGGTCATCTTCCACCTCAGTGGCCAAATCCTGAGCAGCAGCAAGGTCTATGTGGCCATCCCATCTCAATAGGAAACTCACTTCAGGAAACTGAGAATTGATGAAAAAACATTTAAGGTTCTCAAGTATTGGCTGAGTAATTGTAAGAATCTTGTTCCTTAGCTTGTCAAATTTGGCTATGAAATCCCTCATAGGTTAATGAGGTTCCTTCTTCATTTATGTGAGCTGAGCCAGCAGGGCATGTGCATCTTCTACAGGCTTGAACCTAGCTTCAAATTTAGCTTTAAGAGTGTTCCAGTCAGTCACAGATTGAGCCTGTAGATGGTAGAACCAGTCTACAACAGTGCCTTGTAATGTCTTCATAAATAGCCTGACTGCCACATCCTCGTATTCCACGCCTATCACACCACAAGCTATGTTGAAAGCTGTAATGTGTTCATCAGGATGAACTCTCCCATCACCAAAAAATTTAGAAAAATTCTTCTTTGAACTGCATGGTAGCTCATGTAGAGGTGGAGTTAAATTGAGTGGGCCAAAAGAGTTACCCCAGGGGCCTTGAACCACCATTATTTGATTATAGAAAGGGGGGATAAAAAATCTAGGTGGAGTATGTATAGACAAAGCTCTACTAACAGCAGAAAAATAAGCTTTGCCTTGTATTGGTGACCTGGTATTGGTAGGAGGAAGACTCCTAGTTCATTGAACTTGAAGTTGTGGAGGAAAAAAATCAAAATTGCCCTGCTGCACCAACTCAAAAATAGGGTCAACAACACCTTGGGCTCTTTGGCTTCTGGTATAACATGGAGTTGCTATATTGTAGGATAAAAATAGAAAAGAACTGGCCCTGCTTCAGCTTGAAGCTTGAAGCTTCAAACTGCGCATTCTTCCCCAGCAGAGTCGCCAAAAAAATGTTGGGTGAATATTTTGTCACCAGCTAATTGATGGGAAAAATAGGTTACTTCAACCAGAATATAAGGATATTGGTTGGCCAAGTGTGTAGGTTTACCACATCAAAAGGGGACAAATCTCTCCTCTCATCAAGGGGAGGTTCCTTATAACGTATGAGTTGCTATATATATATATGCAAAAAATAACACTTAGGGGTAGGACAACACCATCCATCTCTCTTTTTTAAGAGATGATGTTCACAAACAAAGGAGAAATCTAGGTGAAAACACTGAAGGCACTTCTCTTCTTTCAGAAGTCGTCTTGCAACAAATATCAAGAGTTCTATCTGGTAGTAAAAGTAACTAAAATAGGGTGTAATAACCAGCATACTGAGATGTAGCACAAAGTCTCCACCTCAACCGCCAAAGAGTGAAATACGAAGGATAATGGGGGCACAAAGTCATCTCAAGATCCTTTACACAGAAAGAAACCAAAAACACACACTAAAGACAATTGTGCCAGCACAAAGTCTCTCCAAAGTTGGCTTCAGGACACCTTCCTGATTACTTCCACTAGTTCTACTTATTTCATTAAAATAGACAAGAGTGCATTCAAGAAACAGACATAAGAACAATCTCCTAAATGACACAAGCTATAACAGCACCAAGTCTGAAAGTAACCTGCTTTCTCATTCATATAAATAAATGTGATTAACAATCTAAGCTCAAAGTCTCAGTAATCGCCTTTCAATTTTGGTAGAGTTTTTCTTCTATAACCAAAATATCCCCCCTTTGCATAAAAAAATAGATTACAATATATAGCAGCCAATAAATACTTGGCACTTTGTTTCATGGAATGGCCCATGTTGCATTCAATGCCTTGATTGCATTTTTAGTTTTGTCAAGGGGCTATGTTGGAACATGGCATCTGTCTTAACTGTGGCATGTCAATTCATCTCAAATGTTCCCTCCAAAGTATAGGCCGTCTAGTCTTCTTCTTGATCTTGGCGCAGCTGTCCACTTCATCTTTACTCCATGGAGAAAATTAGGCTATGTCCTTGCATGTTTACACGCTCAGATGCTACTTGGTGGACTGTTCCACCTATTGGAATAACTCCCTTGTAGATATTTCAATATCTCCTATAGCTTTCCCCTCTTTCCTATTGTAGTTTGAGCTCTCGGGCTATCTTTTCCCTTTTAGCTAGCTTTTCTGGCTCCTTCTTCAACTGGTCACTGAGTTTATTTTCAGGTTCCGTGCCATATTTGAAAATCAATGGATATTTCATTATGTTGAATTTGACATCTAGGGGAACGTCACTGGTTGTTGGTCACTTGAACCACTTTGAACCATGAACCATGAGAGTTCAATGGTTCATTGGTTCAACGGTTCAGAATGGTTCGGGCAGTCTTATCAGCTCCTTAGTTCCATCACTTCCTTGGTTCATTCACCTTCTTGGTTCATTCGCCTTCTTGCCTCTTTGATTGAAGCTTTCATGAACCTTTGAACCTTTGAACTTTGAACCATTTTGGTTCAAAGTTCAATGGTTCATTCTCTTTCTCGAAATCCTTTGGTCCTTCAAAGTTTCTGGATCCTTTTCCTCTTTGTTGAACCTATTGAACCTTTGAAATTTGAACTCTTTTGGTTCAAGGTTCAATGGTTCAATAGTTCATTCTTTATTCTTTGAATCCTTTATTTTTCTAAGTCTTTTGATCTTTGAAATTCTTTCGGCTTTCTGTCTTTGGAACACCCTGAATGGAAGGTGTCCCTTCGGGCTTTGAGAAAGATCCATTTCATGGTCGCCGAGAGTCACCTGCAAGGGTACTTGCCCTTCGAGGTCCTTCGAGCAGCCTTCTTCTTCAAATCCTTCAGACAAAATGTCTGAAAGAATTCCTTCAGACATTTTGTCCGAAGGAAATCTTCCTTTGCTTTTGCCGCTTTCTATAGGGCCTTTGAACATTCCTTCGGACAAAATGTCCGAAGGAATTCCTTCGGCCATTTTGTCTGAAGGATTTTACTTGTAAGATTTTCTGTGAAAAATCTTTCTGAAAGATATCTTTTTGTTCCCTGCCCTCCGCAAGGGCACTTGTCCTTCAGGCTTTGGGACACCTTCCTTTGAACCTTTCGATTGAACCGACCGATTGAACCAACTTAAGGTTCAACGGTTCAATAGTTCAATCTTTTGTTTGAAGCCTTCTTTTGTTTAAGTCTTTTGATCTTATTGAACTCGTTGAACCTTTGACCCCATTGAACCATTTTGGTTCAAGGTTTAATAGTTCAACGGTTCATTCTTTACTCTTCGAAGCCTTCCTTTCTTCTAAGTCTTTCGAAGTCGTTGAACTTGCCGAAGCGGTTTGAACTTTGAACTTGCCGAAGCACTTAACTCTTTAATTCTGTCAACGTTATTGAACCTTTGAACCCGTTGAACCTTTGAAATTTGAAAGCGGGGTTCAATGGTTCAATCCTTGGTTTAAAGCTTGCCGATGGACCTTTTGGTTGAACCTCGGCGTTGAACCAACCTTGAAATTGCCTAAGTGTTGGGAACTTGTTTCTTTGTGAGAGTTCACCTATTGAAGTCATTGAACCTGTGAGTCCCTTAGCTGAAAAAGCTTGAACAATGAAGAATTTGAATACTCAGAATATTTTTTGAGAAGGGAGGAGAGAATTTTGGCCTGTAAGACCAAAATAGTTCATATGTTGTCCCCTAAAATGAGTGACACATTTTGGGAACAATAGAATGATCTTGATCTAAGTGAGGGGTTTGGTAAAGATATTTGTAACCTATTTTGAAGACTAGAAAAATCTCAAGTCAATAACCTGACCATGAATAAGCTCCCAAATATAATGCATATGAATGTCAATGTGTTTGGTCTGCTGGTGCTGAATTATATTCATGCATATCTATATAGTACTTGGTTGTCAAAATAAATGATGGTTGGTTGCCTTAAAGGAATGCCAAAATTCTATAGAATTCCTTGAAGCCAAATAGCCTTAGTCAATGCATTAATAGCTTCCCTATACTCTACCACTACAGATGATGTAATAATAATATTTTCCTTCTTGCTTACCAACTGAGAGGGCAATAACCCAAAGAAATGCTTTATCTTGAAGTGGACTTGTGATTCTGAGTATCACCAACCCAATTTGAATCTGTAAAACCAACTAAGTCAACTTTTATGATAAATTTATATTGAATCCTGAATTTATAAGAGCCTTGCATGTAGTGGAGTATCCAGTTGGCTGATTTCCAGTGTAGTTCATGGGGCTCTTTCATGAATCGTGAAACAATGCCTAATACATATGAAATATTAGGCCTGGTATGAGTCAGATAAATGAGGCTACTAACAAGCTATCGATACCAAGTGGCATCAATGAAAGGTGTAGAATAGTCAGACTCAAGTTTGATTCTTAATATAAAGGGAGTCAGAGATGGCTTACAATCAGCCATGTAAAACCGAGCCAAAAGATCGAAAGCATACTTGGGCTGTGCAAGTGAAATCCCTGAATCAAAATATAAAATCTCAATACCAAGGAAGTAATGCAAAAGATCCAAGTCAGTCATGTCAATTATATCCCATAGAGCTATCTTCACTACTACAATAACTGATGAGGAACTTATGATGATCAAAATATCATCAACATAAAATATTAGTATCAATAAAGAATCATCCTAGTACAAAAGGTGAACATTTGGGTCTAAATGACACTTGGTGAAACTTGAAGGAGGAAGGAACCCATCTTGGCGTACCAAGATTAAGGGGCTTGTTTGAGGCCATAAATGGATTTCTAAAGTTTGAAAACTAAGGATGAATCTTGAACAAACTTAGGTGGCTGCTGCATGTAGATCTCTTCCTCAAGGTCTTCGTGAAGAAAATTATTCTTCACATCCATTTAGTGCACATCCCAACCATGTGCTGCATCTATATGTAGTGTGAGATAGATCGAAGTCATCTTTGCAATTGGTGTGAAGGTATTTGAGTAGTCACTGCTGACTATCTGTGAAAAACCCTTGGAGACCAATCATGCTTGTACTTATCGACTAACCCATCTAATCTAAACTTGGTCTAATATATACATCTACATCGAACCATCTTCCTTTCCTTAGGAAGTGAATTCAAATCACAAGTGTGATTTTTGATCAAAGAAGAATATTTGTCTTGCATAACAATATCCCACTCAGGGATGCTTTAAGCCTCTCAGAATGTCTGTAAATCTAAAATTGAAGCAAAGAAAGCATGTAAACCACTCTGATAATCTACTCGAGTATGTATCTCATTTTCTAGATCCCCTTCCCAAGTGCTTGAACTCTAAAGTGTTTTCTTGGCCCAAAGGGGCCCAAATATGGGTGAGTCAGGTGATGACTCTTCATCCTATGAAACATGACTAGAGGAGGATGCAGAAGATTCCCCATCATTGCCCTTGTGGTTAAAACTAGAAGAAGAAGAAGACTCTAGCTTAGGAACTTGCTCTAGATGATCTGAGTTAGAATAAGAATCATCAAGTCTAAGTGAATCCAATGAAAGAGAATAAGTTTTAAGTGTTGAGTCTTTGGGACTCTTCTAAAGGTGAACACTTCTCTCTATGAACAACTCATGTGTGGTAGGATGTAGAAGGCGATAACCCTTGACACCATATGGATAACCTAGAAATATGCAAGGTGTGGATTGAGGTTCCATAGCTTTGTGTATCTTCTTTGATATACATGTCATAGATGAAGATTTAAAATCCCTAAGGTGATCAACATTGGGTTTCCTTCCATGCCAAGGTTCAAAGGGTGTTATGCCTTTTAAAGCTGTGAGAAACCATGTTCTGAATATAATAAGAACACTTAATGGCTTTGGCCCAATACTGAAGTGCCAAGGACATAGAGTGAATCATATAGCTCTCCATTTCTTTCGAGTAAATGTCCATTTCAAATCAATCCCCTCTATGGTGAAAAAATACTCAAATCTATTGCTAACATATTCACCTCCATTGTTAGTTTGAAGAACCTTGATGGATTTCTCAAATTATTTCTCAACAAGTGCCTTGAAGCCTTGAAAATATTCAAACACTTTAGAATTTTTCTTAAGAAAGTAGACCCATGTATATCTTGAGAAATCATCAATGAAAGTGAAAATCTACTTAGCCCTTATAAGAGATAGACTGGGAAAAGACCCAGATACATCATAATATACTAAGTTTAATGCTTGTGAAGCCCTTCAAGTTTTGCCTTTGTCAAATTTTTCTTTGGGATGCTTTCCAAGAGAGCAACCTTCACAAATTCCCTTAGAGAATTAGACTCGATGCAAGCCTATGACCATGTCATTTTTTCTAAGTTGTTCAAGGTAGCAGTAGTTAAGGTGGCCAAATCTTTCATGACATGATTTTATAAATCCATCTAAATGAGTCAACAATGTTGTTAGAGAAGAATCAGGTGCAAAATGTAAGAAGGTGTATAACTTGGCTTGGTGAACTTCCCTACCCACTTCCACTGTAGAATCACTATGCAACTCCTTGATGATAATTGAATCTGGTAAAAAAATCAACCCTCATGCCTTACTGATATGAGTGATTTGATACACTGATAGGAGATTGGTTGAAAGAGAAGGGACACTTAGAACATTATTGAATGTTCTTCCTTAGATTTCAACAAACCCTCTCACTATAACAGGTACAAAAGTGTCATCACCCAAACTAGTAGAAGATATGCTAAAGACTCTAAAAAAGAAAACTTAACTGGAGAAGAGCCCATGTGGTGAGAAGTACCTGAGTGAATAACCCATGAAGATGTTGAATATATAATTGCTACAAGAGCCTTTCCTTTTTATTTCTCTTTCTCCTTTCCCTTTGCCTTAGTTTAATCTTGGGTAGATGAATTCTACTTGATGGATGTAGGAAAACCTATGTTGTTCTTCTCTAGGAGATGGGTTAGGTGATCTATTTGCTTCTTCATGCACTTAATTTAATCATGCCCATTTTTTTTATAGTAGGCACACTTAACATTATCTTTCTTAGGTTTTTCATTATAAGAGGAGGTTTTAGTGTTGGTTTTGGTAGAGGTTGATTTTTTCTTCTTCTCTTGATCCTTATTCTTTTTCTTCTCTTTGTTTGAAGTCTTTGCTTTTCCATTCCCAGTAATTAGGGCTTGAGGTATTGTGGACATCAATGTGCCCATTTGGATCAATTTGTCTTGCTCTCTAGTTAAGTCGGCAATGAAAGCATCTAAAGAGAGAATTTTCCATGCAATGCCCAAAGCACTTTTAGTGGCATGGAAATTAAAGATAGAGACTAAATAGTCAAGACCTAGTTTAGAGAGTATAGAAAGAAAAAGTTGGTCATCTTCTTTCTTTATCCCACATTCTTTCAACTGCAATCTCAAGGATTTGAAATTAATGAATAAATATTGAAGGGTGTCAAAGTTGCAAGGACTTAGGTTAATGAGTTCATTCTCAATCTCGTGACATCTCAACACATATTGCTCCCCAAATAGTTTGCCTATAATGGACCATACATCATGAGGTGATTTGACAGGCTCTAAGTGAAATAAGAGATCATGTACTATAGAAAGACACAATAGCTGATAGGATTCATCACTATGATTATACCACTTAACTATCTCTGTATTTGTGCTAGGTTTAGTTTCATCACCCATGGTTATCCTATACAAACCCTTACTCCTTAGAATGATTGTCATCTTAATTTTAGATTTGTGATAGCTAAAGGGAGTTATTAGGTTGATTAAAATTAAATCCATTAGTGCAAAAATGTGTTGTAGTAGTAGTGCGGGTTGGAGTTATTGCAAAAATGAAAGTGCAAGCAGAATGTAAAGAGTGACCCTAAAAAATATAGTAGAGCCCCCTTGAACTATGAAATGGTGAACCCCTCAAATGTTTTAAATGCATGTTCAAAAGATGTCAAACTTAGATGATAGTGTGTCTTGAGAAATAAGTGAAATGAATCAAAAGATGAGAGTTTTCAAACAAAAGAGGATGTTAGACTCAGTGGATAATGTGTCCAAGGAAGAAATTACAATGCGAGCAAGTGAAAAAATGAATAACGCTTTTTTTTAAGTATTGGCCACAATATATTATTTTATAAAAACTAAAAAAATTCTCCACTAGCAATGTTGAACCTAACCAATCCTCTTATGCATTACTTGTGCATTAAAAAAAATTAGCCTATTTGACCTTATTTTAAATCAAGATATTAAAAAAATAATTTAATATGCTAAAAAATATTAGGACAAACTTGAATAGACTTAGCTTATTTTGGAAGAAACTTTCAAGCCTTTGAAACTATAGGAGTTTTTTATGCCGCTTCTTGACTAATTCAGACATCAGACATGACCGAAGGCCTAGTTAGGGGGTTACAAGGGGGTGGGCTATAGCCCCCATGCTTCAACTAAAGTTTGTTTCCAATAAGGATATTAGACTGAGCTATCCAATTTTGGCATAGAGGCTACATGGACCGGTAGTTCTGACTAGTTGGTAATGAGATTAATCTTAATAAGTGAAAATGTTGTAGTTGAGGGTTGTCCAAAAGAAATGCAAAACTAGGGTCAAACACATAGAACTAGTTGAGGCCGAGCATAGGCCGATACCTAAATAAAGGAGACCAAACACAAGGTTGTATGGAGACATGTTGTTTTTTTTAGAAAAATGCACCAAAGCACATAAAACATGTAGTCATAAAGAAACCACATAAACTATGGTAATGGATGCCAGTTTTGTAAAAAAATGACTCCACCAAAGATGAAAAAATCCCACAAATGGATTATGAAAATCAGATTTTATTTTCAATTAATAAATCTTATAATTTCAAATTAAACTAATAGCAATAAAAAACTAGACAATCAAATACTAGAGTAACTATGATACTATATTGAAGTAGATGCTAAGATCTCTAGATCAAGAAAATGCATAGGTTTGTGATAGGCACAAGTCAAGCATGTACAAAACACAATAGATACAATAAAATGAAATTAAATACATGAGAATATCTCATAAACAACATAAGAGCCAAAACCAATCTTCCATAAAATAATAACTCACCAAGAGAGATGTACAAATAGGAGTGCATGAGTAACTCCTCACAAGAAAGGTGGTCGGAGAACCAATAATAGAAGAGTAACTCCCATATCTGAAATAATAATCAAGGGAGTTACTTCCTATTCATCCGGTCAAAATATAACTCCAAGTACACATAATCAAGCTTATCCATGAAAGTAGAAAAATTCCAAGTGAAGGAAAAAATTCCATAATAAATAAATATGGGAAAAAGAAAACCCCTACCCTAACACCTTGTTAGCTCAAAATAAACAGATTTATGATATAAAATGCTAAAGTCAATAGTTCTTTGGATATATTTAAGAAATCATTTTACAAATTGCCAATGTTTCTCATGTGGTTTAGACATGAAGTGAGAAAGATAACTTACTACAAAACAAAAATCTGGTTTAGTAGTAGTAAGATAATTAATACTACCTACTAATTATAATACACTATCTCATTGATGGATGGTGAATCATTATTAGTTAAGAGTTTTGTCCCAACTTCCATAGGTGTAGATGATGGATCAAAATTTAATGTATTCTAAATTTTTTTAGCAAAGATTTGGCATATTTTATTTGAGATAAAAAATAGTATAACCATTTTGCTAAAATTCTACACCTAGACAATTTTGAAGCAAGCCTAGATTTATCATTTCAAACACATAATAGATCGAATTTAACTTGGTGAATCAAGATAGCACTGCTTACAGTGATGGTAAGATCATCAAAAAGATAACAAGGAATATTATGTCATCACCAAATAATTTAAAATATAGAGTGTATTTTGATTCACTTCTTTATAAATCAAACTCTTTGAGATACTTACAATTTTTAAATTTCTGGCTTGAGGAGCTTGCTTAAGTCCATACAAGGACTTCACTACCTTGTAAACTATATGACCTTTTTTAGTAATCTAAAATCCCTATCACTGAACCATTGACACTTATTCCTCTAATCTTCATTTAGGAAATCACTTTTCACATCCATCTGATATACTTGCCAACCAAATTAAGTATCAATAGAAATAACCATTCTAAATATTACCATTTTCACTATAGGAGCAAAAGTTTATTCATAATCTACTCCTATTTTCTGTGCACATCTCTTAGAAATAAGATGAGCTTTACACTTATCTAAAGAACCATCTGACATACATTTTACTTTATAAATCCATTTATATTCAATGGATTTATTACCTTGGGGTAGATCTGACAAAACCCAAATTCCATTTTTCATTGAAACATCATACTTTACATTCATGACAATTTGACCATGCATGCTTTCCTTTAGTCTCTAAAAAATTATTTAGATTAAATAGTCATGAAAAAATTAAATTTAGATCACAATTTAACTGCTCATGACTTTGCTCTACTTTTTTCCTAGATCTAGTGGATCTTCCTTCCATTTTTTATGGAATCTCATCCTCTTTGACATCTTTCAATGTTGCATAATATTTATTTGGTGTTTTGTGTTGATGATGAATCACAGAGTGTCTCAGTATATCCTTCCATAGAGTTTGACTTCTCTGGTGTATTCCTTTTTGAGTCTTATTCCACTTTAGTATTTTTTAGAAATTGGTCCTAACATAAATGCTTTAGTGTGTTTAGGTTAATACTCCACATAATCCCTATAACTGCAATTACTAAAATATAAAATAAAAAATGTTTCTTTCTCAATGCTCAAGTACTCGAAGTAAGTTTCTTCTTGTGAAGAAATCATCTGACAACATTAGCTAAAGCCCAAACCCAAGACACAAAAATTGAAGATGCTATGATCATAGATGAAAAGATAAAGAAAAAATCCTTCAAAATTAAAGAACTTAATTTAGCAGATCCTCTTATTCATAATTTAGCAAATGATATTTTGGCTTTGAAGAAATAGATTCCCTAATCTCAAAATGCTCCATATAAAGATATAGTCAAGAGGCCTTTTTTTTTTATCATGGAAATGTCTGACCTAGATTACATTTTCCAAATCCTCAATTCATTGTTGTAGCAACTCCAACTATTATTCATTACTCTTGTATTTTTATGCCACCAATGATCACGATGGTTTAAATTGGTCAAAAAATGGCAAGAATGTTGTAACTCTACACTATTGAAGAACCACCCAAAGAAGGTGTTTTGGGCACCTATGATCTTGAAATTCAAGAGCCTAATCATGACTCCACTGTGGGTTACTTTGAGTATGAAACCAAAAGTGATGATTATGAGAAAGCATTGAGGATATGAACAATTATTCATATGTAGTGTTCACCTGAGCTTAGAATGAAAAGATGAAGTCTTCTGAGAAAAATAGAGATTCTAATAAACCAAAGGCCAAAGATATTCCTAAATCTATGACATGTCCTAAATTCATTCTTAATAGAGGCACCCTGTTGCTGAATTTTCAAAAGATAAGTAACTGAAAAAGTCTAGCAGTTCAAACATTCCTCATTTTATTACAAATGAAGATTCCATCAATTATTCATTTGATATAACTGATCACATGAATAAAACTAGGGTTTAAATTTCTCAAACTGAATATCTCTAAAACAATCTTGAAAATTTAGATTGATTGGTAAAGTTTATTAAATGAATAGGTCCTAGTACCCCTATAAATAGAACACACATCAAGATGGATGATTTTGATTTATAGAACAATGTATCCATCACCACCCCAGATAATGAGGGCTCAAGCCTTTCTATGTATCTATTTTCATGGGTGTCTATAAACTAATTTTTTTTATAATTGATTTAGGGGCTTTTGACAATGTCATGCCAATTCTTTTAGGTGCTTCTTCAATATGAAAGCTAAGAAAGTTCCATTGATTGGATAGATAAAATATGCATAGGTTTATATATCCACCTTTCCACAAAATAGGATGAATATAATTATATTGGTGGTAGACATTCCTCCCATCTATGGAATGTTGTTAAGTCTTTCTGTAATGATCTTGGGGGAGAAATCAAACTCGATTGGACTAAAGAAGTAATTACATTAAAAGGATTAAATGAAAAAATACTCCCAGAGCCAAATTCCAAACTCTTAGTGCATAAATTTAATGATCCAAGAGCAAATATATTGTATGAATAAACTGGACCTAAAACTTATCTGATGATGTCAAAAAAAGATCTATAACTCTCAAAACTAATTGAAGGCAATTTTAATGATGTCCAAACTCTAGAATTTGATGGGAGTTTATCGATCATTGGTTCAAGAGATGGTGTTTTGTTAACATCTCCATGCTAATAACGTTTTCCTTTCTCATACAAACTCCCATTTGAATGTATGAACAATACTATTGAATACGAGTCTTTGGTGCTAGGATTACAGGGTAAAAGAAATGAGTATTTAAAACCTATGATCTCAAGGTGATGCCAATTAATCATTAAACAAGTGCGAGGTCAATATCAATTCAAAAATAATAGGATCAAACATTACCAAAATAAAGTTTGGGACTATATCAAGCCATTCCAGACTTTTTCCACAAATGTCACTCCTAGTGCAGAAAATTCCAAAGAAGAAGAATTAGCCATCTCTAATTTCTTGATGATTCCTCCATCATAAATTAACCATGATCAGTATGTTATTGAAATGGTTTATAGCCACAATGTGCTAGATAATGATGAACACTAGCAATTTTTCAATAATGATGAACAAATCATTACCTTCTTGGAGCAGAGAGATAATTTAGAAATTTATTCTTCAATAGAAGTCCAAATATGTATAGATAATGCTCTACTTCAAAATATAAAGAAGAACAAGATTCATCAACACTAGATATAAAAAAGGAGACATCTGAAGGCATTTTTATTTAGTTAAAAGGAAACAATATACCAAAAGGTCTCATTTATTTAGAATAAATGCTTGACAAACATGTTAGGTATGTTAAATAGAAAATTCAATAACACCCTCAAGGATCTCCTGAATATGAGAAAGTGAACATCAAAACTGAGGAAGGACCAAGGTATGTGAATACCAAAAAATGTTGTTCCAAAGAAGAGCATAGAAGTTTCATTAATCTCTTCAAATTCTACAAATATGTGTTTTACTAGAGTTATACAGACCTAAAATCCTTCAAACCAAAAATCATACAACATGTCATTCCAATTAAGCTTGATATTAATCCATTCAGGAAAAAATTGAGGCACTATAATATTAACTATGAATAAATCAAAAAAAATGTTAGATGTTAGAATTATCTTTCTAATTTAGCACTCAACATAGGTAGCCAATATTGTACCCATTTGAAAGAAGAATATAGAAGTGAGGATTTGTGTGGATTTCTCAAACTTTAATCAAGCCTCACTCAAGGATAATTATCCTTTGCCCATCATGGATTAAATATTGTAAGCCATCACATAATATGAAATGATGTCAATGTTGGATGGCTTCTCTGAGTATAATCAAGTCGAAGTAGCCACAAAAGATCTATTCAAGACAACATTCACTACCCCTTGGTGAAATTTCACTAATAGAAGAATGCCTTTCAGTCTCATCAACATAGGAGAAACATTTCAAAGGGTTATGGATTTATCATTTAGTGACATGAAAAACAAAATAATAGTCATTTACTTGGATGATCTCATAGTTTTCTCAAAAAAGAGGTAAGATCATTTCAAACACCTATAATAGGTTTTTGAAAGATGATGTTTTCATGACATTTACTTGAATCTAAAGAATCCCATCTTCATGATAACAAAAGGTAAATCCATAGGCTATGTGGTATCCAAATAAGGTACTAAGATCTATCCAGAAAGGGTGAAAGTTATTCAGTAGTTTTCCTTTCCAACTAATAAACCTGGTACTCATTCTTTCTTTGGTAAAGTCAATTTCCTCAGAAGATTCATTCCAAACTTTACCAAACTCATCAGGCACATCATGCAAATGATGAGTGTAAAATATTATTTTAGATAGAGAAATGATGGGAATAAATCATTCAATGAAGTCAAAGAAGTTATCGCCAAATCACTTGTTTTGACGTCCAAAATTTACTAAAAAATTATCACTTATTGCTACTCCTCTGATTACACTCTATCAACTATCCTCGTACATCAAAATGATGAAGGAGTTGAGTCCCCCATTAATTTAATGAGATGTGGATTAAGATATCACAAAATCAAATATTATCTAATAGAAAAACATGCGTATTCCATGGTCAAGGCTGTAAAACATTTTAGTTTCTATATTCTAAACTCTCATACAATCGTTATGGTTCTAGTTGTAATGGTAAAATAAATTCCCAGTCAACAAAAAATTGGGACAAAGAGAGGTGGTTATATTGATAAAGTATAGGAATATGATCTAGGGATTATACCTACAAAACTGGTAGGAGTACAAGGCCTTTGCCAATTGATTATCGAAAGTGTTGATTCCTAGAACAAAAAAGAAGGGCTACCATTGGTTATTTTTATTGATTCCATTTAAGAATGGTATTTAGATATAGCATTTTCCCTATCCTATAGAGAATACACGACTCAATTGAATCCCAAGAAAATAAGGAATCTTAAGTTAAAAGAAACCATTTATGTGATTTGGGATGATACACTATATAAAAGATTTTTAGATGGCACCTTTATGAGATGCATAAACAAAAAATAATAAAATGATATCTTGGAGGTTTTCCATGACAAAGCCTTTGGAAGAAATTTTTCATCATTGGTCACTACATTTAAAATTATATAGGACCATTATTATTGGCCCTCACTATTAAAGTATGCACATGAATGGGTTTCCAAATGTGAATCTTGTCAATATTTTATTGGGAAGCCAAATTTTGTTTCTCTACCTATCAAACCAATAATCATTGAAGAAACCTTTCAACAATGGGGGTTGAACTTCATTGGCACTCTAAATCCTCATTCAAGTGTTGGATACACTCACGTTTTGACCACTGCTAAGTAATTCACAAATTGTGTAGAATCTATTCCAGTAAGGTCTACCAATTATGAAGTGGTGTGTGACTAATTAGTTTTTTATATGGATATGTCATATCTCTAGTGGATTCATCATATTACTACCCTCAGGGTAATGGTCAGGCTAAGTCTAGAAAAAAGAATTTGAACACCATTATTCACAATATGGTCAATGACAATCAAATGAATTTACATAGAAATATATGACACATTATGAGCTGATAGGATTAATCCTAAAAGAGCAATTGCAATGTCTCCTTTTCATATGTTATACGGGAGGGACCCTGCCCTTCCCATTTTTGTGGAATCATCATCTTTGAAACTAGCTCAAGCTATTGAAGATAAACGATTAAGAAATTTAATAGAGAAAATGGTAATGTACTTGGCTAAGATTGAAGAACAATGAACAACCATGGTCTATAAGATCACAGTTCATTAAGAGAAGGTCAAAGAACTATTAGACCAAAAATATTGATAATGTGATTTCCAAATCAGTGACATGGTCTTACTTAGGGGTAAAAGAAGAGATCCAAGGTGAATTCATAGGAAATTCAACTCCCTATGGATGGGACCTTTCATAATTCAACATTTTAATGGAAAAAATACATACTATCTATCATCCAGATATGGTACTTACCTCTTGATACCCTACAATAGGTAATACCTAAATTTGTATAAAGAGTGATAGTAGGTTATCCCATACCATTTCTCTTTCAGTTGTGTGTTTCCCTTTCAATTATGTGTTTCATTTCCATTTGTGTGTTTCTTTTTCCATCAATCTTCAAGTTGACTCTGCATCCCAATGGATAAGACACCAATCTACTAAAACCCCAAAGTTTTGGAATGTTCTTCTATGCCTTATTTTGAAGTCATGTACCCATCTTGAGCTAATTATTATTTGCTAAATATGCCAACATAAAAAATAAAACAACTTAGATTTTTTTACTTAAAATTTTATTAAGGTATATCTAAATCTACAAAAATTTAGAGGCCCCGACTAGATTTTTGAGCCCTCATCTATGTAGAGATGTAAAATGTGGTATTTTTCATGTTTGCATCCATGCATCCTAGGGGGACCATCGACTTGATCTCCAGGACCTTGACCACGTGGAGATGTGAGATGCAATGTTTACCATGTTCACATTCATGTTCCCTCTAGGAAACCTCAGCCAGACCATTAGTCTTTACCTAATGTACATGTGTGAAGATCAAGCTATCCAATGAAGAAAATAAAAAATCCTATATATATTCATTTCTAGAATCTTTTCTTCATTTTTTCTCTACCCCTACCCCATGAGAGTGGAACTCTGTCAAATTTTTATAAATTCTACAAGATTTATCTCACCAGTAGCTCCCTCATCTCGATCTTGTTTAGAAGATCCATTTTTCTAAATCTTAGAATTATGTTATGACCATCGCCTTGCATGTTTTTCAACTAATCCAACATTTTTTGCCTTCTGAACTATTGGATATCCTTGCACTTACTTGTTAGGTAGTTATCAACTAATTTATAACTGACAAAATGAAATTTAAATACATGGGATATGAACCATTATTGGTGTTGGATTGTGACATACCCAAGATTTATAATTCTCATATTGGCCATGTGGACCTAGCTGACTTCCATAAAAGACTAAATTTTTAAAGTCTAACCATGTTGATCCAACACCTAGTAGAGAGTGACCTTCCATAAGTAGCTACCTTTCCCACTTTGGTGCAATGTTAAAATTTTCTATTTTCCTGTACCAAATATTATAATTCATAAACTAGGGGAATCAGGTCAAAATCTAGAAAACTCATGGAGAATATGGATGGAATGGTGATAAGCATGACAATGAGAATTCCATTGCATGGGGAGTTAGTTAGTATCAGTGTAAGTGAAGGAGAGGCATGGTGGAATGAAGATCCTACTAAGTATTTGACCACTATCAATAATTCCTAACTAAAACATAAAAGGGATAAGATCTCTAAGCTTCCCAATGTTGAGCATTGTCATTGATTGTTGAGTTTTGGTATTAATGTTTTCATTGATGTCAAAATATATTGTGAATGTGCATGGTCAAGTAAGATTTGAGGTGTGTGTATGATGAGTTATTTTTCCAACATAGTGAGTGTTGTTGATGTATGAGAGTAGTGATGTGAGAATACTATTTAAAAAATGTCTTATGTCAACTTATGTTTGAGATCAACATGAGTAAGTGCAGGTTAGTATGTCAAGTGTCAAGTATCTTGAAAATATTTGTATATAACTTATGAGATGGTATGTGTAGGTAGCATAATGAAATGAGTGAGCTCTAAATAAAAAATTGTATGCTCTGAATATCGATGTAAATAGTTCTAAAGATGCTTCGAATTAATATCCTTAATGAAGTTTCAAAGAATACTTGATAGTGTTTGAGTATGAGAGAGGTTTTTTGAGTTTTTATATAACATTTTGAGGGATTTTGAAATGATTATAAGGTCAGATCCAAAGATATGTATATGTAACTCTGAAGATGCTTTGAGTGAGCTATGAATATCCTTAGTCAAGCTCTGAAGATCTGCGTAAGCATCTCCAAATATGCTCTAAGTGAGCCACAAAGATGTTTTTTTAAAACTATGAAGAAGATTAAGTGTATAAGGTTAATTTATCATACACAAAAGGCATTAGAACACAGGGGAGTTTCAAGGTGAAGCCTATAGGGGTAAGTAATTCAGTCTAAGTCTGCAACTAAACTAGTTCTAGATGTTGCTTGGCTTAATAAAACATCATGAGTTATTTGAAAGATATATAAAGAATGGATAAAAATAGTTAATCATGATAGGATATTTCATTTCATGTACATGAGGTGCTAAGAGCTTGGATAGTGGCTAGAAGGTCAGTTTTAAGGCCTAATGAGACTTACAGGTCAAGGCCTAGAAAACAAACAGAGAGCTGGTGGCCAAATAGGGTATCAAGATTAGTTTATAAGACATGGGTGAGTAGGTTAAAATTTAAAAAGTTTATTAAAGTTTTTTTAATCATGTGCATGAAGTTTCAAGTCATGTTTTTCAATAAAAGGCTTGAAAAAGTGTTTCAAGGTTTCTTAAGTGCACATAATGAAGAGTTGTCTACTCGAGAAGGTTTTCAAGTGCTCATTGGAATGAACAACATATTAATGAGAATATAAGATATTCATGGTAGATGGGGAAGGGTAGTATCTAAAATTTCTAAGCATTGGTTTTTGGAAAAAGGAGCTAAGCTTTATGAATGATCATTAAGATTGGAAGATGGTCTAAACCCTCAAAGAACCCTAACAATGACCTGATGTTGAATATATTGTTCTAAAGAGCTCAAAACAGTTTTATATGTCTAATTAAGTGATTTAAGGTTTTTTTAAACTCTCCCAAGCACATATATGTGTGATTGGTTTCTCAGGTGTGTGAGCAAACCCTACAAGAAAGGCCTTCTCAGAGATTTATTATAGTAGACATAGTTGATCGAGTCAAAGTTACTAAGTAGATGGATGATATAGTATGAGAATTTTAATTTGTGTCCATGAAGGTTTATAGACAATTTATATCCCTCAAGAATGCAAAGTTGGTGATCCAAGTTGACAAGTCATTAACAGACCTAGTGATGCAAATAGTAAGAAAACCAGGCAAAAGTGAGAAGATGATTCTTGATGTGTTTTCATGAAAGAATGATGGATTAAAGTGCATGATGATGTTATTTTGGAATTTAATAATCTATCTTTTAAATTAGTATAAGATACTGGAACATTGAAGTCAAAATGACTTGTTTGATTGAGTGAAGTTTATGAGAGAGAAAGTCAATAGATTGGTCTTTAAGACCAATAGTTTACATTATATATTATGATATTTTTGGTTGAATTTGTTCTAAGGATATTTTAATATCATGTTCATGCATTTAAATCCTTTGAGTATGTCCAATCAGGTGTCAAAAGTTCACATTTCATTGACTATGTTTTGAAGTCAGTTGGCAGTTCTGAATGAGCATCTTACAGAGAAGATTTTGAGCATGTATACCCTGAGTTGAAGCATATGATGAAGTTTTTGGTGACCATAAGGTCATTATATATATATATATATATATATATATATATATATATATATATATATATATATATATATATATATATATATATATATATATATATATATATATATGATTTTTTTCCATGTTTGTTTGTAAAAATTAAGTTTATATTTCAGTTATTCAAAATATTTTTTCTGTGTATGCATAGGGCTATTGTAAATAATGTTTTGATGAAAGGGTTCAAGTAGTGATTGGATCTAAAAGGTGTTTTGGAATTAAATTAATGTTGGATAAGGTATATTTTAATTAAATATTATATGATATTGTAATGTGATGAGTTTGTAAGTGTTCCAAGGAAGTCCAAGTGTAGCGTGTTGCTAAGAAGGCCTATTAGGTCTCAATAAAGATTAAAAGAGGAGTAAGGGTTGATTGAGCTATGACCAACCAATGTGTGATAAAATTATGTTTGAATAATGATATTATATGATGATACCTATTACATGGCTGATCTAATAGGTTTGAAGTGTGTGGATAACTAAGAAGGATATGATCAAATGACTTGTATAAATACTAGGTAGTTAGGCCTATTGTGTGTGCTTAGAGAGAGAGCAGAGAAAAATCAAATGATATAGAAAATTGATGAGTAGAAGGAGGTCTTGAATACCATAAAATAATTTTCATGAATATCTACAAAGGATTTTCATTTGAGGATCAAGGCCATTTTATCTAATCAAGTCATGAAGAGGGCTAGTTGAGTGAAGAAGGCTAGATGCTAGTTTGAAAAAGATAGAAGTATGCGAAGAGTTG
Organism: Torreya grandis; assembly: GCA_037957365.1. Classification (NCBI taxonomy): domain Eukaryota; kingdom Viridiplantae; phylum Streptophyta; class Pinopsida; order Cupressales; family Taxaceae; genus Torreya; species Torreya grandis. The sequence goes on along the minus strand of JARHVA010001316.1, from coordinate 499,786 downwards.
AGGAAGAAGATCATCATATATTATATGAATAACAAGGGTTTTTTAAGGTGATCAAAGGAATCAGGTGGATGAGTTAGTTTTGAGTCATCTAGGGGGTTGGTTCCTCCTTACAAGTGGGTGTCTGCTAAAGCCTAGTTGAGTTGGTGCTTAGCTTGTTGGGGTTGGTGCTCCATATGAAGTTGGTATTTGTCTTATATGACTATATTCCATTTTCATCATTAGTGGGTTTTATTCTCCTTGAGGGTTTCCCATGTATATCTTATGTTCATTTGTTTTATTCTCTTGTAGATTGGTGCTTATGCTTGCTAAGATATACATGCTTACTTAAATGATCTATGATTTATTGAGTAAGATTGTTAAACAAAGTTTTGAAGACTGATTCATCCCCCCTCTCAATAATTTTTCTTCCAATACCCAAGACCTTATACAAAATATATTTCAAATAGGAACATTCAAATATGATTGCCTTACTGAATCAAATAGTTTTTAATGAGGACACCAGAACTTTTTTCCATTGATGTTCCTCCTAATGTTAATAATTTATCATGAAAATAAATTTTTGGATTGGGGTGAATTTATAAATAATTCCCTACATGATTAGTTATTGAATGTGCAAATATCAGGGTAATTTTTCATGACATCATATTTGATATACTCCTTGGATTCCTAGATTGTATAGCTAGGGTTATCTCAACATGGAACTATCACTCAATTGACACAAGTTTTTGAGTGTTTTCCATAGCTCACCTTGAAAAAAAAAAAAACTCTATACCAAGGTTGATGATGCATTCATAATGAGAGTAGTGCAGTTGCTCAAAGAGGATTAAGAAATGAGGATATCTATCAAAGCAACCAAATTGGTTAACCAATATGGTAACTACTATATTCAATTCTAGAAATTTACATACATAAGATCTGGAGGTTATGAAAAGCATCCCTTAATAATTCCAAGGTTGGATAATGATAAGATCATCCTCATTAAGCTTTGAAAGTAGTTATTAGCCATTCATAAATGATGTAGAGATAAACAAGTGCTTGGTGTTTCATTCCCCATTACATTAGGTCATTTTTTATGTAAGTCTATTGTAAATTCTCATGACATAAAACTATCTATAGTAGTATTTTGAGATTTATATGAATTTAAACAAATTCTAAATCTAACTCAAAATGAAAACTACGTAATAGGAAGGATTTATAAAACAAATTTTATGCTACCTCCTTCCAAGGTTTATAAATGGATGATTAGACTCAGATTGAATCCATAATGGCTTGATGTTGGATTGTAGATGGAGGATTCAATAGATATTGGATATAGATTTTTCTATATGATTTTTATAATCATTTTGGCATGATTTCCTTATAATTCTCCTTCATGGTTTGAGGGTGGAGGGAGAGGTTACTTATATAGATTTTAGGAGGGAAAATCAAGGGTTGTTATTTTAATTTAGGGAGATGAGATCAATGGCTCTAGATTATCCAAGGAATATTAAATTCCTTGGGAAACCTCTAGAATTTAGAGGTTTCTAGAGACTTGGAGGGAAGTCTCCAATTCTAGAGACTTCTCCATTATCTTAGAGATAATGGAGGATTAGGTGGGGGTTAGATGGGGGATTAGGTGAGGATTAGAGACATAGTGATGTACCAAACGCTAAGGTGTAGGTTAGTAGGTGGGTAGGTGGGGTTATAGGAAATTTAAATTCCCATATAATGGATAAATAGGATTAGATTAGGATAATGGAATATTTAAAAAAATTAATGAGGAAACGGGATAAATAAGGTTAGTGAATGTATATTAATGGAAGGGGATATTATATTTATGGCTAGAAATAGGATAAATTAGTAGAATAAGATAGCATAAATAGAATTAGTTTCGACTAATAAGAATATTAGTCGACTGTAATGAAGAGAATGATTTTAGGTGTATACATTTTGTCCCTCTTTAAAAGGGTGTTACAAATGGATGAAGTGGAAGGAGTAATGGTCTTTCAAATAAAAACCATGTTATGGATGAATGTTAATAGATGATGATAGGGGATATAATTCCCCCTTGAGGGGACATGTAGGGAAGAATGAGTCGAATGGCCACTCAAAATAAGAAATGATGGGTGGGATGAGATGGATAGATGAGGGGATGGGATGTCAGATGTGGGATAGAAGATGAAGAAGATAATGTCAAATTGAGAAATGAGATACAAATTGATGATACCACTGGAAAAGACACATGCATGGGGAATAAATATGATAGGTGTCATGATTGTAGACACATCCCAAGGGGGAAGCAACCACAACAAGATGATGATAAGATAAAAGGCCATAAGAATTAGATGTATCCCAAAAAATGACACATGCAAGGGAGAGATATAGGTTAGGATAAGACTATTTTGATTTGATTAGATTAAGTATGGGTGTAGCTCAAAGATAAATCGGTGAAGATGATGTAGGTGATGATAGAGAATAATCGATATGATCGAGTGACCAAATGATTGGGGGATGAGGATAGATGATAGAGATAGTGGCCGAGCTATCCTTGGGCATGAAAATGTGGCTAAGTGCTACCTACATAGTATGAAAACACCTCAGGCTGATGTAGTTTAGATGGGGAGATGATGATAATGATTAGTGATTAGAAAGAAATGATGATAAGGATTATTATACTTGTTAGTGATTAAAGGATATGATTTAGATGATGGGATGAGGATAAAATATTGGATATTAGCTATATGGGTTGTGATGTGGATGATGAGATATGATGAAATCAAGCCATCATAAATGTCATAGAGATCATTATAATCTAGGAAATATGGCACTTGGTAGTATGCCCCACGGTATAGACATGACGAAGAGGACATGATCTCAAAGTGTGTTGGGAAAATAACAAACTCTGCATCCTTGAGGGTACCTTTGGTGTCCTCATAGTATCTTAATTCATTTCCCAATAGACAAAAAAGAGACATGATGCAAATAAAACATAAGATAAATAAGATATATACAGTCATACAAATAAGACAAATAATAAACAAGAAACACATACAAGTATATACATGTAGTATCCCAATGTCTTTCCTAATTATGGGATAAGTGATTGGTTGATGGTTTAGTCTAGGATGATCATGATCTGATGGGGATGGAGGATAGGCTTGGATGTGGATAAGACTAATTATGAGGATGGGGATTAAGATGAGGTGTTACCCCTATTTTAGGATGGAAGGATGGATGATGTGAGAAGGTCTTTGAATACTGATTTGGTCTTGAATTTAGATCAAAAAGTGGTCAAGGATGGTGATTAGACAAATGATGACCAAGGATTACTAGTAGATAAGACCCCGCAAGGATCTAATCTAGCAAGGAAACTAGGAGATGATGGGATCAAATATCTTTTAGGATAGCAAAAGTGATTGGCTGGGTTCTAGACATGAAGAGGTAATGATAAGAATAGTGATGGGATCAAGTACCATCCATACTAGAAAAAGGTAATTGGATGGGTGCTAGGTATGAAAAGGACTTGATAAGAAGTGATGGGTACCGGATTAAAATATTGACAAGGTGATGTGTGTCAATAATACTTAGCCAAAAGGATGATGAAATGATGGGTGACCACTTAAATCAGGTTCTAAGACTAAATGTGGTATCCAAAGATGGAGGATAAGAAAAAAAACATGATGGGGATTAGGCAGAAGACAAGACATAGTAGAATATTTGTTTTTTTGGCTTTTTTGAATTTTATGATTTTTAGGGTTTTTGTCATTTTTAAAATTTTAAGGATTTTTGGGATATGTATATACATTGTACAAATGGGGTTACTAGAAAAGGGAATACCAAGCCTAGCAACCAGGAGAAGGATGGAGGGATGATGGATGGGATGACAAAGGATGATGATTATGGGGACCAAGGATGAATGGACTAGGGATAACTAATGACCACATCATGAAGGAACCATATGTTGAGTTGCTTTAGTATCCATTAGAGGACATGCCAAGGTGGGTTTGGGACAATGCTCAAGGCACCTTTCACTTCCTTAAGAAGGTCAAGACATGAAGGAAAAAGAGATAGGATGCATGGTATGATGGTGGATGATGGGTTGAGGGATATAGATAAGGTGGACAAGGGATGTGACAAGTGGGATGGATGGATAAGGATATGAAATAGATGGATTTTACCCCAAGTGTTGAGGAAAAATGCAATTAATGGATTATTATACCATGATGTTGGAAACCAATTTTCATCATGGTACTTACCCAAGGTGCCAAAATACTAGTTTTCACCATTGGATGAATGATTTTTTTTTGAATTAACTTTTGAATTTTTTGACTTTATTAGGCATCTCAATTTATTGGATGATGGGAGAGATGAAAGGTGTGGATGTTGAATGGATTATTTATCCAACATTGGTTATGTTATGGATGCTAGATGTTTAGATGTCCTAGTGGCCTTTAGTGACTCTTGATGGTGACCCCTCTAGATATCTAGACCAGGTATCATCATTGCCCCTAGGAGAGACAATGATGCCTAAGTCAGTGATGTGGGGTATGGATTCAATTAAGGATTGGTTTTGATGGATGATAGGATTGAGATAGGGTGGTATGATGGGTGATGGAGGATTATGATTAAAATGGATGATAGGAGTGTGATAGGATGGGGTGATGGGTGATGGAGGATTAGGACTAAAATGAATGATAGGATTGTGATAGGATGGGGTGATGGGTGATGGAGGATTAGGATTAGTAGTCACATACATCATTGGAGATGTGGGACATGCTTCATTTGATTAGTTCTAATTGATGAAATACTTTAGGATATCCAAGACACTTTGATGTTTTGGATCATCTTTGATCTGATTATTTGATGGATGATCGGCTATTATTTTTACATTATTTAGAATTTTTGATTAGATTTGACTTTGATTACTTCTTGGTACATGATTTTGGGATTCACTAGGAGATATTTATCTTTGACTTGATATACAATGATTATTTTGACTTTAATAGTCTCCTAGAGCTAGATATCAAGCTTCATTAGGATAAGACATTTTTAGATAAGGTCGATGATTTAACTCTTCTTGATTTTGACTGATGGGATCGAAGATTACTTGATTAGGATTTATGAATTTTTAAATATTGTATTGGACCTTTTTATTTATGGCACACATTATATTTCTCAAAGAAGGGTCCAATGATGCATGCTCCTATTCATCCTTATGGAGGGAAGTGATTAAATGATCATCTACAAGGAGAAAAGGGTCCATGGTAGATGAAAATGGTGGTGAGGGCATGATGAGGTCAATGAGTGGTGATGGGGAAACATAGTATTCTTAGGGATTTATAGGAGACCCAATTTTAACATTGAATAAAATCTCCTCAAGATCAATAAAAGTATCACCAGGACTAGCTATAGTAGATGCATCCAAAGGAGGATCATAATCACTCTGACAATATTCAATAGGTAAAGCTTGAAATAACTAATTTATTATGTCATCATCTAGAATATAATCAAAATATATGCTTGGTAATGAATCAGAGGTATCTATAAGGCAAACATTATCAACATCAATGAGGGATGACATTTCAGATGAGGAATCTAATTTTGATATGGGTGTTGAACATGATCCTATAGAAGATAAGACCTCAGATGCTGAATTTGAAGCTAACTCCAATGCATAAGATATAATGATATTATTTGTAGATGCATTGCCCACTATTGACCTCTTGATAAGGGGTATTGGAGGTGATGGGTGAGAGGGAGATGATGGATGAATGATGGGTTTGATAATGATAGGATCATAGAGGGACTTATGAGAGATGGGGGGATTAGGACCATTAGGAATAGAATTGGATTTGATGGATAATTTTTTAAGGATGGCAGGATCATGTAGGATAGGTGTGGTATCTTGACCTTGGCTTGGAAAGGGAAAAGCTTGATCATGATTGGGAAGCGAATCTTGGCATTCCTCTTTTTGTTCACTTAAGATGCATCTAACTCTTCATCAATTACTATATCACTACAATCAATGAGGTCTTGGATAAAATCTTGGTAAGGTTGACATCGATTAATGGTATGCCCCCAAGTCTAGTGATATGCACAATATTGGTTATTTTTATACCAAGAGGGCTTTGCTTTAGTAAGATCAAGATATCGAATAGGTGTATAGAGCATTATGTTAGTGGTGACAAGTTATTTGAAAATAGCTTCCAATGATATGGGAAGGGGAGTATAAGGACCCACTTCATGTTGTGAGTTAGATGTGGAAGCATTGGATTTATGATTAGATGGTTATGGATATGACTGGGTGGATAGATTTGAGGTGGCCAAGATTAGATTCCCTTTGATAGTATCAGAATGGGTAGATGATGTATTATGGCTAGCATATGAAGGATTAGTATGGGATTCACATGATAGGGATTGGATGGGAGGTGCAATGAGTTTAAGGGGATAAACACCTTCAGAGAGTGGTACACCCATCATAAGGAACCTCAAGATGATCTCATCCTTATGGGTAGCTATGTATTGGTCAATAAAAGTGGGTTCTAGTTCCATGGTGATGGTTGATAGATGATAGATGATGTAGGTAGGATAAGGATTGGATAAGGTTATTCAACAAAAAATAGATCAAAATAACTGAGTTAGGATAATAGGTGATGATGTGGATGAGATAGAATAATATATTAAAGCCTATGGTCAAATATTAGACTGATAGTGCAATAGGTGATAATAACTTATCAACAATGCCTAGTTATCAAACTAGCAAAAGGATTGGGGATATGATGGGTGCCTAGATTCAAACTAGAAAAAGGATTGGGGATATAATGGGTGCCTAGATTCAAACTATCAAGAAGATGATATGATGGGTGCTACTTATGAATAAGGCAAGATGATTGGGCTATATTAGATTAATGGGTTTGCCAAATTGAGAATGACAAGGTGACAAGATGCTAATAAGATATTGACTAGGTATGATTATCTGATCAAAGGATAAATGATAGTGGAGTATGATGATAGGTTAATGTGGATGATAGGACTAGCTCAAAACCTTAGACCAATTTTCTCAAGATGGGATGGGGTAGGATTAAGTGATGAAGGTGATTAGGACAATGGAATAAGGATAATTATGATGATAGGTGATGATGAAAAGATAAAGGGGTAATGAAAGGTGGATGGTTTAGACCCGTATGTGACCTAGAATCCAACTAGGATAAAATGAGGTGATGACTAGATGGGTGATGAAAGCAAGGTCAAAACAAGTGATAAGGAATGGATTTAAGATAAGATGTGGATGATGAGGTATGATTAGGATGTGATCAGGGGATGACTAATGATGTATGGGTTTAGTGATAGGACATGATTAAAAGGATGTAAAAAATAGTAAATTATGTACAATAAGGAAAAAAAAAAGGATATACAAAGTGATGGGATAATGAGACAAGATGGTATGAAGATGATTAGGACTATGGAAGAGGTGGACTTAGGATAGAATTTGGATGGTGAGACAAGATGGGATTAGGATAGGTGATGATTATGATCAAATATGTACAAGGGGTGATGTCAATTAAATGATATGGGAATGAGAAAGACTATGGTGTGACTAATGGATAAGGCAAGGTCAAAGTGAGGTGTGATTAATTATGGATGATGTGGTCTTATGACAAAGTGTGACTAACCTAAGATAGGAGATGGGATGATGAAAAGAATATACAAGGAAAGGGTGATAAAATATATAAAAGATGATGATTAGGCAAGGATGTACAAGATGATGGTGTATGATTAGGATGGGATGAAGACAAGATGGTATGGATTATATATATATATATATATATATATATATATATATATATATATATATATATATATATATATATATATATATTCCAAAGGGATGATGATGGAAATGTGCAAGATGAAAGGATATATGCAAGAGGATAATAAGATAAGGATGTACAAGATGTTGGTGGTAGGGGTATGACTTATGGATGAGTGTTTATGTTTAAAACAAAATGGGATAAAATATAAAGGATGATATGTGTAAGATAATAGTGAGATAAAGATGGATGAACGATAGGTGGGACTAAGATGGGAGAGGACTAGTAGGATGTATAAGAGAATAAGATATATACAAGGGGACGAGACTAAGATATATAATATGATGATTAAGATGATCAATGATAAGGGGATATGGTTAGACTAAGATGTGATAGATATGATATAGTAGATGGGATTAGACAATGGATACAAGATGGTGATTAAGATATGCGAGTGGATGAGGTGATGGGTAGATATGGTTAGATTAGGAGGGGATGGACAAGATGGTGATTAGGTAAGGATGTATAAGATAATGGGGTTATGACCAAGGATAATGGGATATGGTGAGACTAGGAAAGGATGGGGTGACTATGGTAATTGGGTGCTGATGTGGACTTGGGTAAGGATGTAAGATGTGATTAGGGTAAGGGTATGGATAAGGATGAGTGGGTATAACAAAGAGAAGTATATACAAAGAGACTATGTACAATGATGACTAGGATATACAAGATGGGATATGGGTGATGGGGATGCAAGTCAAGATGAGGATGATGACAAGGATGTATACAAAAGGATGGTGGGGGAGATATCTACAAATTGATAGGATGATGAGGATAGAATATACAAGATGATATGTACAAAGGACCTATATATGATTAGATAGGTAAAGGATGACTTAGCTCACAAATAGTATACGTCTAACATAACATACACCTAATTAAGCAAGCCACAACCTATAATTAGTAAAATCAAGGGTGTGTAACTCGACATGCATATCACACAATCGCTACACAAGTGAGGCTTTAGGCTAGTGACCTATTGTGGTATCAACCAAACCCTCTCGACCCTACTTTCTCCTAGTGGCTAATTTGGTGCTGATATTGATGCCTGTAATGACACACCTGTTATGACCAAAAGGTCCTATGATAGGTTGAATGGGATCTCTAGGGGCTTCCCTGATATACATAAAGGTACATTGGGGCCCAAGTCCATATAGGGTGTTGTCTGATGCTTACTTCAAAGAGTTAACTCTTCCCCTTCATGGATGACCTATATGGGGTCAATCACTTAGCCTAACGATAGCTATCCCTGATTGTTATACTCCACTAGAACATGGATTTTGGTTAGTGTGCAGTGATTAAATCCATAAAACTAACCCCTATAGACTAAGCATGTACATGGGTGTCAATTCCATGTCACATGCTATCCTAAGGGGAGGGGTTAACAAATAGGCAAAAGACATGATATAATTAATTAACCGATCTAATTTCCTATATGTGATTTATCATGATACAATAAATTAGTTATAAGTTAACATACATACACAAACAAGTATATACAAGGAGAAATAAAAGATATATACACCCATAATACACACACACACACACACACACACACACACACACACACACACACACACACACACACACACACACACACACACACACACACACACACACACACACACACACAGACACACACACAGACACACAGACACACACACACACGTATGCATGTATATAATACAAAAATGATGTGTAAAAGTGCCAAAATGGGTCTTTGTCTAGTAGCCTGCAAGCACATGGGTTAGTAGTTTGATATGGCACTCAAGAGGGATATCCTATAAAACTAAATGTTAGACCCAAAAATATGACCTGTAAGATGATGTTAGCACAATAACCCATATAACAAACAAGATTTTGGTCAAATATGTTCTAATAAAACACCCCTAAAAAATCATGATTTGAATCTATAATTTATTTGGGGTGAGTGGGGCATGATGTGGGAGTCTAAGTGTGGCAGCCCCCAATGGGGTCAAGGGATAGTGCCCCTTATGGGGTCAAGGGGTAATGCCCCTAGCGCACTCCCTATTATGGTATAGGGCATGGTCAAGGGGTGGAACCCCTCACTACTAAAGGCAATTTGGGATTTGTGAAAGGCTTAGAGTGACATAAAAATTAGAAAAATTGACTCAAAAAGGACCAAATTTAATGGTAAAATGGATATAAAATTGTAAATTCACAGTGCAAAATTGTAACTTGTAAGATAAAACCATGATTGGGAGAGTTGTGAGATTATAGATGTTAGCTAACTATGATAGTTAACCATAAAACTATGACTGTATAGACAAACTCACTACTAGGATCAACAATATCATGATTTATTATGAATCAATAGTAGTGGTTTTGTCATAAACCATGACTCAAAATGACAAACCCATGATTAGCATAAAAATTCAAATAGCGATATTGTAATTTATGAGAAAAATAGTCTATATATGTCCTAAGCAAAAAAGTCTACCACATTAAAATAATTACAAGAACTTGTTATTAAATACAATTATTTGATTATAAGAAATAGATGATACCAGATCCTAAGACTAACCCTAACTTGCATAGAATACAAAGCTTCTACTGAGAGTGAAAAGGCTGATATTCATAGGGCAAACCCACGACTGAGGGAGTAGTGGTATTGTAATATGGGATTGAACCTACCTATAGGATGGATCTCTAGGAAATCTTCTTATTCCTATGCTTTACCAGTACCTTGTAAGACAAAAAACACCCCTTATAAGTAGACTTTATTCAGATATAAATGGAGGTTAATTTGATTATATGAAGGAATGCTTGCAAGAAAATTTTTTCTCCAAAAGAGGATGCTTTTTGACTTATAGTTCACAGATCCTCACCCTCCTACTAATCAGAACCTGATAACTCTATAAATGGAAAATTAAAAGGAAGAAGGGGTAGAGTTTTACCATTTTTTGATGATTATGCACTACCATGATTGAAGATGACAATCCTACTATGAAAAATGATAATCCTGTGATTACTAGGGTAATACCGCTAGTGGAAGAGTCATGGGTTTATCATAGATCAGAAAAGGGGTAAGGCTTGATGGGCTTATGTTTTGGTATTCAAATGATCCCTTCTACCTTTGACCTCCTTCCTTATTGGCTTGACATAATACTTAGATCACCCAAAAACTAGACATAATTCTGATACAAGATTGGGGTTAGTTGATGGATATGAATATAAAGTAGAAACCCCTAAAATATTAAACAACAAATTATATTATGACAGAGTCCCCTATGAAATAATAAAATGTTAGTGTAAAATATTAAAGATTCAAAGATAGAGATCAATCGTTAGCAATTTTGGGTAGAATGATAATATCGTGAGTCTCAACTACAATCCCATGACTAGCAGGTCAAACTCATGATCGAGACAGTGGTAGGATTGTCAATAATAGACCTATAGGATAAAATTATTAGCAATCAATAATATCATGATTGGGATTGATAATCTTGTGACTATAATGACAATATCATGACTATAATACTGGTAAGATTGTCAAAAATAATCCTACAACATAAAAACTGTTAGAGGTTTACAAAATTATGACTGAGATTAGCAATATCATGACTAGCCTAGCAATATCATGACTATCAAGTCACAAGATTGTTGAAAAAAAAACCTGCATAGTTAGATAGATATTTAGTGGTTAAAGGGATAGTTAAATCAATATCATGACTCATGGGGACAATACCATGACTTCCTTAGACAATCTTGTGACTGCAACCTGTGCATGTAAAATTTCAAAATTTTGAGATTTCTTGATCTAGTTAGACCTGCATGCTAACAAAAACACATATAAAATGCTAAATTATTAATTTGGGAGGGAATGTCCCACCATGGTCACCAAAATTTAATAGGATTTTGAGCTCTTTATGAATATAAAAAATACTAAATCTAACTCAAAATGCAAACTACATAATAAGAAGGATTTATAAAACAAATCATAATGATAAAAGAGCTTACCGAATCCATTGTTTTATGTTACCTCCTTATAGGATTTGTAAATGATGATTGGACTCAGATTTAATCCATGATGGATTGATTTTGGATTATAGATGGAGGATTCAATAGATGTTAAATATGGATTTTGCTAGATGATTTCTAGAATCATTTTGGCATGATTTCCTTATAATTCTCCTTCATGGTTTAGGGTTGGAGGGAGAGGTTGTTTATATAGATTTTAGGAGGGAAAATCAAGGGTTGTTATTTTAAATTAGGGAGATGAGATCAATGGCTCTAGATTATCCAAAGAATATTAAATTCCTTGGGAAACCTCTATAATTTAGAGGTTTCTAGAGACTTGGAGGGAAGTCTCCAATTCTAGAGACTTCTCCATTATCTTAAAGATAATGGAGAATTAGGTGGGGGTTAGATGGGGGATTAGGTGAGGATTAGAGACATAATTAATAGGGAAGGCTAGGGTGTAGGTTAGTAGGTGGGTAGGTGGGGTTATAGGAAATTAAAATTCCCATATAATGGATAAATAGGATTAGATTAGGATAATGGAAAATTTAAAAGAATTAATGAGGAAATGGGATAAATAAGGTTAGTCAATGTAGATTAATGGAATGGGATATTAGATTTATGGCTAGAAATAGGATAAATTAGTGGAATAAAATAGGTTAAATGGAATTAGTGTCGATTAATAGGAATATTAGTCGACTGTAATAGTGCAAGCGATTTTAGGTGTATACACTATCCATCTCTAATTTAACTCTGAGAACCTATGCCAATAGAGACTCTATGGATAATAAGGGGTATGTGAATCAAAACATATGTATAGGGTCTACATAAGAACATAAACCTCATGTTAAAGACTAATGGGATGATTGTGTAAATGAATTTGAGGTAATCCAAAAATATTGGAGTCGAATGACCCTAGATTAAATAAAAGTATTCACAGACGAGTGGGTTCTTGAGGGGATGGTAGATGACAAGTCAAATATCCTTGATCTAGAATATGCCAAAATAATCATAAATACACCTTTTCCAACTATTAATTAGTCAATAAAAGAACTAGCTAACTTGGAATGGATAACATAAAGGGTACAGACTCACACAAAGAAATGGTTAGACAATAAAATGTCTAGAGTAAATACAATCAACTCAAAGAAAGGAAAAGCTTTAGCTCCTCTGAAGTAATATCCTCCATTAGTTCTTAGGAAAATTAGTTCTAAGGTGATTATTAAATCCTTAGGATCCTCCAATTCAAGTGATGGTGGAGATGAGGATCCTAATCCCAAGAATAAATTGAGAAAACAATGTGAAGAAAATCTGGTAGTAGGGAAAAAGAATCAAGCTAAGAAATCAGGGAGACGAGGTTACTTTGGAATGTGAAGGGTCAACCCACTCCATTTATTATAAATATAATAAACAACAATTGAAAAAGGGATTTTTGATTTCCATAATTTATAAACTTGAAGAAGAAGAAGAAGAAAACTTTGTGTTCACTCTTTATCCAAGAACGAGGAGTTACTTGAACTTTGTGTCTGGTTACTTCCTTAATGGGCATGCAATTTTCTAATGTCAATATATTTCTCATTATTTCAAGCATGAATGGTGTCTGATCTCTTAAAGTAAATTTCTCTTTCTAATTGAAATCTATTGTGTAAGTGGGTGAAATCTACATTTATTCACTCTCTTGTGACTCTCTATTTCTTATGTTTTTTGTTAGATTGATTTTTCACTGAACCCCGCTTTTTATTCAAATTTTAAATATTGTATATATAATTATATTTATTGTTATTTATTTAAATAAAGGGAACCTCCCATCATAATAGAGGAGAGAATCCAATCTCATAAATTGAAGTGAAATTATGATTTACTATCATACACCAAATATTTCACCAACATCACCCAAATTGGATTGACAAACCATCCCTATGGTATGCATGGTTCATTGTCAAAGTTTGACACATTATGTTTCTTACCTTACAACATATTATATATTCATCTCTTCTTGATGATACCCTCCATCTCTATAGGGTCAAAAAAATGTGTTTCAATCACACACTCAATAAAAATATTTAAGTGGTTAATCAAATAAAAAAATATTAAATATATTTGTAGAATACAATAATAAATAAATTTAATGTGAAATACAAACATCATGTTATTGTATCCAACAAATCAATATATTCCTCTTATTTTTTGTATCACATTCACTTATAGCTATTTGAATCACTATCATAAACATATTATCAATTTTCATGTCAAATCCATAAACATGTATATTCATCATTAATCCAAAACAACATAATGTAAGAAAATACATTAACTAAGCATTCATTCCATTCATCATTGGAAAATAGTTATATAGGCAATGCTTAAAACATTCTAGAGTCTAGGTAAATAAGTCTATGTGAAAGCCACATCAACATAAAACAAGTAATTATTACATTTTCAAAAATGGGATATGATAGAAATACCTTTAAATTCTTTTAAAAAAAAAAATTATTAATATTGAATTTAATGGTTACCTCTTTTGAAAGAGGCCTAGATATTTCCACATGCACACTAATGTAGGCATATATTAATTTTTTTTGAATATGATGTTGGATTTGTATCAAAAAAATATCTAATAATATTATTGATCATGATATCCATCACACACACACACATTCTCTAGTTAAATCATATAGACTTACCCATACCAATGCTTTTTATTATTATGCTTCCTTTAGTGTAAAAAGTGGATTCCTTAGCTTTAACATTATACCACTATTTCTAAGGTACCCTAGATAGACACACAACTAATAATCCAGGAAACACACACCAAAATATTTCATAAATTTCACCATAAATATAATCTTGGATAATACCCTTCATAACTGTTCTAACTCTCCTTACTTCTTCTACAAAATTATGGATTCTCTCATCCATCCATCCATCTCTCTATATCCCTTTGTCCTGACAATAATCTTTGGATATTTAATATAAATGGATCCATGCTCACCACATTATTGTTAACAGAGGTCCCTATAAGACTCTAGAACATGTTAATTACAGGGATAGTTTTCACAGTAAAGGAATAAAGATAAACATGACATATACTTCATAATTACAAGTTATTACTTGAAACCAAAGATGTAATTATGAAAATAATAATCATAAAAACAACAAATAAAAATCAAGATGGCATATGCTAAATGAATAAAATATGTTTAAAGTAAAATAAAGTAATCATTATGCATAGTACAATGATAAAAGTTAATTCAAAGAACCATATCAGGACTATTCTATTAATCTCTATCACATTAAGATGTTTAAAGAATGTAAAGGTTATGATTTTTTCCTTTATTTGAGTATTGTGATCCATGTAATTGAATGTTTCAATCCATCACAAAGAATTATTTTACATTTGTATTTGAATGTTTAATAATTTGACCCTTGCTCTACTCACTAATTGTGTATGTAGACTCAGAATATGAACCCTATTTGTTATACTTCAATTAAAATTTTATTAAAACACTCCATTGATTTTATATGTGATTGTACTAGTAAAATTCCCTATTATAATTCCCTATGTACTTAGTGCCCTATTGTAGGAGACAACATATAGGAGTGTGAGTTTTGTTTGAAGTAGTAATAGACACTGAATGAATTATGTGTTCAATGAATTCTATGTAGCATATCCTAATTATAAAAACTATTTAAATAAATTATGCATTGAATGAATGATTATGCCCTACATAATCATTAATTATTTCAAGATGGAAACAATACAATCAACATAAAACAAACTATGCCCTAAATAATCATTAATTCCTTCAAGCAATCAACAATACAATGAACATAATACTCCTCTATTCTTTAGTAATATTTGTCCTAATGTGAAGGATGGGCATGCATAAATATTTTTTCTGGGATTGAAAAAAACTTATTGTGTTCATTTTTCTTGATAACACAATCAAGTTAATAATAGAGCACTCATGAAAAACCATTGACTGTATTGTTGACTAGTTGAACCCATTATAGTATGCCAATTTGGCAATAATTTTATGATATTTCTAATGTTTAATTTCTTGTTGCTAATGGATATAATAAGCATAGGTGGTGGATAACATAGTACTATTTATCTTTCAATGTTATGTTTCTCTTAAATTAGTACCCAGTATAAGTGTTTCTTGTGGGCATGAAAAATACTTATTGTGTTCATCTTTGTTCATAACTCTATCAAGTTAATAATAGAAGGATCGTGGAAACCCATTGAATATTATCTAGTTGTGGCCACCAAGGGAAAGGGAAATTAATCTCATGAAGGGTTGTGGGAATTAAAAATAATGAAAACTAAAGATTACTTCTCTTTTATTATTAACATTCCTTGTGACTGCATTGGTGGGGCCCAAAAACACCTTAACAATCATAATTAAGGTAAAAAATAATGGTTAATATAAAAAATAATGTCTAATACCAATGAAATGGGGGCACATTGATGAATAAATGGATGTGACTAGTTGAGGGTGAATGTCTAACATGAAAGTCCATGCCGAAAGCACCCATTGACTATATTATTGACTATTTGAAGCAAATAATGTTTTGGGGAAAGAGTTAGAGTTTTGTGTGAATAGTGTTTAGGTAGAATACAAAGGTATATAGTTCAAATTCCTTTATATGTAGCATATCCAACAACAATTAGGCATTCAATTCATATGCATTCACTGAATTATATGTAGCTTATCCTAATTACACAAACTAGTCAATGCATTGAATGAATAATTATGCCCTAAGTAATCATTAATTCCTTCAATGATCAAGGGTTGGATATTCAATAATGATTATGAAATAAATGAATGATTATGCCCTAATTAATCATTAATTCCTTTAAATAGACAATAGTATAGTCAACACAAAATAATTATGGACCAATATTATGATCAAGGGTTGGATATTCAACAATGCATATGAATTCAATCCATAATCATTGTTGGATATGCTACATATAAAGGTATTTAAAATCTATACCTTTGTATTCTATATTTATACTATAAAAGATGTTTGAAAATTTGACCCCTGTTGTGTACATATTGTCAAGTATAGTTATAAACACTATTAGCTTGAGATTAGACAATGATTATGCGTTGAATGAATGATTATACCCTAAGAAAAAAATAATTCCTTCAATTAGTGAACAATATAGTCAACATAAAACAAACTCAAATGATATTATGCTCAAGGGATGGATATCCATGCATGTAGACATAGATTTTGTGTTGAATGAATGATTATGCCTTAATAAATCAATCATTCCTTCAATGCATGTAAAAATAAATTGAGCATAGAACCATCCCAAACTCATATTATGGCATACAATGATTATGCAAACTATATAATAATGTAGACAATGATTATGCATTGAATGTTAATTATACAAACTATTTAACAATGAAAACAATGATTATGTATTGAATGACTGATTATGCCTTAAATAATCATTAATTACTTTAAGCAATGAAAAATATAGTAAAACCATATCAACGGCAATATTATGTTCAGGGGTTAGATATTCAACAATGCAGACAATGATTATCTATTAAATTTAAGTCAAATGACAATGGTTAAGCCAAATGATAGTGGTTATTGATTAGCTATTGAATAAATTAAAAAACCCCAAATGTATTATGCAAACTAAACTGATATGCCCTTCTCATAAATATTTCACATCTCAGAAGGGCACAACCTTAAAACGTTACCAACAAAGGGCACAATAACTTTACCTGTTGGTTAGTACTTATTCTAAAATTCAAAATCCCATCTATTTATCCTTGGTTGAAACCATCATATTCTCCATTAGATATGTAGAGTCTCAATGGTGGGATTTGACCAAAGAATAGAAAGGTCCATATTTGTTTATCTAGTTTTGGTGATGAAGAGGAGAATGGCAATGAAGCTCCTTGCAATCAGACATTATGCCATTGCTAAGTAAGGGAAGGGGAAGTGGGGAAAGGGAGGTTTCATAGAGCTTGTAAAATGATGCACGTTTTGAAAATAATGAAGACTAAATTAAACTTTTGCTTTCATATTATCATTCATTATGACTACATCAATGGGGCCAAGAGCGCTCACAACTAAGATAAAAATAATAGTTAGGTAAATGTTAGTGTATGGGTAGGAAAACATTGAAGGGTTAACAGAGAGGTGGATGTGGATCATTTGGGGGTCAATATCTAGCGTGGTAGTCCATGCTGAATGCTACTACTAGTTACACTCAGCACTTTTCTAGTGTTCCAACCATGTATAGGAATGTAGTTTGCTATTTTTTTCAAATCGATCAAGGCTTTAGTGTGCCTAAACTTATGCTCTTTATTGTTTGCTTTTAATCCTCTTTTTTCACTCTAATCTTATTTAATCATAATTAATAATATTTTATTTGATAATACATTTTATGAGTTTATTGTATATCTAAAATTTAAATAAATATTTAATTAATGATATATTTTAAAAGTTTATCCTTTGTCAAAGTCATTCATTATACAAAGTGGTCGAGTGATAACTTGTACAACATTTATAGAAAAAACAAGTAAAAAGGAGTAGAACACTTGATATAATCAAGAACCAAATTCTTAGATTCATGTGTTCCTTAAGCTTTTACAAATATCTTAAATATAACTATTTGAAAAATGTTTAGAGAGATTAATTTTAAGGAGTTTATTTTGAAATTTTCAAATATTATAACTATTTATAATTTCATACTTTATTTAGAAATTTATCATTATATGGTGATAAATCTTGTCAATTCAACTACATCAACATGTTAAACTTAAAAAAATATTTTTGAGAAAAAGGGAAACTCAAAAAAGTATGTATGGTCAAGATATTTTAATTAATTTTTACAAGAATATAGAAAAAACTTTTAGGTGACAATAAAATAAATTTCAAATTTGAAGTTAGAATAAAAGGTGAACATACTCAAAGACATTACAATACACCACCACCCTTGACTACCATTATAAAATGTCTCTCAACATAATAAACTCAAAGTTATTATTTATTAATATGATATCAGTAAATTATTTAATATATAATGAATGTTTGAATCATGAGAATAGGATAAGTGCACCCCAAGGTGATGATATTATCTATCATAAGTTATTTTATTTTCTAAAAACAATAAAGTGTATAAAGTTTTAATATTAGAAGGCCTCATATTATTTTAAAAAACTAGAATATAATATAGAAGGTTATATAGTAATGATCAGACAAATCATGACCCAAACACCATGTTGGGTAAAGAAATTGGATCAAAACATTAGTAAAACACCAGACAAAACATGACAAGAACAACTAACCAAAAATAAAATCAAGCACATTCCACCACCCCAAGAGGCAGAGGTAGAGGGTCATCCTTAGGAAGCACCAACCAAGCAGGTAGTTCCATGTCTGGGATCTCAAAAATAGTCCATCCATTCAAGGGGTCATCATGTATAGTGATCATCCAACCATCAATGGGATGAGTAGGAATAAAATCACTCACTAGAGATCACTGAGTAGGAATAACATCAAATTTCCAAAAAGCACTCCAACCACCTCCTAGAAGAGGGAGAGGCTAAAGTGGCCCTTATTATGGGACCAACTTTTGATTCAGTGTCTCATGGGAGGAGGTGGTGGGGGTCTGTAGGGTAGACCATCTAGTGAAACTCTACTCATAGTGCATGGGGCCATCCTCTAGTGGTCAAGGAGCTCCTATAGGTGGTGGAGGTCCAATGCAATCTTCTCCACTTGGGCTTGGATCTGCAAGTAAACCAATAAAATAACAATAACCTTTTCATTAAAAAAGAATGAAATACCACATTCCTCATGATTACAAATATCATTATTTCTGGCTTTATAAAGCTAAAAGAGGATGATATCACGAAAAAAATGCCATATAAAATAAATAGAAGCTAACTAGTTTGAATAATCCTTAAAAAACACCTACCACCAAGAAAAGGGCTCAAGATGAAAGGATTGAAATAAAGAGTGGATCCAATGCCAAAAAAATTGGGCTTTAGGGAAAAACCAAAGTATATGCTTGAAAGATTTAGGCCGCTTGTAAGCCAGACATGAGGGAAGGGGAATACAGAGGTGGAGTAACCTCTCACCAAGGGGGAACCCTTGGTAGACTAAATACCAAATAAAATGATCCAATTTGGGCTCTAAACCTAGGTGCCACACACATTCTAGATGGGCGAGACAATTCCTAGGAGAGGACCAAAAGTCCCATTATCTATTGAACTTGTTGAGATATAGGGAGAAGGGAATCATCACTTGATACAAAAGCCCTAGAGAGTAGGATTAAAAATGCATATCACAGTTCCACTCTAGTCTTTCCACTATGCCCGAGGAGGTTAAAAGCCAAGTTTTTGGAGCATAACATCAAGAAGTAATTCTTGAATGTGAAGGATGGAAGGTAAGTCAACATTATTTAAATAAAATTTTATTTTTAAATCAAGCTAAGGGATTTAGTGTCTAGAATTAACCAAATCATGAATAATGCAAATTCCTTTATAGAATAAATAAAATGCTTTAATACCATGCAATTCAACTAGGGGAATAGAAGAACTAGTGAAAATAGGACACCACTGTAAATTATGATCATTAATATCCACTTAAAGTGGTATTTGAATATATTAAAAGCCTTTGAGATACACTTGACCACAAATGAACCTATAATTTTTACTAGCACAATAGTGATAAGAAGATAATATTCTACAAACTAGTTTTTTCATAGGGAGAATCAAAAAAGGGTTTTCAAAGATTCATTTACCTTAATGTATTGAATAACCCATTTATCACACAAGGACATACTATACCAATAAGTGTCAATTATGCCCATGCCACCTTTATCACAAGGAAGGCAACAGCTATCCCAGGCCACTCGATGAAAACTATGAGCCTTGTTAGAATTAGCCTAGTTGAAATCATGGATAAGTTTGGATAGAATATCATAAGAGGATTTAGAGGGGGCCCAAAAAGATGAGTAGTAGACAAGAGTGGCTACCAAAATCTTGATCCAGATTTGGAACTTGCCCACCAAAGATAGGGGCTAACTGATCTAGTAGTTAATTTTCCTTTCAATCTTACTAAGGACATACTGCCAAAGCTCAAATGCTGAGCTATCAAAATTGAAGGGGGTGCCCAAGAAATTAAATTTTTCCTCCTAAGTGATTCACTTAAAATTATATTTTTTAAGACACTCAGGGATTGACATCATCCTTTGTTAGAAACACTAGGTTTTACTCCATTCAAGGTTGGAGCCTAAGGCCAAACAAAAGGTGTCTAGACATTGTATAACTTTAATAAAAGTAGCTTATTTATCTTCAAGGGTAATAAAGGTATCATCTATAAAGTGAAAATTGATAAGCTGAGAGGTGCTTGGGAAAAATTATGCCTTGAACAAGCCCCTATGAGGCCTTAGAATGCAAAAGGTAACCCAATGCTTCAGTGGAAAGAACATAAAGTACTAGAGTAAGGGGGCATCCTTGTCGAATAAAATGTTAGAATTCTATCCCTATGGTCTAATAACCATTAAAAATGAGGTAGGCAGATCCATCATGAAGCAAGGTCTACACAACCCTAATAAAATAAGGACCAAAGCCAAGAGATTTGAGCATGGAAATAATTAAATGCCACTCAATCTTGTCATAAGCCTTTTCAAACTCTAGCTTAAGAAAAATAACTTCTTTTAGAAAGGAATGAGCCTAGGCCATGCCCTTCCATACTATAATAATATTATCCAAGATATACCTCACTCTAATGAAACCTATTTTCTCTAGTCTAATAATGGTAGGTAAGATAAGTTGGACATAGTTGGAAAGGGTTTTGATGAGGATCTTGTAAGAGACATTTAGTAGGGTGATCGATCTCTAGCTAGTGAGAAGCTCAAGATCCCTAACTTTGGGGATAAATATAATATTTCCTTGGTTAAACATAGGGTTAAGATACTAATTCCATAGGGATTTTTTGTAAACCTATAACAAGTTAGGGATGATGAACTCCCAAGTGTATTTGTAAAACTCATAAGGCAGACATCAAGGTCAAGGGCCTAATCGTTATTCATACAATTTAAATCCTTTGTAAGCTCCTACAGGGTGAGTAGGGAATCACATAGCCATTGATCAAAATGCTTGATCTTACAAGGCACCACTTCAAGGAAAATTTTAAGAGCACATGACCTCTCAGCCATAAAGTGTTAGGCATGAAAAACCTGCTAGTAATGTTTTAGAAAGGTAAAGGAAATATCAACCTGAGAGGTGAGCTGAGATTTAGCCACTTGAATGGATTTAATTTTCCCATGAGTCTACTTGGATTTTAGTTCTTTGAAAAACTCTTTAGAGTCTTTGTCACTACTTGGATTTTAGTTCTTTGAAAAACTCTTTAGAGTCTTTGTCACTAAATTTGAGCCAATATAATTGTGCTTAGATCTGGGCACCTCTAGCTGCATGACTATCCACCACCTTAAGGTAGTGCTTGAAGGAGGTAGCTAGCATTTGAAGATGAATATTAAAAGGATCAATATCAATGGAGGCAAAGACCCATTTTAATTATTCAATTTTAGCCTCTTATAAGCACTTGTGAATCCATGCAACAGGTTTGCTATGGTGGTAGAGGAAGGAGGTGGTGCAAAGAATGGATTCATTTCACCACTCAATCCAGCTGGTAGTGTATGGGTGCCATAGGGCTAGGTATTAGATTCAATTGATGAGTCAAATGTTGCTAGCATGACTTATCATAGAAGTATTGAGAAAAAATTGATTACATGTCACTTTATACTACCTAGAGGTCCATTTCAATTTGAAAAATATGGGTGAGTGGTCTGGCAAGACAATATCTGAGTGGATGTTGATAGGTTGGCCATTAATAATGGAAAAATAAAAAATATTTTAATCTAACAACATAAAGTGGTCTAGCCATTTGATCATGTGGTGATCCCCAATTTGGTAGTTAGATCATGTAAACCAAGACATGTGATTAAATGTTCACCACCAAAGGAAAAGGTCTAACATTTTCCATTTATTTTTGAAATAGTACCAAGCCTCATGCTCACCAACACACTTATACATGGGGAGGGACCCAAATTTATCTTGGGGGTGTTCATTCATATTAAATTTTACATAGAGTATCCATGTGGTAGGAGTAATGCATCTACCAAATATTTACAGAGCAAGGAGTGGTCACGGCCATCATTATGAGCATAGATGTTGAGGATGACAAAAGGATGGATATCAATGTCAAGAATACATGTGCCATCACATCCTAACTTATTTAAGGTGGTGACCTGGGTGCTGTTTGATCAAATACTTTGCAAATCCAACTAGAAGAGAAAATAAAAATCTTAACTGACATATAGATAATGTCTATAAAATCAATCTGCTGACATGAATTTTTCATAGATTATTTATGGGTAGACTCTATAAGACCCATTACATTCCTTGATAAGACATTCATAGAGAGAGGTCATCTATTTGAATCTCCCCTTGACCA
Source organism: Torreya grandis (assembly GCA_037957365.1). Classification (NCBI taxonomy): domain Eukaryota; kingdom Viridiplantae; phylum Streptophyta; class Pinopsida; order Cupressales; family Taxaceae; genus Torreya; species Torreya grandis. The sequence goes on along the minus strand of JARHVA010001316.1, from coordinate 476,456 downwards.
TCCTCAAAATCCACCAATGTGATAAAGCTGTTGTGTTGGTGAGGGTGAGAAATTATACCACCTATAATGTAGTGGCATTTGACATCATGTTACTCTTAAGGAAAGTCAATTCCCTCACAAGGTGGTCTATGAGACCATCGATAAAATGATCCACTAGTCAAGTGAACCTTAGCTAGAGGCATCCTAAAATTTTGGGAGGCCAAAGAAACACTCTAAGGGTTAGGAGGAGTTAGGATGTAAGGGTGTTATAGAGAGGTCCCTTGAAGGGGTGTGATAACTGGAGGAGAATCCTCATTAGGTAGTAGTTGAGGTGTGTTTTGTGGCTTAGGTCTTGATGCCCATTTGGTGGGAATTATGGTCCATCCATTACCTTGGTCTTATTGTTTTGGCTTCATAGATTGAGGAGACAACTAAAGAGGATGGGATAAACCATGTGAGGACAATACTTGATGCAGTGGTTTGAGGCTTGATAGAAAAAATAAGTGTTTAGAAGGTTAAAATAAACAACCTTTTATGACAAATGGGTCTCCCCAACTTAGATTTTAATGAACTCCTTTAGCTCTTTAGAGAGGTCAACCTCCACATAGAATCACTTATTAGGGTAGGGGAGAACCACTTATTTGGTTTAATCATAACCATTCACCCTATGAGAGTGACAATTTGGGGGATAAAAGCCCAAAAGTGAACTGGTGAACTAGGAAGTTCAACCCAGATAGGGACACAAAGGGAAACATTATCAAAAACCTTAAAATCCCAAGACCAGGGAGATAAGATCATAAGCTGGTTGCAAAGGAACCAAACATTAGAATTTATAAGAATCATCTGAGTTTCATAGGGATCCTTAAAGGTTAAAGAAACCTTTGTTAAGGCTGTGTATTCTAGAGACATGGACCCCTACTGGCTCCTAGTGGTTATGGAGCCAATTGTGGAGGTAATCCTCTAAGGGGACAAACAAAATAAGAAATAATAAAACAATTTTCATACCACTTGTAACATTATTCAACAACAACAACAAGAATAATTATCACTGAAAGGGAGGGGGCAAAGAGATTACCTCATCATAACATTTTGGAATAAACTTTTGAGCTCGTTTGGGCACCATTAACTCTATCTTCTGCATCAATAGATGCAATAGAGCATGGAGAAGCCATAAATATAGGGATTTCCCACCCATATGGTAGTGCATAGAGTGTATTTAATGCAATTCAACCCTAATAAATCTTGTAGGATTTGTAGTGTGACACAAGGGGGCTAAAAATGCAAATAGGTGGATGCAAACCATGAAAAAATCCTAGCAGAGTCAATTATCCTCAGAAAAACCCAAGTTTATAAATTTTTAGGTATAGTAAACCTTTAAAAATGAATATTTTTAGTTATAAGAGGAAATTTCACAAATTAGATCAATTACCTTATTAGGATTCATAAATAAATTATTTTAACTATAGCCTTTTCGATATAAACATATGTTTAAAGATGAATAAATTATACAAATAAAAACTTAATTAAACAATACAACCATGGACCAGTTACCTTGTATATGCTTAGTGCCCACTTTAATTACAATGCCAAATTCATGGAGTGGTTATCATATTCTTAGTGCCCACTTAATCATAAAAAAGACTATTGTTTTTCAAACATTAATGTGTTGATTAGGAAATAGATCAAGCATTGGTAGTTTTCATCACTGATAACATACAATCCTCCTCTTTATGGTGTATATGAATATGAATGGTACATAAATATTCTCTAGGAACATACACCACCTTTTTTATCTCATTTTAATTCTTAAATTTCTCCTCTTTGTAAGTACCCACACTTATTGTTTTAGCACATCCATATTTACTCAAAAATTTTGGTTAACATAACAGGGTATGCATCTCCTATTATAGTTAGTTTTTGATACTTAAAATCTTTGCTTACAAAATCCATTATTGCACCAGATCGACATAAACAATTATTTATGCATCCCATAAAAATTATCTTAACAATCTACTAGTTTTTGAGATCATATATATTCTATATATATTTCTTTACCTCAGATCCCAACAATTATTTACAACACTTTTTCTTATATTTCTTACAATTAATTTATTATTTCAACATAATTTTTTGCAAACCCATAAAAAACCCACCTCTCTTGTTAGATACATTCCAGGCTACATTTACTTTTAAAACTAGCATATAAAATATGAATTAAAAAAGGATAATACTAAAGTGCCTTGTCACATTATTTATCAAAATACAAATTCTAGGAGTTATAAAAAGAGATGAGATCAACGTCTAAAATGACTAGTTAGAGTTTTAACATACTGACAATATTTAACACTTTTATGTGTGAATATATAACGCGCATTAATTTTACACTAATAAATGTAAACACACATGTAATTTATATGAGAAGGGATTTGAAACCAATTTTTTTTGGAGGCTCCTAAAAATCAAAGAAAAATCAAAGAATTTATCTTTACACTAATGCTCTCTCAAAACTTAGAGTCCACCAAGAAGCTTAAACGAATCACCATTGATAAAAAGCAACATTTGCAACCATTCAACTTCAATCATTTTATATGGTGGTAAAACTATTAGTATATGTAGATCAGTGGTTTCAAAATTATCAAGGCAGTTTCACAATCACTACTCACACATCAATGGTTACATAACTAATAGAGAGGTTGCACAACCATAACCATGCAAATAGTTGTGGTTCTGATATGCATGAAAAACCCCTCCATTTATAGAGCTTAAACTTACTAACTTCATGACCATGAAGATGTTTGGATCACCTACACACTAAATTTTCTATAGTAGCATATTTGATCTTATGTTTTAAATAAGACATGTCTTACAATAGTGTCTTACAAGCATGAATTACATACAATTGGGAATAATGGAAACATCTAGTATATGTGACTAGCATATTTGATTCAAATTTGCATCACATCTCCCCAACTTGAGGCTTTTAAGTTCCTCTAAGCTTTAAGAATAATATAAATGAGGAAATTTATTCCCTATATATTCTATAGAATACCATTTTGCCTTTTTGGATAGCGAACCTTTTAACCCAACCAAAAAATGTTCTTGTACTCCTCTTTGCATTTCCTTCTTATACAAAATGACATACTCTTCAAATGCCAACCAATTCTCTAGAGCGATATCTTCAGTTGGGGATAGTAACAACCCTTTATCTTCAATTTCTAACATAGAATGATAAAAAATACATGAATTATCCACATTGGCAACTGAATAGATCTTCATATAAGGAGGCAAATCAAGTCTAAAATCATTCTTCCCCACTTATTCTAAAATTTTAAATGAACTGTAACTAAGAGGATTAATCTTCTTAGAATTAACTTGGAGCCTTTCTCTACTCCACTAGAGCCATATCTTGTCTCCAAAAAGGAATTTGTGATTAGTCCTATGTTGATCACATCATTATTTGTACTTGGATTGAGGCTCCTTCAACATTTATTTCACTTGGAGGTGAATTTGCCTAATCTGCTCAATGAATTTATTAGATTTTTAGAACTCAAGATCTAATTTATCATCAGCTATGTATGGTTGTCTCAAAATAAAATCAAATGCACATGGAGGTAAGTAACCAAAACAAGTTTCAAAAGGATATTTACTAGTAGATGAATTCACTATCCAATTTTAGGAATGTTGAATATGCACTAAATTTTTATCCTAGAACTTAGGATGCTTCCTATTGTACCCTATTAAGAGTTGTAACAATGTTTTTTTCAAAACCTCAGTTTACCCATCATTATATGGGTGAAATTAGTAGACTATTTCAACTTTGTATCCATATCCTCCCGAAATTTGGCCCAAAACTTCCCAAGATACTTCAAGTCCCTGTCTAAAATAATAAAACTAGGCAGACCAAAATGAACACACACATTAGCAAAAAATAACTCAAATACATCACTACCTTTGAGGGTATTCTTATAAGGAATATGAATGCACATATTACTAGATCAGTCCATAACTGTAAAGAGATAATTATTTCCCTTCCTTGATATAGGCAACCCACCTCCAAAATCACTAGAAATACTTTCCCATGGCCTAGAAGGAACTCATAATGGCATATTAAACCCCAAGTTCCTATTACTAGGCTTGCTTGTAATACATAATACACATTCTCTTATGAACTTGAAAACATTTACTTTCATATTAGGCCAATAAACATACCTTTGAGAATGTGCAATAATATTTGTAAAACCAAAATGTATTGTAAATTTATAAGTATGTACTTCCCTGATTAATTATACTATTTTCTCCTTAGGTACACAAAGCTTACCCAACCTGTAAAATAATCCAACTTGAAGGTAATAATCCTCCTTGGGATAGAAATATACATGTTATTAATTATTTTATTGAAGAAATAGCTTCCCAAAATCTAAATCATGTACATATCTCTCTACATAAGACTCATACATAAAAGGCTCAAGAAGAGCGATGGTGTCTATGACCAAAAGCAAAGCAGGTCTAGAGAACATATCAACTAATGTTTTGATTACACCTTAATTATATTTGATAACCAAATCAAATTATTGCTAAAATGCCATCCACACATGGTATCTTATTTATTGAACTTTCACTTGATCTTAAAAATATTGGAGATGTAGATAATCCATATGGACAATAGTTTCATTACCCATGAGATAGCGATTTTATTTCTTGAGGGATTGAATAAGAGCAAACAATTATTTGTCACATGTACAATAATTAAGAATTTTACCATGAAATAAATTTAAATGGTACATGTTGGAGTACATAATTTAAGTAGCCCAACCCCATAGCATATTCAATAACATCTATTTCCACCTTAAACAGAAACTAAAATTTAAGAAAATATAAAATCTGAGCATGGCTAATCTTATGTTTGAACATATTAAAAACTTTGTTGTATTTTACCCCAACTAAAATTATTACCACCTAATATAATAGAATGCAAAGATGATGTTATAGAAGAGAAGTTATTGATGAAATTCCTTAAATATTGAGTTGTACCCATAAATTTTCTTATCTCAATCACATTTGAAGGCTTTGGAAAATTTGTTAAGGCCACTAACCTTTTTGGATCAATCCTTAATTCCTAATATCCAACCACATGTCCCAAGAAGAAAAGTGATTATTGAGAAATCTCACATATATTTTCATTCAACACTAACTTATTTTCCTTCAAAACTTACAAAATGTATTTAAGATTATCAATATGCTCATAAAAAATTATACTAAAAATAATAATATCATTTAAATATACAATGATAAGAAGAATAATAAAAGGCCTCATTACCTCATTCATTAGTCAGATGAAGGTAGTTGGTGCATTGCATAGCCCAAAAGATATAACCAACCACTCATACAACTCTTTCCTTGTTTTGAATGTTATTTTCCAATTATCCTATTCTTTAATATGTACTTGGTGATATCCATATTTCAAATCAATCTTAGTCAGTGCTATATAATCAACACACATTATTGGCATGCTAAAGTTGATCAAGAAGATCATCAATTTGTGGAAGAAGTTACTTATATCTTATGGTTATCTTATTCAGTGATATATAATCAACACACATTCACCATAAACCTTATTTATTTGGTACAAAAATAATAGGAGAGCCACATGTAAAATTACTAGGAGATATTACACCTTGATTAATCAAAGATTATAATTTTTATATTTTATATCATTGACATCCTTCAAGGACTACCTATATAACCTGAGATTCAAAATCAAACTATCGGGTATCAAATGAATTTTGTGTTTAATAGGCGTAACTAGTGGCAACCCCATAAGATCATGAAAACCCTCTTTGACCTATTGTACAACCTCTCCCATATGATTTTAATGTTCTTTAATAAACATAATGCAATAATTATTATGTGTAACCACTTATTCATCTTGAATATCTCTAAAACTAACCAAAGCAAACTTCGCACTAACATTAATAATCTTCTTAACTTTAACATCACTTACCAAATAAATTTTAAAAATGCTTGTACGCTAAAATGATTTAACTCTTGTAATCCTTCACTAAACGGTATTGGTTGGCTCTCCTGATGAAGACAATATGATGGATATATAATTAAGGGCTACAAAATACTACATCACACACATCAATATGTGTAACATCAACTGTAAATTTATCAATGAAATTTGAATTAATACAAAAATTAACTTTGAATTGATTGATCACCTTGATGTCTATACCTTTCTTCACCCAACCCAAATAATATGGACTTGGATGATTGTAAGTTTCAAAACCCAATTTGTCTACCAGTTCCTTGCTTATCAAAGTAGCTTGTGAAAAAAGATCAAAAAAAAATCCTCTTTTGCTTTATTCTTTTGAATTTAATATATAAAATCTTACAAAGTTCACTCTCTTGAGCACCACTTCTACCTAACATAACTATATATTTATGGAGGTATACAAATAATTATCATCCACATTGGAGCTGCAACCAAAATTATTACCTTGAAGAGAGTGGATATCATTTTTATTCTTCTTATTTTTGAACAAATGTAATTAAACATGGAGCTTCAAACATTGACCCTCTGTGTTGAAAGACTATCAACATCATATTTCCCACAATGTCTCTTAGTATCCTTTTTAGAAATAATAGTAACATTATGTTTACCTTTCCTTTTATCTTTACCCTTTTGGTTGGAGATACCTTGTTTCTTGGAAGTGTTTTGATAGGTAGATGGAGCCTTCTTAGTTTCCATCTATAAGTAGTGACCTGAGAACAATCCTCATCTATTTCCATAGGTTTGGCTAAGGCTATTTGTATTCTTAAATGGCTATGGACTCCACCCACATACTTCATCAAGATATCATAGTCTACTATTTTTTTTCCATTTGGATAACCTTCTTGTAGAACTCATTTGTGTGCTCCTATACTCTTCAACCTTGCTTTCACCAAAGATATTGATAATACATGGACATCTCTTCCTCATAAAAAAATAGGATAGAACTACTTCTTAATTTAATATTAAAATAATCCCACTTAGTAATAGGATGAATCTTCTTAAAAATCAAAGAAGGAACATATCTCTCAAACCAATTTAAATATTGATTGGTTAACTATAATGTTGTGAATATATCGACTGGATTTCATTAATAAAATGCAAACTGAAATATACCTCAAATTTATAGCAAATGGTCTAGACTCTCCACATTCACGACCCCATCATAAGGTAGAATCTTTATCTATTCCTCAACCTTGAATGAAGGTGGAGTTTGGTTGGTATGGGGTTATTATTCCTTATTCTCATGAGTGTTGGAAGTGTTCTTCTTGGTTGATTTTAGTACCTATGTAGAAAAACCAAGCTTTTCCATTAGAATCCCCATGATGGACTCTAACTTGTTAGGCTTGATCATATAAAGAAAAATGCCAGCTATTCCTTCAATATTTTGAAATCACTCTTCTATTGTTCAAACATATTCTTTATCAAATGGGCCATACTTTTGATCTCTTTTTTCCATTTCCTTTTGGAGATATCTCCTTCAAAGGAAACTAAGATACCTTAACCACTATCACTACTTATTATAGTGATGGGAATAAAATTGAAATGTAGTCATAAACACATAAAACCACATAAATGAGTACCACTAAACCAACTTTGATACCAATTTGATCCATAAAATAGGTGTATATTTCACTATATGTCTCATCAATATGGATCATTTCACTCCTCGATTAACAATGACTAGAAGATGATTGCTATAGACTATTAAACATGCTAAAGTATATATAAACAAGTGATTAAAAAATGAAATGTAAACATTATTGCGCATGAACATGAAACATAATAATGAGCAAAACTCATAATAAACACAAGTTTTATCTTAGAGAAACTCAATGTGGGAAGAAATATAAGTGGTGATGAAATTGCATTTCCCTTATACTATGTAATGTAATAAATGTACAATGTAATATAAAACATGGCCTTCATGGACATAATTATCACTCCTAATCTATCCAAAAACTATACAAAATGATTCTCTGTACTTATCAACCACTTATTTTTACTTTAACACAATTGAACCAACCATATACAATTAGGAAATAATGAGACAAAAGAACTAAGAGTTAAACTTGAAAAATTGTAATGTGAATCCAAATTTGAGACTTCTCACTACATTTTTTCATGCCCCTTTGCCTTGTGAAGACCTATATTTATGTTGTCTCAAACTTGGAGTCTATCAAGAAGCTTAAATAAACCACCATTGAGAAGAAGAAATGTTTGTAACCATGTGGGAAATTCATAGGATGAAACACAAGGGAAATTCATATTATGAATTTCATTATTTATTACTAATCCATAATTATCACAAATACTACTACTACCATGGAAAGTGATATAATTATAACTCTATCCTCTAAAACCAACACTAATGCTCAAATAAATAAAAATCTATTTTATATCACCTAAAAAATTTCGTTAAAGTATTGGAAGAAATTATCCACATGAAAAGATTAGGTGCCCACAAATTCTTCCAAATGAAAACACACTGTATGCCAATGTCAAATAGACCTTAAAAAATTCAATGAGGATTACCTAATCAATGTACCCTCTCTCCCATACTAATAAATATAAATGGGAATCCAATCCCAAAACTTTCCATTCATATTAAATTTCTTTGAAACATAAAAGAATGTTAGTAGAGGTTCCCAAAAATCCCATCAAAATGTGCTAATGTTTATAATTGTCTGAATTAGAATATAGGTTCAAAATCAAACAAAAATAGAGAACAAACATAGTATTTATTTTGAATGGGTTTAATAATTATCCATAGAAATGTAAACATGTGTACAAAAAAATCATTATTACTGTATGATTAAACAAATCCAAACATAGAAAAATACAAATACATGTGGAAAAAGTATAAAAGACATTAGAATAACCATGATTTGGTCTCTGTATTAATCTCAAAATCCCTTAGAACCCTTTTCATTTACATCTAAACAATATTTTAGAACTTACAAAGTTTTATTGCTTCACATTCCAACCTTTCATTTCTTCCTTCGAAGGAGTTTTCATATTTCAAAGTATTTTAAGGTATATACATAGGTAAAATACATACAAAATGATATACATTATACAAAATGATATACATTCCTAAGTCTACTACCAACACTTTCCTAATCTTAAATAATTATCTCATCCAGAAACAATGTTGCAGGAAGTGTGCCTAGTGTTGGAGGTGGTAGAATTACTTGTATTAAGGGGTTGGTCCAAAACACTACTTGAATTAATTGATCCAAGTGTCATTTACTAATTTTAACCTCTTAAACACTAATTAGATACTCTTTCATGTTTTCAAATAGGTAGCATACCAATCTACCACCCTTACAGGTTTTCAATAGATTGGCATCACCAAGATGTCACCCTTTACGGGGTTTAAACCATCTTATCCCTATACCTAGTGCTTATGGCCTTCCCTACTTCCACATTCCTCAAAATTTAAAAATAGGTAAATTTGCATTACTTAGAGAGATAAAGGAGTCATGGAATGTACTACTGGAACCAGGGTAGGATGCAAAGAAGATGTTGTGATTGGGGTTGAGTTAGAGTATGATACTAATGAATAAGATGGTGTTGTGTAAATCATGGATAAATATGATGTAGGTGCCATAGATTGTTACTATGTTATTTTGTTTAGCTTATTATTTTTCAATTCTTGTGTTAGTTGGGCCAATGGAATGAATTGAGGTTCATCAATGATCATAAAAATTGATCTTAATATTTTTTTACCAATCAATTAATGTGTCCCAGACCATGTTGATCAATGTGCATACTTGGGAATGGATTTTCATGATTGTTTGGATGTCTTCATCATCTATGATTATAATGATAGCTCTATTATGTGAGAGCCTCCATTAAATATTTTATGACATTTACTTTAGCTTATCTACATACCATTGGGCATTGACTCTATAAAACATGCTATGAAACATTTCATTATACCAAGAAATCATCATTTTCATGACATTTTATCTTGAGTTAAGATACTCCTTGAACGTAGTGTCCATGTGCTCTGGTATGGCCATATGATATTCCATGACATTCTTGGCCTTATCTACCTTAAACAAATCTAACTAGACCTTACCTAATGTACCCTACAACTTCCACTTCTAGTTTATCATATTATGAGCATTTTGGGTGGTTTGTTGTGTAGCAGTGTCTAAAAACTAATCATATTCTTTGAGGAGATAAATAACTTATATTTCAAATTTTACATACTAAACTTATGCTTAAAGATAATGAAGTTTATACATAGCCAACCAGTCCTTAATGAGTCAAGTGATTAAGTCATTCAATTGATTCTCCTCAGACATCACATGCTCTCCCATAATTTGTAAAACCAGTGATGGACAAATGTCATCTATGATATTTCTTTCCTTTTCCAACTGAGCATGTTAATATGCATTTTACTCCCTCAACTAGAGGTTGTCCTATTAGATATTGGTGGCATTTTGTGTTATGGAATCTTGAAATGCAATCGTTCCCTTGATTTAATTTTCCTATGTTAGCTAGGTCACATTAGTGATACCTATTGAATTGTTGTGGTTAAAATGAGAGAAGTTTCATTAGTTGTGGCTAGGGTTCACTAGTGCCATATGTACATGATCGAGAGTGTGAAGGTAGTTCATTTTAGGTGTGGGTATTACCTATTCCATAATAATTGGATGGGTTCTTGAGGTTTTTCCTATATTTCCAATTTTTTTACACCTTTTAGTACAAATATTAAGCCTTACGATGTGATGGAGAGTTATGGGCCATCAATAATTGGCTATTGTTTGGGATCTTTTGTCAGTGGATTCACATGTTATTCTAGTTGTATGACCTTATAATTCATTTTTTTCTCTTTGTTGGCCTTGGAATCTACCTTTACATGTTGTGCTACTTGTTATACCTTTTATGTAACATCCTTTATAGCTTACTCATATCCCATTTATTTTTCTCCCCTTCTTGTTTGTGTATGGTTTCATTTTATTTCTCTTAATATTATTAGTTATTATTTCATACTTAGCCTTATTCATTTGTAATTATTGTACTTCCTTATATTTATGCTCCTTATTATTGTTTGTAACTTTTTACTCTTGTTGTCTCTTTTTCTATGCCTCTACTTCTTCCTACTTCTTTTACATAACTTCTTCTTATTTTCTCTTTGTCTCTATTATTTCCTTCTTATTCTTCATCTAATCTTCTTATTTATTTTTATTTTCTTAGTCTTCTTGTGTGGCCTTCTCCTTTTATTTTTTCTTCCTCACAACGTCTTCATTTGCTTTTGCAGTTTCCTAGATTTTATTCTCTACAATGTCCACTTAGAGTTGTTATTGAATAGAGGGATTTTATAGAGTAGTTTTATTTTATGCAATGTCTACCTCAAGTTAAATTTTAGGAGTGAGGGTTATAAGGAGATATAAATGGATAAGGGTTGATTTGGGTGTCAAAATAATTAGTATCTGATGTGGGGAATGTTCATGGGAAGGGTAAGTGGAGGATAAAAAGACTCTATGTTTACTCACCAGAGTCTTTGTGTGAGTAGGTAGGACTAGAGTTTATTTTTGGCACTTTTTTTAGTGAGTCTGAATAGTAGTCTACTGATTTTACACTTGGTCCTATTTGATTTTGCTCTCTTCCACTAGTTTTATGTGATAAAAGATCCCATGCACTATGTAATGGAAGGAGAAGTCCATAATGTTGTGTATGATTGTGGTTTGTACATGAGCAAATGTTGGGGATTTTTCGTTGCACTTCTAGTTACTCTTTTCCCTCTTGTTATGCTATCATTTGTGGTTGTGGTGTTTTTACTAATCGAGGGTAATTTTAGTGGATATTTATAACTGTTTGTCTATATGTATGTCTTCCCCATTTTTAAAATGGTTGATTGTATGAAAATTTACATTAATTGATTATCCCAAATTTTATATATTTATGATTCTAATCATACTATAAGATATATTATAGAATATTTTGGGACGTAATTTCCCCATAATTACTACACACGTGGGTTTGATTAAACCTAAAAATTACATGAGACATGTATGAGTTATTTAGAATCTACACTTATAGTGGTATATATATGTATGCATGTTTATATGTACATACATATGTATGTATGTACATACATAAATATATATGTATATAAGAAATACTTTTCAATTATTTTCCTTGTCATGTGTCACGTTGGACATTTTTGGTTATAAAGTCATAATTTTTTATGAAGAAGCATTATGTTAGGGTTTGATAAGATTGGATATCAAGGTGGTTATTAGAATCAGGGAGGCTATAATCAACCTCAAATTGGTATTTTAAACCAAAGTTGAAGTGGGTTTTTACCAAATTTAAGATGGAGTGAATGATTATAACCAAGAAGGAATTTATATTCAAGGGAGTGGATTCAATCAATTTAGAGGGTCTAATCAAGGTGGAGTAACCTCATGGTACAGATGAAGATTTGGTATATACAAGGGTTGTGGTCCCATGAATTGATTCAAGTGTGTAAAATTACACTATAGGAAGGCTTTTACAAATTATGCTAGTTTTAAATTTTATTCACAAACTATCTATCACTTATATTTTTTAGCATGGTAGTTGCAACCTCTAAAAATAAACATGTAATAGCTAGGGTGGTGTTGGGGCAGTTGATCCACATTATATTTACTTATGTTTTTGATTTGTTTTTTTAATGTTTGTAATAAATAGTTGGTTCATGGGAGACTTAGTTGGATCTTGTAACCACCCCATGAAAAGCTTTATAATATTTTCATCTCTTTGTAAAAATTCAACCCAAAATACTAAATTATTATATTTTTATGAAAGACATTATTTTACAATGTAATCTCTCACCTCAACATATGCATTACCTAATCCCATTAGTGGTATCAGAGCTTGTTCTATCCGCATGAAGGAGAAAGCCATGAAAAAGGAGAGATAGTCAAGTTTGAAAGAGCATGGTATGTGAAAATGAATGTGAGGGCCCATGTAGAAGAAAGCTAAATGAATTTGTGAAGGTACTATATATTATTAATTACTCCTAATTTGTTTTGCTTGAAAACTTCAAAAACAATCTTATACAACCTCCATCTATTTCAAACTTTACTTGGCAACATATTTTTTGATGTTTGTATGGATTTGAATGGCTCCAACCATTGTTAAATACATTTTTACCACCTAAGATGCCCTGTTTAATATTTTTAATGACTAAAAAGCAAAATTTTACAACCCATAATGAATCCAAATTCTATCAAGATAAGAAAATACATATAGGGAAGGCTTGTAAAATAATAACCTGTATTGATTTGTATTGAATCATTAAAATATTTAAAAACCATGCATAAATAAGCCTCAACTCAGAATTGGAGTTGACATGCAAAATTTAGAACTCTAAAAAAGAATAAAACTCAACTTACTATTTTTAGCAGTTGCTATTTTTAGTAATTTTTGCATGCAAGCGTGCATAGCTCTAAAAATATATAAAAATAAACTAAACACTAAAATTAACCTATTAGATGAATATCAATTGAATTTCAAGTCTGGTTATAAAAATATATAATTTCTAAAAATAGAAAATTCTAAAAAAAATATTAAATTTATAATTTCAGACCCTTAGATGGTCATGTATGGCCTCCAAAAAAATATTAAAAACATCCATAATTGGATAGTACAGGTTATGGTTGCACTAAATTTTTTGATATGGTTGTTTTGGCACCAAGATGGGCTCAAACAAAAATATAGATCAAAAGTTATGGCCTCCAGAAGTTTTGCCTCTTTTTATGCATCATTCTCCTCTATTTGAAAACAACTCATCTCCTGCAAGTTATTCTAATTGTACTGAAACCATTTATTATTATAAATATTATTGATCTCCTATTTTATAACCAAAGTGTTGTCTTCCTACTTTAATCCTTCCCATTATACCAAATAGATGTCATAACTTCCTTGCCTAATGTTTACTATCGTTTTATTTATAACTTCCACTATATTTTCTTTCTTCTTCTTTGAAACCTATTACTTCCAATCTACTTCTTCATCTTATTCACCTTCACCATCTTCTCCATGGAAATCATATATATATAAAACATTAAATACTAGAGAGATCAAAATTCTATGTTAAACTCACCTTATAAACATTGTCATTGATTTTCTTCATAATTTTGCATGGTCCAATTTTATTGTATTTCAACTTGTCATATGTGCCTTTCATAAATCTCTATTTCCTCAAGTAAACCATTACTAAATATCCTTCTTAAAATATTTTTGACTCTTTTGACATTTTCTACTGATTTATAATTCTCATTACTTTTTGAAAACTTTCTTTTTACTTTTTATTGTAACTATTGTATATGTTCTGCAAATGTTTTTGCATCATCACTAACTCATTCTACAATTGGTAATTGTACCAAATATAAAACACTCATAGGATTTCTCCCATAAACAATCTGAATTGTTTATTTTCTTGTTGATCTATTCATTAAACTATTATATGTAAACTCAACATGTGGTAAATCAAAATCTTATTACTTGGGCTTCTCTCTAACTATATGTCTCAATAAATTTCCCAAGATCCTATTTACAACTTCTATCTACCCATCTATTTGGGGGGTGGTATGCACTATTGAATTATATCTTAGTCCTCATATTCCTCCATAAAGTACTCTAAGAAAGAATTAGAAATTTCAAGTTCCTATCTGATGTAATAGTTTTTGGAACACCATGCAATCTCATAATATTCTTAAAAAAATAGTTCTGAAAATCTAGTGGCATCATTGGTTTCGTTACATGCAATAAATGAACCATCTTAAAAAATATGTCTACAATATTTTTTTTGAATCATTATCTCTCTATGTGTTTATTAATCCAAACACAAAATCCATACTCAAATATGTCCATGGTCTCTATAGAATTGGTAATGGCATGTACAACCCCATATTTTGTGCATGTCCTTTTGCTACCTGATATATCCTACATGTTAAAACATATCTTGTTACATATATCTTCATCTTTGTCCAAACATACTTCTCTTTGAACAAAACAATTATCTTTGTCTTACCAAAATATTCAGCCAAACCACCATTGTACAATTCTCTTATAATATATCTCTTAGAGACCCAATTGAAATACGTAATTATTTCCTTTTGAAGAGATAACCATCTTGCATAAGATACTCATCATAAACATTAATTGTATCACCTACAAATGGATTCTTGCATTGCTGAACTATCTTACCAAAATATGGATCAGTATCATATACTTAATAAATTCAAATCCAATTACTTCACTCACCATAGTAGTTATCAACCCCAACCATTTGCTCAAAGCTTGAGCTATCTGATTCTATTTTCTTGATTTGTGCTTCAACATAAAAGCATAACCTTGTAAGAAAGAAACCTAATTTTCATGCTTACTATTTAACTTCTTTTGAGTGTTCACATGCTTGAAAGCCTCATGATCAATAAATAGGATAAACTCCTTAGGCACTAGGTAATGTCTCCAATTTTTTAATGCTTGTTAAATGTCATAAAATTAAACATCATACATAGAATAATTTATTCTTACCTAATTTAATTTCTCACTAAAATACACTATTGACTTCCTTTCTTGAATCAACACAACCCTAATTCCCACAAAAAAAGCATGAAAATGAACTAAAACACTTTGATTAAAAAAGTTAATGCTAAAATAGGCTTTTCTATAATTTTCTTCTTTAACAACACAAAGCTTTATGTTACTACCCTTGTCCATGAAAATTATTTTCCTATCATATAATTTTTTATTGGTGCAATAAGACTACTAAAATTCTTAATGAACTTTTTGTAAAAATTTGATAAACCATGAAAACTTATTACCTCTATGATGATCTTTGGGATAGGCCACTCAACAATTTCCTTTACATTTTTTTCATTCATTCTTACACCATTTTCTAAAACTATAAATCCTAAAAATACTAAACTGTTATGCATAAACCTCCACTTCTTCAAATTCTTATAGAATTGATCTCTTCTTAACAATTATATTACAATTCTCAAATGCTGTAAGTGCTCTTCTTTAGTCTTATTGAATATTAATATATCATCAAAATAAACCACCACAAACTTGACACTATATTCTCGTAGCATTATATTCATCACCCTCATAAATGTGCTTGGTGCATTAGATAATTTGAATGGCATCACCATCCACTCATATAAACCATCTCTAGTATCAAATGTTGTTTTCCATTCATCTCTTCCCATAATCTGAATCTGATAGTATCTAATCCTTAAATCAATCTTGGTAAAATATTTTTCTCAGGCAAAAACATTCATCATATCATCTGAACAATGTCTAATAAACCTGTACTTGATTGTAAATTTATTTATTGCATTAATATCCACTCATGTCATCCACCCTCCATATTTATTTGGAGTTAGTAATTCTAGTGTTGCACATGGACTCATTCTATCCCTTGCTACACCCTTTTTCACCAATTTAATAACCTGTTTATTTAATTTTTCATGTTCTATTAGACTCATCCTATAAGTTGCTTGATTGGATATAGCTGATCTTGGAATAAAATTAACATGATGTTGAATATTTATCTTTGGTGGTAATCCATCTGATAACTCATTAGGTATAACATTTTCATATTATTTCAAAACTAATGCTACTTCTGCTAATACTTGCACCACTTCTATGTCTTCTTTCTTTGTTACTAATACATAATAACAACATGTCATATTTATGTCTTTAATAAATTCTTTTGCATTCAACATGCTTTCAGTCTACCCTTGTTATTTAAGAGGTAATAAAACTACCTTCATTCCAACTTTATAGAAACTATATGCATTATTTTCTCCATCATGAATTATTTTCCTATCAAACCACCATGGTCTTCCCAATAACAAATGGTATGCATCCATTAGTATAACATCACACCATATTTTATCCTTGTAAGTTTTACCTATAGAAAACTTGATTAAGCACCTTTTATCTACTATAAATTCATTCCCTTTCTTAAACCATGAAATCTAATAAGGATTAGGATGTTTTTCACACTATAAACCTAATTTCTCAATCATGTCCTTAGAAACCATATTTTAACAAATACCACCATCTATAATTACTTTACATATCTTACCTTCTGAAGTACACCTTATTCAAAAAATAATGATTCATAGCCATGCATCACCACCTTATTTACTTTGCATATATTCTTCCCTTACATCAATTATTGTTCTTCTCATCATGATATTTTCTCCAATATCTGCTCCTACAACTTCAATATTTTACACTTCTATTTTAGCTTCAACTAAATTCACTCTTGGGCAATCCTCTTGCCTCCTTTTTTGATCTTGATAGTTTGGAAACTAAAACACTCTATGGTCTTCTTTTCCACATCTGTAATAGATATAATATTTTCATTTATTTGGAAACCATCCTCTACCACCATCATATATTCATCCTCTTTTAAACCCTCTTACTCTTTGCTGGTATTAAAACCTTTGTCTATTATCTTCTTATCTTTCTATACCACATGATGATTCTCCTCTAGTGGTGTTAAACCCACCTCTATTTGTATTAAATCTACCTCATCCCCTTATTGGAGGGGATTGTCCTCTTCTTGGACCAATAGACATTCTTCTAAATTTCTATCTATTTTGTTTGTCTTCTATCTTCAAATCTAATTGATAAGCTTCCTTCATAAAAATTATTTTATGCATGCTTAATTTATCTTGAATAGAAAACTTCAAACCAATTACATACTTATGGCCATCTATTATTCTATTTCATCATGATCCAATCATATGGAAAGCTTGTAAAAATCATGTATACTTTTGTATACTATGATCCTTCCACCTCAAATTTTGGAATATTCTATATAGGGTTGGTGCATAATCCATAGAAATAAATTTATCCCTTAGATTATTCTCCATATTTTTCCATGAGTTAATCTTATCTTTACCTTTTCTCGATATTTATTTCTACTGGTGATCTAACCAAATCATTGCACGACCCTTCAATTTTGTGCATGCAAACTTTACCTTGTATTCTCTCATAGTTTTCCATCCAAAAAACTTATTCATTTTATTCATCCAATCTATAAAATCCTATGGTTTTAAACTTTCTCCATAATCTGAAACATCAAATTTGATTACTTCATCCCTACATTATAAAGATCTAAACATCCTCTCTTTTATTGATGGTAGTTGTTCCTAGTTGTCCTCATCTTACAAAATTTCCTCTTCATGATCTATGTCATCCTCTACATCATCTTATGCTCTCCTTTGTGTTTAATTTGTAATGATCACAATTAATTGTTATGATTTTATTTATAGATCTTGCATAGTTTGGTTCATATGAGTGATTTCTCCTCATCCTTTCACCATCTCTTACACCTCTAAGATTCAAACTTGCTCTGATACTAAATAATGAACCTAAATATTATCAAGACAAAAAAATGCCAACATATAAATATTTTAAACTAATAACCTATATTGATTCATATTGAATCATTTAAATAATTAAAAACCATGCATAAATAATCCTCAAATTAGAATTGTAGTTGACATGCAAAATTCAAAACTCTAAAAAGCAATAAAACTTGTTATTTTTAGCAGCTACTATTTTTAGTATTTTTTGAATGCAAGCTTGCATAACTATAAAAATATCCAAAAAAAACTAAACACTAAAATTAACTTATTAGATGAATATCAACTGAAGTTCAATTTCAGATGCAAAAATATATAATTTTTAAAATAGAAAAATACCAAAAAATTTAGAAATTATAATTTTAGACCCTCAGATGGTAATGCATGGCCACCAAAAAATATAAAAAAATTACATAACTAGATAAGACAGGTTATGGCTACATAAAATTTTTTGATATGGTCATTTTGGAATGAATATGAGATCAAACAAAGCTATGGATTAAAATTTATGGCCTCTAAAAGTATGGCCTCTTTTTCTACATCATTCTCCTCTAGTTGAAAATACCTCATATCCTACCATTGGATGAAGAATGGAGCTTGATAAAACTATGAAGTATATAAGATAAACACATGTGCGAAGTGTATGATTTTGTATTTTATATAAGTTTTACATGTATTCGGCCTTGTAATCCTAATAGGGTATTTGGACAATATGAAGAGTCTTTCACTTTGTACCTTAGAAGGTTGGAATGTGAAAAGCTAATAAGATTGTAAAAGGCTATAAATAACACTTTGATGTAATAGATTCTGGTTTGATGTGTTGATATAAATTACTAGAATTATCCTAATATGGTTTTCCTTATCTTCTTTTTTGTATGGTGTATGCACAACTAGTAATCTATTTTACTTTATTATATAATATGATTCCATACTAGTTATGGTTTCAATTTTGTGTATATCTAATTCATCTTGATATTCAGTCTATTTAAAAACATCATATATGGTTCATACTATTTATGTCTCTTTGACACTTTGTTATACTCTCTACTATGAAAGCTATCCCTGTAATTGGCATGTTCAAGTGGAATTCTAGTAACCTTTGCTAACAATGGTGAAGTGAGCATGGAATATAATAGGATGAACTATGTTGAGATGGTTGCCAGGGTTGAGAGATGTATAAATATGGATTGATGAGAGGATCATGAATTTTGTAAATGAAGAATCATGAAGGGTCCAAAAACTATAGAGGCTATTGTCCAAGAACACCTTTATGGAAAAATCTATGAAAAATTCTAGTGCAAATTTCTTGGATTATTAACTGCATGGTTATCCAAACTAGAATACTATTATTTTAGTCTAAGGAGAACATAATTTATAATTTGTACTAAGTATAAACTATAAATACTACACAACCTAGATACCTATTGGTCTCGAGTAGTAGATTACTAGACGAAGACTACGATCGATGTCTATATCATAGAGTTTGTAGTAAAAGGATATGTAGCTTTTAATACTGCACAAGACCCATTTTTCTAGGGAATTATATGGAAATGTTTGTAGTGAATACCTTTGTTGATCAAGATGTTGGTTATAGAAAAGGCCATGGTGCCTACTCTAGCCAACATAGAGTAGTTACTTCAGGCACCATGGGGTGTGTGTGAGAGAAAGTGGATGACAAATCACTAAGTAAGAGGAACTTGAAACTGATCCTAGAAGATGGAAAGCAAAAATTCTTAGAGAAAAATTAAAGTTATGGGACTAGAAAGAGAGTTAAGACATCAAATAATATGGAATAAGACAAATGAGCTTGAAGTAACTACGAGTAGGACTAAGAGTAAAGAAGAAGTTTCTAGAGCTAGAGATATAAAAGGAAAAGATGCTACAGAAGAAAGGTTGTTGAGAGAAGATACTGAAATAGAAGGGCATGTGTAATATGATAAAGGGTTTGATGAGAAAGAGGATGTTGAAAGTGGAGATATGAGGTAGATTAATTAGGGATTAAAGGTAGATTTTAGTTAAGTGAGGGTTTTTTTACTAGACTCAAGAAGGAAAGTTCTTAGGAGAGTGTTAAATTTGAAGATAGTAATATTAAAGGTTAAAGTTTGAAATAATAATAATTTAGAAATAAGCATCATTCATTTCAAGGGTATGTATCCCCCAAGCCCAATTTATTTATAGAAGGCATAAAAATATAGAGAGAAGATGATTCAGGTTGGTTTTATTCTTTTAACAAGTTTAGAAGGCTCAGTGTAGCAACCAAGTAGGAATTAGAAATAAATAAGCTACATGAATTAGTATTTTTTTTACTCTTGAAAAGAGTAGTGCGAAGTAGCCTATAGTTGCAATAACCACTACATAGTCACTTAGTAGTGCAACGACTAGTGCGTAAATGCCACCAGTCATAGTTACCAGTATTTAGACATAAATAACAAAAATTATAAACCTAATAACTATGGCACTTCATTAAAGTATGTTTGTACCTTTAATTCCATATGATGGATCTTTAAATCTTGAATAATACTTGGTAACCTATGATATGAAATGGGTTGTAAAAGGGGTAACATCAGATGATGTGAAGAAATGTGAATTAGTAGGTGCTTTGAGAGGATTTGATTTGGAGTTTATTTGAAAAATAAATGTCAATACCCTAGATTTAATGAAATTTAAAGATTTGATGATAGTAGAATTCAAAGAAAAAAAATGTTCCAGTCAAGCAATTTAGGATCTAAAATAAATTTGGCAAAAATCAAGAGAAATGGTTGGAGATATGATTGTAGGTTCTTTGATATGATGAATAAAATTGATTTTATTAAATAAGATAAAGATAAAAATGTTCCTATAGTAATTAAAACCAAGAATAAGGTTTGTTATTATGCAAACAAGTTCTTCATTAAGGTTGATGTTCCATCTGTTTCCATCAGAGTTGAACATATAGAAGACTATGTAGATCTTCCATTAGTAGGATCAAAAGTAGAATCAAAGTCATATTCTATTATGATGAGGATGAACAAGATGTATGAAAATGATAATCCTAAATTTATATTATGGTACATAGAATGTGGTCACAAGGGGCATCATCAGAATGACTGCCCAATAATTAAAATATATTTTTTTGAAATTTGTAAGGTAGTTGGACATACTACATCCAAGTGCCATCTCCTCCAAAAATATATCCAAAAGTCACACAACATATATTATAATTTTTGAAAATATAAAAATCATAATGAGATAAGTTTCCAAGCATTGTAGGAGTTAAACAAAGATATAACAAAGAATGTCTTCATAGTTGTGGTCCAACAAATACCCACTATGAAGCAAGCAATTCTAGGACTAGATGTGGAGATGGAAAATGTGACTCAAGGTAGTCAAGGATGGGTGATTTTATTTCCACAATATTAGATGCCTTCATCACCACAATAACAACCACATGGTCTAGCAAGATATAATAATACATAATCTCCCTTGTATACATATTCTAGTCATTATACACAACCATGGAACAAAACAAATGTGCAAAAATAAGCAACTTGGACTCCAACTTCCCCTCAACATTAGTATGGGGATATGATGTGCAGATGAACTAATAGGGAGGATATAATAGACAATGATCCCAATGGTGGGGATATCAAAAAAATAGAGGAGGCTATAAATGAGAATATAGGGGTGGATATCATGGCAGATATCAAGGAGGTCACAATAATGATAATCGAGAAACTTGACCTCCCATGTAATGTTATCTATGTGGATCATATAATCATTATGAAAGGAACTATCCCACAAATCCTAAAAAATAAGCATGGTTGAAGGTTAACATCAAATGGAAGATTGCTTTATTCTAGAAAACAAAGAAAGGAGAAGCTAGTGTGTAATGTAAACATGATTAATGTGAAACCAAAGGAAAATGCATTTGTACAATCCGTTACTAGGAAACAAATATTTGAGAAAATATTATTTCCCTTAGAAATGCCTCAGGATCAAGGTATTAGAAAATTTTATCAGGATAACTATCCTAACCCTACAACATAAAAGAATTTCATATATCAAGTTGTGTAGGTATTACAATAAATATAATAAAAACTATTTTTTGATGATGATAACACTACTATGGATGATTCAAGTATGGGTAAATTAATCATATAATGTGATAAGAAGGCATTGTGACCACTTTGATGGATTTGATAAAACTACTCAACACATTGCATAATGATAATATATCCTAGAACATCACAAACCTCCTACACAATCTCCCAAAGTGTGCACATAAAGGAAAAATAAGGGCCAATAAAGTAGTTTGGTATGTCAAGACCAAAAAGCCTTGGGATGTGGATTCACAAATGGATATTGAGTTAACTGGATACAAAATCCCAAATGCATTATATGATTTTAGAAGTATAGTCAATATGATTCCTCATTTAACATGGGAAGCCATTGTTCGATTAAGTTTGAGCTACAGTCTACTAACATTAAGCTTAGATAACTATGTCATAGTTAAACCCATTGGATGACTAGAATATGTTGAAATTAAAATGGTTAAACTAAGCTTGCAAGGGGATTTTGAGTTCATTGACATAAAGACAATATAAATCCATTACCTTGCCTTAATCAGTTGAAATGGGCCTACGATGGCCAAATGACTATTAACACTAAGCACAATCAGTTAGAAGTGCATCATAAAGATAAAATAGTAGTCATACCTTTAAATAAATATGAACAAAAGCCTTATATCATTCCTAAAAAGCCAGAGTCTCCTTATGCTTATGGGGACAATAGTTGGTTTAAAGTTGTGATAGATGAAAGACAAACTAGGGTGTACACTGTAGAATGTCAAAAGTGGAAACCCAGTATTCCACAGTAAGAATAACTACTAGTATTCAAACTGGTTATAACAAAGTCATCGGTTAGACATATTCAAATTGAAGAATGTGTTTCTCCTTCAGTTTTTTCATTAGTAAGATATGAGGTAAATTTTTTGTATAATAATAATGCAACTATGATGGATTACACCGAACCCACCCCTGAAGGAATTCTAATTTAGGGATTTACATCATCCATAAGTGGATACTCGGACACACACCTCTTGAATTGGTCATATAAAGATCATGAGTTGTGACCTTTATGCATGGTGTTCACTGCAGAAAGCCAAATACCTTAATGTTTTGTGACAAATTATCTCAATCCATTCATATTGAGGCTTGAACATCATATAACATAGGTGGAACAATGAGTTAACACACTCAGTTATGTGCTAAAAGGAATTGGTATGACATGGTGGGTTGTGTATATAAACTCAAAGATGCATGTGAAATCTTGTGTGCAAGGTTTCAGTTACCAGATAGTATTAAATTAAACTAGCCCCTATTTCAAGAGAATCAATGTCCTAAACTACACATTCATCAATGCATAGACATATGGACTACACAAAGAGTATATCCTTGATATTGGGTGCACATATTTAGTCATACCTTTTCACCTCTTCCAATAGCTTGATGCATGCATCAAGAGCATAGAAAGGAAACTAAACACTTGGAAAAAATTCAATAGGATTTCATTCAAAATTTTGTGTTTGAAGATTATAATACACTAGTACATAATGCCTTGTAAAAGATTAAATATTTTTTATGGCATGGATACACAGAGGATTTAATTTTTTTTGTTTAATCATCTTCTCATCTTGAAGTTGTGTATGACTTAGATATTACACTGTATAATTACAAAGCTAACCAAAAATAACAACTCTAGGTTTAGTCATGTAATAGAATAAATAATGATTTGATAGAATCCAGTGACAATGATAGTGATGGCAATCTTGATTTAGAAGGGTTATTTGAATTGCAACATGAAGAGGAGTCAAAACTAGTGAAAAGCACAAAGCAAGTAGAAGAGATAAATTGCACAATATTGACATTCTACAATGTGAAGGAAAACACATTTTTGAAGATACTATACCTAGTGGATTAGATAAGATATATCAATTACTGTTATAGAGTATTCAAGGAAATGTTAGCACAAAAGTGACCCCTAAGTTTACAATAGTGGGAGATTAATGGAGACAAGATTAGATTTTGGAAGCTCTGTATCAACTAAGAGATTTTCAAGATGTGTTTCAAATTAAATTCTCAGAGTTAAAAGGCATAGATCCATCTTTGGTAAAAATGCATATCAAGTTAAAAGAATCTATGCACCTTATTAAGAAGTGACCCTACAAGCTCAATCCTAATATGAAAACTAAAGTAAAGACTAAACTGGATTGAATTTAAGAAGCTAGAATTATTTATCTAGTTGGAAAGATATAATGGGTGAGTCCCATGGTGGCACAACCTAAGAAGACATGAGAAATACATATGTGTGGATATTACCTCTCACTCAATGACACTTGTGTCAATGATCCATTGCCTATCCATTTTCCTGATGAAGTGCTTGGATATGTGGCTGGACATGAGGTATATTCCTTTATAAATGATTTTAGTGGGTATATACAAATTCTAATTGCTAAAGAGGATCAGGCAAAGAACACCTTCACTACTTAAAGGGGATCATTTGCATTCACAGTAATACCATTTAGTTTAAAGATTGCACTTTCTATATTTTCTAGAGTTGTGGTCAATGCATTCAAATATTTCATTCATGATTTCTTGAAAGTATATCTAGATGATTTTTCAGTCTTCTCTCTATTTAAATAACACTTTTCAAAGCTAAGATTGATGCTAGAGCGATGTCAAGCTTTGCATATTGCCTTAAATTTAAATAAGTGTCTATTATTTACAACTTTTGGTGTCTTTCTAAGTCATGTTGTGTATGATGATAGAATTTTGATCGATCCAAATAAAATTGATGTTATAGTAGGAATGACACCTATCACCAACTCAACTGAAGTGTACACCTTTCTAGGTCATACTAGATACTATAGGAAGTTTATAAAAAGATATACAACTATATCAACATCCATGGAGAAGCTAATGCATAAGGATGCCAAATTTGAATGGACACCAAAGTGTCAAACAACATTCATTTAGTTAAATCATAGGTTGGTCACAAAACCCATCTTGGTATTTCCTATTTGGAAGAAGCCATTCCACATACATGTGGATGCTTCATGCACTATAATAGGAGTTATCTTAGCATAGCCAAGCGAAGGCATGTTAGACCACTCAATACATTTTTCTAGTATAAAAATATTAGTTTTAGAAAATAATTACACAACCATAGAAAGAGAATCATGATCCAAGGTGTTTACATTACAAAATTTTAGGCATTACTTATTGGCTATTCCTTTTGAGTTATTCATAGACCACTAAGTATTGTAATACCTAGTTAATAAACCAATGTTAGGAGGATGGATATCAATGTGATTGATGCTATTTTAGGAATTTTATGTTTGCATTAATGTTGATCTAGGATGGGAGAATGTGGGACTTGATCATCTAAGCTGACTTTATAATGGGGAGTAACTAGAGGAACTCAAAGATGAATCCCTTGATGTACATTTACTTAGGACTATTGAAGTTCCTAATAAATGAAGGACATTGCAAATTTTTTAGAACAAGTAAATTTTTTTGAAAATTATATAGATAAGGACAGGAAATATATGATTAACATAGATATACCATATAGTCATATTCATGGATTCTTGTATAAACTTGGTAAAGATAATGTACTATGCAGGGTAGCTCTAGAGCATGAACAACCACAATGATTCAATAAGGTCACCAAGGGATTACATGAGTTCAATTCATAGGAGAATCCACTAATAGTAAAATAATTCAAAGTGGGTTGTGATGGTGTACACTATTTTAAGATATGCATAGAGTTTCTAAACATTTCGACACATGTCAAAGAATGAACAAGCCTAGCTAGTGAGATGAAATGCCTTTGGTACCTATGATTGTCAAATAAACTTTTGAATAATGGGGGATTTATTTTGTTATAATTATAAATCCCTCAAGTAAGCATATTCATTCCAGATACATTATCATTGTGATTGACTATTTCATGAAATGGGTGAAAACTTTTGGTGCTCTAAGTTGTGGTTAGAAATATGCTACCGAATTTTTATATGAAAACATTATCACAAGGTTTGAATGTCTAGTCAATATGGCAAGTGATAGAGGCACAAACTTCCTTAATAATACTATTAAGACTCTCATGAAATATTTCATGATATCACACCATAAAAGCATGGATTACCATATGCAGGCCAATGGACAGGCAAAAGCATCTAATGAAGTTTTGGGCAATATGTTAACAAAAATTTGAAATGTTCAAAGAGATGATTGGGAGGATTGAATTCCTATAATTATATGGGACTATCTCACACATTATAAAATATCTATTAGGTTCACTCCTTTCCAATTGGTATATGGCCTTGAGGCAGTAATCCCTATGGAATGTATTGTGCATAGTATATGTATTATGATGATGAGATTAGGAGACTAGAACTCATTAAGGGAATGATTGATGGTTTTCACCAAGATGGAATAAATAATATTAAGAGCTTAGTGGATACAATGGATAATAAAATAAATCAAAAATAATGACATGATCATAACTTGTAATCTAAGTAATTTTACTTGGACTAAATAATATTGCTTTATGAGAGCAGATTTAAAGCATTTCTTTAAATGCTATGCATAAAATAGAAAGGAACCTAGATTATTCATAAAGTATCACCATAGTGTAATATTGACCAAATTTTGACCCCAAGTCAAAATAGGTCAACCCCTCTAAATTTAAACTTTTATATGATTGTTATATTGTCTTTTCATGGTCTACAATGGTCCTGAAGAGTTCTATGTTGTCATATATGTCCTTGTCTGGATTTATCCAAGTTATGGTCTTATGTTCAATTGTTTAGTCCTATGGTCAAGTATTATTTATTGCATGATCAAAATTGGTCAAAGGTATGATATAGTCTAGGGTCATTTTAAAAGGTTATTTGGATGTCATTTGTATCATATTCTAACCTTTGTTTGGATCCTATATGTGAAAAATCACATTTTGTTCCATGAAGAAGAGTTAGATGTGAAACCTCAAGGAGAAAACATTAAAAGAATATTAAAAACACCCATGGTGTCAGAAATATGTCAGGGAAGGTTTATAACTAGTGAGGGTCTAAGATAATCTACATTTCAACTCCTAATATTGGTAAAAGGACAGTTTTCAAGCACTTGTATGGATTTCCAATACCAATTTTTAGTTTCAAAGAGTTTATAAGTGTCTCTTGGGACCCATCAGACCATTTTACATCTCTAGACCAAGTTTTAGTTTGAACTAACACTCCAAACTATTTTTCTCCTTCATTTCTACCTTCAGAAGCTTAGGAAGAAGCTTAGGAAGGCAAATTTGAAGTGGATGATATTACTAGGAGAGAGATTTAGGAGCTAAAATTTTGGCCATTTTTAGGGGTCATAATTAGCTTCAAATTAGTGTAATTTTTTTTCATATTAGTGGCTTCTTATTAATGAACAATCATTAAGAGTGATAGTAGGTCACTATGGCTTATGCATCTGAGAGGGGTCTATTCTTGAACCTATTTATATAGATCATAAATGGATGGAGAGGAATGATTTTTAGAATATTTTTTAGAGGTATTTAATCTAATTTTCATGGTGTTTTTATCAATTTAATCATCTTCATGAGGTACTTTCACTTGGATGAAGGATGTTTCAGTGTACAAGTTATTTCAGACAATCCTGAAGCAAGTTCCTATTTCCTATTCATGGTGATCATTATAAAACCTATTTGATTATTCATTGATCATTGAAGACCCATAATTTTCATGGAGTTCATGTTCTACTTGTATGAAATGTGTTTCTTGTTCATATTTTCATGTTTTGCTCTGTGGGAGACATAGTCTATGTTTGAACAGTTCGATGGAGGTTTGATTGTCAATCTTGGATCAATTACTAGAAATTTACCATGGTTTGAAGTTATTGGTATCATATTTCACCATTTAAAGTGAATAAAATTAGAGAAAAGAGCTCATATACATAATTTTAATGAAGAGTCATAGTTTTTTCAATTTTATAGATTGTAGAGAATTTTGAGGATGCTCAGAACCCTAAAAGGAGATTGATACATATCCTCATACCTTAATGTAACTATTGGTCTTGATTTTTCCATCATCAATTTGACTTATCCATTACCATGCTCCAAGTCCCTACACACAAAACTTATACATATATGGTTGACTATACTTATAGGTCCATATAAGCTGTTAGTTTGAGTTGAAGATGACATGCATGGTATTGAGATTTGTGATACATTGAGAAGTGTATAATAGGTATTAACTTTCTTGATAGACTTGATAGGCTCAGACACCCAAGAGATGTCTTTGTAGATCTAAACTATCCAATAGTGACCTACAATCCTTTGGCCTTTAGGTCCTCATTTGGACCAAGATCAATATTCAACCAACTCAAAGGAGTCTCATATAGAGGATTCAACCTCAAGGTATATGAAGACACTGACATGACTCATCAAAAAACACCTAGGAAATACTAGGGCACTTAGAAAGCCAATGGTGATCAAAGAACTAAATACATAGTCAAATAAGCATCTATAAAACTTATACATATAATATATGGAAGCAAGCAAAAAGTAATTTTGGATACACTTTTAGGGTGTTAGAAGACCATGTGATATAATTAAATGAATATTTTCAAGAACTTTAATTCTCTGAAATCATCTTGACATAATGAAAATACTAGTTTCCAAGTGATAGAATCTAAATGTATAAGGATCAATGAAGGTTGACCTACAGGCAGAATGTAAAGTTAACATGAATGACTTCAAGTGTAAATGATACTAATTGATGTGAGAAGGTATGTTGAATGTTTGAAACTTATGACAGACCCCCCATAACCTCCAAGGTCAAGTGATGTAAGTGATCAATCCAAGAAACAATTGAGTATGCAAAGTTTAACTTGATAACACCTATAGTCATCCACTCACAAACCTACTAGTTAAGATGGAAAAATATCCTTAGTAATACAAGAGCCAAGATATACTATAAGGTGTAATATTATGGACATGTTGTCTAATTCATGATAATTCCTAGCCTACTCTCAAGGTTAATGAAGTTGAGTTAAAATGTTAGATCTATCTAGGTCTATCAAGCTTAAAGAAATTATAACAAAAGAGAATGGAGTTATAGAAGGGTGAAACCTTATGGAGAGGATTGGGAAGAGTTTAGAATGAGTCCCTAGAGTTTATAACTAGAATGGATTCCATATTGATTTCATCCATAGTGAAGATCCACTCACAAGCAAAGACCATTTTCAAGACCTAATGCACAGTCTAGCAGTCCTAAAAGGCCACCTACATGCCTATTAGAGGGTCAATTCACTACAAGATTGATAAAAGAGGGAGATTAGTATTGAAACTGATTTTGAGCCCAATTTAATATCTCAAAGAAGTTTATAGCCATGGAGAAGATCACTGTGTAAGAGTGAGGTTCAAAACACCACTAACACAGTCAAGGATCATGATTAACACCTATAAGTGACTGTATGAAGAGAACATAGGTTGGTTCAAACCTAAATAAAAATATCATAGGTGTTAGGAGATGATGTAACTCAAATGTTATTCTTAAATTGTGTTCATGAACTTTGAGGAGGCTAATTGTTAGGATCTTATAGATACAATTGATTACTTTTGTGTAAGCAACTAAACACGAAATTAAACCAAAATAATAAGTAACTAGAAATCAGAATCAACAAAGAATAAGAGATACAAGAAACAATGAAAACTTGTATTAAACTCTTCCAGAAGGAAATACAATTGAAGAAACCTCTCTTTCTTCCACACCTCTCAGATGTATAGATCTCTTTCCTTCAAGAGTTCTCTCTCACAATTACAAACACAATTCAGCTACTTGAATTTATTCACCCTTTTTCTCATACATATCTACAAGCTATGAAGATCTATCCCTATTATATAGAATTAGGGATCATGAGCTATGCATTCTCCACCATTAGATACACCTCTTAATCAAAGGTTCAAATCAGTCCTACCAAAAATAGAAATGCGGACTTACAACTAACAGTTAAACTTTCCATGCAAACATTCTGTTCATCCCATGAAAATAGACTTCTGGAATGCACATGTGACCGACGTCAGTCCCTATTAGTTTGCACATGACCGATGTCGGCCAATCCATAACCAACGTTGGTAGCCTCCAGTCGATCCCTGACTGACGTTGGTGACTGTGTAAATATAACAACCTTGCAATTTGCTCATTGGTGAAGCTTTTAGCTCCACAAATCAACAATCTCCCACTTGGAGATAAACAACTGCACATATACCTGTATAGCAACATCTTCTAGCTTGTTTCTCCATCTTCAAGCTCAATCTTGAAGACCAACAAAAGTTGAATGAAGATTCAACTTCTCCTTTGTTATCGGCTTTGTTAACATATTAGCAGGGTTCTTATCTATATGGATCTTTTCCAGCTTCAACTCACCATCCTCCAATACCTATCTAATGAAGTGGTACCTAAGCTGTATATGTTTGGTTCTTGAATGAAAGGCTGAATTCTTTGCCAAATGAATTGCACTTTGACTATCACTGTACAATCTGTAACTCTCTTGATCCTTTCCCAACTCTTCCATGAACTGTGTCATCCATATCATTTCTTTGCTAGCCTTTGTGACTGCAATGTATTCTGTCTCTGTAGTAGACAAGGCAACAACCTTCTGCAACTTTGAAATCCAGCTAACTGCTGTTCCACCAATAGTGAAAACATATCCTGTGGTGCTTCTCCTGCCATCCAAGTCACCTGCCATATCCGCATCTACATACCCATGTAGAGAAGTGTTTGACCCTCCATAGCATAAATGCCTACTGCTGGTCCCTCTCAGATATTTGAGAATCCATTGAACTACTTTCCAGTGTTCCTTTCCTAGATTGGCCATAAACTTACTGATAACTCCCACTGTTTGGGCAATATCAGGCCTAGTACATACCATTGCATACATCAAGCTCCCAAATACTGAAGCATATGGAACTCTACTCATGTACTCCACCTCATCATGTGATTTAGGACACTGTTCTTTGCTCAAATTGAAGTGTCCAGCCATAGGTGTGCTTACCAGTTTTGCATCTTGCATATTGAACCTCTCCAACACCTTGTTCACATAATCCTCTTGAGACAAAATCAAACTGTGATTTTTTTTGTCTCTCTTAATTCTCATGCCAAGGATTTTATTTGCTGCTCCTAAATCCTTCATGGTAAATGTGTGAGCTAATTTTACCTTAAGCTCAGTAATATCCTGCATGTGTGAACCTGCAACAAGCATATCATCTACATACAGTAGCAGGATAATATATCTACCATTATCCAATCTTTTAAAATAAACACAATGGTCAGATTGACATCTACTAAAGCTATGCTCAGTCATAAACCTGTCAAACCTCAAATACCATTGTCTAGGAGCTTGCTTAAGACCATATAAGCTTTTCTTCAACCTGCACACAAGCTTCTCCTTACCTTTGAACTCAAACCCTTCCGGTTGTTCCATATATATTTCTTCATCCAAATCTCCATGAAGAAATGCTGTCTTAACATCAAGCTACTCAAGATGCAAATCCTCAATAGCAACTAAAGACAATACAGTCCGAATAGAAGTCATTTTTACTATATGAGAAAAAATTTCACCAAAATCAATCCCTGGTTTCTGTGCAAATCCCTTTACTACCAACCTGGCCTTATGTCTCATATGTCCATTCTCACCTTCCTTTAGCCTATAAACCCATTTGTTTTTTAGTGTTTTCTTTTTTGCTGGAAATTCTACCAAATCCCATGTTTGGTTCTCTTTCAAGGAATCAATTTCCTCACGCATGCCAAGCTCCCACTATTTTCGAGTTTCTACCTGCATTGCTTCATCAAAACTCTCTGATTCTCCACTATCAGTGAGACATAAGTAGAATAATGAAGGGGAATAATGAATTAGAGGTTTACTTACCCTTTCTGACCTCCTCCTGGGCATTTGAGACTCATTCACTGCTTGCTGTCTGCCCAAATTCTCTGTCAGTGACCAATCTCGGTCATCTCCAGGTCTATTCTTGATCGACGTCAGTTCCACCAAACCAACGTCAGTTCCTTTCTGACCGATGTTGGTCATTATCTAGCCAACATCAGTTCTTGTATGACTGACATCGGTGTCTATGTTTTCTTGAGTGTGGAAATTCTTTCTCATGAGCTCATTTTGGATCATCACCTCGTCTAATTCAACATTGCCCTGCTCAGAATTCTTTAGCTTCTTGAGCTAATCACTGTACATCACCTTCTCATTGAAAACAACATCACAACTTCTAATAATTTTGTTAGTTCCTAGATTCCACAACCAGAATCCGAAATCTCCAGAGCCATAACCAATAAAAGTGCACCTCATAGACTTAGCATCTAGCTTCTTTCTATTTTCTTTATCAATGTGCAAAAGAGCTTCAGAACCAAAAACACTGAGAAATGAAAGATCTACCTTTTTACCTGTCCAAGCCTCTTTTAGAATTCCACCATCCAGAGCAGTAGAGGGTCCTCTGTTAATCAGGTAAACTGTAGTGTCTACAGCTTCTACCCAAAATTGTAAGGGCAAACCAGCATGCAACCTCATACTCCGTGCACGCTCCAATATTGTTCTATTCATCCTTTTAGCAACTCCATTTTGCTAAGGTGTCCTTGGAACCATCCTTTCCCTATGTATTCCACTCATAGAATAGTAACTTTTGAATTTATTGCTGTAGTACTCACCACCATTGTCAGATCTAAGGCACTTCAATCTCAAACCTGTTTCATTCTCAACCAAAGCTTTCCATTTCTTAAATGTGTCAAAAACATTAGATTTCTTCTTTATGCAATAAATCCATACCTTTTTTGTAGCATCATCAATGAAAGTAACATAATACTGTGATCCTCCAATAGAAGCTACCTGAGCTGGTCCCCACACGTCTGTGTGAACAAGCTCCAACTTGTGCTTCTTCTTTGTTGACCCAGTTTTGAGAAATCTCACTCTCTTCTATTTTCCAAAAATACAATGCTCACAGAAATCTAGATCTATGCTTTTCAAATCTAAAAGCTTACCTTTTGACTTAAGAACAGTCATTCCCTTCTCACTCATGTGACCAAGCCTATAGTGCCACAACTTTGCATCTACATCTGAAGTAGATAATATAGAAGGAGAATAATCAGTAATACAATTACATAAATAGAGAGTACCTACTCTCTTACCTCTGGCTAATACAAGTGCACCCTTGGAAACCTTCCAAGATTCAGCTGTGAGAGTTACTGTGCAACCCTCATCCCCCAAATTTCCTGCAGAAATCAGATTCCTCTTCAGGATGGGTACATGTATGACATCTTTCAACACCCATGTGTTGCCATTCTGCAATTTTAGCTACACTTTTCCTTTGCCAACAGTTTTACAAGGCTCATCATCCCCTAAATAGACTTTTCCAAAATCTCCCTGGACATAATCATTGAGAAATTCTCTATTTGGGGTTGCATGGAAAGAGGCACCAGAATCTACAACCCAAGATTCTATTCTAGTATCCAAAGAAAGTGTAAAAGCATCTTGTGCAACAATACCTACAACTTTTGCTTCTTCATTACCTTCATGCTGATTTTCTTCTTTAACTGGAAACCAACAATCTTTCTTTGCATGCCCTATCTTTCCACAATTCCAGTAGGTTATTTTTCTTCCATATCTGGATTTGGATCTACTTCTCATCTTTGACTTAGACCTTGATCTCCCTTGCTTGTGCTTCTCTTTTTGCCTTCCCCTGCTTTCAATACTTAAAGCATTACCTGATGTTTCCCCTATGCTTTTCTTGCGAGTTTCTTCATTCAATATTACACTAACAACATCATCTACTTTCAAGATATTTGTAGCAGATGCAATATTACTAACTGCCATTACCAAGCTATGCCAACTTTTAGGTAAACAACATAAAATTAAGAGAGCCTTAATTTCATCATCAAAAACTATTTTGACTAAATTTAACTGATTTAATATTGCATGGAAATCATTAAGATGAGTAAATACCGATCCACCTTCCTGCATTTTCAAATTAAATAATTGCTTCATAAGATATACCTTATTTGAAGCTGAGGGATTTTCATATAAATTTTCCAAAGTATCCATTAACTCTACCATTTTCTTTACCTATGATAAGTTGGAAATCACAGAAGATGCCAGACTTAACCTTATAGATCCCAGAGCCTTTCTATTAAGAACATTCCATTCTTCATCTTGCATATCTGTGGGCTTGCTTGAAACTCCACCCAATGGTAAGTACAAATCTTTCTGATACAGATAATCTTCTATCTGCATCCTCCATAATTGATAATTCTTGCCGTTAAACTTCTCCATTCTTAGCTTACTTTCTTCTACCATTGCTTTACTCCCACTCAATAAGAAACTCTTGTGAGTGACCTGTAATCAACACACACTAACCTGATCTGATACAACTTGTTAGTGAACCCAAGCTCTGATACCACTTAGGATCTTATAGATACAATTGATTACTTTTATGTAAGCAACTAAACACGAAATTAAACTAGAATAATAAGTAACTAGAAATCAGAATTAGCAAAGAATAAGAGATACAAGAAACAACGAAAACTTGTATTAAATTCTTCCAGAAGGAAATACAATTGAAAAAACCTCTCTTTCTTCCACACCTCTCAGATGTACACATCTCTTTCCTTCAAGAGTTCTCTCTCACAATTACAAACACAATTCAGCTACTTGAATTGATTCACCCTTTTTCTCATACATATCTACAAGCTATGAAGATCTATCCCTATTATATAGAATTAGGGATCATGAGCTATGCATTCTCCACCATTAGATACACCTCTTAATCAAAGGTTTAAATCAGTCCTGCCAAAAATAGAAATGTGGACTTACAACTAACAGTTAAACTTTCCATGCAAACATTCTATTCATCCCATGAAAATAGACTTCTGGAATGTACAGGTGACTGACATCAGTCCCTGTCAGTCTGCACATGACTGACGTAAGCCGATCCATAACCAACATCGATAGCCTCCAATCGATCCCTGACTGATGTTGTTGACTGTGTAAATACAACAACCTTGAAATTTTCTCATTGGTGAAGCTTTTAGCTCCACAACTCAACACTAATGATGTGAAAATGAGGTCTTGAGACTCCTAACATAGTCAATACCCTAGGAGGCTACCTACAATCATACATTAGTGTCGGTTCCTTATTCAAGGTTAAGAGAATAGAGTAGGGGTATTTGAGAGGAGAGGATTTTTAACCTAGATAAGAACTTAATTTAGGGACAAGAGTATTGAAAATGTTAGTAATGCCATGAAGGAGAGACCTATATAGTCAGATCACAGTCAAGACCTTTTCAAAGTACCTATAGGCCTATTTAGGAGTTAAATTTTTTTAAAGTTAGGAAAATTTGATAGTGATTTGTTTTAAGAGGATATTAAGACTAATTGAAACCCTAAAAAATGTTCATGAAGATTGGAGAGGTTAGTGATGCAAGGGTGAAGGCCCTAAACACACAATCAAAAGTTTGTAGACACCTACAAATTTGTACAATATTGTGTATAAAGTGAGCAAATATAAGTGGTTTAAGAGAAAGGAAGAGTTATTTGAGATAAAAATGAGCTAATTTAGACTCTATCCATGTTAAAGGACCATTTAAAATGTTAGGAGTTGATAAATTTGTCTAAAAGATCAAAACACAGTCTATTAAAACCAAACAATCACACACATGCTAGAAAACCTAGTTTGTCTTGAGGAATTTGAGTTTTAAGGGCTCTAGAAGAATGATCAAGGTCTAAAATTTGGTAAATAGTATGGTCATGACTTTAAAAATACTTCCATGATCTCCTTGAGGTTTGAAAAATAGTGTAAGTACTCACTGTTTTGTCTTAGACCTTTCCCACTCCTTGGGCAAAGGGCAACCATGAGACCTAAGAGATATTCTTGGACTCAAAGCATGAATAAATCATTATATAACTCATTGAGGGACTTTTATGGAATGAATAATAATATCAAAGGTTTACATACACTTCCTAGATGGAAAAACACTCATGTTTCCATCCAAAATCCCTTGAGGGATAACAAGAGCAAGGTAGGTCTTAAACCCCAAATAACCTGATCAATGTACCAGTTGCATATAGAGGGGTAATGGGGAATTATATAAAATTTATAATAATGTAAATATATTTTATAGATGTGTATAATACTCTAAAAATAGTGGGATTGAATTTAAATACCCATAACTCAATGTAGATCTCTCTCGAAGCCCAAGAATGCTAAGTAAGCCCTTCGAAGAGAAACTTTAGATGCTCATACCATTTCTCACACTTTGTATGGGAGTTTGATAATTTTTGAATAGTTTAAAGGTTCTATAAATAAGGTTTTACAATTATAATTAGGTCATTAAATGATCTTTTCTTTATGAACAATCATTAAGACCCAAGACAGGTCTAAAACCTATCTTAAACCATGATAGTGACCAGTCATGGGAAAAAGAGTTAAAAAGCATATATGATGAAATATTTTTATCCTAAAACATCTTGGATGTTGTTTATGACTCCAAGGAGGTTACTCCCATGTACTTCACTTGTACAGACTACCCAAATTACCCTATTTTTTTTCATGTTTTTAGTGTTTTGTAGGTGTTCTGAGAAGGGGAAAGCTTCTAAATCATGGGATGAGGTCCTTTAGGAGTTGATATAGATATTAAAATATAAAAAATTACATAGTATATCTTATATATATTCAAACCAAGCCCATTTTTCAAGGTAGTCTCAGACAGGCTCAAAATGAGACTAGGTTTTAAGGCCATTTCTTTGTTTGCATACTTCCACAGGGTCTCAAAACCCTAAAATTGACATGGATGTGGCTGATGGAATAGGAAAAGTGAATCAAATTATTTTGGGTTATTTAAATGTGTGGCATAAGTTTGAATAAATAAAATAGGGAACAAAGCAATGAGGTCTATTTGAGGCCTAATTCAAGAGAGAGAAAGGTAGAAAAAATGTGTTTCCACTTAGATTTTGAAGATGAAATTTGAGGTGGAAATATAAGGACATATATGTTAATATAATATACATTTATTTTATCAATATCATCTGTAAAACTCCCATAAAAGGAGATTTACAAGAAAAAAGGCTATAAGGAAATTAGGGCTATTGAATGCTTACAGAGCAAAATGAGTTTTTGGGAGTTGGTAAAAGAACAAAAATGGTTTGTTTCAGAATTGATAACATATTTTAATACCATTAATATATTTTTGATGATTTTGAAAAGACACACTTGAGTTGTAGTCCATTTAGACCAATCTAGGTATGGGAAATGGAGAGTTACAAGACACCTATGCATATAACTAATGAAATGGCAAGTCAGAGGAGTTTCCTAAGGCATATAATATATTAAATGAGTTTTTTTAGATAATTTTAAGGTGAATTCATGGTTTTAAGGTCCATTTGTCACTCTTTTCATGCAAATAAGGATAATTTCTAAGGAGCTAGTCAAGGTGTTAAGCAAGTTTGTAACTCCTATGCCACTTGGAAGGTTGGAAATACTTTAGGAGTGAGACACATGGACTTAGAGGTATATTATACTATATAATAACTCATTTTTTGGTTGTAACTATCAAATAAACTTTGTCAATATTATTCTACCACTCTTTTCTCTCTCTCTTCACCATTCTCTATATATTGAGCCACTTTTGGCTAAGTTTGTATCCTCCACTTGGGTATGGAAAAGCCCTACCCATTTGTTCTTCCTTTGATCAATAAAAAATATGATGTTTTAAGTCATTCTATGAATACATGCAATGATAAATATCTAAATGGTTGATCTCATCAAATATAGATGTATGTCACCTTATTTGTGTCCTATTTAACTTGCCTTATGTTTTTTGTTTCTATATTGTAGATTGTAGTTGGCACCATCATGGGTATCTTATTGGTTTTGAAGTGGAATTAGTCTTCCATATTATCCTTCAATGCCTTACCCTTATAAAAAAAATTGATGCAATAGGTCCAGTCTAGGATGTGTGTATGTTCATGTTATTTTATAGGTATTAGTGTATTATGAAATGTGTGGTAGTGGTTAACAAAGTTTGGTGCAT
The DNA here is from genome assembly GCA_037957365.1 of Torreya grandis. Taxonomy (NCBI): domain Eukaryota; kingdom Viridiplantae; phylum Streptophyta; class Pinopsida; order Cupressales; family Taxaceae; genus Torreya; species Torreya grandis. The sequence continues at coordinate 437,911 of JARHVA010001316.1, read as the reverse complement.
CAACACTATTATTATGTTTATTTAAATTATTTATACCAATTTTAAAATCAATAAATTAGTGAAAGTAAGTCTGAGTGATTCATCAAGGAGAGCTATCCCTTTAATCTAGAGGTTTACTCTCACTATAGACAACCCATAGGTCTAGGGGTAATCCTATGTTTCACAAAATTGGAAAAGTTTGAAAAACCTTCTCTTATGGTGAAAAATCTTGTGATACTAGTTATGGTACACCCAGTGGGACTAAGGTCCAAAAAGTGTAAGAATTTTTGGTGTGTTATTCTACCTATCATATTTGGGAATCATTAAACAAACACCAATAACAACTCCAAATTCAATCAACTAGTTATAGTAGCCCAATTACTTATTGTGAAAAGTATTTGAAAACATATTTTTTTCCTTTGACTCATGAAGTTGGGATGGCTGGGTATGAATATAAATTTTAATATACACCTCCTTATTATCATTGTCATGACTCATACCAGACATACAACCTTCTTTATCAACCTGGTTATGACCCCAACAATGTGATTCAATGGTCTTATCATTTTTTTTACCCTCATGAGTTGTATCAGTCATATGGTCAAACCATTTATACTCTACATGACTATGATGTTGCATATGAGCCACCTTCTCAAGATCAATATATCTCTAGTTGTCCCTCAAACCAATCCATTTCAATTTTTAAGAAAACTCACTTAGGCTATGAGAAATACATGTTAGACCTTCATACTGAAAGAGAACATGGTCAAGATATTCCTAGCCATCTCATTCATGACATGAGAGACTAATTGTAGCTATTGAAAGGATAATGGACAATTATTGAGAGAGAAAATTGGAAAATCCTCTCAAGTGAAATTTTGGATGTAAGTGTTCTCATTGGATGTAAGTGGTCTCATTCAAATCATAGAAGATATGTTGAAAATTCATGAAGGACAACAAGTTCAATTCCATTATCCCTATATGTCTTCTTACACTCCATTTCATCTCTCATACATGCCACCCATTCTTCCCCAAGAGAACTTTACATGTGAATCTCCAAATGTTTCAAGTCTTCCATGTGATCCTCAAACCTTACCTTATTGGAATTTAATCCAAGAGAGTATTCAAAAAGAAAAGGATATTGTTGTAGAACAACCCATTTATTCAAGACAACATTCCACTTCTCTTCCTCAAGGAAATCCCAAGGAGTCTTCCAAAATTACAAGATGGAATCAAGTAATAAAGTCTTGGAGTGGGCAAGATGAAATAAGTATAGATTGGGATGTTGAAGGGAAAGGGAAATATGAACCTATAAAAGTCTCTCCCACCCTTCCTCAAGAGATATCTTATACTCTATATTAACCTTATTATGATACTTATTCTCATGAGGCTACTAATCACCTTCAATAAAAGTTATTTCAATAGGATATAGATAGGAAAATCAAAGATTTAGAGTTGAAGATAAAAGGACTTGAAGAGAGCCAAGATCAAGATATCTAAAATAAATAAAAATTTGTGCCTAATCAAACCCCATTTAACTCTCCCCAAGAACCTATAGCTTATCCATCTTGGAGGTCTATCCAAGAGTGTATTTAAAACAAGAATGCGATTCTAATTGAGAAGGTGAAAGATCAACTTGAAGCTATTAAAGATCCTCAAGAAGGCTATGAGAAAGGTGAGGTGCTTATTGAAAAAAATGAAATGTCTATAGCCTAATTTAACATGCTTTACCTTTAAGAATTCCTTTAAGAATCTCCCATTTACAAAATCCCAAATTGAAATATTATTATCTCCATCCCAAATCCTATTAATGAGCCATCCACCACATCTCATACTCCCTCTCCAACCCATGAAATTGTTCACCACCCTCACACCTAATCCCTTATTTAAGGAGAACCCATCCTAAGGGAGAATAGTGAAGAAGACCAATCCAAGTTTGTATTTAATAAAGAATATGAATCAAGTGTCTATGATGAAGATTTCACTCTAAGGACTTCCCTTGGTGAAGACAAACATATATCCATCTCCTTGAGTGAATAAAAATAAGATCAATATCAGGTTGTAGCTACTAATGAAAGACTTGAACAAGACATGGAAGAAGAGATGTTTGAGGGAAATATCACATCAATTGAATTGGTTGAGACTTATGATCATGAACAATAGGTTGAATTTGAAAAAACAAAAGGATATGAAGATTATATTATTTATATGAAACAAGATGACTTATGGTAAGGATCCAATCAGATTAGTTATGAATTTGAGGCTCTTAAAAATACCACATCTCCTATTGGTCAAGTTGAAGACACTCTTTAATATGATTTACATTTTGAGGGTGTGTTTTAAAAATAAGATCCTATACCACCCAAACTTGTACAAGTTGCAACCAACCTTGAAGTTGAAGACTCTTCAAGAAATCAAGTTGAAGTTGACCAAGTGTTCAATGACCAAGAAGATAAGGTTTAAAAAGTTTTGGTTCTTGAAGTGAAAGGAAAAAAATATGATTGGTAGTAGCATATTTATCTACTCCAAGATCTTGAATGTATTTTCACATTTGAAGATCATGTTCACAAAGATATTTTTCAAGATGTCTTTATTGAGGATAATGATGAAGATTGGGTTGAGTATGCTAAGCTTCTTAAGGGGCTTGATGAGATTGCATAATTTGATGAGAAGTCTAATGACATTCAAGATGCCATAGAGGTCAAGGAATCATGCTTGGATGAAACACCATTGGACAAGGTTTTAGTTGAAGAGCCTCATGAGAAGATTGTGAAAGTGCAAGAAGAATTTAGCTTCATAGGTGACATGTTTGCAACTATCAACATTGCATTTGAAGACATGACAAGAAGGTTGGTAAGCATGAAGGAGTTTAATAAATAAATAAGGAGGATAAAAAGGTAACTTGATTCATGCCTATCTTCATCTCATGAAACAAAATATAATACAAGCTCCCCTTTTGACCTAGGAGGAAGAAGAAAAGTTTAGGCCAGTTGTATATAGTTAGTTTACTTCCTTATTTGGTTGCGTTCCATAAGTGCTTGATAGCATATGTGTGTGTCTTATTCTTGATTTGTGTCTTATTTTTTTGTTTTATGTGTTTTATAGGTTAAATTAGATTATTGTGTCATGGTAAAAGCTTGTTTAATTTTAAAACTAAGTATAAATGACTCCATTTCCCAATGGAAGGATAAGGCTATTGGTATGCTACCCTTGTGAGTCACTAGATTATTGACCAAATTTTGACCCCAAGTTAAAATAGGTAAATACCTATAAATTTAAACCTATCTATGATTGTTATATGGTCTTTTCATGGTCTAAAATGGTCTTAAACTGTCCCAAGTGGTCACATGTGTCCTTATTTAACTTTGTCCAGGTTTTGGTCTTATGTTCACTTATTTAGTCTTATGGTCACGTACAAGGTCTTGCATGGTCAAACTTGGTAAAAGGTATAATATAGGATAATGTCATTTAAAAGTGTTATTTTCATGTCATTGTTATTATATTATCATATTATAACCTTTGTTTAGCTCTTAAATGCAAAAAATCACATTTTGGCCACCTTTTGGCCCATGAAGAAGAGTTGGACGTGAAATATCAAGGATATAATGTTTAAATAAGATTAAAAACTCCCATGGTGTCATATATATGTTAGGTAAGGTTTATAAATAGTCAGGGTCTAACAAAATCTGCATTTCAACTCCTAATATTTGTTGAAAGGACACTTTTCAAGCACTTAAATGGATTTCCAAGATAATTTTTCAATTGAAAATGGTTAATAAGTGTCTCTTAGGATCCATAATACCATTTACCATCTCTATTCAAACTTTTAGTTTGAATTGACACTCTAAACACTTTTTCTCCTCCATTACTGCCTTTACAAGATCAAGAATTCAAATTTGAAGTGTATGATACAGCCAGGAGAGAGAGAGTTAGGAGCTGAAATATTGGCCATTATTAGGGGTCATTATTATATTCAAATTAGTGTCATTGGTTTGAATATTTGTGTCCTCTTATTTATGAATGATCTTTAAGAGTGATAGTAGGTCACTATGGCTTATGCATCTAAGAGGGGAATCTTCTTGAACCTATTTATATAGATAATGAATAATTAGAGAGTATTTATTTTGAGTGTGGTTTTTATAGGTATTTTATATAATTTTAGTGGTGGTTTGATTAGTTTAATTGTCTCCATGAGGTACTTTCACTTGCAGGAAGGATGCCTTAGTGTATAAGTTATTTTAGACAATCTTGATGCAAGTTCATATTTCCTCTTCATGGTGATCATTATAAGGGGTATCTAATGATTTATTGTTCATTAAATACCAATAAATTTCATTTTCTAGTTATCTTCAATGTGTTTTTTGTTCATATTTTCAAGTTTTGCTCTTTCGGAGACATAGTCTATGTTTGAATAGTCTGATGGAGGTTTGATTATCAATCTTGGATCAATTACTAGTAATTTACCATGGTGTGATTTTATCGAGATCATATTGAAATATTGGAAGTTAATAAAAATAGAGAAAAGATCTCATATACACACTTTCAATGAAGAGTCACAGTTATTTCAATTGTATGGATTGTAGAGAAGTTTGAGGATGCTCAAAACTATGAAAGGAGATTGATACATATTCTCATAACTTAATGTAACTATTGGTATTTATTTTTCAATCATCAAGTTGAATGATCCATTATCATGCTCCAAGTGTCTGCACAAAAAGCTTATGTATATATGGTTGACTATACCTACAGGTTTGTACTAACTGTTAGTGTGATTTGAAGATGAAGTGCATGGCATTGAGATTTGTGATACATTAATAAGTGTATAAGAGGTATGAAATTAATTTTCAAGCTTTATAGGATCAAACACCCAAGAGTTGGCTTTGTAACTCTAAACAGTCTAATAGTGAGCTATGGGCCTCAGGCCTGTAGGTCCTCATTTGGACTAAAGATCAACATTTAACCAACTCAAAAGAGTCTCATATAGAGGATTAAACCTCAAGGTAAATGAAGAAAATTGCATGACTCATCAAAGAAAACCTATGAGATATAAATCCACTTGGAAATCCAATGGTGATCAATGAACAAAATACACATTTAAATAAAAATCTACAACACTTATACAGACTATATATGGAAGTAAGCAAAATGTAATTTTGGATACACTCTTAAGGTGTTATCAAACCATGTATTACAATGAAATGAATCTTTTCAATAACTTTAATTCTCTCAAATCATATTGACATAATGAAAAGACTAATTTTCAAGTGATAGAATCTAAAGGTATAAGGATCAATGAAGGTTGACCAATAGGCAGAATGTAAAGTGAATATGAATGAATTAAAGTGTAAATGATGATAAGTGATATGATAAGATATGTTTAATGTTTGAAAATTTTGATAGACCCCCCATTACCTCCAAGGTCAAGTGATGTAAGTGATAAATCCAAGAAGCAATTGAGTATGCAAAGTTTAACTTGATAGCATTTATAGTCATCCACTCACAATCCTGACAATCAAGATGGAAAAATATCCTCAGTAATCCAAGATCCAAGATATATTATAAGGTGTAAGATAATGGATATGTTGTCCAATTCATGATAATTCATAGCCTACTCTCAAGGTTAATTAAGTTGATTCAAAATGTTAGACCCATCTAGGTGTGTTCCAAGATCGAAGATATATTATAAGGTTTAAGATAATGGATATGTTGTCTAATTTATGATAATTTATAGCCTACTCTAAAGGTTAATTAATTTGAGTCAAAATGTTAGATCCATCTAGGTGTGTCAAGATTAATGCAATATAGTAGAAGAGAATGCAACTATAGAAGGGTGAGACCTTGTGGAGAGGATTGGGAAAAGTTTAAAATGAGTTCCTAGACTTTAGAACTAGAATGTATTCCACATTAATTTCATCCACAGTGAAGATCCACTCACAATCAAGGACCAGTTTCAAGACCTAATGCACAATCAAATAGTCATAAAAAGTCACCTATAGACCTATTAGAGGGTCAATTCACTACAGACTTGAGAAAAGAGGTAGAGTATTGTTGTAAGGGATTTTGAGCCCAATATGAGATCTCAAACAAGTTCATATCCATGGATAAGATCACTATGTAAGATTGAGGTTCAAAACACCAAGAACATAGTCAAGGATCATGATCAACACTTAGAGGTGACTATATGAAGAGAACACATGTTGGTTTAAACCTAAAGAAAAAGAACAGAGGTATTAGGATATGATGGAACTCAAATGGTAAACTTCAATTGTGTTTGTTAACTTTGAGGAGGCTAGGGATGTGAAAATGAGGTCTTGATACTCGTAAGACATTCAATACCCTAGGAGGTTACCTATAATCATACATTAGGGTTAGTTCCTTCTCCAAGGTTAAGGTAGTAGAGTATGGGTATTTTATAGGATTATGAACCTATATAAGAACTTAATTTAGGGATAAGATCCTTGAAAAGGTTAGTAATTCCATGAAGGAGATACTTATATAGTCATACCACAGTCAATACCTTTTCAAAGTACCTACAGGCCTACTTAGGAGTTGGCATATTTTCAATTTAGAAAAAATTGATAGTGAGGTTTATGAAGAGGCTATTAATCCTAATTGAAACCCTAAACAATGTTCATGAACCTTGGAGAGGTCAGTGATGCAAGGGTGAAGGCCTTAAACATATAATTAATAGTCTATAGACACTTACAAGTTTGTACAATACTGTGTATAAAGTGAGCAAAAAAAAGTGGTTTAAGATAATGGTAGAATTATTTGAGAGAAAAATGAGACAATTTAGACTATATTTAGGTTCATGGACCATTAAAAAGGTCAAGAGATAATAAATTGGTATAAAAGATCAAAACATAGTTTATTAGAACCAGACAGTCACACACAAGCTAGTAAACTAGATGGTCTTGAGGAATTTGAGTTTTAAGGGATTTATAAGCATGATCAAAGTCTTAAATTTGGTACAAAGTATGGTCATGATTTGAAAAATACTTCCATGGTCTCCTTGAGGTTATCTCAAACATTGCCCACTCCTTGGGCAAAGGGCAACCATGAGACCTAAGAAATATTATTGGAATTAAATCATGAATAAATAATTATAGACCTCATTGAGGGAAATTTAGGGCATGAATAATAATATAAAAGGTTTACATATACTTCTTAGGTGGAAACACACTCATGTTTCCATCTAAAATAAGAGTGACTAAGTCTTAAACTCCAAATAGCCTGATCAATGTACCAATTGCATATAGAGGGGTAATGGGAAATTATAGAACATGTTGAATCATAGAAATATTTGTTTTAGAGTTGTTTGAACCTCTCACAAGAGGTCATTTAATGGTCTGTTCTTTATGAACAATTGCTAAGATCCTAGATAGGTCTAAAACCTCTCTTAAACCCTAATAGTGACTAGTCATGGGAAAAAGAGTTAAAAATCACATTTGATGAAATATTTTTATCTTAAAACCTCTTGGATTTTTTTGATAACTCCAAGGAGGTTAACCCCATGTATTTAACTTTTATGGACTACACAAAATAACACGGTTTTACATGTTTTTGGTGTTTTATAGGTGTTTTAAGAAGGGAAAAGCTTCAAAATCATGGGATGAGATCCTTTAGGAGTTTTTATAGCTATTAAAATCCAAAAAAATGAACAATATATTATAGAGATGATAAAACTAGGCCCATTTTTTAGGGTAGTCTCAGACAGGCTCAAAATGAGACTAGGTGGTAAGGCCATTTCTTGGTTTGCATATTTTTATAGGGTCTCAAGACCCCAAAATTGACATGGAGGTGGGTGATGGCCTATGGAAATTGAATCACATGGTTTTTAGTAATTTAAAATGTGTGTCATAATTTTAGATCAATAAAATAGGTTTTAAAGTAAGGAGGCCTAATTGAGGCTTAATTCAAGAGAGAGAAAGGTAGAAAAAATGATTTCCACTCAAAGTTTGAAGACTAAATTTTACATGGAGATATATGGACATATAGGGTCATATAATATGAGTTTATTTTGTAAATTTCACCCATACATCTCCCACAAAAGGATATTTATAGGAAAAAAGGCTATAAGGAAACTAGGGCTATTGAAGTCTTACAAAGCAAAATGAGTTTTTGGGAGTTGGTCCAAGAACCAAAATGGTTTTTTTCAGAATTGATAACATATGTTAAGGTTATTAATATATTTTATAGTATTTTAAGAGTATTCAATTGAGTTTTAGGCCACTTGGACCAATCTAGGCATGGGAAATAGAGAGTTATAGGACACCTATGCATATAACTGATGGAATGGTAGGTCAGAGGAGTTTCCTAAGACATGGAAGATTTTAAATGAGTTGTTTCATATAATTTAAAGGTGAATTCATGTTTTTAAGGTAAATTCTTCACTCATTTCATGAAAATAAGGATAATTTTTAAGGAGCTAGTCAAGGTTTCAAGCATGTTTATAACTCCTATGCCACTTGGAAGGTTGGAGCTGCTTTAGGAGTGAGAAACATGCCCTTTTAGGTCTATTGGACTATCTCATAACTCATTTTATAGTTGTAACTCTCATGGGAACTTGTCAATATTATTATACCACCTCTCTCTCTCTCTCTCTCTCTCTCTCTCTCTCTCTCTCTCTCCACCATTATCTATATATTGAGCCACTTTTGGCTAATTTTGTATCCTCCATTTGGGTATAGTGAATCCCTTACCATTTTTATACATTTTATCAATAAAACAATTGATGTTTTACCTCATTATATGACTCCATGAAGTGATAAATCTATAAATGGCTGATCTCATCAACTGTATATGTATGTCACCTTATTTATGCCCTATTTATATTGCCTCATGTGGTTGTTTCTCTATTTTAGGTTGTATTTGGTGTCATTAGGGGTATCTTATTGTTTTTGAAGTGAAATGATTCTTCCCTCTCAGCCTTACAATTCCTTACCCTTCTACAAAACTTTGATGTAATAGGTTTAGTCTAGGATGTGTGTATGCTCATGTTGTCTTTTAGGTCTTAGTGTATTGTGCAATATGTGGTAGTGGTCAACAAATTTTGGTGCATCACCACTATAGTTAGGTTTATTTCAATTATTTATCCCCCTTTTCAAAGTAATAGAGTATTGAAAATGATCCTAAGTGATTCATCAAGGGGATATATCCATTCAATCTAGAGGTTTACCCCTACTATAGACAACCCATAGGTTTAGGGGTAATCCCATGTTTCACCAAATTGGATAAGTCTGAACAACCTTCTATTAGGGTGAAAATTTTGGTGATAATAGTTTTGGCACACTTGATGGGACTAAGGTCCAAAATAGTGTATGAATTTTTGGTGTGTTCTTCTACCTATCATCTTTGGGAAGCATTTAACAAACACCAATGGTGACTCTAAATGCAATCAACTGGTTCTAGTAGCCCAAGTAATTATTTTGAAAAGTATTTGATAGTATCTTGTGTTTTTATTTGATTCATAAAGTTGATATGGCTGGGTACAAAAAGAAATTTTATTATACACCTCCTTATTAGCCTTGTCATGAGTCATACCAGCCATATAGCCTTCTTTATCAACCTGGTTTGACCCCATTATGTGATTCAATAGCCTTATCAAGATTTTTACCCCCCTTATGAGTCATATAATTCCTATGGTCAACCCATTTATCTTCTACATGACCATGATGTTGCATATGTGAATCCCTCTCAAGATCAATATGTCTCTAGTTGTCCCTCAAACCAATCCATTTCAAGTTTGAAGTAATCTCTCTTAGGATGTGATAAATACATGTTACACCTTCATACTAAAACAGAAACATGGTCAATATATTCCTAGTCATCTCATTCATGACATGAGAGACTCATTGTAGCCATTGAAAGGAGAATGGACACCTATTGAGAGAGCAAATTGGAAAAGCCTCTCAAGTGAAATGTTGGATGTAAGTGGTCTCATTCAAATCATAGAAGATATGTTGAATGCTCATGAAATATAATAGGTAAAATTATACCATCCCTATATGTCATCTTACACTCCATCTCAACTCTCATACATGTTACCCATTCTTCCTTAAGAGACCTTTCCAAGTGAATCTCCAAGTGTTCCAAGTCTTCCATGTGTTCCTCAAACCTTCCATTTTTGGAATTCAATTTAAGAGAGTATTAAAATAGACAAGGAGATTGTTTTAGAAAAACCTATTGATTTAATCCAACATCCCACTTCTCTTCCAAAATTCCAAGCTGGAATCAAGTAGTAAACTCTTGGAGTGGGCAAGGTGAAATAATTATAGACGTAGAAGTCGAAGGGAAAGGGAAATATGAACCTATGAAAGTCTCTCCCACCCCTCTTAAAAATATCTCTTATATTATATATCAACCTTATTATGATACTTGTCCTCATAAGGTCACTAATAACCTTCAAGAAAAGCTATTTCAAGAGGATATAGATAGGCAAATCAAAGGGTTGGAGTTGAAGATAAAAGGATTTGAAGAGAGCCAAGATCAAGAAATGGAAAACAAAGAAAGCTTTGTGCCTAATAAATCCCCATTTCCCTCTCCCCAAGAACCTAAAGCTTTTCTATCTTGGAGGTGTATCCAAGAATGTATTCAAAACAAGAATAAGATTCTAATTGAGAAGGTGAAAGATTAGCTTAAAACTATTGAAGAGCCTCAAGAAGGATATGAGGAAGGTGAGGTGATTATTGAATAAAATGAAATTTTTATATCCCAATTCAACATGATTTCCCTTCAATAATTCATTCAAGAATCTCCCATTTCCAAAATCCCAAATTGAAAAATTATTCTCTCCATCCCCAAGCCCATTCATGAGCCATCCACCATCCACCACAGCTCATACTCCCTCTCCAACGAATCAACTTGTTCACCATTCTCCCACCTCATCCTTATTGAAGGAGAACCCATCCTATGGGAGAATAGTGAAGAAGACCAAGCCAAGTTTGTAGCTGATCAAGAAGATGACTCAAGTGTCTATGATGAAGAGTTCCCTATAGGGACTTCCCTTGGTGAAGACAAACATAAATGCATCTTTTTGAGTGAAGAAAAAGATGATCAAGATTAGGTTGAAATTGTTAATGAAAGGCTTGATAAAGACATGGAAAAAGATATGTTTAAGAGAAGCATCACATTATTTGAATTGGTTGAGACTTATGAACATGACAACATGTTGAATTTAAAAAAACAAAATGAGATGAAGCTACTTTTATTTCCATGGAACAAGATGATTTATGGTAAGGATCCAATAAGATTAGTGATGAATTTGATTTCCTTTAAAATTCCACATCTCCTATTGGTCAAGTTGAAGACACTCTTGAAGATTCTTTGCCTCTTGAGGGTGTGTTTGAAAAAGAAGATCCTATACCACAAAAACTTGTACAAGTTGAATCCAACCTTGAAGTTCAAAATTCTTCAGTCAAGCAATTTAAAGTTGACCAAGTGTTTAATGACGAAGAAGATAAAGTTGAATATGTTGTGGTTCTTGAAGATAAAGGAATCAAATATGATTGGTAGCAACATATTGATCTCCTCCAAGAGCTTTAAGGTCTTTTCAAGGTTAAATATCATATTCACAAAGAGATTGTTCAAGATGTCTTCATTAAGGATATTGATGAACTTGCAACAATTGATGAGAAGTCTAATGCCATTCAAGATGCCATGGAGGTCAAGGAATCATGCTTGGATGAAGCATAATTGGACAAGGTTTTAGTTGAAGAGCCTCATGATAAGATTGTGAAAGTGCAATAATAATTGACTTTCATAGGTCACATGTTTTCACCTATCATCATTGAATTTTAAGACATGATAATAAGGTTGGAAAGCATGGAGTTGTAGACATCAAGAAGAATGCTCAAAATTAAACTTGATTCATGCATATATTCATATCATGAAACAAAAGATAGTAAAATATTCCCTTTTGACCTAGGAGGAAGAAGAAAAGTTCAGGTTAGTTGTATATAGTTAATTTACTTCCTTGTTTGGTTGTGTTCCCTAAGTGCTTGATAGCACATGTGTGTCACGTCTTGTTATTTTTTTGTGTCTTGTTATTTTTTTTGGTGTTTTGGAGGTTAAATATTTTTTTTGTGTCATGGTCAAAGCTTGTTCAAGTCTGAAATTGAATGCAAATGACTCCATTTCCCAATGGAAGGAGAAGGCTACTAGTCTATTTAGCATGATAGGCATGCTACCCCTGTGAATCACCAAATTATTGATCCCAAATAAAAATAAATCAAAGAATTTAAATTTATACTTTTATAGGGTTTTTATATGGTCTGTTCATGGTCTAGAATGGTCCTAAAGAGTCCCATGTGGTCATATGTGTCCTTGTCTAACTTTGTCCAAGTTCTAGTCTTATGTGGTCATATGCTACCTTCAACAAAGATAAGAACCCGATAAACAAAGTCATGGATTGAGAAACCCATGGTTCCATGAATAGATGCTAAGTGAAACCTACCTGAGATGGGGGTAGATGAATACAAAGTGACCCAATTGATGTTGGAAGACATTAGAATTGAGGTGAATGATACAAAGGATGAGAAGGAGTTTTTATTTTGGAAAGCAAATGCACACTTTATAAGTGAGAAATTATGTAAGAAAATACCTTTGGGTTGATATAGCTCAAGTACCTCCTTCTATCTTTGTTAACACTATAGGATAGGAAGAAACTTAGTGAAAGTTGGAGGCAAAAATATTTTCAACAGGACTAGCCACAAGATTATCTGCTATGCACATAGTGGATTTATCTATAGAAGACAATCCTACAAAACCCTTGGTTAGGTGAACATGTACACATATGACTACCAAGCCATCACAAATAGTGAAAGAAAGGATGGTCTCTTTTAGTGCACCTATAAAACAAATTAGTGTGCAATAGTCTCTCCCAGCTCAACAATAACCTCAACCCCAGGGTATAAATAAATAAAAGTAGACCCTCATGCCTCTGGCCAAATAAAGGAGAAATAAGTTGTTACAAAATGATCAGTTAGGTGAAGTGAAATCATCAGAGTAGATTGAATCTAACAAAGCCAATGAAGGAGATGAGGAACACATGCACAAAGTCATACCTGGGGAAGTTGGGGAACAACAAACTATGTAGGGCACACTTAAGCCTAAGAAGAGGCAAGAAGAAAAAAGGATTGAGAAAACAAAAGAACAAATAATAGTGCTAAAAATAACATAATAAGAAGATGCACAGAGTCCACAATGGAAGCAATAGGACATAATTATGGAAAAATAAAGGAGATATGAGGAAGTAGAGGCTGCATAGACATAAGCCAAAGAAGCATAAGCTATTAGATAGAAAGCCGAGGAAGAAAAGGCCACATAGAAGCAAGATAAATAATTTCAACCATAAAGAATAAAGTCAAGAAAGCTTAAGTTATGCAAAATTAGGTTGAAGAATTGGAAGCAAAGAAGAAACAACAAAAGGAAACACAAAGGTGACAACAAGAGGTGAAAGTTGTGTAACAAAAATAAAAGGAGCAAATAACTAGAGCTAAGGTTGAAGCTGAAGCCAAAGCTAAGGCTAAAGCTGAATCCAAAGCTAAGGTTGAAGTTGAAGCCAATGTTAAGGCTGAAGCTAGAACCAAAGCCCAGGCTGAGGAAGAGGCTAAAGCCAAAGCCCAAGCCCAAGCTAAGGCTCAAACTAAGTCTGAATAGGAAGCTAAAGCACAAACTAAAGATGAGACTAAGGCCAAGGTAAAATCATAAACTAAGGATAAAGCGCTCAAAGATGTGAAATTACATGAAAAGGTAGTGACCACCAGTCACACTAAGGGAATTGAAGAATCAATGGAAATCCTTAGTTAATGTCTTTGATATGTCCTTGATACATCAACATGGTAGACTACTTTCTTGCTTCTACTTGATCAGTTTATAGATCCTCCTACGAGATCTCTAATTACCGCCATGGCACTTTATACCACTATGATAGAAACATTGTTAGGCATAACCTAGCTATCACTCTCCATACAGATTGAAGGTGTAGTCACTTTTTAAGAAACCATTGCATAGAGGGATTTAGATTTGGAGTAAGATGTCCTAAGGTTACGAGATGAAAAGGTTGAAGTAGAGGAGTGACTGGATAATACAAGGTAATTGATCAATAATGCTTGTCCCACCTTAGTTATATAAGTACTAAGTGATTAGGTAATGTTAAATGCCAAACATTTCATGACACTCTTGTCATAACTTACAAAGAATTAGGGAATTACAGAGAAAGTTTTGGTATTGCACACATAAGGATAAGCTCTTAGGTCAGAAACAAAGGTCATGTGTCAAATTTTTGAAGAGTATGAGCAGATCCTAGACACAACTATAACACATGCCAAGGAGATAGCCCAAGAATGCTAAAATAGAGATATCATTAAAATTAATCCTTAGTCACTGCAAATGTTGAATATTCAATTATTGACAAAGTTAAATCCATTCTAGAGGATCAAATAGCAATTATGGATAAAATGACTGGCTCACTCAAAAAAATGATAGATTTTAGGGATAATTCCATACAAAATCTACAATTATGGCATCATGAAATAATGTGCAACACTTTTTCAACCATCCAATCCCAGAGGACATCAGATAGATTATATGATCTCATCTTGGACATTCAACAAAAATAATCTAATGCCAAGGCATTGATTACAATCATAGAAGATGAAGATCTAAAAAACATGATGATTTAAATAGAACTACATATTCTAGTTACAATGGTACATGAAGTACTCACTGACTGAAAAATGCTCAAGAAGGATCTTTCTCAAGTTGATTTGGCCATGGCAAAAATAACATATGAGCCCTAGTTCATTCCTCACAACTTAGACAAATCATACAAGAGACAGATTTAAACACAAAAGCACGATCTTTGTATATACATTTAGCAGTGGATATATTAGGAACCATTGGTATAATAGCTACTCAACCAAAACATCTTCCACAGTCCCTGAGTAAAATAACCTCCTAGCCATAGCAGTAACATTTGCACACTTCCTTTTTCTATTTCCAGTAGATTCCAATTTTTTAAGATAGTCTAAACATTAGGAGAAGGGCTATAATGGTTAAAAACCCATAAAGGGAAACCACTTGGTTATGCTAGTCTATTGAAAAACCAAAAGGGTAGTAGGATAATACACCACTTATTTGAAAACTTGAAAGGGTAGATAAGTAGAATGCAAAGGGTGAAAATCGGTAAATGACACCTAGAGTGATAATTGCAACTTCTATTTATGACTTATCTTTCTATCTCAATTTAGATCAACTTGTAACTTTGTCTTAGGATGAGATAAATAATTATGTCTGGGAAAGTGTTGGACAAAGAATGGAGCTTGCTAAAACCACAAAGTATATAAGATAAACACGTCCAAAGTGTATGATTTTATCTTTTATATAAATTTTGTATGTATTCAACTTTGTAAGCCTAATTGAGTATTTAGAGAGTGCAAAGAGTGTTTCATTTTGTATCTCAGAAGGCTAGAATGTGAAGAGCCAATAGGATTGTAAAAGGCTATAAATATCACTTTGATGTAATAGAATCTAATTATATGTGTTGATATAGATTAATAGAATCATCCTATTATGGTTTTCATTATTATTTTTATGCATGGTCTATGCATAATTAGTACTCTATTTTACTTTATTCTATAATATGATGCAATACTAATTATGGTTCCATTTCTATTTATATCTACTTCATCTTGCTCTTCAATCTATCTATGGACATTGTAGATGATTTATACTATTTCCATCTCTTTGACGCTTTGTGGTACTCTCCACTGCGCAAGCTATCCCTATAATTAGCATGTTTTGGTGGAATTATAAGAACCTATACTAACGCCTATGAGTTGATCTAATTGTACTAATAAAATTTATTCTTTCCAATCTTATTTAAATCCTATTATGTAATCTAAGTGTTATCTTCCTGCTATAATCCTTCCCACTATACCAAATACCTATCATAACTTCCTTGCCTTATGTTTACTATCTTCTTATTCAGATCCTACACTATCTTTTCTTTCTTATTCTTTGGCACTTGTTACCAATCTTATTCTTCACCTTCATCATCTTATCCATGGAAATCATATAAATATAAAACATTAAATAATGGAGAGATACCAAAATTCCATGGTAAACTCACCTCATAAGCGTTGTCATTGATTTATTCACAATTTTATATGATCTAATTTTCTTGTACTTCAACTTGTTATATGTGCCTTTAGAAAATATCTCTTTCCTCAAGTAGAACATTACTAAATCTCCTTATTCAAATATTTTTGACCTTCTTCTAAATTTTTCTATTTCTTTATACTTCTCATTACTTTCTTGTAACTGTCTTACTACTTGTAATGATTATATATGTTTTTCAAATGGTTTTGCATCATCACTAACTCGTTCTATAATTGGTAACTATACTAAATCTAAAACATTCATTGGATTTCTATCATAAACAATTTAAAATTCTATTTTTCTTGTTGATCTATTCACTAAACTATTATATGCAAACTCAGCTTGTGGTAAAGCCAAATCCCATTTCTTGGGCTTCTCTCCAACTATGCATCTTAATAAATTTCTCAAGATCCTATTTACAACTTCTATCTATCCATCTGTTTGGGGGATGGCATGCACTACTAAATTGTATCTTATTCCCCATCTTCCTCCATAAATTACTCTAAAAATTACTTAGAAATTTTGTGTTTCTATTTGATGTAATAGTTTTTGGAACACCAAATAATCTCATAATATCCTTAAAAAATAGTTTTGCAACTCTAGTGGCATCATTGATTTTATTACATGCAATAAAATGAAACATATTATAATACCTATCTAAAACAACAAAAATTGAATCATTACTTCTCTATGTATTTAGTAATCCTAACACAAAACCCATACTCAAATCTATCCATGGCCTTCTTGGAACCAGTAATGGTATATATAACCCTATATTTTTGACATATAATTCAACTTGAAACATATCTTGTCACATCTCTCTTCATCTTTGGACAAAAAATACTTCTCCTCCACCAAAGCTATTGTCTTTATCTTACTAAAATGTCCAGCCAAACCGCCACTATACAATTCTCTTATAATATTGTCTCTTAGAGACCCAATTGCAACACATAATTATTTCCCTTTGAAGAGATAACCATCTTGCATAAGATACTCATCATAAACATTACTTTTACCACTTGTCAATGTATTCTTGCATTACTCAACTATCTTGCCAAAATCAAGATCAGTGTCATACACTTAATAAGTTTAAATCTAACTACTTCACTCACCATATTAGTTATCAACCCCACTCTCCTACTCAAAGTATCAACTACATGATTTTGTTTTCCTAATTTGTGTTTCAACACAAATGTATAACCCTTCAAGAAAGACACCCACTTTGCATTCATACTATTTAACTTCTTTTGAGTGTTCACATACTTCAAAGCCTCATGATCAATAAATAGGATAAACTCCTTAGGCACCAGGTAATCCTTCCAATGTCTTAATGCTTATACAATGATATAAAAATCATTTGTTCTTACCTCATTCAATTTATCATTGAAATATACTATTGGCTTACTTTCTTGACTCAACATATCCCTAATTCCCATAAACGAAGCATCAAAATCAACCAAAAATACTTTGTTAAAATATGGTAATGCTAAAATAGGATTTTCTATAATTTTTTCCTTCAACAACTCAAAGATTTATGTTGCTACCCTTATCTATGCAAATTATTTTCCTCTCATACAATTTCTTATTGCTCCAACAAGACTACTAAAATTATTAATGAAATTTTATTGAATGAATAATGGAGCTTGATAAAATTGATAAGTATATAAGATAAACACATGTGTGAAGTGTATGATTTTGTTTTTTGTATAAATTTTATATGTATTTAGCCTTGTAAGCCCAAGTAGGTATTTGGAGAATATGAAGAGTCTTTCATTTTTTATCTCAGAAGGATGGAATGCGAAGAGCCAATAAGATTGTAAAAGGCTATAAATAGCACTTTGATGTAATATAATCTGGTTTGATGTGTTGATAGAGATTAATAGAATTATCTTGTTATGGTTTTTCTTATCTTATTTTAAGTATGGTGTATTCACAGTTGGTACTCTATTTTACTTTATTCTATAATCTGATGTGATACTAGTTATGGTTCTAGTTCTATTTATATATACTTCATCTTTCTCTTCATTCTATTTGAGGACATCATAGATGGTTTATACTATTTCTATCTCTTTGATTCCTTGTTGTACTCTCTATGATATAAGCTATCCCTATAATTAGTATGTTCTAGTGTAATTCCAATAACCTTCGCTAACAATAGTGTAGTGAGTGTGGAATCTAATTGGATAAACTATGTTGAGATGGTTGTCAAGGTTGAGAGACATAAACATATGGCTCAATGAGAGAATTAGGAATTTTACAGAGGAAGAATCATGAAGGGTTGGAAAAACTATAGAGGAGATTGTCCAAGAACACCTTTGTGGCAAAATCTATGAATTTTTTTGGTTAAAATTGCCTGGATTATTAGCTGATTAGTTAGCTAGACTAAAATACTATTGCTTTAGTCCAAGGAGAACAAAATTTATAGTTTATACTGAGGAAAAACTATAAATACTACATAACCTAGATACCAACTGGTCCCGATTAGTAAATTACTAGATGAAGACTATAATTGATGGCTATATCATAGAGTTTGTACTACAAGGATACATAAATTTTGAAAATATGTAAGACCAATTGTCTAAGGAATTAGATGGAAATTTTTGTAGTGACTACCTTTACTAATCAAGATGTTGTTTATGTAAAAATCCATGGTGCCTACTCCAACCAACATGAAGTAGTGACTTTGGAAACCATGGGGGTGCATGGGAGAGAAAGTGGATGATGAAAATATGAGTAAGAAGAACTTAACCCTGATCTTAGAAGATGGAAGGTGAAAGGAATCTAAGAAAAAAGAAAATTTTGAGACTTGAAAGAGAGTTATAATAATAAAGAAGGTGGAATAAGACAAATGACCCTGAAGTAACTAAAATTAGGACTATGAGTAAAGAAGAAGTTACTAGAGCTGGAGATATACAAGGGAAATATGCTATAGAAGAAAGGTTATAGAGAGAAGGTGTGAAATATAATAAAAGAGAAGGGTATGAAAAATATGAGAAAGGGCTTGATGAGAAAGAGGATGCTAGAAGTAGTGATGCTAAGGTAGATGAGTTAGGAAGTAGAGGTTGGTCAGAGTTAAGTGAGGGTTTTTTGCTGGAACTAGGAAGGAAATTTATTAGGAAAATGTTAAAATTGAAGGTAGTAATATTATAGGTTCAAGTTTGAAGTAATAATAAGTTAGAAATAATAATCATTCATTTCAAGGGTACGTATCCCACAAGCCCACTTTATTTATAGAAGGTAGAAAAAGTATATAGAGAGAAGCTAATTCAGGTTGGTTTGATTCCTTTATGGATAAGTTTGGAAGGCTTAGTATAGAAACCAAATGGGTATTAGAAATAAATAAGTTACAAGAAGTAATATTTATATTTATTCCTAAAAAGAGTAGTGTGAAGCAACTTATAATTATAGTAACCACTACCCAGTTGCTTAACTGTACAATGACTAGTGTGAAAACACCACCAGTCACAGTTACTAGTATTCAAACATTTGCACCAACAACTAGCAATATACTAACTATGACACTTTATATAGGTATGTTTGTACCTTTAATACCATATTATGGATCTTGGATCCTGAATGATACTTAGTTACCTACAAGATGAAATAGGTCGTAAAAAGGTTAACATTAGATGATGTGAAAAAATGCAAACTATTAGAGGATTTGAGAGGCCATGCTTTGGAGTTAATTTGAAAAAGAAATGTCAATTCCATGGATTTCACACAAGTTAAAGATTTTATGATAGAAGAATTTAAAGTAAAAAAATGTTCCAATGAAGTGATTCAGGATCTAAAGGAAATTTGGCAAAAATCAATTTAAACGGTTAGGTAATATGATCATAGATTCTTCGATGTGATGAATAAAATCGATTTTATCCTAGAAGATAAATATAAGGATGATGGGTTTATAGAGGGATTATGACCAAGAATAAAGTATATTATTATGCAAACCTAGTTCTCTACCAAGGCTGATGCTTGATCTGCTACCATCGGAGTTGAAAACATAGAAGGTTATGCAGATATTCCATCAATAGGATCAAAAATAGAGGTTAAGTTAGATGTTTTAATGAGGAAGATGAATGAGATGCATGAAAATTATAAACCTAAATTAAGACTATGGTGCATAGAGTGTGGCCATGAGAGACACCATAAGAATGATTTCCTAATAATTAAAATAGAATTTTATAATCTGTAGGATAGTTAGACATACTACATCCAAATGCCATATCCTCCAGCAATATATCCAAAAGTCACACATCATGTACTATAATTTTTATAAATATAAAAATCATGATGAGATAATTTATCAATCATTACAAGATATAAATAAAGATATAATAATAAATGCCCACTATGAAAAAAGTAATTCTAGGACCAGATGTGGAGATGACAAATATGACTCAAGGAAGTCCAGTATGGGTGCCTTCATTGCCACAATATCATATTCCTTCATCACCATAGTACCATCCATATGGCCTAGAAAACTAGAATAATATGTCATCTCCCTTGTATTAATATTCTAGTCAGTATGTGTAACCATGGAACAACATAATTCTTTAACAACATTAGGCAACTTGGACTCCAAGTTCCCCTCAACATCTATATGGGGGATATGATGCACATATGAACCAACATAGAGGATTTAATGGACAATAATCCCAATGGTGGTTATATCAATAGAATAGGAGGATAAAAAGGAGGATATAGGCGTGGATATCAAAGAGATTATAATAATGACAATTGGAAAACTTGATCTCCCATGCAATGTTATCTATGTAGAGCATATATTCATTATGTGAGGAAATATCCCAATTATAATCAAAGATAAGTTTATTGTTTATATTTTAGGTTTGAAGGTCAACATCAAATAGAATACTACCCTATTCTCGAGAAACAAAGAAAGGAGAATCTAATGTGTAATGTAAACATGATTAATGCGTAACCAAAGGAAAACACATTTATGCAACCCATCACCAAGCAATAGAGAGCTGAGCAAGGCTTACCTCCCTTAAAAATGCCTCAGGATCAATATATTATAAAATTTTAGCGAGATAAGTATCCTGAACCTACAACAAAAAATATTTTAATGTATCAAGTTGTGCAGGTCTTATAGGAAGTACAATATATACAAGTTTATGATGATGATAACATTGTTATTGATGCTCAAATGTATGGGAAAATTATTTGATTAATGTGACAAGAAGGCATTTGTGATTGATTTGATGGATTTGATGAAACTACCTATCACACTATGTAATGAGTATGTATCCTAGAAATCACAAACCTCCTATATAATATCCTGGAATGTGCACAACAAGGATAAATAAGGGTCATTAAAGTAGTTTGGTATGCCAAGACTAAGAAGTCTTGGGATGTGGATTCACAGTTGTATATTGAGTTGGCTAGATATGAAATCCCAAATGCAGTATTTGATTTTGGATGTATAGTCAATATGATTCCTCACTCACCATGGGAAGTCATTGGTTGACCAAATCTGAGTAACATTAAGATTATCAAATTATGACAGAGTCAAACCCATTAGCTAAATAGAAGATGTTGAAATTAAATTGGATGACCTTAGCTTGTAATGGGATTTTGAGGTCATTGACATGAAGATAGTAGAGATGCATTATCTTGCCTTAATTAGTAATAAATGGGCTTTCAATGACTAAATGACTATTAATAATATGTACAATCAGTTATAAGTGCATAAGAAAGATAAAATAGTAGTCATAGATTTAAAAAATTCTTAACAAAATCCATATATCATTTGTAAGTACCTAGAGTCTCCTTATGCTTATAGGGACAACAATTGGTTTAAGGTGGGAAAAAATGAAAGGAAAATTGGGGTACAAACTTTAGAATGTCAAAAGTGGAATCCTAGTACTATGTAAAGGGAACAACCACTGGTATTCAAAGTAGTTAAACAAAGTCATTAGTTAGACATGTAAAAAGCAAAGAATGTGTTTCTCCTTTAGTACATTCACTGACAAGATCTAAGGTAGGATTTTTATATAATAATAATGAAAATATTATGGATTATACTGAACCTACCCTTGAATGAATTTTAACCTAGGATTTGACATCATCCATAAGTGGTGACTCAGACGTACACATCTTGAATTAGTCTCATAGAGATCATGAGTTATGACCTCTATACATGGTGTTCACTATAGAATGCCAAATACCTCAATATTTTATGATAGAGGATCTCAATATATTCATATTAAGGCTTGAACAACATGTAGTAAAGGTGGAATAATGAGTCAGTGCACTCAAATATGCACTAAAAAGAACTACTACGACATGGTGGGTCATGCACAAAAATATGGAAATGCATTGGGAGGATGCATGTGAAATCTTATGTTTAAGGTTTTAGATACTAGATAGTATTGAAGTAGAATGGATTTTCTTTCAAGAGGTTCAATGTCCATAATTTCACATCCATCAGTGCATAAACATATGGACTACACAAGGAGTAGAGATTTGATATTGGGCACACATATTCAGTCATACTCTTGCACCTCTTCCAATAGCTTGGTACATGAATCAAGAGCATAGAAGGGAAACTAAACATTGGGAATAACTTCAACATGATTTCATTCAAACTTTTATGATTTAATATGATAACCCATTAGTACATAATTCCTTGTAAAATATTTAAATTTTTATATGCCATGGACACATAGAGAATTTTAAAAATGTTACTGAATTATCCTCTCATCAAGAAGTTGTGCATGAATTAGATCTCACACTGCACAATTACAAATATAATAAAAAATAATAAATCTAAGCTCAACCATGTAATAGAATAAACAATTATTTGATAGAATATAGTGATAATGATAATGATGGGGATCTTAATTTACAAGGTTTATTTGAACCGTAACATGAAGAGGAGTCCAAACTAGTACAAAGAACATATCAAATAGAAGAGGAAAAATTGCATGATATTGACATTATGCAACATGAATGCAAACAAATTTTACAAGATATTATGCTTAGTGGATCAAACAAGATATATTAGGACCCATTGTAGAATATTCAAAGAAATATTGGCAAAGAAGTGACCCCAAAGCTTGAACTAATGGGAGCTTACTGGGGACAAGAGTAGATCTCAGAGGCTTTACAACTGCTAAGAGATTATCAAGATGTTTTTTGAATCAAATTATTAGAGGTTAAAGGCATAGATCCATATTTAAGATAAATTCATATTGTATTAAAATAATGTACATGCCCTATTATAAAGTGACCCTATAGGCTCAATCCTAATATGAAAACTAAAGTAAACATTGAACTGAATCAAATATAAGAAGATGGAATATTTATCCAGTTGAAAAGGTAGAATGGGTGAGTCCCATGGTGGTGTAACCTAAGAAGACATGATAAATATAGGTGTGTAGAGATTACTATTTACTCAATGACACTTTTGTCAATGATCCATTTCCTATCCCTTTTTCTAATGAAGTGCTTGAATCTAAGGTTGGGCATGAGGTATATTCCTTTATGGATGGTTTCAATGGGTATCACCAAATTCTAATTGATACATAGGAATAGGCCAAGACCACATTCACTATCAAATGGGGATCATTTGCATACAAGGTAATACCATTTAGTTTAAAGAATGCACCCAATGTATTTTATAGAGCTATAGTTAATGCATTCAAAGACTTCATTCATGATTTCCTAGAAGTCTATCTAGATGGTTGGTTAGTCTTCTCTTTATTTAAATAACACTTATCAAATCTAAGATTGATGCTAGAGTGATGTTT
Organism: Torreya grandis; assembly: GCA_037957365.1. Taxonomy (NCBI): domain Eukaryota; kingdom Viridiplantae; phylum Streptophyta; class Pinopsida; order Cupressales; family Taxaceae; genus Torreya; species Torreya grandis. The sequence goes on along the minus strand of JARHVA010001316.1, from coordinate 414,002 downwards.
GGATTTGCACATCAATTTAAATTCAAATAAGTGTCTATTCTTTACATTTTTTAGTGTCTTGATCAGTCACATTGTGTGCAATGATATAATTTTGGTAGATCAAGCTAAAATTGTTGTTATAGTAGGATTGCAATGTCCCACCAACTCAACTAAAATGCACACCTTTCTGGGTCATACTAGATACTATAAGAAGTTTATAAAAGGATATGTAACTATATCAACATCCATGGATAAGCTACTATGCAAGGATACCAAATTTGAATGTTCATCAAAGTGTCAAATAAAATTTATTGAGTTAAATCATAAGTTGGTCATAACACCCATCTTGGTATTTCTTGACTGGAAGAAACCATTCCACATACATGTGGACGCTTCAGGAACTCCAGTAGGAGTTGTCTTAACACATCTAGGTGAAGGTGATTTAGACCACCTGATATATTTTTCTAGTAGAAAATTATTAGCTAAAAAATAAAATTACACAACCATAGAATAGAAGCATTAACCATAGTTTTTGCATTGAAAAATTTTAGGCATTACTTATTGGTTACTCCTTTTGAGTTCTTTACAGACCACCAAACATTGTGATAGTCGGTCAATAAACTAATGCTATGAGAATAGATATCAAGGTGGTTGATGCTCTTTTAGGAATTTTAGTTTTGCATTAATGTTAGCCAAGATGAGAAAATGTGGGATCTGATCATCTCATCCAACTTCACAACAGAGAGGAACTAGAGGAACTCGAAGATGAATCCCTTAATACACATTTATTTAGGACTATTCCATTCCTGATAACATGGAGGACATTGCAAAATTTTTAGAAAAAAGAACTTTTCTTGCACATTATATAGAGAGGGACAAGAAATAGATGGTTACTAGAGCTATATCATATACTTTTATTAATGGATTCTTGTATAAACTTGGTAAAGATGATGTGCTGCGTAGGGTAGCTCTATATCACAAGAAACCACAACTGCTTTAAGAATCTCACCAAAGGATTAAAAGAGGTCACTTTTTAGGAGAATACACTTCCAATAAAATACTTTAGAGTAGGTTTTGGTGGTCTATGCTATTTTAAGATGTGTACAGAGTTGCTAAACATTGTGACATCTATAAAGAATGGGCAAGCCCAACTAGCAATATGAAATGCCTTTGGTACCTATAGAAAAACCTTTTGAAAAATGGGGGATTGATTTTTAAGAGTTATAAATACCCAAATTAAGCATAATCATACCAGATACATTATCACTATGACTAACTATTTCACAAAATGGGTGGAAGTTGTTGCCTCTTGAAGCTGCACTGTGAAGGATGCTTCCAAGTTTTTACATGAAAAAAATACCACAAGGTTTGGATGTCCATTCAAGATGGTAAGTGATATAGGAATTCAATTTATAAATAATAATATTGAGACTCTCATGGAAGATTTCATGATATCACACCAAAAAAGCATGACTGACCACCTGCTGGCCAATGGATAGGTAGAAACATCCAATAAAGTTTTAGGCAAGATGTTAAATTTTTGTTTACAATGTTCATCAAGATGATTGGGAGGATTGAATTCCTAAAATTCTATAGGCCTATCACACACATTATAATAGATCTACTAGGTTCACTCATTTCCAATTTGTATATGGCTTTGAGGTAGTAATGCATATATAATTTATTATGTCTAGTCTATGCATTACAATGATCATGAAATTAGGAGACCAGGACTCATTAAGGGTGTAGTTGATAGATTTCACTAGGATGGAATAAAATAGGTTAAGAGCTCAGTGGATGGAATAAATCAATAAACAAATTCAAAAATCATGGTATGATTGCATTTTATGATTTAAGCAATTTTACCTAGACCAAATAGTATTGCTTTATGAGAGCAGATTTAAAGCATTCCCCAAAAAGTTGTGCATAAGATGGAAAGGACCCTACATTATTCATGAAGTATCACAAAATGGTAGCATAGTGATGAAATAATTTTAGTGAACCATATTACCAAGGTGAATCAATGGATGTAGGCTTAATCCATATCATCTTTAATCTTTATCATTTTGTTAAAAATTGAGTGGGTACTGAGTAACATCAGGTAGTTAGGATTTCATTTAATGTTGTTTATTTTATATTTTGTTTTCTTTGGTTATAATGTTTTTTTAGTGTTATCATTATTTTAAAACACATCATAACCACTAAAACTAGTTATCATCATAGGATGTAATCACTTTCTTGAGACAACCCATCAAGGACAGATGGCCATAACTACACCAAGATTTGGGATTAAGTTTGAGAAGGTAATGATAGGAAAGTTATGAAAAAGTAAAGGTTAATGGTGAGGTCAGACCATTAATGACATGGCATCTCAAAATATTCCATCAGTTACAAAGTATATTTGGTAATAAAATGACAAATGGATGCATAACATAAATTGATTAACCAAAAGGACAACTGCTCAATGATAATAACTGCTCAGAACTAAATCAAAGATCCTAGGCACCAAATGTACATGTCAAAGTGATTTATTACATATAATATTAATTAAAAAGGGTACATTTTTGCACATGTAGTCAATGCATTTAAAGGAGGTGGTGACATGAAATTAGGTACCCAAAAACTATAAAAGAGAAGGATATGGACAATAATCAAACATTACAACCTTTAGATAATAATATACTTCTAAGATTGACCTTTCAACTATATCTTTGTGAATATATTTCAAATCAAGGTGTAATTTCTTAGATTAATCATTCAGTTTAGATTATTCAGCATGCCATGGATAGAGGCCAACTTTTGATTCCACTAACCAAGGCCCAAAAAGAGGAAATAAGATCTAGGCTAGGGATCTAATAGATGAAATACAATGATCCATAACCATTTTATTTAATAAATGTGCTAAAAACTACTCTATTTTTTCAATATTCCCAAGGATCAACATAAACATGAACCCTAACAGTATAGCATCCACTGTGAGGCTCTGAAATTGAATAGTTCCTTAAGCTACCTACATTTGGACAGTTAGATGAAGTTATGATGATATTGATAAGTTGATATAATCAGAGAGATATAAATCTAATGTTAATAATTTTTATCATTTATGTCAAATTTGATGTCATTTTATGTGAAGTTTGATGTCATTGATTTCAAAGTATTTCGGTGAAGATGCATAGTGAGTGGTTTGTGAGATATGAACAATGTGACAAGAGAGAATTTGAAGGCAACCTAATGTCTCTATGATGAGAGATAATTTTAAGGAAACCTAATGATTATTCGAAGGTTTATGTCAAGGTTCAGGTCAAGGTAATCATGATTGATTACTAGTCCTTGAATACAAGGTGTATTGAGAAGCCTAGTCATAATAAGCATAGTCATATCACGAGCATGTGCATGATGAAAATGAAGAGGTATGTGTACAGTTTTGATGTTATATAAGGATAAATAAATTAATGTGATCAAGGTGTATAATAATCAAGGAGTGTTTTAAGGTTAGTTTTCAAGCTTCAAGTGTTTGAGAAGCCTAGTCATGACACTAGTCATTACATGAAGAGACCTTATGAGAAGATATGAGTTTAGTGGCTTGATGAGATGGATGAAAAGAGGATTAAGAGGATGTGTGAGGTTTTTTTAGAAAGAATATGATTCATTTTAATGCTCACGAGAGTATCAAAGTGAGCCTATAGGGCTAGGACCTATAGACCTAGTATGCAACTAGACTAGTTCTAGACCTTGCCTGACCTAATGAGGTGTCATGAGGTATTGTCAAGGCATGAATAAATTTATGTCATTAGTTTAGCATGGTAATAGGTTTTATGACATGTATATGAGGTTTTTAAATATTTTATAGTGGATTTAAGATCAGTTTTAAGACCTAATGTGGTTTTTAGGTCAAGGTTTAAACAAACAAAGAGAGAGATGGTGTCCAAATGGGGTATGAGTTTTGGATTTCAAGTTAGTTATGAGCATGTGATAATTTTTAGTGATGTGATAAGTTTTTATAAGTGTTTTGGTCAATTTTGAGGTTAATTTTTTCAAGAGAAGATAATAAAAAGTGTTTTAAGGTCTCTCATGTGCACACAATTAAGGGTTCTCAACTCGAGAACTTTCAAGAATTCATTGGCACATGTAACCTCTGCATTAGAATATAATATATTCATGGTATATGGGTAATGTTACTAGATCAAAATTCCAAGCATTGGTTTCTGGAATGAGGGTCTAAGCTTTATGAATGATTGTTAAGATTGGAAGACAATTTAAACCCTCAAAGAATGCTAATAGTGACCCGATATGAAATATCTTGTTCTAAAGTGCTCAAAATGTATTGGAATGAGTATTTAAGTGATTGGAGGTAAGGTTGAATCTTGAGAATTTTATTTGATATACATGGTGGTTTTTTATCATATTATATCCCTCATGTGTTCTAAACCAGTTATACAAGTTGACCTATCGCTAAAAGGCCTAATAGTGCAAACAGTGAGAAAATCAGGTAGAAGTGAGAAGTTGATTAGGGATGTGTTATCATGGATTAGGGATAAATACAAGTGCATGGATATGTTTTTAAATAATTTTAATACATTTTCATATTATGTATAATACTTTAATATCATTTTATATGATGAAAATGTTGCTCATAAGTTGACCTGTCTAGTTCAGAGAGACAATGAGGTACAAGACTATGAGATTGGTCTGCGAGACCTATATATATATATATATATATATATATATATATATAGACCAATATGACCAATATTTCTATTTTATAATATGTTCAAATAGAAATATTGGTCTATATATATATATATATATATATATATATATATATATATATATATATATATATATATATATATATATATATATATATATGGTATAATGGCCTCATAGGATCATATAAATGAATTGGAAGTATTTTTAATTTTTTATATAGGTGTTTTAGGTCTTTATTTCCATGATTGTGTTTTGAGGCTAGTTGATAGTTTTGAGTGGGCTACTTATAGAAGAGGGTTTCAGTCCTTTTGTCATATGTAATAAAGTATAATAAAATTGGTGAATTTTTTTAGGTATTTAAGTTTCTATTTATATTATCTTTTTCCATGTTTATTTGACAATATTTTTTTTTTGCTTCAGTTGTTCAAGATAGACTTTCTGGGTATACACATGCCTAATTGTGAATAGTGCTAATGCCATGCTTCAAGTGGTGATTTGAGATAAAAGGTGTCCTGTACCTAATATGAAATTTTTAGGGGTCTATTTAAGTGGAATATTATATGTTACCATTGTGTGATAAGTTTGATAGTGTTTCAAGGTGTTCAAAGAGTAACGTGTTCTAATGAAGGCCTAATTGAATTAGGTCTCCTTAAGACCTAAAAGGGGTTTTGATCCTATATAATATAAATTACCTATCTTAATGTTTGATTCATTTTTTTTTAATGTCATAAGGCCTATGTTTTTTCAAATATAAATGTGAAAATGTGTATGAACTACCAAGGAGTGTATGATCAAGAACTTAGTATAAGAATAAGGCCTAATAGGCTTAATTATCTAGTTAAAGATTGAGGGAGTCAAAGTGAATGAGATATAACCTTGAAGAGATGAATGAGGTATTATATACTATTAGGAGGGTGCATAGATACCATCATGAAGATATGATATGGGTATTTTATATGATTATCAAGGTGATATGACCTAACCATCAAGAAGAGGGATAATTGAGCAAAGAAGGATAGAGGCCGGTTTAATAAAGATAGGAGTGTGTGAAGAGATAAAGAAGGAGATCATAATATATTTTATGAGAAAACAAGTGTTCTAAATATTATTAAGGGTTTGAGGTGGTTTAGTGGGTTTTGAGTCATCTAAGGGCCTGGTGCTTCCTTGTAAGTGGGTGTTTGCTAAAGCCTAATTGAGTTGGTGCTTAGTTAGTTGGGGTTGGTGCTCCAAGTGAAGTTGCTGCTTCACTAAATATTTATTTTTGTAGTATAGGAATATATTCCATTTTCATCATAAGTGGGTTTTATTCCCCTTGAGGTTTTCCCACTCAAATAAGTGTTTTATGTGTTATGCTTTTATTTCATGCTCATGGCTCTTAATGTGTTATGAGTTCATTATATTGTTTTGATAGTTCATGAATGATAAGATAAATTTACAAAAGTTTTGAATATTTATTCCCAAACTCCGCTGCGCCACCTCCACCGCCCCCCCCCCCCCCCCCCCCCCCCCCCCCCCCCCACTCTCAATAATTATGCTTCCAACAATTGGTATCAAATCCTAGTCCTTTGATTCAAGTCTAACAACTGGAAGGTGGTCCTAAGAAGCATAAGAATATCTTGTGATCAACATGAAGAAGTATATTATGACAGTGAAGAAGGAAAATATGAAGTAGACCTTGAAGCTAAGTTCATAAGTACACTTGATGATTTAAAAAATCAAACTAAAACTATCAAGGATCTCAAGAGTTAGTTACAAGAGGTCAACACAATGTGTAAGTCAAAGGAAGTTGAGTATGACCAATTGAAGATATAGATAGATTCATTGAAGGTTGAGCATGAATAAATCATATAAAAAGTGAACAAGTTTGAGAGAGATAATGAGAATTCATAACAATTCAAGAGTACTAACATAAAAAGACCAATCAGGCAACCCAATGCTATAAAGGATAAGTCATCATAGAACCATGATAAGTACAAATTTTTTATTTGCTACACCTATCAAAATATATGACACATTGAAATATTATACTATAATAGAGTTATAAGGTCCAAAAGATTCAATAAGATGTTGAATCTCCTATAATGTATAATAAGGATCAAACTTTTGTATGGAAGCCAAATCAAGCTAGGATGGATCAAATTGAGCTCAAGAAGTAAGATGGACTATTTTCCAAGGAGGAACTAAAGACCAATGAGGAATTTATGTTATCTCAGACTGCATTTCACATTCAATATGAAGGCATGAAATGGTATATAGATAGTGGTTACTTAAGACACATGACATGAGATAGAAACAAGTTTATCTCATTAAAGAAGAATGTTGCAGGAATAATGAGGTTTGGAGACAAAATAACTACCAATATAACTGGCAAGGGTGTCTTGAGTTGGACAATGGAAATACCAATACACAAAATGTGTTGTATGTGTAAGGTTTGAAACATAACTTGCTTAGTGTGAGTCAAATGTGAAATCAAGAACACACACTAACCTTTAATGATAGAGTGTGCGAGATAAGGAGAGCCAAATTAGGAATGCTAATTTTTAATGCTAATAGGACTGAGAACAACCTATATGTATTGAATGGGAACAAGAAGGAGAGATGTTTCATGATAAAGATAGATGAAATTTGGATATGGCATAGATGACTAGGTCACCTAAACTTTGACAGCCTAGTTAGGATTAGCACTAAGAAGTCTGTGAAGAACATGCCTACTATCATCAAACCTACATACTTTTCAAGGCATATCAACATGGTAAGTAGACTATAATAAGGTTCAAATCCAAGGGGTACTCTACTACAAGACACTTGGATTTAATACATATTGATCTATATGGGCCTACAAGAATTAAAAGTATTCAAGGAGATATATACTTCATGACACTCATTAATGATTACACAAGAATGGCTTGGGTTGCATTCTTGAAAGATAAATTATAAGCTCTTGACAAGTTTAAGGCATTCAAGGCTCTTGTTGATAATGAGAAGAATGAAAAGATCAGGTGTCTAAGATATGATAAAGGAGGATATTTTTGGTCCAATGAGTTTGATGACTTTTATGAGGTTCATGGAATAAGGAGACAATTCTTAGCAATAAGGACACCTCAGTAGAATGGGGTCGTGAAAAAGAAGAATATAACAATTCAAGAGATATCTAGAAATATGCTAAATGAGTATATATTATTTGATAGATATTGGAGATAGGTAATAAGCATTGATGTCTAAATTTTTAATATAGAATAGATAAGGAATAATGACAAAAAGACTCCTTATGAACTATGGAAGGGTAGACCTACCAATGTGGAAGCTTTAGAGTGTTTGGGAGAAAATGTTTCATCAAAAAAGATGATGAAGACTTGGGAAAGTTTGATTCTAGATATGATGAAGGCATATTCTTAGGATAATCATCAATGAGCTCAACCTATGGATGTTATAACAAGAAAATATAAAAGATAGTGGAAAACACCAATGTGAAGATTGATGAGACAAGGAAATATCACTCATAGTCAAAGAACACTTTAGAGAATCTGGACTTTAATAATGAAGAAGATATTATAGAGGTTGATGAGGAAGAAGAATAAGTTAAATAGAGACATGACTCAAAAGAACCCTCAAGATAGATTCAAAGAGATCACCCTAAATCTCAAATCATTAGCAATAATAATATAGGTATACAAACAAGGAGAAGATTAGTAAGCAGTCTAAATCAAGATAATGTTGCTCTATTATCTAGTATTTAACCTAAGAGTCTTATAGAAGTAAGAAAAGATAAATTTTGGATAGGTGATATGAATGAAGAGTTAGATGAAATAGAGAAGAATGAGACTTGGGATCTAGTTCCTAGGACTAAATAAAAGAATTACATTATCACAAAATGGGTGTTTAAAAACAAGTTGAATGAAGATGGAGAAGTCACTAGGAACAAGGATAGTTTGGTATGCAAGGGATATGCACAAGTTGAAGGTGTGGATTTTGAGGAGACCTTTGAACCATTAGCAAGTTGGAGGACATCAAATTATTTTATCAAGTTGGAGGACATCAGATTATTTCTAACTTATGTAGGATTTAAAGGATTCAAGGTATACCAAATGGATGCCAAATCTGCATTTTTGAATGGGAATCTAGAAGAAGTGTACATTTATCAACTTGAAGGGTTATCACTATTAGATGACAAAGAATATGTTTGTAAATTAAAAAAGGCTCTCTGTGGTCTAAATGAATCTCTTAGATCTTGGTATACTAATTTGGATAAGTATCTATTGGATAAATGATTAAAAAAATGAGTTACATATAGTAATCTATACATCAAGATAGAAGATGACCATCAGGTGATAGTATTTTTCTATGTGGATGGCATCATATTTGGTGGAAATGATGAGAAAATGATAAAAAACAAACATATGTGATGAATAAAGAGTTTGAGATGTCCAGGCTAGGATAACTATCATTCTTTCTTTGGTTGAAAATCACTCAATCTAAAAAAGGTATATTCATATCACAATCCAAGTACATAAGAGAGATGTTAAATAAGTTTGAGATGGAGGATCATAAGGTAGTTAATTCACCCATGATCATAGGATATAATTTGAGAAAGGAAGATGAGCCTTCAAAGGTCAATAAGACATAATATAGGTCAATTATTGGAAGTTTATTGTACACATTAGCCTATAGACTCAACACCATGCAAGTAGTATGTCTTATGAGAAAGTTTCAAGCAGATCTAAAGTAGAATAATCTAAAAGTAGTCAAAAGGATGCTTAGGTATCTCAAGGGGACTATGGAATATGGATTTTGGCATCTAAGAATCAAGGAGTTCAATTTGATAGCCTACATAGATATAGATTGAACAAGAAGTATAGATGATAGGAAGAGTACCAGTGGAGGAGCCTTCTTCCTAGGTGGGTGCCTAGTTTCATGGATAAGCAAAAAGTAACCATAATTAGATTTGTCTAATTATGAAGCTAAGTACATTTCATTAGATTCTTATTTCACTCAAGTCCTATGGATGAGGTAGAATATAAAATACTACAAGGTGAAGTATGATGGTCCTAGCCCTATCTATTATGATAATTCAAGTGTTATATACACATAAAAGAACCCTATCATGCACCCAAGGTCCAAAATCATTCCTATTATGTATAATTTTATAATAATTAAGGTAAGTGAACAAAGTTTCAAACTTTAATATGTTTCTACACATGATTAGATTGCAAACATCTTGACCAAACCAATTCCAAAGGCAACTTTTGAACACCTAAGACAAGAATTAGGTGTAATTCTTGCCCCTCAAAATCATTAAAAATTTAAGTAATTAGGGGTAGATAATAATGATAAATATATCCAAGAATAGGTGAGTTTTTATAAGAATATATTCATAGAGTAAGATGGAGCATATTCCTGTAATGATTCATAACCTATGTTGCAAGAAGGTGTGATTCCAGATGACAGTTGTGGAAGACCTTTGTCATTAATTTGAAAGAGGGAAAAAAGTCCAAGAAGGGAGATTAACTAGACTAGAGGAGATGATAGTGATCAATTTGAAGAATTTTTTTCCATCAATGACAAAGGGGAAGTTTGTAGAGAAGTGTTGTCATTGATGTAAAAGTACATCTGGTGAAGATGCATGGTGAGTGGTTTATGAGATATGAACCATGTGACAAGAGAGAATTTGAAGGAAAAATAATGTCTTTATAATGAGAGATAATTTTAAGGAAACCTAATGATTATTTTGAGGTTGATGTAAAGGTTTAGGTCAAGGTAAGCATGATTGAGTACTAGTCCTTGAATACAAGGTGTCTAGAGAAGGCTAGTCATAACACACATAGTCATATCATGAGCATATGCATGATAATCATGAAGAGGTATGTGTAGAGGTATGATTTTGTCTAAGGAGTATGAAATTCATGTGATAAATGTTTAAAATCATTACGTAGTGTTTCAAGGTTAGTTGTCAAGATTCAAGTGCTTGAGAAGCCTAGTCATGACATTGGTCATTACATGAAGAGACCTCATGAGAAGGTATGAGCTTAGTGGCCTGATGAGATGGATGAAAAAAGGCATAATATGATGTATGAGGTTGATTGAGAATAAATATGATGCATTGGAACACACATGAGAGTCTCATAGTGAGCCTCTAGGGGTAGGACATATAGACCTAGTATGCAACTAGACTAGTTCTAGACCCTACCTGACCTAATGAGGTGTCATGATGTATTGTCAATGCATATTAATAATGTATGGAAATGGTTGATAATGGAAATAGGTTTTATTAAATGTATATTAGGTGTTGACATCTTGGATAGTGGATAGAAGGCTAGTTTCAAGGCCTAATATGGTTTGTAGGTCAAGGTCTAAGCAAGCAAAGAGAGAGATGATGGCCAAATGGGGTATGGGTTTCATATTTAAAGTTAATAATGAAAATGTGAGAATTTTAAATGATGTGATAGGTTTTATCATGTGTTTTTATGAAGTATGAGGTCAAAGTTTTCAATATAAGGCAAGACAAAGTGTTTTAAGGTTTCTCATGTGCATAGAATGAAGGGTTCTCAACCTAAGAAGAGAATTTAAGTGGTCATTGGCACGTGTAAAATTTGCATGAGAAATTAAGATATTAATGGTATATGGGGAAGGGTCATGGATCAAATTTTTAAGAATTGGGTTTTGTAAAGAGGGGTTTAGATTTATGAATGATGATTAAGATTGAAAGATGGTTTAAACCCTCGAAGAACCCTAATAATGACCTGATATAAAAGATCTTGTTCTAAAGTTATCAAAATGGATTGGAATGAATATTTAAGTGATTTGAGGATGTATTAAAATCTACTAGGCACCTTTAGGTTTGACTTTTTTTTAGGTGAGTGAGTGGACCCTATTGCAAAAGCCTTATTTCTTAAAGATTTGTTGTAGCAATTAGAGTTGACCAAGTCAAAATTGATAAATGGATGAAGCTTGAAGCTTGAGACTTGTATTTGATATACATGGTGGTTTATTATCAGATTTTATACCTTAGGTGTGATAAAATGGTCATAAAAGTTGGCCTATCACTAAAAGGCCTAATAGTGAAAATAATGAGAAAACTAGGCAAAAGCGAGAAGTTGATGAGGGATGTGTTATCATAGATTAGGGATAAATCCAAGTGCATGGATTTGTTTTTCAATAAATTTAATACATGATAATATTGGATATAATATTTTTAGATCATTTTATATGATAAAAATGTTGCTCATACCCTGACTTGCCTAGTTCAGATGAGATAGTGAGGTACAAGATTATGAGATTGGTTTGAAAGATCAATATTGACATTTGACCATATTATCTATCTATCTACTAATGGTATAATTACCTAATGTGATCACATAAATGAAATTTAAGTCTCTTAAAGTGGTTATATATGTGTTTTCAATCTTTGTTTCCATGACTGTGTTTTGAGGCTAATTGGCAGTTCTGAGTGGGTTACTTACAGAAGAGGGTTTGAGTCATTTTTACATACGAAATAAAGTATAATGAACTTTGTGAAGTTGTGTATATATTTAGGGTTATTTTTATATTTTTTTCCATGGTTTTTTGACAATATTGTGTTTTTTTTTAGTTTTTCAAGATAGACTTTTTGGGTACGCACAAGCCTAATTATGAATAGTGTTAATGACATAATTCAAGTGATGGTTGGAAATAAAAGGTGTCATAGACCTAATATGAGTTTTTTAGGGATATATTTAATTATAATATGATATTTTAATACTGTATAATAATTATGAGAGTGTTCTAAGGTGTTCAAAGAGTAACATGTGTTAATGAAGGCCTAATTGAATTAGGTCTCCTTAAGGCCTAAAAGGGGTTTTGGTCCTATATACTATAACTGACCTATTTTAATGTTTGATTACTATTTTTTTAATTTCCCAAAGAATATTATTTTTTAAATATAAATGTGCAAGTGTGTATGACCAATCAAAGAGTGTATGAGCAAGAACCTAATATAAGAATAAGGCCTAATATGCCTAATTGTCTAGTTAGAGATTCAGGGAGCTGAAGCAAATGAGATATAAACTTGAAGAGATTAAGGATGTATTTAAGACCATAAATAGGGTGTATATATATCATAATGAATATATGATAGGGTAATATAGATTATTATTAAGTTTATATGACCTAACCAAGTCAAGAAGTAGGCTAATTGAGCGAAGAAGGGTGGAGACCATTTTGAGAAAGATAGGAGTGTGTGAAGAGTTACAGAAGGATATAACCATTTATTTTATGATAAAAAAAGTTTTATAAATGTGATCAAGTGTTTTATATGGATAAGTTGGTGATAAGTCATCTAGGGGGTTGGTGCCTCCTTGTAAGTGGGTGCTTGCTAAAGCCTAGCTGAGTTAGTGTTTAGCTAGTTGGGGTTGGTGCTCCAAGTGACTTTGGTTCTTCACTAAATATTGATGTTTCTATTTCATGTTTTAATTGTTTTATGTGTTATATTTTTGTTTCATGCTCATGGCTCTTAATGTGTTTCTAGTTCATTCTATTGTTTTAATAGTTCATGAATGATAAAGTAAAGTTACAAAAGTTTTGAAGACTGATTTACCCCACTCTCAGTCATTGTTCTTCCAACATGTAGATCAATACATTAAAATTAATATCAATGTAAACTCAATTTCATGAGTAACAAGCCTACCCAATCGTGGAAAATCTCTAATGCCATATAAGTTTACAACACCACCACTTCACTCAAATATCAGAGAAAAAAACACCACAAAGGTAGGACAAGGAGCTCCTATTGATTCAATTGAGGATGATTTAATGTTCATCATGGTGAAATGTATAACTGAGAGATTTTGGCAAACCACAAATCAATCAAAATAAATAACAAGAAGCATCATTGACATTGCCTACTGAATGATGAATCTATATGAGGATTTTAATTGCCCTAAATTTTTGGCAATTGAGCTTACCATAAATATATAAAAGATACTTGTAAGAACCACATAGACCTTTCAATACCATTTTTTTTCTATTATTGTGTTTTACATAGTGCAAGTCTCCACTAGGGCTAGTAAATGTAACTATTGATTTTTGGCCAGTTCATGCCTTCACAAACATTGCATGGACCAAAACAAGCTAATATTATGACCAATTGGGGTGGTTTGACACATGGTGGATGGAAGCCCTAGCCTTAATTTGTTCACACCCCAAGATTTATCAAGATGTAATACAATGCCTAGGTCAACATGCTTCAGTTAGCAAACTACACAATGACATATAGATTAAAGTTCACAAATTAGCTACTCTAATTGTCACTCTAATGCCATTCTTCATTTTAATGGTTGAAACAAAGGATAAACTCTACTGGTAAAAGTCCCTAGCTTCAAGGTCTATACATATATTTTAAGTCATCCATCTATAGGTGCAATAATAACAGGTAGACCAAGTTCCTACATAACAACCAACATAGCCACAAGCCCAACCATCATAGTCGACACAACTGCAAGCTCCATAATAGCAAGATAAAGGAAAGAGGAAAGCACCTATGTGTAGAGCCTCCCCACCTCCACCAAATAAAATAAATTGATAAAAAAACTCATGGATTTCCATGAATAGTTGTTAAGTGTGACCTACTTTAGATGGGGGTAGACGAATGGGAAGTGATCCAATTGATGTTGGAAGATATCAAAAATAAGGTGTATGATGTAGGAGAGGAGTTTTTATTTTAGAAAGTAGTGCACACTTTCCAAGTATGAAATTAGGTAAGGCAAGAAATTTGGGTTGATATCACTCAACTAGCTCCTTTTATCCTTGTTGACACTTAAGAAAAGGAAACTATTCAAAAAAAGTTGGAGGCATAAATATTTTCAATAGAACCAACCATAGGATCATCCACTATGTACGTAGTGGATTTATCAGTAGAAGATAGTATTACACAACCCTTGGTCAGGTGACCCTGCACACATATTAATTACAAGCCATAAAAAATAGTGTGAGAAAGGATGACCTCTTTTGGTGCACCTGTAGATTAAATTAGTGCATAGCAGGCTCAACCAACTCAACAAACTCAACCCCAAGGTGTGAAGAAACAAAATTAGACACTTAAGCCTCCAACCAAATCCAACAGAAATAAATTGGTTTAAAAATATTAGATGGGTAAAGCATAATCACCTAAGGATACTGAATTAGAATATGACACCAAAAGAGAGGAGGAACCCATAGATACATTTGTGCCTAGGGAAGTTGAGCAACAAGAAATAATTAAGGGCACACTTGAGCCTGAGGTAAACTAAGAAGAATAAAGGACTGATAAAACACAAGAACAAGTAGCCATGATAAAACCCACACAATAAGAAGATACATAGAGTCTATAATGGAAGATATAAGACACAACCATGGAGCAACAAAGGAAATCTAAGGAAGTAGAGGTTGCATGAAAGCAAGTGAAATAAGTGGAAGCTATCAGAGAAAAGTTGAGAAAGTAGAGGCTACACAAAAACAAGTTGAATAAGTTAAAGCTATAAAGAAGAAAGCCAAGGAAGTTGAATTTATGTTCAAGTATGATGAAGAAGTGGAGATAAATAAAAAACAACAAGAGGATTAGCAAAGGTGACAAAAATAGGTGCAAGATGCTAAATCAGAGACAAAAGGATCAAGCAACCAAAGCTAAGGTTGAAGCTAAAGCCAAAGCTAAGGCTGAAATAGAGACTAAAGCCAAAGACCAAGATTTTTTATCAAACTTAGGTTAAAGAGAAATCTAAAAAAAAGTTGAAGGTAAGACTAAGGCTAAGGCAGAAAAAATAATCTAGGCTAAGGAACTCAAGGATGCACAAGCACAATTAGAGGTAGCATCCACCACTCATACTAAGGGAACTGCATAAGCAATGTAGATCCCTAGTCAATGGCTATGTGATGTCCTTACTACATCAACATGATCAACTACTTTCTTACTTTCACTTAATTAATTTAAAATTTCTCATACAACATCCAAAACTACATCCTTGGAACTTGCTACCATTTATGAACCCCATAACTGTCATGTTCTTGTTCTCATCTATCACACTCATTCTTCTTGTTTACTATGCTTTTTAGTAATTTTCCATAAATTTTCCTTCCTTGAATAGCCATAATATTGTAAATAGCATTATGTTTCCATATTCTTTGAATAATTAGAATTATGTATTAAAATCAAGTATATGATGGTTATCTTCTACTATAAGATGCTTTTTTAATAATGTGTTTTAAAGATGTTATGGAGTAATAGGTATATAACATAGAACATCCTAAAACAAAGGAATCTCATCATGCAAACACATCCTACAGCCATTTCATGACCAAAGACATGAATAAACATAATTTAATTCCTAGTTCAACTAAGTCACACAAATGACTATAACCTCTATGGAGCATAATAAGGATGCAGTTGAAGAATGAAACAACTTTGTTTGTCCTAAAGAAATATTAAAAAATTCACATGAATTATGAATTTAGTAGAAAGATCCAATTTTAGTTATCCTAAGTTGAATGTTTCTTAGATTAGAATATATATTGTTTTGTATAAAATAATCTCCCCTGATGTATATATATAGGTAACAACAGGGTTGAGAGGGAGTAGATATCAATTAGAGAATTATCAGAAGTATATTTTGTTAAGAAGCTATTATTTTCATTACTACATTTTGATTAATATGACAAACATTTATAAGTCCATTTTAGTGTTGTAAGAGGAAGTATGGAAGCTAGAGTTAGAAGGAGGAAGGGCCCCCTTTGGAAATCTTGTAGTGAAAATCCAATCTATTTAAATAGCTAAGCATGTTATTTAGTTTATTTATGTGTTGTGTGTTTTATTTTTGAATTGTGTGATTTAAATTATTGCATATAATTATTAAAGCAAGATTCCAATAGTTTAAACATTTAATTCACTAGTATTATGTTCATGTTTAAGTCCAACATTCCATTTACTACATGGCTTTAAAATCTTAGATTACAATCAACAAAAGGTCAAATTAGAAGATTGAGTGTGCACGTATAGTGACATCATCCTATCAAGTCTACGTCCTTAGTTTGAAATATAAATGAAGTAGAATGTATAGGTCTATGGTAACTATTTTTATTCATTTTGATCAAGAGAAGTATATCTGTTTGTGAATCAACTTCTAGTCATTTTTGGCATCGTTGTTAGGGAAGGGTGTCACCCACTTATAATATTCAATCTTGATAGTGATTAAATTTGGATATGTATTGTTTTTATTTCTAGAGATTTTTGTTATTTAGATTAAATATTTCTTGTTTTCATAGTTTAAATTTCCTTTTTTGCAAGTAGGATAGTGGAAATTTTCAAAAACCCCCATATTACTAACCCTATGCAGGTAGGGTGGGAAAAAAGTAACAAAAAAAGTGGTTGATGTACATGTAAAGTGAAGGGGACTATATATGAATATTTTTTCTTGAATCATAAACTGTTACTACAAGATTAGAAATTCATATTGTAGTAACTGAGGAACATGAAGGAATTCCTGAAGATCACTCACATTTGTCAATAGAAGAGGTAGAAAAAGAAGAATTTTTAGCTAGATTGGTAGCACAAGCTGGAGAATTTGAAGAGGTTCATACCCTTAGAAGAGACCCACATGTACCACCCTTGAGAATTCACACTTTATCACCTTGTACTTAGGAATCTAAAGTTTACTTCCATCTGTCACCCAAATTTATTGCTAAGGAGGCATTCAAGGTTATTCTTGCTCCTAGAAGAAATACCAGGCCAATAGAATCTTCTAATTTAGAAAGACTCTTTGCTAAGACACAAGTTGAATCTTATGAAACCTCCACACCATCCCCATTATATAGGAAGTCATACATTCCTAAGGAAAAAGATAAGGTCTCCATATTCTACACCCCAAGAAATAAAAGAATTGATGGGAATTTTAAGCGGTGGGTAGAAAAAAAATTAGTCGATCAACACAAAGAGTATTAATGGAGGATCCCTAGGAACAAAAAACTACCAATGAGTCTGATACTTTTAAATTTCCTATCCTTACTCCTGACAGAAATACACCCATGAAGAATATTCCTCACTCTACCCTATCTACCTTTAGGGAAAAAGTATCTAAGGATCTAGACACATTTATTTTTTAGTTTGAAATCTTATATTGTAGCTATGATTACAATCAAGATGCTCAGAAACTCAAATTATTTCCAGAAACACTCAAAGATACAATACTTAACTGGTTCATGAGATTTGGAAAGGATGCCTTTTCTACTTGAGAAGAAATGAAGAATAAGTTTATGATGAAATACCAAGATTATTATAGGGGTAGAAACTACAGGAGAGATGACATATTTTGAATGACACAAGCTGATGACGAGTCATTAGAAGAATATATGGAAATATTTTTGTTCAGCTTGAAAAAATCTAAACAGACTAAAATGGAGAAAGAATTGATCAAGATGATATTCCTGAAAGGGATTAAAGATGATTTTCTGGAGGCATTAGATCTAATTTATGGTGGTGATGTTTCTACACTATCCTTTAAAGAACTAATAGTTCTATGTACAAACTACTCTAAATCAACCATGAATAAAAATACTCTAGGACATGAAATAAGACATTATCAGTTACCTAAATACTCAAATTGATACATTACACCATCTAAAATAGGATTGTCTAAAGTTTGAAGTTAACAACCTACTCTAGGACATGAAATAGGACATTATCAGCCACCTAGCTACTCAGATTGATACATTACATACACGAAAGAAACAAGAAGAAATTGAGAAAGATGCAACCACCTATTAACCTAAATCCAAAAAAAGAAGGTAGATTACACATGCCATTATATGAAAGCTTGGGTAGCTAGCATAAATAAGGAGAATCCTGAAATAGTGGATCTACATGCCATAGAAGAAGATAAGAATCAAGTGTTTTTCATGTCTCAATGAAAACCAAGCGTACAAAGATTAGGTATGCCATCAAAATCTATGTTTATAAATTCTCAATTCTCAAATAATCCTAAATTTGGTTCTTGGATGAATATAAACAACCAAAATTGGCCCCAAAAAACTTGGCATCTACCTTAGAATTAGTTAGGGATGCAATATATTGGACAACAACCTCAACCTAGGCAATTCCAAAACCAACAATGGTTCTTTCCCTCTAATCTATGGAAATAACAATGGAGAGGTAATCAAGGCTTTACCCAACAAATACAATTACCATAACAATAAAAGGTCTTAATGACAAACACTTAAAAACCTATTCAAACCACTCAATTATCCACCCAACCCATCCTTAATCCTACCAATAAGTTGGTTCAACCAACACAATTCAATGAAATAATGCAATATCCAACATACACCTTGGATATTAATCAAGTCCAACTTCACTTAGGATATGTTCTTCCACAACCCACCTCAACCATAATCATAGAACACTTTGAAGAAATATCTCCAATACATACTAATCCATAACCCCCCATGGCCAATCCTAAGCCAAGTCCATTAGAAAATAAAAAAGAATCTAACAATCCTCCTTTTTTAGAGAGATTGAACATATCATGTCGTAAACCAAAGCCCAAATTTGATATCTTAGGACAAATCACGAATGTGTGCATAAAGATCCAAATATTTTAAGAAATAAAGGATGTTCCTATCTATAATAAGACTGTTAGAGAGCTATGTTTAAAGAAATTGGGAAGAAAGAAGAAGGATCCTAAAATAGTCTAAGTCATTGGCTAACTAGCAAATATTATGTTGGAAAATATAGTTCCCCCAAAATATTCGAATCCTAGAAGACCTGTAGTTAATGTTAGAAACCATGGCCAACCTATCTCCAATAATTTAGTTAGCTTGGGCACAACAATCAATGTGATGACTATGGAGACCATTCAATAATTGAAACTTATAACTCTCCATCCAACACCCACCATCCTTTAGATGGCTGATAGGTCAAGTATTAAGCTTGAGGGGATTGTTGAGGACCTAATTATCACTATGAACTCCTAGAAATATCTAATAGACTTTATTTTCATGCAACTAAAAAGCAACTTGAGAGGTTATCCTCTCATCCTTGGCCTCCCATGATTGGCCACCACTGATGCTTTTATTTGATATAGCTTAGGAAAAATGTTAATTTCCAACAAAAATGACACCAAGAAACTGGTTCTTCATCCACCAGCACAACCTTCTCAGAATGATGGCCTAACACCTTGGATTGAAGAAGACATAGTCCTTACTAGTATCCCTCAAAATACCTATTGATGGGATCCTGTAGCCACAAACATGTTGAAATGTACACCATGCTCTCTTCAAAATATTTTTCTTGAGAATGATATTGATGAAACTACAAGAGACATTTGGACATTCCATCAATTACTTCCCCATAAATGTAGTTATGCTATTTTAATCACCAACATAGAAACCATGCTTTCTTTAACAAAGCAAGTAGACATTATACCAAATAAACCTCTCAACATCAACACCTCCTTAACACCCCAATAAGAAAGTTAGCTACTTACAATGCTGAGAAAGCACACAATAACATTTGCCTAGGATTACCACGACATGAGAGGATTAACCTCAAATTTATGCACACATCACATTTACATTAAAGTAGAATGCAAACCTATTCGCCAACCCCCAATGATGAATAAAACCTACAATTAAAGATATTATCAAAATTAAGTTACAAAAACTCTTGGATGCAAGACTTATTTATCCTATTTTGGACAGCTAGTGGGTCTCTCCCTTAGTCATTATCCCTAAGAAAAGGGGCAAATGGTGTATTTGTGTTGACTATCGAGAGTTGAATGCTACTATTAGGAGGGATCACTTTCTCCTTCCATTTATTGATCAAGTGTTGGATACATTAGTATGGAAAAAATATTTTTCCTTCCTAGATGGCTATAGTGGTTACAATCATATACAAATTACTCCACAAGACCAAGATAAAACCACTTTTACTTACCCTTGGAGAACCTATGTTTATGACATCTTGCCATTTGGTCTTTGTAATGCCCCAAATACTTTTCAAAGGGTTATTTTGAGCATATTTTATGATCTCTCCCATGACCATGTTGAAATATACATGGATGATTTAATTGTCTATGAGCAGACATTCGAAGAAATGCTTACCAACCTGGAGAAAGTTCTTCAATGATACCAAGACCACCAATTGTCTCTAAGCAATAAAAAGTGTTATATGCTCATGGCTAAAGGGATTATGTTGGGGCATCATATATCCCTTACTAGAATTCAAGTTGACCCAACAAAGATAAGTATCATTAAGGATCTAACCACACCAAAGAAGCAGAAAGATGTTAGAAGCTTTTTAGGACATGTTGGTTATTATAGATGATTCATCAAAGATTTTAGTAAAATTGACACCCCATTATCTGGATTGCTTATTAAGGATGCTAAATTTACATGGACTAATGATTATCAAATTTCCTTTTAACAACTTAAAGACCTATTTATAACAACTCATATTTTGAGAGGGCGTAATTGGAATAAGCCTTTTCACATCCACATAGATGCATTTGACACCACTTTAGGAGTTGTTCTTGGCCAAAAAGATGAATCTTTGAGTTATGCAATATATTTTATTACAAAGAATCAAGGGGATGAACTCAACTACACTATAATAGAGAAGTAATTTCTTTCTATTGTCTATGCCATCAACAAATTTTGACACTGCATTATAGGTTACCAAGTATTCATCCACACAAATCATACATCAATTGGGTATTTAATGAACAACCCTGATATAACAAGCATGATAATTTGATGGTTGCTTGTTGCAAGAGTTTGATATTACCTTTATGGATAGACCAGGTAAAGCTAATGTAGTAGAAGATTTTATATCTCGATTACAAAATGATGAGCATAGTTCTATTGTTGATGATTCTTTTATTGATGAGCACTTATTTGTAGTAACTATTAAATCTCCCTAGTTCGTAGATATTGATAACTATCTTATTTTAGGATCACTAACACCATTTTTCACTCAGAAACAAACATCTAATCTAAAAGAGCAGACATTATTATTGGACTACATGATATCTCTTTATCACTGGACTAGATTTAGTTATGAGAAGATGTAGTTGAGAAGATGAACCTTACGACATTCTCAGGGCCTGCCATGATGAACCCTATGGAGGTCATTTTGCTGCCAAATGGACTACTTTGAAAGTACTTACTACCAGATATTATTGGAATTTTTTTCATAAGGATTCCATGATGTATACCCATAGATGTGATTAATGCCAATGTATAGGGAAACCCACTCGCTGTGATGAAATGCCATTACAACCACAACTAGTTCTGGAACTCTTTGAAAAATGGGGACTAGATTTTGTAGGTTCCATTGATCCTAAATCCAACAACAAGGAATATATATTGGTGTGCACTGATTATGTCATAAAATGGGTTAAGGTCAGGGCCTTAACCCATGCCTAAGATGAGAAAGTATCTAAGTTTTTATATGAATAAATCTTTACCTACTATGGAGTACCAAGATAAATAGTCATAGACCAAGGTCCATAGATCACATCAGACCTCACATTCACCTTGTTAAAATAATATAAAATCATAGACAAAAAGTCTACCCCTTACCATCCTCAGTCAAATGGTCAAGTGAAAGTGACAAACAAAAAATTGGAAAATATCCTCACTAAGACTATTAGCCTACATAGAAAAGATTGGTCAACTCATCTTCTAGAAGCAATTTGGGCTTATATAATCACCTAGAAAATTGCAACTGGTTTCACTCCATATAAACTAGTTTATGGTAAGAAGCATGTTTTGACCATTGAGTTTGAACATAAAACATTAAGGACATCACTTGATTTGGGATTGGATCTTTACTAAGATCAACAAGATAGGATCATGCAGTTGAATGAAATTGATGAACTAAGAAAGGAAACACTTCATCATACTAAAATAGTGCAAAGATAACATGTGGGTTGGCATGATAAGAACATCAAGACTAAGAATTTCCAACTTGGTGACTAGGCACTCCTTTTTGAATCTAAATACAAGGATCATAAAGGAAAACTGCAATCCAAATCACTTAGGCCTTATGATATTGAACAAGTTTTTAATAATGTAGTTGTAAATCTCATGACCATTGACTCTATTTGGTTATAACTACTTGTTAATGGCCATAGGCTCAATTTGTATAAAAACTTATTTTTCAAAGAAACTATCACTTGCCAACTTCTTGAAGAATAATATCCATCCCTTCTTCATGAGGCAAATCAACTTGTTCCTGTAGCTGAAGGGTATTTATGTCAACCCTTCTCCAATATTTTCCAAGAGCAGTAAAGTTTCCGTTAGTCTTGAACAATCCATTCAAATCGCTTGGTTCAGGATGAATAAAATTCTACCTCTTGGATTTCTGCAATTCTAGTTGAGTTGGGACTAAGAAAAAAGTATCAAATAATTTAGTAATGAAAATATTTAGACATTGTTGACGAATGTTGTATCAGAAAGCCAGGTCACTGGATGATCAACATTTGTTATAAAAAAAGAAGAAAAATAAGAGAAAGAGATACATCAACAAAAAATTTATTTTTATCTATTTTTGCTTGTAGATTCATTCCTTTAGAGCATAAATACAATTTCCTCTTTGCTACAGGATGAAAATCTTGATCCTGCAAGATATTATTTTGTTTTTGAAAGACACTTTTTGTTGTTGTAGGAAACATTTCTTGCTGCTAGATGAATTCTTATCGCTCCATCATACATTATATTTTTTCCAAGAATTTTTATCTCCCAATCAAATGACAACCCATGTTAGTACACCTCACTTCACGACTTTGAATCATCATTTACACATTAATGAAAGGTATTCCTACAAGTAATGAGGTAATTATCCTATATTTATTTCATGTCATAAGTCTTAATTATTACTAAGATGATGGGTATTAATGTTATTAAAATGTTCCCATATCTTTTCTTATTATGCCTTCTCATGATATCTTATTCCCCATCGATTGACTTGACCTTTGATACATTACTGTCACCACCCTTTGTTATTGTCATGTGACATTTGCACATGTCAACTATCTCCCTTGAGAATAAGTGATAGTTTAAGTTGGAGGGATTTTCCATAATTCAAATAGATTATCTCACTCCCAAAGTAAAAATCATAAACATTCTACTCAAAGCTAAAAAACTTTTATTTCAAGAACACAAACCCTGCAACTCAAATTGCATCTCACAATATGGGAGGGGACTTGATTAAACATGAACCAATTGATATCACTCCTTTGACCAATAACATAGACATCTTGGACCTATTCTAGAATTTAGGATGGGCATAATATTTTGAGAGGATACAAGCTCTAGATCAAGGAATTAAAAAAGAATTCATTGGCTCATTATATAACAACTTAGCACTATTAAGAGGAATATAAATAAAGCTAATGGAAATTGTCATCAGTAGAGTAACTGGATTGCCACAAAAAAGGGAAGCATGGCAAGAAAAAATTAATTCTAAGGTAGAGAGGCATAAATTGATTAGAGGAAATGAAAGCTTAAAAACTTTAAAACAAGGCACTACATGATTATCTTTACTAGGAAGATGGGCCAAGGCTACTGAGGTCATCTGTAGATATTTCACCTATGAAGGGAGGTATTCCATGTTGCATGACTTTCACTTCAAATTCATGAATCATTTAAGACATGGTATTGAGATAAATGTCCCAAACTTCTTGCTTAATATAATCACAAAAATGGTGGAGGCATTTCAAAGTGGTAATTTCAAAGGTCTTTCTCATCATTATTTAATCCAATTGTTATTCAAGACTGTTTACAAAGGATTAGACCCAATATAAGTTGGGAAGATTTTATCCAAGTACTAAGAAATTTAGAAAGTGATAGAGAAGGAAATGAAATAGAAGAGAAAATGGAGGTAGAAGAATAGAGGATAGAAGAAGACCTTCCTATAGATCCACAAGAACCTTTAGAAGACCTTCCTATAGCTCCATAAGAACCTATAGAAGAAGACCTTCCTACAGACACACAAGAACTTGCAACAAGGACAAATCTTGAAGGAGGGGCTTCCACAAGCAAGGAATCTAGAAGAAAAAAGAAGAAACTCATTCTCCAATCTGACTATGAGGAAGAACTTCCACCTCCTCCTAAAAAGGCTAAGAAGGAAGATTAAAGGTAAACCAAGAACTAAACCTTCTTCTATTATTGAAATTAATGAGAAATCTAGAAAAAAACAAATTGCTAGCAGTAATGAATCACTAGAGGCATTTAGTTTTAAAACTAATAAGGAAGAATGTTCTCAAGAATACAATAAGGAGGCAAAACAAGTAAAACACAATCTTAAAGAGTTATAAGAGAAACCAATGGAAGAAGCAAAAAAAATGGAGAAGACTTCCATACAAATGGAATTTCCTACTCTAGAGCAAGACCTATAGTAAATTGACTAACTAAGAAAGAAGCTACAAGATCAGTCAAGAGGAGGATTGATGTGCTTGTTGCATCAACTTTTCAGTTGTAGCCCTCTATCGAAGACCATCTTGCATTAATTGTTTCACAACCTTCTATAGTGGAAGATAAATAGGAAAAACCTACAACTACCCAAGATGTCAAACAAAAAATTTCATTTGTGGTGTCTTTTAAATTAATGAATTAGATAGACAGTCAGTCTAAAAGTCTTAAGGTATTAACAAAAGAGACAATAAATTGAAATAAGAGGTTAGGTTGAAGGAAGAAATAATCTCCAAATTACAATAAAAAATTGAATATATGTCTTGTCTTACTCAAGAACTTATTGACTACAAGCCTCCTACAAGGGTATATTCAATTTATCTTGAGGAACAATGGCATAAGTTTAAATTTATGAGAATTTACTGTGACATGCCTTATGAAGTAATTGATCCCCTCTCCTTATTTCAAATCTATAAAGATATCTCATAAGAAGAACAAGAATAATTGTGTGATTTGTATCTTCATAAATATGCTATGCCTAATGATAGGGAATGGAATCCTAACCTGTATGTTGGAGATGTCCTTCTAAATGCATTTTCATCATATCTTTTAAATGAGAAAAGAAGAGGAAGAGAGGTGGATGAATATAGGAAAAAGGAAAAGGAAAGCCAAATGATTATTAGAAGAGAGTCAATGGCACCTGATGTTGTATTGATAGAATGGGATAAAATCATGCTGAGGAAGGAAGTCATAACTTGGTTTGTTAAGAATTGTGATGAAGCCCAAGATTTCTTCTTGGAATTGAGAACTTATGTTGGTCCTGTATCAAAATAATCCTACATTAAATGATGGAATGATCTCACTCCCAAGCTAAGAAGGAAATATTTATATTCCCATTTTAACTTAAAGACAACATTTAATAGGATCACAAGATATATTATGCTTGCAGGTGAAATGAGATCTCAATTATTGAGCCTCAAATTCCAGCCCCCTTTATTTTGGTATCCTATTCCATATTGGTAAGATAAAGCCCCATTAGATGAAGCTTAGTATGTCAAAAATTGGCAACTATTTAAACAGAGGCATGAATTTTATGCTCACTTTGCAAGTGGTGTCATAGACCCTATGGATTTTAGAACTATTTATGAAATGAAAATGAACAAGTTTGTTGATCATGGTTGAGCAAGGTCTTAAGTTGGGGGTGTGATAAGCCCCATAAATTTCATTTTATTTTCCTCATCTATCATACTCATCTTTCTTGTTTACCATGATTTTGAGTAATTTCCCATAAATTTTCCTTCATCGAATAGCCATATTTCTATAAATATCACTATGTTTCCATACTCTTTGAATAGTTAAAACTATGTATTGAAATCAAGTATATGATATTTATCTTCTGCTATAGAATATTTTTTCTATAATGTGTTTTAAATATGTTTTGGAATAATAGGTATATAACATAGAATATCCTGCAACAAAGAAATCTCATCATGCAGACACATCCTATAGCCACTGCATGACCAAAGCCATGAATAAACACAATTTGATTCCCAATTCAATTGACTCATAGAAATGACTATAATCTCTATCAAACACAATAAGGATGTAGTTCAAGAATGAAACAAATTTGTTTGTCCTAAATTAATATTGTGGAATTCACATGAATGGCGACTTTAGCAAAAAGAGACATTTTTTATTATCCTAAGTCAAATGTTTCTTAGATTAGAATATATATTATTTTGTATAAAATAGTCTCCCCTATTGTGTGTGTGTGTGTGTGTGTGTGTGTGTGTGTGTGTGTGTGTGTGTGTGTGTGTGTGTGTGTGTGTGTGTGTGTGTGTGTGTGTGTGTGTGTGTGTGTGTAGGTAATAGTAGGGTTGAGAGGGAGTAGATATCGATTAGATAATTAGATAATTATCAGAACTACATTTTGTCCAATAGCTGTTATTGTAATTTATTGCAGTAATTCATTACTGCATTTTGATTAATATGAACAAACATTTTTGAGTCCATTTTAGTGTTTTAAGAGGAAATATTGAAGATAGAGTCAGAAGGAGGAAGGGCCCCCTTCAAAAGTCTTGCAGCAACAATCCAACCCATTTCAATAGCTAAGCATGTTATTTAGTTTCTTTGTGTTGTGTGTTTTATTTCTAAATTATGTGATTTACATTCTTGTATATAATTATTTAAGGAATCTTTCAATAGTGTAAACATTTAATTCACAAGTATTATGTTCATGTTTAATTTTAGAATTCCATTTACTACATGGTTTTAGTATCTTAGATTACAATCAATAGAAGGCCAAATTAGAAGATTGAGTGTGCACATATAGTGACATTATCCTATCAAGTCTACATATTCAGGTTGCCATTTAAATGAAGTAAAAGGTACAAGTTTATGGCGAATCTCCTTGTTCATTTTGATCAAGAGAAATATATCTAATTGTGAATCAACTACTAGTCAACCATTATGATGGAAACATCATTAGATGTAACCTAGCTATCACTCTCCAAATAGATTTAAGGAACAACTACTTTCCAATAATCCATTGTGTAGAGGGCCTCAAAATTAGAGTAGGAAGTCCTGAGGCTATAGAAAAAAGGCTGAAGTAGAGGAGAGGCTGAAGAATGTGAGGTAATTGATCAATAAAAATTGTCCCACCTTAGTTATGTAAGTACTAGGTGATCAGGTTATGTTAGAAGATAAACAATTCATAGTGATATTGATAGAACTTAAAAAGAGTTAGGTTGCTACATAGAAAGTTTTGGCATTGCAAACACAAGGACAAGCTCTCATGTGAGAAAAATAGGCCATGTGCCAATTCCTTGATGAATATGAGAAGGTCCTAGACATTGCTACAACATAGGCCAAGAAGATAGCCCATGATATGCAAAATTGGAAACAACATTTGAATCAATCCTTGGCTATTGTAAAGACTAAATTTTCCACTACTAACAAAGTTAAAATCATGCTGGAGGATTAAATATAAAATCCATAGAAAATGAGTGGCACACTCAAATAATTACTAGATTCTAGGGATGCTTCCATATAAAATTTGCAAGTATGGCATCATGAAATAATGTGCAACACTTTTGTAGCCATCCAAGCCTAGAGGACAATAGATAGATTGAATGAACTCATCTTGGACATTTAGAAGAAAAAATCTACTGTCAATGCATTGTTTATAATCATAGAAGATGAAGACTTGCAAAACATGATTATGATCCAGGTACCATTGCACATTCTACTTGCAATGGTATGCAAAGTACTCATCGACTAGAAAGTTCTCAAACATGATCTTACTCAAGTTGATTAGTCTATTGCATAGATAATATATGAGCCCTAGTTCATTCTTCCACAACAACTTCAATAAATCATATACGAGAGGGAGTTAAACACAAAGGCATAGTCTTCATAGATACCTTTGGTAGTGGATACATTAGGATCCACTGGGATAACATTTACTCATCAACAACAACCTCCATAGTCCCCAAGTAAAATAACCCTCAGTCATAGTAGTAAGATTTGTGCACTTATTTTTTGTAACTTCTAGCAAATTTAATTTTTTGTAAGATAGTTTAAATATTATAAGCAAAGCCAAAATGGTTTAAAACCCATAAAGGGTGGTCACTTGGTTATGCTAATCTATTAAAAATCCAAAAATGTGGTAGGCTAGTATGCTACTTAGTTAAAAACTTGAAAGTGTAGCTAAGAAGTATGCAAAGGGTAAAAATTGTTAAACATGTGGAGTGATTACTATGATTTTTATTTATGACTTATCTTTACAGCTTAGTTTAGATCAACTACAATTTTGTCTTGACATAAGACACATAATTAAGTATTGGAAAGTGTTGGACAAAGAATAGAACTTCATAAACCATAAAGTTTATAAGATAAACACATGTGCGAAGTGTATGATTTTATTTTTTGTATAAATTTTGTATATTTTCATCCTTGTAAGCCTAATCAGGTATTTGGAGAATGCAAAGAGTCTTTAATTTTGTATCTTATAAGGATGGAATGTGAAGAGCCAACAAGATTGTAAAATGTTGTAAATAACACTTTGATGTAATTAAATATGGTTCGATGTGTTGATAGAGATTAATAGAATTATCCTATTATAGTTTTTCTTATCTTCTTTTATGGATGTTATATGCGCAACTAGTACTCTATTTTATTTTATTCTATAATTTGATGTGATACTAGTTATGGTTCCAGTCCTATTTATATCTTCTTCATCTTACTCTTCAGTCTATTTGAGGACATTGTAGATGGTTTATACTATTTTTGTATTTTTGATACCTCGTTTTACTCTCCATTGTGCAAGTTATCCCTGTAATTAGCATGTTCTAGTATAATTCTAGGAACTTATGCTAAATTATTTATATAAAAAGTTGCTAAACCATGGAAAATTTTTATATCAATGATGCTCTTTGGGATAGGCCAGTCAACAATGGCCTTTACTTTCTTCTTCCATTTTTACATTATTTTTTGACACTACAAATCCAAAAAATATCAAACTATTTTGCATAAACCTATACTTCTTCAAATTCTCATAGAGCTTCTATTTTCTTAACAATTCTAATACCATTCTCAAATGTTGTAATTTCTCTTCTTTAGTCTTACTGAATATTAAAATATAATCAAAATAAACCACCACAAACTTATCACTGTATTCGCATAGAACTATGTTCATCACACTCATAAATGTGCTTGGTACATTATATAATTCGAATGGCATCACCATCCACTCATATAAACCATCTCTAATCTTGAATGATGTTTTCTATTGATCTCCTTTATGAATCCAAATTTAATAGTATCCATTCCTTAGATCAATCTTGGTAAAATATTTTGCTCCTACAAGAACATCCATCATATAATATAAACAAGGTATATGAAACATGTACTTGATTATAATTTTGTTGATTGATCTAATATCCATGCACATCCTCCACCTCCATCTTTCTTTGGAGTTAGAAATGCTGGTGTTGCACATAAACTCATACTCTCCCTTATTACACCCTTCCTCACCAATTTAGTAACCTATTTATTTAATTTTACATGTTCTGTTGGGATCATTGTATAAGCTACTTGATTGGGTAGAGATGATCTTGGAATAAAATCAATATGATGCTAAACATCTCTCTTTGGTGGTAAACCATTTGGTAACTCATCAAATATAACATCCACATATTATTTCAACACTACTA
Organism: Torreya grandis; assembly: GCA_037957365.1. Lineage (NCBI taxonomy): Eukaryota > Viridiplantae > Streptophyta > Pinopsida > Cupressales > Taxaceae > Torreya > Torreya grandis. Next base: position 383,694 of record JARHVA010001316.1, on the reverse strand, counting down.
CTACTTCTACTGGTACTTGAACTACTTCTATGTCTTTTTTATTTACTACTAATGCATACCAACAACTTGCCATCTTCATGTCTTTGATAAATTATTTTGTAGTCAACATGATTTCAATCTACCCTTATTTAAGAGGTAGCAAAACTACCTTCATACCACCTTTCTAAAAACTATACATGTTATTTGCTCTAGCATGAATTATTTTTATATTAAACTATCATGGCCTTCCTAATAACACATGTCATGCATCCATTTGTATAACATCACACCATATTTCATCCTTGCAAGTTTTGCCTATAGAAAACTTGATTAAGTACATTTTATCTACTATAACTTCATTCCCTCTCTTAAGCCATGAAATTCCATAAAGCTGGGGATGATTTTCACACTGCAAACCTAATTTATCAATCATGTCATTAGAAACCATATTTTCACAAGTAACACCATCTATAATTACTTTACATATCTTACCTCCTGAAGTACACCTGGTTTGAAAGATATTTGTTGGAAGCTATGAAACACCACCTTATTTATTCTTCACATATTATTTCCTTGGAGAAATCATTATTCTTCTCATCATGAGATTTTTTCCAATATCTATTGTTGCAACTTCAATATTTTGCTCTTCTATTTCAAATTCAACTAAATTCACTCTTGGGCGATCCTCTTGCCTTCCTTCTTGATCTTGGTAGTGTGGACACTTAAACATTCTATGGGCTTCTTATCCACATATATAAAAAATATAAGACCTACGTTGATTTAGAAACCATCCTCTACCACCACCATAGCTTCATCCCCTCTAAAATCCTCTTCTTCTTTACTGGTATTAAAATCCTTGCCTATTCTCTTCTTGTCTTTCTACACCATGTGATGATTCTCCTCTAGTGGTGTTAACCCCATCTCTATTTGTATTAAATCCAACTTGTACCCTTATTTAAAGGGCTTGTCCTCTTCTTAGCCCAATAGATGTTCTTTTGAAATTATGTCTATTTTGCTTGTCTTTTGGCTTCAAAGATAATGATAAGCTTCCTCCATGCAAAGTATTCTACACATGTTAAATTCATCTCAAATAAAAAATTTCAAACCATTTACATACCTTGTGGCCATCTTTTCTTCTATTTAATCATGATTCACTCAAATGGAAATCTTGTAAAACTCATATGTATACTCCTGTGTACTATGATCCTTCTGCCTCAAATTTTAGAATCTTCTATATAGGGTTTGTGCATAATCCATAGGGAGAAATTTCTCCTTCAATTTCTTCTCCATATTTTTCCACAAGTTAATCTTATCTTTACATTTTATCTATCTTTATTTTTATGGGTGATCCCACCAAATAATTGCATGAACCTTCAATTTTGTGCATGCAAACTTTACCTTCTTGTCTTCTCTCATAGTTCTCCATCTAAAAAATTTATCCATGTTATTCATCTAATATATCAACTCCTCTAGTTTTAAACTTCCTCCATAATCTAAAACATTAATCTTGATTCATTGATTCTTTCCTCTAAAGCTTTAACCATCATCTCTTCCATTTATGGTGGATGTTCTTGTTTACTCCTCTTGCAAAATTTACTCTTCATGATCTATGCCATCCTCTACATCAACTTATGATCTTTTTTTATCTTCGATTCACAATGATGTTAGTTAATTTTTGTACTTGCCTCTACAACTCTTTCATAGTCCAATTCATCTGAGTTATTCCTCTTCATCCTCTCACCATCTCTTACACCTCCAAGATTTAAACTTGACCTGATAACAAATAATGAACCCAAATACCATCAAGACAAGAAAATACCAATAGGAAAATCTTTTGAAACAATAATCCCTATTGATTCATATTAAATCATTTAAATAATTAAAAACCATGCATAAATAAGCTTCAACTCAGAATTGGAGTTGACATGTAAAATTTAGAACTCTAAAAAATAATAAAACTCAAATTACTATTTTTAGTAAGTTTTGTATGCAAGTGTGAATAACTCTAAAAATATATAAAAATAAACTAAATAATAAAATTAACCTATCATATGAATATCAAATGAATTTAATGTCTATTTATAAAAATATACAATTTTTAAAAATAGAAAAATATCAAAAAAAAATTAAACTATAAATTCAAACCCTTAGATGGTCATGTATGGCCTCTAAAAAATATTAAAAATATCCATAACTAGATAGGCCAGGTTATCATTGCATTAAAATTTTTGAGATGGTCATTTTGGCATGAAGATGTGCTCAAATAGAACTATGGATCAAAAGTTATGGTCTCTAGAAGTTTGGACTCTTTTTTTGCATCATCAAGGGATCAAAAAATACTGCTAGATTTAGTTTTTAGGCCTCATAGTTACAAAATTCAATTTGAAACCCTCTTTTTGGTTATTTTACTAAATTTTAAGTCCTTTCACATTGATTTAATAGTACTTATATGTCCTTGTATGACCTCAAAACCCTGCCTATTGCTGCATGTGCCATGCCTCAGAAAGAGTGGCATTTTCTGCTAATTTGAAGACATGTGGTACAATTATTTGAGGCCTATAAGTTGAATCATCTCTATTAAATTTGTATGGCCCAAGAAGGACACATTGGATTTTTGGCTTGCCCAAAACACTTGTACATGCAAACTGAATCTACACATTTTTATACAAATTTCTACAGTGAAAATCAACCTTGTTCATTTTTGGTAACACCTATGCATGAATGTATGAATTTTATAAAATCTAAGAGATTCAAAACACATTTTCAAGCCTATAATTTGCATAAGTATGACCTTTGTACAACCTAGATCATGTTGCAGTGAAATAAAATGCATAAATGAATGGTTACAAGTGCATAAGTGAATGGTTTTAATTTGTTTGTTTTAGATCTACCTTTCCAATGTTCCTTGTTCTCCTAGGTCCCACCAAGAGAAAGGTGTATCTTTGTTACATGCAAGGAAAAATATAAGTAAATTATATTTACAAAAAAAATATATTTTTTTATTTTTTAACTCAACAAAATCAAAAATAAATAGAACATTTTCCTTTATACTCTTAAACTGATTGAAGAAGTGCTAACTAATAACATATTGTGAAGATAAATGTAATTGGAGAGGTCAAGAGTTCAAACCTCCAAAGCATATTTTATCTCAAATTTCTTTTTGGTCACAAATTTTATCGCATTCATCATTAAATAGCTTGTTGTACGACACTTTTTTTGACATACTAGTATTTTGTTTAAAGGTGGTCATGTGACTAGTCAAATTATAATTTTTAGACATTTTAGAATCATCATAATGGTCAATTATATTATTTGAAACCTTTTTATATGGTTTTTGAAACAAGTGTATTGAAAATGATGTATAAAGATATATTTTCATTGGAAACTGAGGCCTTCAAACTACAAAATTTTCATAATGAAACCTCATGCTTATGCTATCAAAGAATGTATCATCCTTTATGAGACCACTATGATCTTTGTGATTGACAATGTATAAGTGTCACAATGAAGATTGGAGGATACGTTGGAGGCTAGAGGACAATTCCCCTTTTCTAGTTAGCTATTCACTCAAAATTTGGGTTAAATGTTTGAGTGGAAGTTTTGGTAGTAGTAACATGCTTATTTCAGTGTCAATATTAGTTTTATTCACTTCATTGATATTATTAATTAGGATTAGACAAAGTACTTTTTATTTGATTTTTTATTGCAAGGACTTTTCACTTATCTTTCGATAAGGTGAAGATAATGCATGGCCTTCAATCAATCATCAATGATTGTACGAGTTGATAGGGATTGATATCACCTTCAATGTTGAGAAAAGGTCATAAATGTTTGTTGGACATTACGGAGATGTGCAATACATAGTAATGAATAATCACGTGGATGGGTTTCTATGTGAGACCTTATGTGGATCAATTTGGTTAAATAGGCCTTGATCATGTTTTGATAAAATACAATACAATGATCATATGGGATGAGTAGGCCTTTATCATATTCATCAACATTTATACCACAAATCATAGGGTATGTTTCTATATGGAGTGGCATTGGTTTTGGTCAGTACCATGATGTACAATGTGTTAGTTGTAGGTGTGATAGATAATTTTGATGAATTCATAGTCATAGCTCCAGATCATCTTCTATATCCCTTGTTAGATCTAAGGGGGTTTTTTGGGTCAGTTGATCCATATTATATTTAATTATGTTTTTTATTTGTTAGTTTAACATTTTAAAAAAATAGTTATTTCATGGGAGATTTAGTTAGGTTTCACAACCACCCCATGAAAAGCTTAGTAAGCTTTTCACCTCTTTATAAAAATTCAACCCAAAATAATACATCATTATATTTTTGTGAGAGACAATATTTTCCAATGTAATATCTCACCTCAACATATGCATTCCCTAATCCCATCAAGTAGTGCCTAATTTGAGATACATAAGACCACTATAACACTATAAGAGAGTTTGTAGACATGAGTGGGGATTTGAATCTAGTCCAAAAAATTAGCCAAAATTGATAGCGCTCATGGTCCTATCGATAGTTTTACCTTTCCTCTATTCACTAAATAAATAAAATAAATCACTATTATTACAAATACAATGGTTGTTATTAGTGTTATTAAAAATAAGAATGGAAAAATATTGAAAATATCTATGTCCTTATCTATTTGCATATGGCATCCTTCATACATCTATTAGATTATATAGGATGCATCTTTAATTTAATAATCATTTTCCATTTTTATTCTAATTTGTTTTAGAGTCGTCTAATTAGGTTTCAATAATCAAAATAGTAATAATTTCATCTAGTTAGATTTAGACTCATGTAAATTAACAAGTTGTGCATTGTCTAAATTTTTAGAGGGTTCATTGGATATATGACACTTGTTTTCATGGATATGACAAATTCTTTAATAATGTCTTAGGTAATTTAAATAATTTGATAGAAGCTACATATTGTATTGACAAATGTGACATGTCATTGAACGATACACATGTATTTTCCTAGGCTTCTTCAACTCCATCACCTATAATATCCTATCATTTCCCTTCACCATCATTGCCCAACTCACCTTGAAATATTTCACCACTTTCATGCTCTAAATGGCCTTTCCATTCCCCATCACTTCGTCATTTCCTAAACTTGATGTGAAACAAAACATATGCTCCCCACACAACTCATTATCTTATGAAGGAACACACAACCTAATTTTACACCATCACCTGAGCCATTAGAAATATCAAATTATTATTTCTAAATGATTCATGCATAAAATATGATATGAGATTAGTGACCATGGGTGTTGAGTGAAGTACAAATACCGATTTACACTCTTTCATTTTAAAAAATCTTAGTTTATCAAAACATAAAATGACATCCCTTTTTTGGCATAACTTGTACCTTTGGGGAAACTGTTAATTTAATTTGTGTCAAGAAACAAGCAAACAATCCATTATGTACTTATAAAGGATTAGCGATTGTGAAATGAGGTCATGTGGCTTGAAATGTGTGCTAAATTAGGTTTTGTGTGCATATTTTTTGGATATTCATTGAAATAACACATGTTTCAATCATGTATTGGGTAATCGAAATAATGCAAAGAAAGCTATGGATTTCATTGACAGATCTGACGTGTATGATGTCACTAAAATTTACCCATGTATCTACCTGGGCTTCTTTGAATCTATCACCTACAATATCTTATCATTTCTCATCACCATCATTGCCTAGCTCACTTTAAAATCTTTCACTGCCTTCATGTTTTTTATGGCCTTGCCCTTCCCCACCACTTTTTTAATACTCAATTTAATCATGGAACAAAACGTCTCCTCCTTGCATAGCTCATTTCTGTATCATATGAAATAACATACCACCTTATTTTCCACTAGCACCTCCACAACAAACATCATATTATTGTTGCTTAATGATTCATGAAAAGATGGTTACACATGGTCAATATTCATGGGTTTCAAGTGAGGTATGCTTATTGATTTACAATACTTCACTTTACCAAACCTTGCTTTACAAGAACATAAAATCACATCTCTTCCAATGTAATTTGTATTTTTAGGGCAACTGCTAGTCATATTGTTGGAAATATTATGTATATGTATGCTACATTTTTGTTTGAATGCTAATCTTATAACTCCACTCGATCTTGGAAATGAGGGTGGCTCTTCATGTTAGTGATTTATATCTTCGATTGTGTTTCAATGTGAATTTTTATTTGACCACATCTTTAATTAGTGGGAAATGAGACCCATTCGATTCTCTTGTAAATTATAAATATTCTCAAGGTTTAACTACCTCTACCAACTACTACACCCCAACAGTACACCAAAATAAGTTAAAATTTATGTCATTTTTAAGATGAAATGTCTTAACTTTCACCTTAATATCTCATTTTATCATGGAGAAATTTAATTAGATTATTTTCTTTTTATGAGTGTAGCCACTAAAAGGCTTGGATAAAACTTCTGGAATAAAATCTTGTGATTTTTATAACCTTTACAAGGGTATTTTATGATTGAAAATGTACATTTTCCTATTTTAAGGCCTTTACAAAAACATACAATAGATTCCAAAAATTTGAAAACTCTAATATCAAAGTACAACATTTCAAGCAAAGTTATTAGGATTATAACATTGTAAGTTAAACTTAAATCATATATATATATATATATATATGGATTACAACAATGAAAAGTAGATTTTAAGCAATTTATCAAATAATTAAGATTTTTTCAACCATCAACTTTACACCTACAACCAAAAGATTTGTAGACTGTTTTGAATGTTCCAAGACCTATTCAAAAACTCTATATCAATTGTGGAGTTAAATTTTAAAAAAGATGCACCGTTTAATCAATCGACCTTTTCAAACCATTGAAAATGTCTTGTACAACAACAATTTAATCTGGTTTAAATTTTTTTAGGATAGCTGTATGAATATTCCATGACCTTAAAACTCAACAAGACACATCTTTAAAGTATTCCTCTAAATACTAACAAAAGGTTTACTCGTTCTATAATTTCCATGATGCAATAAAGACCTGAACATAGATGAATTTAGAGAGTAATCTGTGTTGAATTCTCGTAACTTGAATGCTGAGCTACAAACTGAGATTAAAGGAAAGATAATCTTAAAGATAATCTTGTGAGTTGACGAGTTTATATTTTTTCATAACCTGCTCAAATATTTAATGGAAACACCTTTGCAAGTTTGCATATTCCTCATGTGTACTTATTTTAAAATTGAAATATTTATACAACTTTTTATCATAGAAGAGTTGCATGAATATATGCCTTTTACATTGAAATTAAAATTAATCATTCAAATTTGATCATAACTATAAATATAACTATTTTGTATGATTGAAGATGTAATAAATTTTATTATATTAATGAAAGTGATTTTTTCAATAATTTTTTTTAAAAAAAGGAAGAAATACCTCAGCAAAATTGCTCGGATATATTTGGAGGTAAACAACCGATATAATACGGAGGTGTAATATCTATAAAGCCGAGGAGGTGGACTATTTAATATTTTGATATTGTGCTCTCAATTTGGTAGAAGTGACCTGTATATTCGTGCTTCGAGAATAATTTACAGGTCAAAAATGGCGCTGAAAGTACGGAAGAAATTAGCCGAGAAGCAGCCTGCGGAAAAGGTTGTCACAGAGGTGGCGAGCGAGCGAGATTGATTTCGATAAGAATGCCTTTGAGAAGAAATCCCACAGAAGAATGCTGAGGAAAAGAAGATCCCTATTGTTGCCACCGAGAAGGAAGGAGATAAGACGAAGAAGAATCCAGAGGGTCACAAGATATATATATATATATATATATATCCTTATATTTTTTATTATAATTTAATCCTCACTGTTAGTTAAACTATATCAATAAATTTGTGAATGTAAAAATAATATAGAAAGCCTTATTAAAAACATTTATATTATAATTATATTCATCTTAAATGAAATGTTCTTTTATTTTTTTCAATAAATAATTTTGAATGTGTGATTTGTTAAGTATTATTTATTATTATTTAAATTTTGTTTAGATAATTTATTTTTTTATAATTTATTTATTTTATTTATAATGTATATTCTAATAATTTCAATTTATAAATATTAAAATTTATTGAAACAATTTCATCAAATTATTACCAAGTTATTTGTATGTAACATTTAAGAGGTTAGAATCTCTTACTTCTATACATTGTTCATTGCACCCTAAAAGATTAAATATATATAGAGAGGGAGACATTATTTTTAATGTTTCTATAATTTATTAAAAACTATATCAATATTTAAAGGAAAATGTTCAATTAGTAACCATCATTAATTTTTTTTTATACAAACAGAGTTAACCATCAAATTTAGTCTTTAATTATATCATTTCATACTATAAAATTAAATGTGTGTGTATACATGAGAATAAATTATATAAATATATTATATATAATACATAATAAAATGTAAAATATATAATATATATTATATTATAATATATTATTATGTGCAAATTATATATTATATTATTATTGTATATCTATTCTATTTAAAAAATGAAAATAAAATAAAATGAAACAATGATTGAGGGAGGTAGTGTATGATTAAAATTGAAAGGGAAAGGGATTAATATAATGACATAAGGTAATTGATATTTGGAAGAAATATGAGCAACTTGAAAGAGGTTGATAACATGTAATGTAGGGTGTATAGGTGGTAACTGGCTCTACATTAAATCATTGTTTTCTAAATATATAATTTTGAATAGAAAATAATTAACTCTCAAGATAGATTAAATCCTACTTAATTGTACCTATGCAATGGTTTGTTGTAGTTAAAAAAAAAGATCTTATTGATTTTATCACAAATATCTTTAAAAAATCAATCGGTCAACTCTCCAAAATCTCAAAAGCATAGGCTTCCTAAAATTCATCATATCAACATTAAATACCCACTAGAATCATTGTCCTTAACAAACATAGAAGGTACTTCTACTCAAATGGAGGTGGTCAAACAAACCATCACCAAATCTCAGACCACTTATGAAATTTTTAAGATTGAAATAAAATCTTATTAATGCATTATTTGTAAGTTTCTCATCACTGGGTACAAAGCAATGAGCATTACAAGAAGTTCAAGACTAAAATATAATGCTATAAATGACCCTATCCCATTTTTTAAATGCAAATGTTGTGTGAACAATGTGCATAGTCTCGAGGTTTATGAAAAAAAAAAAACCAATATCCCAAACCCAATCAAGTGTTACATTTCTTTTTCCTAGAGGGGTTGAGGTATGTATAACCAATCTCTATCTATAATATTAGTCTCCAGCTACAAATTTTGTGCAACTTCTCAATCTCTTCCATCAAAGACTGATAACTCTTACATTGCTTCATCGCACATGACCTTAGGAGACTTCGCCTCTTCCACATCATAGTAAAAAAAAAATTATATTTGAACAAGCGGACTCGTCTACACCATGCTTGCATTTTTTTGCTACCATTTGATTGAATTACTTTTGTCATTATATATATTTTAAGTGTGTATTTGTTCATCCCATCGAGAAAGGAGTGCAAAAATTATAATATTTGTCAAAGCAGGTGGAGAATTTGGCCTCAAATATTTGGATTAATTGTAAGTAGTCGATAATTAGTAATACTAAGAATGCTGTTGCCCTACTTGTTTGGTTTGATGGTTGTAAATTTGGTCTTTATGTCCATTACATTTTTAAAAAAATTCTCTATACTAGTCGTGATTTTATTCTTAGTACTAGTTTATGAGATCCCATTTGACATAGGTTTTATCTTAATATATATTTTTTATAAATATGGAATCTCACTTAACAAGTTATATATAGTTTTTTCTTTTAACACATACATTTAATAAATTACTTATGTCTTTCGCATCTCCACAATAACTGTCTTGTTCGGACCATACAATTTGTAATGTAAAAGCAAAAAAATATATTTTGAAAAAAAAAATTAAAAAAATAAAATATATCTAAAATATATACACTATGCAACACAAATCTAAATTAATGAGAAGATACGAATCAACATATTTAAATGTCAAAACAAATCTAAACTTATTAATTTGCAATAAAATGTCTCTAATATAAATATTAAAAATAATCAATATATTTATATAAAAAATGAGTAAAATGCATTAATTTTATTAATGAAAAACCAAAATAATCCAACCACACAAAATAAATATTATTAAGAAAAGATAATGGAATTAGTATTAACCTTTTCCTTTGTTAGATTTGAGAGTTGTGTGGGTAAACAAAAAATTTGTGAACCTTTCACCTTATTTTACCTTTGACCAACTAATGTTAGAAGATTTTGAAGCCTTCTCATCCAAAGTGCGAGTACTTAACATACCCTTGACCTCTTAGGAGACTTTAAAGTTGCACACCACTGAACATGGAAAGAGAAGAGGATAATTCCCCACTCGAAGCCTTTAAAACATTACAATAGAAAGCAAAGGAGAGGCTATGTCTTGAGCCCCCATGACAAAAGGAGCATTTACTTTAGAGTTTTTTTTCAAACCATCAATCTAAGAACTTCCTTATCAAATTGAGACATGATTCTTTCACCATTGATTAGATCCTTAATCATTGGCGACATGTAAGGATGTTAAGCTTTTGTGCCACACCATCAAATGGGAAGGTTCTTTATAACTTTTAAGTAGAGAAAGCTCTGAAATTTGACTTTCAATGTTGCAAGTCATAAATTTAAGTGACAATCTCAAATAAAATATATTTATTATTTTAATATTTAAATTTAAATTTAATTTAGGTGATTATTATATTATTTAAAGTAAAATATTAAAATAATAATATATAAAAGTTTTAAATTCAAAATATGATTTTTAAATAAAAATCATGTCAATAATATTTTATCTTTTTTTCAAGTTTTATTTTTACAACTTACATAAACAATTTACATAAAAAATTGTAATCCTTCTCCTTACATAAAAAATTGGAATTCTTAAAAGTGAATAGACTCTAGAGGTAAATTCAATATAGTAGAAATTTTACAAGTTTTAATAAATATGGAAGTTAATATATGACCAAGAAAATTCAAGCTGAAAGAGAAGTATGAGTTTTAGTTAGTTTTATTTATTTTATTATTTATCATTATATATTTATCTCAATATTACATTTAATTCATCAAATAATTATAAGTTTTTTAAATAGTCAATAGAATAGTCAATCAATTTACACCTATATGGAAACTTATCCAAAGATTAGCTAATGAAATTATGCCTAAACTCTAAGATTTGCTAGGATAATATATAAATTTTAGGGATCCATTCTTAAAATTATTCCTATACTATTGACAAGCTTGGTCTAGGTGTAATTTTCTAAAAGATAGAGGTGATTATCCATGTTTTCTCCTCCTCGATTAATGTATCCACAATGATAGACTTAAGAGCTATCAGAATGTGCACCAACATTATCGACAAGACATTGTTGTGTAGTTGGTAGGTGCACTCTACCTTCAAGAAGAATAAGTCCTTCTCCTCTTCTTCCTCATAGATGTATAAACCTATGTATGTCATCATTTATTTATAGACCTCTTGCATAGTAACCCCATGTGTCTTCATATCATACTTTGTAGAAATATGGGGCATGACCTTGTCAATGAGCCATGGGTTCATGTTGTGAGTGTGCTTCTTGTGTGGAGAGGATGCTATATGCACTATGGTCTTGTATTTTCCTATGGATAGCTAAAATGAAATCTCAATGGTTTCTAATTGAGCTTGTTGTGATGGTGCCTCTCCTTGTTGTTGTGGCAAGGGTTGTTGCACACCTAGCGGCATAGATTGTAAAGGTTTCATAGTTATTGATAAAACATTTATTTCCTTAATACTTCTTCCTATGCATCTAATATGGTGATGAAGAATGGTAATGTAACATGTGATGGTTTGGCTAGCCCATGAAGTAATTGTTGATGTGGTGGATTGCACCCTTTGAAGGGCGGCTAAGCTCTCTTTATCCACGTGACAAAATGGAGACATCCCTCTTGATATGGGTGACAAATGTGAGGGATGAATCTATAGATTAGGGGCTAGTTCTCCTCGATGCACCCTGAGGCCCTAGATCTCCTACTGCTAACAATATGGGGGATGAAAAGAGAGAAAATACTAAAAATGGGACCTAAGAGAGGTGATATACCAAAATAATTGGTCTACTCAGCTTTGGCATACACTTTGAACCATGGACAACAAGCATACACTTCATTCAGGCGAGAAAAACTTCCTTGCATCAATATTTCAGAAGGGGGTCCTAAGAAGATATAGGGAGGAAGAAACTAACACAAGAAGTGTTCTGAGACACACTGTTGCATAGCCTATTCACTTGCCTATACTTCTTCAAACACTTCCTATGACTTGCAAGAGAAGAAAATAACTATGCACTAGATATGTTGGAATAAACTTATGAAAGCATGAAAAGAAAATGACTTAACATAAGATAAAACCATGGACATATACAAAAGTGCTAGCTCAAATGAAGGTAAAATGCTCTTTCTGATTCAAGGTAAATTCCTACAGGGCTTCACCATACAAGCTGAGAGATTTTTTCTCAAATGAGAAGTTACAAATATATAGAGAACTAGAAACAAGGTAGCTAAAAAATCAAGGAATAGGAACCCATGCTGAGTTAAACACTTTTGCACAGACCAAAGACCATGTTACTACCGTATTCTTTAAACTGCATATGGGAGATCCATGCTGTAGATATCCAAGTCACCGCCCTTGCTATCCTAGGCCTAAAAAGGCATGGGATACCCCTTATAAAAAATATCAAATCCATCCCAAGTTGTTGTGGTTGGACCATGCTCTCTTCAATGATGGGTGCAATTGGCTGTGCATTAATGGTGAAGCATGAAAACATGGGCTGCTCTCCTCTATAGTTTGAAAACCAATCTATTTTATTGGTTTTGGGTAGATATATTTCACCAATTGTATTAATTCTCCTTGCTAAGTTGTCTATGCCACTTGTCTTGGTCTGAGTGGTCATTGATTCTGCTTTTTGACCTTGTTAGCTACTGGAGCTATTTAGCACTTTGTCTTTTTCCACTCTTTACTTTGCTCATGTTTTGTCTCTTCCTTGCCTTCTCCTTTGCCTTGGCTTCTTAATGACTTGTCTTTGACTTATCAAGCCTTCTTTGTTTCAAGAATTTTTTCCATGCTTTCTTTCAGACAAAATGTCTTAAGGAATTCCTTCAGACATTTTGTCTGAAGGAATTCTTTCTTTTTATTACTTATTTTCCCAAAGGGCACATGCCCCTCGGGCCTTTTGTATTCATTCTTCACTTTCTCAAGGTGCCCTCTGCAAGGGCACTTTATGCCTTGAAATGTCCCTTCAAAACTTTTGATTTGGTCCTGCCACCGACCAAGGTACCCCCCGCAAGGACACATACCCTTCAAGAATTCTGTAATGACCCTTCAAAAAAGTGAAGAAGTCCTCTTTATTTTACCAAGTGTCCTACAGAAAGACACTTACCCTTCACAATTTTTTAAAACATCCTTCAAGCCATGAAAATGCCCTCTGAAGGAAATCCATTGCCTGTTGTAAACTGCTTAGACCATTTCAGGTTCTTCAATTGCTTCTAATTATAAAAGTAGACAAGTAATGCACCTGTAAAAACTTAATTTGCACTAGATAGACCATTTTGGACTTCCCAAGATCTTCTACTTTAGGTTTTACATCAACTTCAGCCAATAAGGCAAATAAGTAAAGACACTTGGAAAACTTGATTTGGTATGTCAAGCCAAATTGGGTTTTGTAAGTGACTTTACTTATAACCTTTGTAAGTAAAGACATTTGCAAAGTCTGAATTACAACACCAAGACCAAATAGGGTTTATCAAGTGACTTGAATTATGAAAATTTCACAAGTAAAGTCATTTGGGAAACCCAAAATGCACTACTTTAGGTGAAGTAATTGCTCTTGATAAACCTAAAATACACTTGGCAAATCAGAATGAGGGAAGCCCATGGCTTTTTCATGAGAAAGGTCTGGCAAAGAAAATATTGCATAAGGTAGTAGAGGGATGATTTAGCCAAAACATGGATTGGATGACTTTTGTAAATAAAAATGAGGGGGTGCCCAATTTTGGCTTGCAGGGCCAAAAATTGGTCAATACAATTGGTGACTCATAGGGGAAGCATTCCTGCTATGCTTGGGAAGACTGGTAGCCACAAAGTCCATTGGGCATGGAGTCAGGATGCATCTTGGAGAAGTCAAAAATAGCCTTATAAAGACCTATGAACCAACAAATATTTTACCCCAAATAAGGAAAAAACACACATAAAGGCTAAAAAAACTACACACATGCGTAACAACACTCAAGGAAAATAAGGAAAAACAAGAAAAACTATGTACATGATAAAAAAACCTAGTAACAATGCTTAAGGTATATCCCATTGACTGGGATATCTATCTCTTCACCATCCAACTTGGAAAGTTAGAAAGTATTGTGTTGTTTGCATTGGGTGATGACATATGGACCACTCTACAAAGCATCAAACTTCATGTGCCTTCTAGGCTTGGCAGGGTTTCATCCCACTTCAAGATAATGTCACCTTCTGAGAAGCTCCTTGGCATAGACCTTTTGTCAAAATGATTCTTTGTTTGTTTTTGGTGGTTGGTCATGGCATCCATGGCTTAGTCTCTCACTTCTTGAAGTTCCATTAGCTCACAGTACCTGACTTCCAGGCTATCACTCTCCATCAATTGTAGCTGGTGGGAAAGATCCAAGGTTGGTAACTCAAGTGAGATAGGTAGTCTAGTTTCCCTTTCATACACAAGTGTGTATGGTGAATTTTTGATTGCCCTCTTTAGAGTGATCCTATCTACCCAAAGAGTTGTCTTCAACTTGACATGCAAGTACTTTTATTTTCCTCCATTGTCCTCTTTATGATCTTAATAAAATTCTTGTTTGTAGACTCGACCAGACCATTTCCTTATGGATAGTATTTAGACTAAGTACTGAGATAGATGCCATACTTCAATTCCCACTCACTTGTCTTTGTTCCCAAGAAATCCAATGCATTGTCTAAAATGATTGTGGCTGGGACCCCAAATCTTATCACTATGCCTTCATAGAAGTCTAGGACTACACTCTCATTGGCCTCTTTCAAATCTATGGCATCTACCCATCTTGTGAAATAATCCATGGCAGTCAAAATCCACTTGTGGCCAACACTATAAGGAGGATTGATTAAACCTATGAAGTCTAACCCACATTGCATGAATGGTTGTTCCACCTGACTAGGATGAAGAGGCATGGTAGCCAACCATTGATTTCCATCAAAGAAGGCACATTTTTGACATTTCCTCACCCAAGCATGAGTGTATTTAAACAAACTGGGATAAAAGTAACTAGCCCTCATAATCCTTGCAACTGTGACCTTGGGAGCAAAGTGGCCACTAGCTGGTCCATCATGGAACTTAGACAATACCTTGTCAACTTGGTCTGAATAAATTCATCTCAAGATCACCCCTAAAAATTCTTTTCTAAAAAAAACTCCATCAACTAAGACATAAGGAAGAGATTGGAGTCTAAAATACCTCCTCTTGGTCTTATCAAGACTTTGTGGACATTCACCAGTTCAAAGGAAATGAACCATTGCTTGTGCCCAGCTCTTCATGACTATAGGTAAAACTATTGTAGGTTCATCATGGAGTACAAAAACATCCTCTTTTGGCTCCTTCAAGTTTGTAGTGAGGTGTTCACATATTCCTCTTCCTCTTACTAGCTTGATGGTCTTGATATCTATGTCATACTCCATTACTTTGGTGATCCAACTTGCCCTTTTCTCATTCAAGTCTCGATTCAGCAAGAAGTCTTTTACACTAGGATGTGGCACCATGATGTGAATTTTTATACTAGACAACATATGTCTAAAATTCTTTAGACTTTGTATGACTGCAAGCACCTACTTCTCAACGTACGTTTATCTAACCTCATAGCCTTCTAAACCTTGGCTAAAAAAATCAAGAGGCTGTTCTAATTTCTCACCATTTGCTTGAGTGAGCATAAAAGAGTTTACCTCTTCATTCTCAAAGGTGTATAGATTTAATTCCTTGGAGAAGTTTGGAATAGCCAGGGTAGGAGCTTGGGCAATAGCTTGTTTAATGCCTTCAAAGTTTTCTCTTCTTCTTACTGTCCATGTGAACGTTTCATCCTTCCTTAGCATGGAAGTTAGTGGCTTGACAAGCTCAACAAAGTTAGGAATGAATCTCCTAATGAAATTTATCTTACCAAATAAACTTTGCAGGCCCTTCTTGTGCTTATGCAAGGACAATGCTAAGATGGTGTTCACCCTCTTTGGATCAATAGACATGCCTTACTTCAAAATGACATGGCCCAAGAGTTTGCCTTCATGGATGGCAAACACACATTTATTTGGGTTGAGAGAGATGCCAAACTCTCTACGCCTTTCAAATATTTGCCTTAGGTGCTTTAAGTGTTTACTTGCCTCCTTGGAGAAGACTGTCACATCATCGAGATAAACTAGCACAATGTCATTGATCAAACCTTGGAAAGCCATATCCATAGCATGTTGGAAGGTATCTCCAACATTTTAAAATATGAATGGCATCTTCTTATAGGCTTATGTTCCCCACTTGGTGGTGAAGGTTATCTTGTATTGGTCATATTCTTACACCAGGATTTGATTGTACTCAGAGTAGCCATCTAGGAGAGAGAATCTTTCACTGCCTATCACCATCTAAAGAATTTGCTCCATACTTGGAAGGGGATAGTGATCTCTCAGTGAGACTCTGTTTAGGTCTCTAAAATCCACACACAATCTAACTTAACCATTCTTCTTCCTAACAGGGACCAAATTGGCCAGCCAAGAAGAGTGTTTGATAGGGAAAATGATCTTGGACTTGATTAGTTTGGTGAGTTCCTTCCTGATGAGAGGCTTGATATTTAGATTGATTAGCCTTTGCTTTTGCTTGATGGGTTTGGCACCTTCTTCTAGATCAATGGTGTGTTGGGCCAAGCTTGAATCAAAGCCCTTCAAATCACCATACTCCCAAGTGAAGACATCAAAAAACTCTTGACATAACATAATGAAAGCACACTTTTCCTCATTGGTACACACCTTCCCAAGTGCAAGAAAATTATCCTTGTAGATCTCTACCCTTTCATAATTTTCCTTCTTGGTTGACATGCTTGCTTTGTCTCTCTTGATTTGGTCATCTTCATTGAAAATGCTCTCAAGAGTTACCAAACCTTTGGGAAGCCTGTTGGTCTTTATCTGCCCATCATACTGCTACTATAGCTATTACTAATTTTTGGAATCAAACTCAGCTTCTTCTTACAAGAAAAGTGCTATTTTCTAGTCACTTTCAAACACCTGCCAATTGGTGACATTGTCTGTTATGGAGGGCCTCACAATCACCTTTAAATGATGCTAATTCTTACTTTGTCTCATCCCCTTTGGGATGTCAAACTAAGCACCAACTTCTGATAGTCTATCTGCATGCTTGTTCTCCTCTCTTGGAATGGAAGTGATGTTGAAAGTAGTGAAGTTATTTACAAGGTCCCACACTTTGTGCTTGTAAGACTTGAGTAAGGAGTTCTTAGTCAAGCTTTGACCTCTCACTTGGTTCACAATCAACTCACTGTCTCCAAACACCTATAATTCTTTGATTCCTCTCTTCCTTGCCCATTCTAGGCCATGAACAAGGGCCTCATACTCTGCTACATTTTAGGTTCAGGAGAAATAAAACTTAAAAGTTGAGAAGTATTTATCCTTTGAAGGTGAAACCAACATTGCCCCACCACCAGCTCCCAACTTGCTTCTAGATCCATCAAAGAATAGCTACCATAAACCACAATCCTCTTGGTCTATCTTCGTCAATTGTGACATGAAAGCATATTTCTCATGCATGTAGTAGACTCAAAGAATAACTTCTTCAATGAACTTGTGAGGATCATGCTTAAAGTTGTCATTTCCCCATTCATCTAGGAGCAAGTCAGGAAATCCTACAAGGGAAGATGATGGAGATTGATCCACCTAGAGCTCTTCTTCATCAATATTGCGTAGATCACATTCATCACTTTCAGTGAGTATGGATCCAGGTGATACTTGTGGATGGGATCTAACTTAATCTTCCCTTTAGTTCCATACTTTGTCCTGAAAACCATGTAAGACTAGTTGGCTGCCAAGTATCCACCTATCTTGGATGTGAAATCCCTTGACAAGCAAAGAGCAAAGTAAGGAGGAACATCTGCCACTACCACATCATAGGGAATTGAGAAGGTTAGACAAGCACAGAGAGTCAGATTCAAGCCTCTTTCCACTCCTAAGGTCTTAGCTGGTGATCCATCTAACTGTAGAACTCCTTTGGTCATTTGCTCATACTTGAGGCCTAGCTTATTAGTTATGCATTTGGGCATAAATGATGCAATTTTAGACCAAGAAATCACCAATAATTAGGGACAAATAGAAGGGAGGGACATTCTCATCTTTCTTTGTTTGACTAGCCATGGGAAGAGCCCCATTTACTACCAACACATTATCATTTCTTGTTGGGACAACTTGCTCACCTAGCCCATACAATTCCTTTTGGAGTATATCTTTTTATCCTGGTAGTGCTAAAGAATCCCATAATGAGATGTTCATGTGTAGCTTCTTCATTTGGTCCACTATATTGATTGAAGAATTTCCCCCTTTAGAGTTCTCCTTGGGAACATTCGTAACCTGTGGTGCAACTTGAGGAGCTAAAGCTATAACCATTGGCCTATAATTAGGCAACTTTTGATTTGCTTATGGTTTTGGGGCTACTTCAAGTACAATTCCTACTTGATTGGGTGAAGGAGACACTATAGGTGCTTGAGTGGTTGCTTGAGCTTCATCAATGGCTCTCCTTTTGGATCTGGTGTTGGATGCAACACCAACATTTTGCTTACTTATGCTCCCCACATAGTTGACTATGTAGAACTCTCCTTCCAAGTGATGAATAAGAGTGGAATCAAATTGACCATGCTTGTTGTCTATCCCAAGTTGTGTTGAAATCTCAAAATTTGAGAATTGGGCTTCCTGATCACCTTGTGTAGTCATGCTTTGATTTGGTGGCTCACTGGCATAAGTAACCTATTCTTAGGCATGCTCCAAGGGTGGATAGTTGGGCTACTCCTACACCAAATTATTTTGAGTGGGGACAAGAGACTTGGAAGATGAAGGGACACTTGGATTATAGCTTTGATAAGGCTTGACATGTGTAATTTGACCTTTCCCTTGATTATAATTCTAGAACGGAGGCTTATTTGCTTTCTCAAACTGTTGGTAGCCTTGATTTGACCTATAACTTTGAGCTTGTTGTCTCTTCAGGGAAACTAATTCTTTGGTAACACTCCACAATAAAGCCTTAACTTCATGGATGTCATTTACAAGCGTAGCATCTGGCTTCTCTTGATTAGGCAGAAGAGCTAGAGTGGGCAAAGCAGGCTGGACTAAGGGCTGTAAATCAAGAAAGAGTGGCATAGGAGGTCTAAGAGCTATCTTTCTTGCTTGAACAAGGCAATTTTCAGTAGCTATGGCAATCTCATAAGCAACGGGCAGAGTGTTTCCACCCATGGATTATATCATGACAATAATGTCACTATTTAGGGCCTTCAAGTAGTAAAGGAAAGCATAGCTTGGGTTTCGCCTCACAAGAATTGGGATCCTGTCCCAAGTCTTTTGGAACCTAGTGTTAAAATCTTGAATAAAATCATATGGGTCTCCCTTCATGGTGGTTAATTGCTTAGCTAGAGATAAATGGTCACTTTTTTCTCCAAACCTATTGGTCAAGAGGGTCTCTAACTCATTACATGAGCCAAATTAGTTCATAGGCAAGGTCCCATACCAATCTAGAACTTTCCCTTTGAAGGGCAAGGCTAGCAATCTAATGGCTACATTTTCTTCAGTGATATTATGGATGTTGCAGAGGTTTGATATGTTTCTAATATGCTCGATAACAATGATTGGGCCCTTCCCACTAAAGGGAGGAACACTTTTGAGAGCTATCCCTAGAATTGAGTCATACTGTTGAAGGTTCAAGGGACTTTGACCATTGAAGGCCACAAAAGGGAAAGCCCTAAGGGTTTCCATGACTGTGAAAGGATTCAACAGGGGTCTCCTTGAGTAGGTATATTTTATGGCTGGCTTAGGAAAATGGCTTGCTACATAAGGGTGGGTATTTGAAAAATTCAGCCTTTTTTTTGAGTTCAAAGGTAAATCAACAAATTCAAAAGGGAAATCCCTAGAAGAAGATCTTGTAGTGACCTTTGGAATGGGATGCTAGGCTGGTCATTTATCAGAGATTTGGTTCCCGAATAGAGTCATCAGGTGCTAAATATAGCTCCTTCTTTTGTATTTTTTTAACAATATCAAGACTAACACCAATCCTAAAACTTGTAGGACACAAAAATGGTCCCGTCAGGCATGCCAAAAACTATTGACATGGTGGATTGCACCCTCTGAAGGGAGTCTCAACTCTCTTCATCCATGTGACACAATGGAGACATCCCTCTTGCTATGGGTGGAAAATATGAGGGATGAATCTCTAGATTAAGAGATAGCTCCCCTTGATACACCCTGAGGCCCTAAATCTCCTACTGCTAATAATGGGGGGGATGAAAAGGAAGAGAAAATACTGAAAATGAGACCTAAGCTAAGAGGTGATACACTGAAATAATTGGTCTACTCAGCTTTGGTATACACTTTGAACCATGGACAACAAGCATACACTTCACTCAGGTGAGGAAAACTTCCTTGCATCAATATTTCAGTAGGGGGTCCTATGAAGATATAGAGAGGAAGAAACTAGCACAAAAGGTGTTCTGAGACACACTGTTGCATAGCCTATTCACTTACCTATACTTCTTCAGATACTTCATGTGACCTGTAAGAGAAGAAAATCACTATGCACTAGATATGCTAGAATAAACTTATGAAAGCATGAAAATAAAATGACTTAACACAAGATAAAACCATAGACATATACAAAAGTGCAAGCTCAAATGGAGGTAAAATGCTCTTTTTGATTCAAGGTAAATTCCTGCAGGGCTTCACCATACAAGCTCAGAGATTTTTTCTCAAATGAGAAGTTATAAATATATAGAGAGTTGGAAATAAGGTAGCTAAAAAATTAAGGAATGGAAACCCATACTGATTTAAACACTTCTATAAAGACCAAAAGATCATGCTACTACTGTATTATTCAAAC
The DNA here is from genome assembly GCA_037957365.1 of Torreya grandis. Lineage (NCBI taxonomy): Eukaryota > Viridiplantae > Streptophyta > Pinopsida > Cupressales > Taxaceae > Torreya > Torreya grandis. The sequence continues at coordinate 362,462 of JARHVA010001316.1, read as the reverse complement.
TATGTATGGGAGAGCCATGTTGTAGATGTCCAAGTCACCACCCTTGTTGTCTTGGGCCTGAAGAAACATGAGATACTCCTTCTAGCAATTGACAAATCCATCTCCAAGTTATTGTGGATGGACCATGCTCTCTTAAATGATGGGTGCAATTAGCTGTGCATTAATGGTTAAGCATGAAAACATGGGTTGCTCTCCTCTATAGTTAAAAAATCAATCTATTTTATTGGTTTTTAGTAGATATATTTCACCAAATGTATTAAATCTCCTTGCTGAGTTATTTATGCCACTTATCTTGGTTTGACTGGTCATTGATTCTACCTTTTGACCTTGTCAGCTATTGGAACTGTTCTGCACTTTATCTTTTCCCCCTCTTTACTTTGCCCATGTTTTGTCTCTTCCTTGCCTTCTGCTTTGCCTTGGCTTCTTATTGACTTATCTTTGACATATTGGGCCTTCTTTGTTTTGAGCTTTTTGCCACGCTTTATTTTGGATAAAATGTCTAAAGGAATTCCTTTAGAAATTTTGTCTAAAGGAATTCTTTCTTTTGATTTCTTCTTTTCCCAAAGGGCAAGTGCCCCTCAAACCTTTTGTCTTCATTCTTCACTTTCTCAAGGTGCCCTCTGCAAGGGCACTTTTTGCCTCGAAATTTCCCTTTAGAACTTTTGATTTTGTCCTACCACTGACCAAGGTACCCTCTGCAAGGGCACATACCCTTCAGGAATTTTGCAATGACCCTTAATAAAAGTGAAGAAGTCCTCTTTCTTTTCCCAAGTGCCCTCTGTAAAGACACTTACCCTTCAAAATTTTTGCAAATGTCTTTCAAGTCATCAAAATGCCCTCTGAAGGAAATCTTTTACCTTTTTCAAATTACTTAGACCATTTTGGGTTCTTCAATCACTTCTAATTATAAAAGTAGACAAGTAATGCACCTGCACAAACCCGATTTGCACTAGATAGACCATTTTGGACTTCCCATGAGCTTGTACTTTAGGTTTTACATCAACTTCAGCTGATAAGACAAATAAGTAAAGACACTTAGAAAACCTGATTTGGTCTATCAAGAGCAAATTGGGTTTTGCAAGTGACTTTACTTATAACCTTTATAAGTAAAGACATTTGTAAATTCTGAATTACACCACCAGAACCAAATCAGGTTTATCAAGTGACTTGAATTATGAAAATTTCACAAGTAAAGTCATTTGGGAAACCTGAAATGCACTACTGTAGGTGAAGTAATTGCTCTTGACAAACCTAAAATACACTTGGCAAAGCAAAATGAGGGAAAACCATAGATTTTTCATGAGAAAGGTCTAACAGAGAACGTTTTGCACAAGGCAACCGAGGGATGATCTATCCAAAACATGGATTGGATGACTTTTGCAAAGAAAAAGGAGGGGGTGCCCAATTTTGGCTTACAAGACCAAAAATTGGTCATTACAGTAATATATGCACATGATCATGATGTTTAGTGACCACTGCATGTAGTGTGAGGCATTACATGACATCAGTGGGCACCCTAGGATGTGAGACAATAAGTGCCTGTACTTCAATCCACCATTGATTGAAGTAGCCAAAATATACATAATACTACCTTGTTTTGGTCCAGATAAGATTATACAAGGCAGTCATATGCCATAAATCTCCATCAAGTACAACAAGGATATAAAAAGACTTTCATTTTGTGAAGCAGAATAATAATACTAGGAATTGCTATTGGAAATACATTGACACACCTAAAATGATATTTTCCATATTGGTAATCAAATTGGCCACTAAGAACCCTGGAAAATTGAAATCCTCATGTAGCTGGATTATGTGTTAGGCAATGTCGATGATGCCTTTCATCATTTACTGTACACTTTTAGTGGTCTTAAAAAATCTCCTTGTAATGCATTTAATATAACATGGATTATGACATACTTAACCAAATCAAATGGGTTTCTTCTTGATCATTTGGCAAAATTTTCTTGTGTGTCTAAATAAATCAAAAGGATCTTAAATTTTTATGGTAGGAAGGATTTACCTTAGGCTAGAATAGCTGTTTCCATCACCATTATTATTGCATTGATGTAGATGGAAAAATCTCTAGACAAGTGAATCTACAACTCATTATACCTTATTATAAATGTCATCACCACTTTGTATAGTTGTCTAAAATTTGGAATCTTGATTAATCACTCAACATTTGAACCTCACAATTGGTGTTGTACAATTAGGGCTCTTAGTTAAACAATAATGGCTAAATTTGGTGTGAGTATTATTGTCTCTATGGCTTTTATGAAATAAAATGTGTGTGGATCATGGTAACTTGTATGTCTTAATGTTAGCCTAATTCCTATCTCCTCCTTATACTCATTTCTCAAAGGTATCAAAAGCTGTGATGATCCATTATTGCTACTACATAAACCCTTATTAAATGGAAATAAATCAAATCAATACTGCTAACAAGTCTATGATGAGGTAGTTGATTAAGGATTAAATTATAGGGGGTTCTTGTTAACAATGGATTGAAATGGTTAGTAACTTGTATGCCCTCCCTTATATATATTTTAGATTACGTACACTAGTCTGAGATTTCACAATGAATTTTATGTGTTGTCTTCATGTCATTATGTTCTCTAATTTAAATGCCATTGGTTTCTATGATGTGACATTGGTGTTTTAATGGATAGGTGTATTACTTTATCCAACAAATTTTTATGATGTGACATGTTATCTTTTCATTGCTAATGAATTTCCTTTATTATTCATTACTTGAGTCTAACACACCAATCTACTTTGGGAAAGATGTAATTTTTGAAGTGCTTTGTCATTAATCGTTCTTTGTGAGTGACAATTTTTTTCATATCCTCCATATCATTTTTTTCAATGTTTTGTTCCAAGACTTAATTGATTGAACCCTTGTTGACTCTTATTTGTGTTGCTCGTTTCATTGCTTTGTTGCTTTCTTTTCATACTTTACGACATTGACTTTTTAGACTATGTTTTGATTTCTCATGATATAGCAATCACACTATACACAACTAAAATAAAAAAATAAAAAAAATACAATAAAAACTATAAAAATAAAACAAATACCTATCTACATGGTGCTAATCAACATCCACTAAATTTTTCAACTAGAGATTAATAGAGATCACTGGCAGGAAGGTTTAACACTGCAACCATTTACATGCCCCTAAAGGATTGTTCCTTAAAGGTCCCTTAACACTATTTTTTACTTGATATGATACTTTGTGGATGACATATTGTCCTTTCTATCGAATTCATAATTTAACTAGATGCACACAAAATATGATAACATCAATAATAGTGTTTGATCTGGATAAAACTCTTTAGATTACAAATTATGACAATGCCATGTTTTTTGACTCTACTTATTTATTTCTTATGCTCAAAGTTCTATTTGCCTAGTTTCCTCCATGTAAGTTAGATATAGAAACCTTGCCTGAAGTGAATCCTGATCTCCTAATCGCATTATAAATGTGATTCATAGACTAGGAACTATATATTACATAATCATAATTATTTTTATTCCATAGACTAGATAAAAATGAATGAACACTTTCACGTGTTTATAGTTAGTCCTGTATACCCATAAAATCACATTAATTCAATCATCATAATCGTCTCTCTGTATTTTGCATATTTTGGTAAGAATATTCTCCAGGACTTTGTTGGATGTTTCTGCTTACCCATTGGAATGAGCATGATATGTTTTGATATTATAGTGAAATATCATTAATTATTTAGTTAGAGTCTTCAAAGTATTATTGAGGAAGTGGGTTCCTCTATCACTAACTATTTTCACAGGACATCCAAACCTAGTAGATGTTATCATACATAAATTTTTTTGTGTCTCTCAAAATATAGCTTGGTGTTGCAATATATTTTACCCATTTTGTGAAGTAATATGTTACATTAATTATATATTTGGCATGACTGCATTTTCTAGGCAGATTAATAGGTCCTATAAATTCAATTCCCCATTATTCAAATGGTTGCACTACTAACATTGGGTTCATAGGCATTTCATCCCTTTCTTTCAACCTTCTTATTTGTTGACAAATATTACAGTTTTTTGTAACTTTATGCACATCCTAGAATAAAATAACCCCTAATAGACCACTTTTTAATATCTTCTTTATAGTCGATTCTTTTGTGAAATGTAATCTTGCAACTCCTTGATATGTCTTTTCTATAAATTATCATTTCTCATGTTCCAAGGCTACTATGTGAAAAATATCAACCCTACCCATATTATATAGAATCTCATTAATAATATTTAATGGTATAGCTCATGTGACTAGCTAATTTTTATCTTTCTCAACATAGTGCGTAGGAAAAAATCTTTATTCTATGAAATTGTCTATGTCATCCATTTTCTCTGAAGTTGTAGAGACTCTAAATAAGTGTGTATCTAGTGACTCATCTTATAATCATTCAATATTCTCACCATTCCTTATTTATCTAATATGATCTAGTCCCACATTTTATCTTCTTGGTTTAACATTGATCTTAAACTAGAATTCTTGAAATAACATCAGCCACATGGATATTCTTCCACTAGCATGGGTTTATTCATTAAATATTGTATAGATTGATGGTTTGTAAAAAAATAAAATGGTTTTGTTAATAGATAATGCTTTAATTTATGTATAGAACACCATATCCATGGTCTCTCACTATATAATACTATAATTATTATCTACTGATGATAATTTCCTACTTGCAAAGTGAATGGAATGATCCAAATATTCATCTCTTGATTAAGCTAATACCACTCTTACTGCTATTATTGAAGTGTACATGCACATAAAATGTATTAATACAATAGGGAAACATTAATATTGTGGTTTATACCAACCTCTACTTCAAATACACATAATATGCCTAACACTGATCAGTCCATTCAAACTTTGTATCTTTGCACAATAGTCTCTCCACTAGAGTAGATATAGATCCATACCCTATTATGAAATTAAAATAATATTCAATATGTCCCAAGAATGAGTGCACTTAATTAGATCTTGTAGGAGGTGGCCTACCCATAATGAATATTATTTTGGCTTGGTCCACCAACATACCATCGTTGCATACTAGATGACCCAAGAGAACCCAAACTAGTGTAAAGAACAAACATTTTTTTCAAATTCAAAGCAATGCATAGAGCTCAACATTATTCTAACATGATTCATAACTTGGATAGGTTTTATTTAAATAAATAAAATATAATTTAATCATCAAGATAGACTTCCAAAAAATCATGGATGAAATCTTTGAACATAATGACCACAGCCCTAGAGAAAACAACAAGAGCATTATTTAGACCAAATGATAATACCTTGTATTCAAAGGGGCTCCATTCCATTGTAAAGTTGGTTATATCATTATATTCAGATAAAATAAGTATCTAATGGTAGCCACTAAATCCATCTCTGAAGGAATCAACTTCGTGCCTAATGATTGAATCAAGAACTTCATCTGTGAAGAGAATTGGAAATGGGTCATTAACATAGGAATCATTCAATGCCATGTAGTACCCATACACTCTGATATCACTTGAATTTTTGGTTTGAACCACCATTAGGATTACCTAATTTGATTTTTTTACTGGATAAAAAATCCATGCTTACTACATCTGGTCAATTTCAGCATTGACTTTAAGCTTCATATTAAAATTTAGCATGCATTGTAACTTATTAATAGTTCATGTGAAATCTTTGAGTTCTATATGAATCTTTATAAATGAAGGTCTACACCCTTTAATTTTAAAAATATTTTTTGGAACACATCTTGATAATATTTTAAATTGAAGACCTTATGATATTTTTTGTTATGTCTAATAGTCACCCAAAGTTGCAAGCTTTGGTATAGATTCTGTACCAATGTTCCCTACCAATTTATTAAAAACTATTGATATATCCTATTGGACCCCCTTGACAAAGAGTCTCATAGTGTCCTCTACCCATCTTACTCTTGAATGTGTAAATTTCATAGCTACACATCTTTAATTTTCTCCACAATTTTGGATTTTGGTTCCTGTGCCTCTTGTTCTAGTTCAAACAAACCCTTGAAATATAGGTCCTCATCATTTTCATTAGATTCTATTTGTTCTCCATTGTCCATGATCCTATTGTAAGGTTTCATTAAAACCTGCTCTTTCTGCTTACCAAACTTATATTTTTTAAGATTTGAATTCAAGTCTATAGTTGGTTCTTCTTCCGAAGAGCAGTGTTGTGCATTGCTTAGATCTTCTACTTTCCCATGACATAAAAATATATTTAACTTTTGTAGAAATTTCTGCACAATGGGATTCTCATCCTAAAAAATAGAGTTGCAAATAAAACCCTATTGGGCTTGTGGCCAAGTTTTAGTTTCCTACCTGTGTTCCTAGTGCATTTACTAGGCTATAGGAAGAGGTGCTAGGGTATGTCTAAATACATGTACCTAGTATCTAGGTTCCACACCATATAAGAACCACACATATACACATATGAATATGCATTTTAGGGTGTTGTCCTTCTAGGAAAAATGGCCACTCACTTGTAATTTTAAATGTTGTTTGAAATTTAGTTCATAGAAATTTGAAAGCATCTTCCAAGTGCAACTCATTTAACATATGTACTAACCACCATGTCACAACAATTCTATTTAGTGTATAATTCATCACATTGGCTCACTAATCTATATTTGGAACATGTTGTTCCAATCTAGAAATAAATTTACCCAAGTCTTCAGTTATAAATTATTGAGGTAATTATCATTTTGTAGTGAAAGCCATTCACATTAGTCTCACCTCATAGTCTCATATTACCCAATTAAGCATATGGGTATCTAAATCACTATTTATTTCAGACATAGATTCCCAAGATAGAATACCTTATTGAGTTGGTTTGGTGTAATCGATGTTTGTTGCCCCCACTTGATATAAAAAATCTACTTTGAAACTCATTTCTGATTGCACATATGGTGAATTCCACTCCCTTATATGGAACAATGGATATTTTTCATTTTTTATCACATGTCTAGATGAATGTTTCTTTGGTTGTTGTAACTATAGAATTCATTCCATTTCTGAATGGAAAATTTTAACTCTTCAGTTCGCAATGCATTGTGCTTAGGTTTTGCATCAACATTAAACCAATTATTGTTCCTATATGTATAAGGTGGGTCAAGATATTTAAGATATAGGGATTTCCCTTAGTTTTATTTAGAGGTATGATGATAATCTTGTCCCCTTGGTTCACTTCCAACTGATTATGCATTGTGTTGATGGTCATCTGACCATCATATGCCCAATTTTTAATGATCAATGCATGATAGTGTGCTTCATTAGTCTTCATGTCTATGAATTCAAAGTCACCTTGTAGGATTAGATCAACAACTCTGATTTATACACCCTCTAGTCACCCAATAGGTTCTACCCATCCATAGTCTACGAGACTCAACGTAACTAGGTTATAATTAAGATTAAGTCATCCAATGGCTTCCTATGTCGATCAAGGAATCATATCTAATATACTGGTAAATTCAAATACAACATTTGTAACTTCATACCCTATTAATTCTATATCCATTTGGGAATCAACATCTCATGGATTTTTTGCCTTTACCTACCATACCACCCTATCAATACATTGCTAACCTCTTTGTACATAGTCTAAAATATTATGGATAAGGTTTGTGATTTTATGCAATATGTCTTCATTTCATAGAGCACTTACCAATTTAAATAGATATGTCAAAGTAGTAACTATGCCATCCTGCCTCATGATGTACATAATTTTACCATACACTTATGCGTTAATGACTTTAGCATTGCCTTTAAATGCACTATGGTTTTATATATTATGAAATATCTCTTTTACCTGATACATCAAAACTTTTTCCCTTGTATGATCTGGATAATTATATTGCTACACCTTTATAATTTTTTGATCTTGTAACATTTATAAGTACTCTGCATGTTGATGTCAAGTGACTAATTACATGAATACATGATCCTTTGGGTGTGGATTCACCATATTCAAATTTTGAACTAGTTTTTATTTTATCTAATTTTATAACACAAGGAAATATTCTATGTGATGCTACTTTGAAACTCTACAATATGCACAATAGACCTGTCTATGTGAACTGGTTAGATAATTGTGTGCGAAGTGATTGTATTCTCCACAAAGGTAATAGATGATTATTTTTTGACCCCATATCTTGTCTTATATGCAATTAAATCCTTGGTATCCACTTCAATTACCATCTATATATCCCCCTTGTTTCTATTGAAAACATGAACCTTGATGTTGTTGGCTATCATATCCCCCATACATTCTTTGAGGAGAAGATGGGGCCCAACCTGATTATTTTTATTGGAGCAACATAATATTCCATGGTTTTTAATACTAATGGGATGCATGGGTCCATCCTATTTGGTACTACAGATACTATGGTGTTGAAATTGATAATCCTTGAGGCTGATATTAAGGTGAGGTTAGCACCCATCTGAGAGCAATTTGAGTTGCAATTGTCATTTCTAAATCTAGACTTGGAACCCCTAGTATCACAGTGGGAATCTGTTGTGCTACTACTATGAAGACATTCTTGGTGATGTCCTCCTTCAATTCTTGGATTGATTGAAATTTTTTATCATCTTGATTATGTGACTTGTATAAATTACAATACAAATTTTGAGGTTATTAGATGTAATGTTGTAGAAGATGACATTTCACATTCACATATCCTACTACATGGTAGATCTTGTAGAATTATGTTTTGATTCTTAGGTAGTCATTTCAGTGGTGCCCATATTTTCCATGCTCCATACACCATAGGCCTAATTTAGGCATATTACTTTTATGCAACTCATACATATTATGAAAAACATCTTTCTTTGCATCAATTTTCATAGGAGGTTGCAAACTATCCCCATAGTCCTTTATCTACTCTACTCAGAGTGTAGTTTCTTGAGCATCCACTTTATTATTTAAATGAGTTTGAGTAATGGAAAACCTAATCTAAGGTCATAGGCATTTTAAAAACCATGTGGCCTTATCTATATCTTAAAATAAAAAGTATACTAAATCCATCACATCTAATAACTTGTGATCATAGTCCTAGATAGATTCACCTAGTTTTGGTGAATCTATTTCAAGTCTTGGATTGTCTGACTCACACATTTATTCATAGTAAATTATTATATCATCAAATCTTTGACTTATTGAAGGATTTATTTAGAAGGATCTATTTTATAAATGAATTCTATATCTTGACCTATTAAGTATCATATGAGCTCCCACTTATTTGCATCATCTATAGTTACAACTTTAACCAATGATTTCATCTCATAGGTTAATAGGCATTGTTTGAGATTAAAATACCCATCATATGGTGTAAAGATGAAAACAAATCCCATAGTGATATCCATGCTTCCTATGCTCATGCCTAAAACCACTTGTTGTTTTAGACTAGACTTTACAACATCTTAAAATGTGTCGTGACTTGAAAACCAACCTCCCTCAATTTTTTCCTATCCAACCCTCTCGTAATGTCTTCACTAAGTCCTCCAAATTTATATGTGAAACAGACAAACCCATTACTATCTTTACTAGATTTTACACTTTTTCTTCTTCTATTTATTGATAAAATAGGCACAATGGATGTGTACTCTTGAAATAAATGATCCTTATCTATGGATTTTTCCTCATTTGAACTTGAACCTACTTTAATATTTCAACTTAGCATAACTTATTCAAAATGATGTTCCTTTTCATATCCAAACAATATTTTCCCTTGTAACTATGACCTAAAACTACTTTTTAACTATTTTACCTACTCCTCTGCTATCTTTCCACTCTCTTTATCTTTGTTTTCTTCCATATCTTCTGAATCCCTTTGCCAATATCTATCCATCTCAACACTCTCTTTGGAACCTTATCATCTTTTGGGCCTTCTCATTTCATCATCTTCATAATACCCATAACCTCTATCCCCTCTCCGATCTTCCATTCCTTCTTTATCTTCTAAACTTTCTACTCTACTCCTATCCACAATTAATTTTGGATGGTTATATTTATTCCATCTCATATGTTATCATGGATCTCTCTAGCCACATAATTCTCTTCTCATTCCATTTATCTACACCATCCATATTATAAGTTTAGGTTTAAGTTTCTTCCCTCAGATAATCATCATTCACTTCTTTATTGCACACATCCCCATAATACCTGAAACAACTACTCCATGTTAGATGGGATAGGAAACATGGCATTTTATACAACAAATATGTTAAGCAGAGTAGGTAATTGCTTCAAAAATTTACCTATGATGTGTTTTTTGAATAAATCATGCACAATTTCAAACGTAATTTACTCTTGGATGATAAATTTAGTGATATATCCATCAATAGTAGTCTTTATCTAGTGGTCTATCACACACATAAAATTTGTATCTAGGTTTTGTATTTTTTCTATCTTTTCCTCAATCCAAACAAAATGTTTTATCTGTTTTGGCCTACAGCAATAGTATTCAATTCTTGATAACCAAGTAGCTAGCAACCTAAGAAATTTACATCAAAAGATTTCGTATATTTCACCATATATATGCTTAGTTATTGCTATGTATCTAAGGATATGATATATTAATGTATATGGGTTGATGGAGATGTTGAAATGTGGTACAAATCCCCCTCAATTAGTTATATGGGTCTAATATATTAGGATAATGGAGTAACTTATAGAATTAGTGTATTGGGTAATGGTCAACCTACATTGGGATTAGGAGGTTACTCATCCATTGTTAGTTAGATAGATTTATATATAAAAGAGATGATTATCATTATAAAGGAAGAAAGTAAGCATTGATTCTTTTATTGTAAGAGGATATTGGAGTTTATCCCCTTGAAGAGACATTGTGGAGTTATTCCTTCCTAAAGGAGTATTGTATGGTATTGCCCTACCTTAAGGGTATTCTATTTATATATATATTGCATATTTGGACATATTTATCCACCTATATCTTTTGTTATATGTTGATATATATTATATTCTACATTATTTCGAAATATTATAAGTGTGGATCATAACAAGTGGTATCATAGCTTTGATTTAGGCAAATTGTGTGGAGCAAAACCCTAATTTTTTAGAATCATCAATATATTTAAATTCATTAGAATTTTTTGAATTTTTTTTTAAAAATATATGACTAATATTTCAAGGAAGTCTTAGTAAAAAAATAGATCCTTCATGATCAGTTTTGAGAGAGTTATTCACACTTTAGTGTTTGTACTCATTTCATCATATCATTCAAAATATAAGGAATTTGTTTGTGAAAATTTTAATTATGTTGTATAATAATAAAATAAATATATAAAAAAAAAATTATATTTTTTTGATATGTTTGGAGTGAGTTATTGTGACTTTATTATTTTTCATATATTCGCTCTATAGGCCAAAATTTGTGGAATGTTTTTACAAATTTTTTATTGAAGTTCCAATATCATAAGGTGAAACTAAATTAAAAATTTGGGACTATTTTAATTATTTTATAATTATTTATTTACATTTTAGGGTATTTCATTAACCCTAGTTTTTTTTGTGGATCATGAAGTTACAAGTATTTTTAAGGGAGGATAATATTGATGCTAGAGAATGGTGGATCCTTTTTAAAGAGAATAATACTCAAATAATTTTGTGAAAAACATGTTTGTCTCTTTCTTTTTCTAGGCTTTCACAACATTGGTTTAATCAATTCAGCTTCGTACACAGGTATTTTTCATGAGAAGAAATGGAACAAGTCTTTCTAGATCAATGGGATATAAAAGAAAAAAAAAAGATGAAAAAGAAGAAAAAGATAATGATGGTAATGAAGAAGAGAATGAAGATGATGAAGAAATCAAGCACAATGATAATGAAGAGAGTATATATGGTGCAGAAGGAGAGGCAGAGGATCTCAATGAAGAAAAAAAATAATTGGATGATAAGGGTTCAAATAATTTGGATCCAAAAAAATCTGAATCAATTTTTTAATTTTATGGATGCATTCAAAAGAAGAAGATTGTTTTATTCATAAACCCTACCAGTAAGTATAACTTTATCAACATGAATGTGGCTAAGCATCTACATGTTCAAGCAAAGAATATCAAGGAGGTTCAAGTGGATGTTAATAATATTTTAGTGTTCGAAGATTTGAAGCTCATTATGGAAAAAAAATGTTTTGCATTCAGATTTTTATGTTTTGGATACGGATGATGTGGATATGGTTCTTGGATATTCATGGTTAGAGAATTTAGGAACAATCAATATTAATGTTCAGAAGAAGTTCATGAAGTTTTGGTATAGAAAAACAGAAGGTCACTTTATAGGATATAATAGTGGGAAAGACACCATTAAAAATAAAAGTAGATCATGAGGATGATATTGAAACTGGTGATGAAGAGCATGAGGAAGATTTAGATGACATAGATAAAGACACACTACAATAAAAAATAAACACTTCATCTACTCAAGAGATAAAGAAGGAAAAGGTGGAAGAGGTACAAGAAAAGGTGGATGATGTCAAAGTATTAGAAAAAGTTGAGGTACATAGACACCCACATTATTATGAGAGGAAATAATCATGGAGCCAGGTGAGGGAGTGTCATAACAAAAATCATTTTGGCTATACAGGAAAACAGATTTCCAATCACTATGACTATGCATGGAAGCCAAAAAAGAACTACTATGGTTAGGTATGGAATCAAAGTAGTGTAATGACCTATGGAACATGGAATGAATGGGAAAATCACTATGACTATGCATACAAAAATACATACTCTGGTTATGGATGGAATCAGAGTAATGCAACAGAATATGGTACATGGAATAAAAAAAGAATAATTATGCATGGACACCAAAGCATTATAATTATGATCATGAACAGAATCAGAGGAGCACAATGAATTTTGGAAACAAGCTTAGAGAGCTATCACTTGCCAAGATCACATATGGATGGCTAAATGATCGATATTGGAGACTAGTGTGCAATGATTTGAAGCACACTCATTATTTGGTTTTTTCCTATGTTTCAGGGATGAAACATGTCAAGGAGGGAAGTAATGCTATGCATCTAAGGATATGATGTACTATTGTATATGGGTTGATGGAGATGCTGACATGTGGCACACATCCCCCTTAGTTAGTTATGCGGGTCCAATATATTAGGATAATGGAGTAACTTGTGGAATTAGTGTATTGGATAATGGTCAGCCTACATTGAGATTAGAAGGTTACCCATCCATTGTTAGTTAGATAGAGGTCAATATAAAACTACTTCTAGGAAATCTATTTAAAACTAATCTTGGGAAATTTTATAATTAAGAGAATGCAATCATAAACTTTTAAGTATAAAATAACTTACAAGAAAATTACTTGAGGATTTGTCCTCAAGAATTGGAGCTAACTCCACAATGGTATTACTCTTAAAACATTTCCCACTTTTATGCAAATTTGGGTCACTCATTAATTTTTTCATTCCCTTATAAGATTATCATACTCCTTACTAGAAAATAAATTTTATCACAATGTAATGTCTCAAGAAAGAAACCAAAAATATATTGATGCTTAGCGTCTGCTTCAATTACAGTACCAAATTCATGGAGTGGGCATATTCTTAGTGCCCACTCAACCAGAAAAGAGACTATTTTTCAATACAATAATGTGTTGATCAGGAAATAGACCAAGCATTGGGGTTTTCGTCACTAAAAACATACAATCCTCCCCTTCCTAGTGTATATGAATATGAATGGCATAGCGAGTATCTCGTAGGAACATATACAACCTCTTTATCTCATCTGGATATTTAGATTTCTCCTCTTTGTAAGTACCCACACTCACTAGTTCAATATATCTACATTTATTTAATTTTTTTGGTAACACAACAGGGTCTGCATCTCCTATTACAGTTATTTTTTTATCCTTCAAATCTATCCTTATAGATTCCACTCCTGTGGTAGATCGACAGAAAATATTATTTATGCCTCCCATAAAAAATACCTTAACAATCTACCAAAAACAAAAATTGTGTGATCACATATATTCCATATAAATTTCTTTACCTCGGATCGCCACAATTGCTTGCAACGCCTTTTTCTGGCATTTATCACAATTAATTTTTGATTTCAACACAATTTTCTACAAACCTAGAAAAATGCTCACCTTTTTTGTTAGATACATTTTTTTTTATTGAAAAGTGCATTTTATTATATAAAAACTTACAAAATAAAATATAGCTAGTCATACAAAAAAAGCAAGTGGAAAAATCACACCCCAAAAGCAAATTAGGGTAAACAAGCCCCGAGAAAGCAACAAAAACATCTAGAAGGCTAAACTAGGCATAAAGTCTAACACATGCGCACTAACAACAAAAAATTGATGAAACACAACTAGAAAACCATATCATTAAGTAGCAACAATAAACATGGTAGTAGGGGATGGAGGATCCTAAGGCTTCCCTCCCCACTACCCATCCGCTGAGGGGGTCCTCATCCAAGGTAAGAGGCTCCCACCCATCATTTTGTTGCTCTTGATTTTACTGAAGTTGTTCAAGATTCTACCAAGGTAGAGAAATGGCAAGTGTAAGGTGCATAAACTTGTTCTACTGGGGAGCTGTTCATCCTCCTCGACTACCATTGTCACGATGAGATGAACCATGTCGAGGAGATGGCTAGCGAGAGTGGGGAGAGGAGATCCTTTGACTCTGGGACTTATGGCTATGGGACCGCGAATGCCAGACTCCACCACCACATCCACGTCCCTGAAGAGGAGTGTGATTGGGTGGCTCTCGACTGTTCCAGCAGCCCCTATAAGCGATGAAGCTCCAGCTGCACTTTCTCCATCTAGATCTGGATCTGAAGGGTAACATTGGAGATCACATTAATTTTTTTAGAAATTGAAAAGCCAATTTTCATAGCTTCATGATTAAAACAAGCTTTATTTTTAGACTTCTAGATCTAAAATAAAATATCAGTGTGAAAAATATGCTAAAATCTATTGTATCTTGTAGGTAGCAAGGTTGTGTCCCCTAAGAGAGCCATTTTCTAGGTGAACATTTCAGGGTTGAATGGTTTAAAAAGAGAGTGAATCCATCTCCAAGCACACTGAGCATGGGGACAAAACCAAAAAATGTGTTTAATGGTTTCTGGGCGACGATAAGCATGACAAGTGGCATTAAGAACCCCCATCTGCTTGAGCTAGTCTCCAACAAAAAACCTATGATACATAATGCACATGAGAAAATGAGCTTTTTTAGGCTCCAACAGAGCCCCCCTAATATTATTGAATCTCCTCAGCTAGATATGGTGAAGAGAGTTAACACTCCACCATTAGTTGAGTACCTCAGTATCGATATGCTGAGGAGCAAGAAGATTATATCCCAACTTAGGGGCATAACGGAAAAAAGGAGTGGCAGTAGGCCAATTCCAATCCTTCCACCATGGGGTGAGAGAGGACACTCCAATTTTGTGCAGATACTCATCAAGTATGACATTTTCAGTTTTAAAAATAGATTTTTTATCCTCATTGCTAAGCTGAAACCTATCTTTCACAATCTCCCAGGATAACTAGTGCCGAGATATCTTACAAAAAAAGATCGCCAATGTGTTGAATACCCTTTTTAAAAAGCCTAAGACTTTTTATCCAAGGCACCAAGGCAAATGGAACATTGTGGAAATTGAGAATAGGGGACCACCAAAGAGAATGAGAATTAATAGAGAGGCCAGTCCTAAATCCATCTCTAACCTAGACCAAGTGAGACTTAAGTTTCTCCTAGGCCTTCCATATGTTTTGTATGACAAAAGAGCCAATGATTTTGATAGGGACAAGGGTAAGGAGGAGGGTATGCATGTCAAGCCCCCGCCACGCCTTTCTGCCAAGAGGAGATCCTTGAGCAATGCAATTTCTGATAAAGATCTCCCAAGGTTCTTCTTGTTAGATACATTTTAGGTAATCTTAAAAATAAAATATCTAAAAATAATTAGAAAAATTAAAATATTATATTTTAATTGATGAGGATAATGATAAAAAATATTATTATATTACTTATCAAAATATAAATTTCAAGAGATATAATATTTAACATTTTTATATATTAATATGCAATAATCTCAAAACACAAGAATTTTATATGAAAAAATAATTTGAAATTTTTTCTTTTCAATCAAAATAAGTAAAAAATTTATGTGAAAACATTATGGAAACTTCCTTTTTTTGAATAGTTATGACTTGATTGATTGTGGAGGTTTGTGAAGACTGTTACCACTAACAGAGTGTAGAATATGAGATGATTTGATTAGACAAGCCAAGATATGGTATAAATAATGTGCTCATTTAAAGAAGAAATGAAGGTTACCTGGACAAACAGGATATCTCTCTTCCTTCCTCACTGGTAGTGGGAATACAGTACATAGATTGCATAAAATCAGAAAACAACAAGCAACTACTTTTGAGCTGCTCATAGATAGATTGAAAATGAAGCTTATCCCATTTATTTTTTGTTTCGATGGAATTTATTTGTGTTTCACACTTAGTCAATAATAAACCATACAATAAATTTAAGTATTTAAAATGCTGAATGTTTGGTTGGGAAAGATAATAATTATTTAATTGTTTGAAAAGGACAATCCTATACGTTGTTTCACAGATAGGGGAAGGCATGCTTCCTTAAAATGGTCATTCGATCATAATGTCACTGATAGGTCAGTCATATCTCCCATTTGATCATACTGTCGTTGTAGGTCAGTCATACGTCCTCCATTTTAATAAAATATTTAATAATTGAGGTCCAGACTTTGTCAATAATCGAAGTCTAAATTTAGGAGTTTAGACAATGGTAATAATTGAAGTCTAGATTGGATTCCTTTTTTTTTTCATCTCTCTTTATTTCTTAGTATATATATTAGGATTCCCTTTTTTTTTTTCATCTCTTTTTATTTCTAAGTAGTTAATTTTAATTATATTTATATATATAAAATAATTATATTAATTTTAAAAATATTTATAATTTTTTTAGGACATTATTAAAAATATGTATAAAAATAATTAAGAATGGTAAAAATTAAAAGTTAAAAAAACTATCTAATCTAAACAAAATTATTAATATATTATTTTAAAAACAAAATTCATATATATTATTTATGAAAGAAGATATACTTTAAATTATACTTTACATATATTACAATTATTATAAATGAAATAGTTTGTGTTAAAAAAAAAGTTAGAAAAATAATACTTGATATAATTTAATTTTTATATTTATTTATAATTTTTAATAAAGTTTAAGTAATCCAAACTAAATTTGTCACATCATTGTACAACATCCCATAACAATTTAATTGAATCAAATTTTATTAATTAATAAAAAATATATATATTTTAATCTATGTGACAATTAAACACTGGTGTATATAATATCACATTCACCTTTACTTAGGTCCCCTTTGAAATTGGGTACATCCATCTTACCTTTTACATTTTTAGCTCCAAATCATTGAAATTTGGTAATGTTTAAATGTATATTTGATCATCTAGCAAAGTGGAACATGAATATAATGGTCTAGCCGGTTTAAGGGTTTTATACATCTACAACACTTTTATCATATCACCGATCCTCAATAGATATAGGCAGGGTTTTTTTATAGTTTATTGTGTTAAGTTGGGTAGTCATTATGCCCATTAAACAAAATTTGTAACAACCCCTATATTAATGGTTGTCGCATCTATAAGTGCTTCATTTGATGCATGTATAGTTGGTAGAGCTCTGAATAATCATGGCACTAAAGAGCACAAGGAAGTTTGTTTTGAATGTCTTCCACAAGGTACTAGTTTTAACTCAAAAACCCATTTAACTAATTTTATGATTGATTTTACTAAATTAGGCAAAACTTGCAATTGGTTTGATTCTTTTAATCTTGTTAGTTATTTTGTGGCCCGAGTTGCCCCTAAGAGCTTGTTTAGGTAGTGGGTTTACAATCACTAGCAATCCGATGTCGTCAAGCTTGAGGGGGTTCAAAACATGACCATATATATATATATATATATATATATATATATATATATATATATATATATATATTATTTTTTCACTTTTCTAATGTCGACCATTCTAAGGCTATTGTTAAAACATAGTCCCTTTGATGCAGAAAAAATAGGCCAACCTTTTGGAGGCCGTAACTTTTGACCCGTAGCTCCATTTGAGCTCTTCCACTTGCCAAAATGACCGTATCAAAAAGTTCATTTTTATCCTAAGGCGCTTTATCCATTTATAGTTAATTTCAATATTTTTATAAGCCATATGTGATCATCTAAGGGTCCAAAATTAATGTTTAATGATTTTTTTAAGAATTTTCTATTTTTAGAAATTATATATTTTTAGGACTGGATGCCAAATTCAATTTAATTTCATTTGATAGGCTAATTTTAGCATTTCAAATATTTTGAGAAATTTTTAGAGCTGTGTGCGCTTGCATATGAAACTTACTATAAATAGCAGCTACTAAAAAAAATATATATATATATATTTTTAGGTTGTTTTTTTAAAATTCTTGCATGACAACTCTAAATTTTGAGTTGAGGATTATTTAAGCATGGTGTGGGTTTATAAATATTTGAAGTCATTCAATACAAATCAATACAAGTTATTAATCTAAATCTTGGCCTATTGATAATTTTATTGTCTTGATAGTTTTTAGATTCATTACCCTTGTTTATTTGTAATACTCTAGTGGTCTTGTCTTATTGGACTAAGGATTTCCAAGTCTCTATGCAAGAAAATATCAAAATCCTACTTCAAATTGCATTCTAACATCTCCCTATACCTCTTCAAGGCTTGCTGAGATGTTCATCAAACCCTTAGGGAAACTCATTTACCATGAGCAACCAAAATTCTATACTGCTCACCCACAAAAGTAAGTATGCATTGAAATTGACTTGGCTAGGGATTTTAAGCAAACCATTAACATACGAATTGGTAAAATTTATTTTTCATAGCATCTGGTGTACGTTAACCTTCTCAATACATATTTTTAATGACAATCCTCAAACCATATGATTTGGTAATTCTCTTTAATGGTTGTTACATGACAAAATCAAAAAGAAAAAGGTGTGCCATAGAACAAGATGACTGGCTCCATTGGTGATGAATGGACCTCTGTAACTAATTATAAGTATGATTTGTTTTACCAAATTAAAAATTAAGAGAGTTATAATATTAATTTGACAAACTATTGAGTAAAATAAAACTACATGAAATATAGCATAAATCATATAAAATGATTTGTAACTTACCATATTTAGAAGTGTGCTAACAAGGGAACGTACCAAAGAAGAATCACTTAGCTGGAAATCAGATATGCAGGATTGTAAGTGTGACTGTAAAATTGATTATATGACTATATTAGGTTATTATTAATCAAGAATAGGATTTCAAATCTTCCTAGGATGAGGTTGCACTATTGATAAAACACTGGTGTGCACTGGTATTTGTAGGGCACACTGACAACGAGTAAGG
Source organism: Torreya grandis (assembly GCA_037957365.1). Lineage (NCBI taxonomy): Eukaryota > Viridiplantae > Streptophyta > Pinopsida > Cupressales > Taxaceae > Torreya > Torreya grandis. Next base: position 342,926 of record JARHVA010001316.1, on the reverse strand, counting down.
TTTTACCTCTCTATGTAAATCTAGATCAGTGTGCCTTCACCTATATGTTATGGGTGCATGATGGAGGTCACTTGATTCAATGAAGAAGTTGTTTACCTTATTCTTCACTTGGAACTCTATCTCAATAGGTCATGAGGCATAAACAAAATAAATGAGAAAAATGAGTTGAACATTGCTTAGTACCTGAAGTTGTGCTTAACCTCAACACCCAATGTGTTGAACACTGACTACAGATCAATACACTAAAGAGGGATCAAACTCCATGTAGTTTTTCCATGTTATGCTGGTGTGTGTGAAAGATTGGTGTAATTCTATATGTTAGTGCAATCCTTATGTGATTAAGTGATTCAATAATGACTCGTGACCTTGAATGTGTATTCAAACATAGCTCAAGGCTACTTGGGATGTGTGGACTCTAATTTAGGTAGAATGTGTGCTTTTTTCTCAATGTGTAATTAGTTATTCTAGTGTTTATTTCTTGATATGAGTATGTAGTGAACAAATAATTAGAAAATGTGGCTTTACTATGGTCATTTTAGAATTCCTTATATGGGAGATATAAAACATGTGAAAGGACCAATTAGGTGAATTTGACTTTGAACAATGAGTCCTTATTTGGTGGGAGGATGCGGTTGATGGATTTAGACACTCTTGATGAGCATGATTATCCTAAAAGAATGGCCTTATTTGAGGAGTAAAGACAACTAATCTAAGTGTTTGGATCAATCTTAGGATGATCTTAGGTTGTTTTAATTAAGGAATAAAAACATTTAGTAGTCATTATTTACTTGGACGTATAGGTTACCTACATAGATGTGAAAAAATGATAGAAAAGGACTGAAATTGAGCATGAAGTAAGTGTTCAAAAGGAGTGGTCACAAGTATATTATTTTGAAAATAAATATTAATTTATGTGTCTACATTACCTCCATGTTGTTCTAGTAATATAAAAAAAAATGAAATTACTAGAGTGAAAGGAAAAGAGTTTGAACTTACGTATGGAGAATAATAATATAATATAGGTCACACATTTAACTATGTTACATGCAAACCTACAATGAAACATGTATAAATTAACCCCTATTTTTGGATGAAAATATGAGATTAAAGATAAGAAACTTATATATAAAATAAAAAGGAATGAATACACATGTTTGGGTATGTGAACCATTGTGTTTTTTAGTGAAAAACTAGTGAGTGGAGAGGGTAGGACCCTTAAAGATTTATTCTTCATTGAAACACTTAGATTAAACTATACATGCCCCAATCCTCATTGGAAGGAGAGTGTGCTTGATAAATCAAGGTGTGCTTGACTCCATCACTATATAGAAAGGGAGTAGAGTATCTTGGAATGCATGTACGAATACCAATAGACTATTTTGGTATAAAAGGATGAATCAATCATTGCAGATGGAATAAAATTTACTTATAGGGAAAAGTGATACACAATAACATGATTTTATTATAGTGCATACAAAATAAAGAATGACATGAATTACCATTCCTTATGGTAAAACTGGTGCAAAACATGAGGAAGAAAGTGACTACGTGTCATGCACATGTGCATGATCTATTTTATGAGCATAATGATTCTGATAATTGAGTAATATCAAGTTATTTTATGAGAAAAAAGTTGTGTAAATTTTGGAACATATGACGAACATAATTCCCCAAATCTGAAAAAAAAAAAAATGAGACAAGCATGCATATTCATTTGAAAAAAAATTGTATTCTTGTTGTGAACTACCCTATAATTGACTACTATTCTGAGAAGTTATAGGAAATTTTTTTTTGGACTGCAGGGAGGACACCACATTATTATGGACATGACCAACCTGCACCCTTGTCCAAATATAGTGTTATCTAAAACTACTTTCTAAGAAATAAAATGGGTATGACTTGTGATGAACTGCATAAAATGTATCTTTTTTCCTATTTGTGTAGTGTGTTGGCGCAGCTTCATCTCTAAGACAAACCACCATGCATTGCCCCACTTTTGAGGTGAATTATGAATCTTGTATAATAATTAACTCAAAAGAATGATGTTATACGCATGATGTTACAAAGAATATTGAAATTTGAAGTACTAATGATAACATTGGAAATCATAGCATCACCGTAGATAAATTGAGCAATATAGTAATGTAAGATGCATGTAGAACCAACAATACACAATGTCATGTTGAGATTGATGTTAAAAATTAAGCATGTAGTGAATGGTGATCATATATTGAGTATTTTAAATTTATATAGAGCAACTCGACAAGGATGCATAATATCTATCATGGTATACAAAATTTAGGAAGATGCATGTTTCAAAGGTGAATACTGGGACGCTTTATTCTCATATGTACTAACATTATATTGGTCATTCCCAGTATTCCAACCATGTAGAGGAATGCAGTTTGATCTTATTTTCACATCGATCAAGGCTCTATTATGCCTTCACTTCCACTTTTCATTGTTCACTGTTTATTTATTTTTCACTCCAATCTTATATAACCATAATTAGTAAAATTTTATTTGATAATACATTTTATGAGGTTATTAGATTTATAAAATTTAAATAAATATTTAATTCATAATTTATTTTGAAATTTCAACCTTTGTCAAGTTTTACAACAAATATGAAGTCATTCATTATACAAAGTAGTGGCATGGTGCTAACGTGTACAACATTTATAGAGAAAAAAAGTAATAAGGAGTATAACACTTGCTATAATTATGAACCAAATTCTTAGATTCATGTGTTCCTTAAACTTGTACAAATGTCTTAAATACATCCATTTTAAAAATGTTAAGAGAATAATTTTAATGAATTTATTTTGAATTTTTAGTATATTATAATTATTAATTTCGGTGATTATTTTATAAAAAAAATATTATATGATGATAAATCTTGTCAATTTATTTACATCAATTTATTAAACTTACAAAAATATTTGAAAAAAAAAATTGTGTAATTAAAATATTTTAATAAATTTCTTTTAAAAAAACAGAATGAACAATAATGTATAAAGTTTTAGGTATAGTAAACCTTTAAAAATGAACAATTTTAGTTGTAAGAGGAAACTTCACAACTTTCAGTTACCTTATTAGGCTTCGTAAAGAAATTATTTTAACTACAGCCTTTTCGATAGAAACATATGTTTAAAGATGAATAAATTATCCTGGACCACCATTTCTTGCTGCCCACTAAGCAGACAAAAGACACTATTTTTTAAATAATACTGTGCTGATCAGAAATAGATGAAGCATTGGGATTTTTCGTCACTGATATGAATATGAATGGTACAGACAGCTTCTCGATGGAACATACACAACTACTTTTATCTCATTTGAATTCTTAAATTTATTACCCACACTCAATATTTCAGCACATCCAGATTTCCTCAAATTTTTGGTTAACACATCAGGGTCTGCATCTCCTGTTACAGTTATTTTCTGCTCCTTCAAATCTATGCTTACAGAATCCATTGTTGCAAAAGATCGGCAGAAAATTATGCCTCCCACAAAAATAGTTTTAACAATCTACAAAATTTTGAGATCATATATTAGAATCTAGCTTCTTTGCAACGCCTTTTTTCTTATATTTCTTACAATTAATTTCTGATTTCAACACAATTTTCTCAAAACCCAGAAAAAAACCCACCTCTCTCGTTAGATACATTCCAGGCTACGTTTACTTTTGAAAATAGGATATAAAATATAAATTAAAAAAGGACAATGGTAAAGTGCCTTATGACACTATATATCAAAATATAAATTCTATGAGATATAAAAAGACATCAATGAGATAAAAAAAGAGATGAGACCGGATTCTAAAATGAAAAGTTAGAGTTTTAACGTAGTGACAATATTTAACACTTTTGTGTGTTAATATAAAATAACATCGGTGAGCTCTATACTAATCAATCTGAACATACAGACATTTTATATGAGAAAAGTTTCTGAAACCAATTTTTTTTGGAGACTCCTAGGAATCAGATAATTTATCTTTACACTAATGTTTTGTCAACTTTGGAGCCCACCAAAAAGTCCAAACAAATTGCCATTTAGAAGAAGCAACATTTGCAACTATTCAAATTCGGTTGTTTTGTATGGCGGCGAAATTGTTAGTATATAAAGATCGACAGTTTGCCGGGTGGTTGGACAAGCACCACTCACACATCGATGGTCACACAATTATTGTGAAGGTTGTAAATCGTGGTGGTTCCACTATGTATGCAAAACCTTTTCATTTCAAGAGCTAAAATTTACTGACTTCTTCATCGTGAATATGTTTGGATCACCTCCACATTGAATCTATTATTGTAATATATAATATTATATTTTGAATAACAAATGTCTTACAATAGTGTCTTACAAGCATGAATTACACATAATTGGGTATGGTGAAAACATTTAGTATACATAATTAGTATATTAGAATATAAATTCGTATCATACCTCTCCAACTTGAGGCTTTTAAATCTCTCTAAGCTTAAGGAATCTTGTGAGGAAATTTATTCCCCACATCTTTTTTGGAATATCATCTGGGCTTTTCAAGTATCTAATCATTCAAACCAACTAGTCAATGTTCTTACATCCCTCTTTACATTGTCTTTTCCTTCTTCTACAAAATAACATACTCTTCAAATGCCAATTGACTATCTAGAGTGAGGTCTTCAGTTTAGGATAATAACAACCCTTTATCTTTAGTGTCTATCATAAAATGCTCAAAAGCATGTAAATTCTCAACATTGACAACTAAATTAATCTTTACATAAGGAGGCAAACATGGTTCATTTTAAGAGGCCATATCCCAAACCTCTTTAGATTCATTTAGATGAATTTGATTTTTTAGCTTTGATGAATCGACATGTCCAAAATATTCTGCAAATTGTTATTCCACCACATATATCCAGGTACCGAATAGATTATACATTATTTTTGACATTTACACCATTTACAAACAAGATATTTCCAAGCCAAACAAGGTATTTACAAGCCAATACTAAAGGCTCTTCTTTAGTATGACTTGATCATGGGTAGTCATTCGACCCCCATGGTAGAGCCGAATGGCTTTGCCCTCGGTAGAGCCGAATAACTCTACCAATGAGAGAGACAAATGGCTCTACCCGTGGCAAAACTAAATGGCACTATTGTGTTTGGATCTACCATCGATAGCCATTCATCTCTATCACAGGCAGAGCCATCAGGCTCTGTCATCGACTGAGCTGTGTGGCTCTATCGAGGGCATAACCATTTGGTCGAGCCATCCAACTGAGTCATTCGGCTCTATCGTTCAGTCGAGCTAGTCGACTCTGTTGTTCGGTCGAGCCGTTTGGCTTTGTCATTCAGTTTTGTCATGAACGTTATGCAATGAGATAGATATTTTTGGATTAGTTGCATGTGCAATTGCTTTACTAGGTTTATGCCCTCGGAAGTTGAGCCTCAAGTTTCAATGCTCTAGAATCCATTTGAACCATACGGGCTCACCAAAAAAAAGTCATTGAAAAAGATGAAACCCTTGATGCATAAAAATTGAACTATTGCATGGGTTCGATCTTTATGTCACCTAAGGTTTTCTCATTTTTCATGTGGACTATTTTTTGGTTAGTTCTTATGTTTTCGTATGCATTCTAAAGCTATCCAATAGATCCATGACATGGTTTTCAGAGACAACTTCACCATTTTGTGATTCAAAGGTGCACATAATGGGGTTTATTTGAAATATTAGCTTCCTTATTCTTTTCCTTATTCAGCAGCATCATTCGATAATATCGTTCAGCTCTATCATTCAGCCATATCATTCAATGTGGTTGTTCGACTATGTTGTTCAGTTAATCAGGGTTTATAAATATTTTGTTGTTTTATATCAGGATCGAGGGGTATATATATGTGACGAATTAAACTATTTTTTAAGATAATGCCATAAAGGGTTGGAGAGCCAACCCTCAAAATAATATATATCCATAAAATTCTGGTGATATGGTCCCATTTGCTGACCTTAAAAAATTGCCAAAATAAAAATCTAAAAATTAAAATATTCATGAATTAACAAATATTCACTGCTAAAAAAACCCTAGAGGCAATTCAACTGTAAAAGAATTATTTCCCACTTGTTCTATATATTCAAATGAACCATACCTAAGAGGCTTAAGCATTTTGGACTTCACTTGGAGCCTTTCTCTATGTAAGTAGAACCATATCCTATCTCTAAAAAAAAATTGTGCTCAATCGTATGTTGATCATCTCTTTCTTTATATTTGGATTGGGATTATTTCAACCTCTCTTGAACTTGAAGGTGAATTTGTTGAATCTTCTTAATGAAATTTTCAGCTTTTTCGACCTCAAAATATACTTTCCCATTGAATTTATGGTTGTCTCAATATAACATCAAATGCACATGGAAGTAAGTAGACAAAACAAGTTTTAAAAAGAGATTTACTAGTATAAGAATGCACTGCCCTATTTTTGGAATATTGAATATGCATTAAATTTTCATACCAAGACTTAGGATGCTTCCTACTATACCCTCTCAAGAGTTGTACCATTGTTTTCTTCAAAACCTCAATTTACCCATCAATATATGGGTGAAAATTAGTAAACCATTTCAGCTTAGTATCCATATCAACCCACAATGTGCCCAAAACATCTCAAGACACCTCAAGTCCCTATCTAAAATAAGAGAACTAAGTAGGTGAAAATGAACCCACACATTAGCAAGAAAAAACTCAAATGCATCACTAACTTTGAGGGTTTGATTATAAGGAATATGAATGCAAATCTTACTAGACCAATCCTAAATCATAAAAATACATGCATGCCCCTTATTTGACAAAGGCAACCTACCTAAAAATTCCATGAAAATATTTTCCCATGGCCTAGAAAGAACCAATAATGGCATATTAAACCCTAACTTCCTATTAATAGGATTTATTTTACTATATAATACATAATCGCTTATGAAATTGTAAATATATACTTGAATATTTAAGCCAATAAACATGCATTTGTAAATTGCAATAGTATTTGTAAAACCAAAATATCTTGAAAATTTTGAAGTATGTGCTTCCTTGATTAGCTGAACTCTTTCCTCAGGCACACAAAGGTTACCCAAATTATAGATAAATCTAACTTTAAAATAATAATCCTCCTTGGGCTCAATATATGCATGTTAGGACTTATCTTCTTAAATTAATAGCTCTACAAAATATAGATTGTACTGATATCCATATACATAAGACTCATACATAAAAGGCTCAAGAAGAGTGATGATGTCAATGGTTGAAAACAAAGGAGGTCCAGATAACATATCAACTAATGTTTTAGCCACTCCTTTTTTATATTTGATAAACAAATGAAATTATTGCAAAAATTGAATCCACATATGCCATCTTGTTTGTTGTGCTTTAGTTTTAACTTGAAAATATTGGAGATGTTGATGATCCATATAGACAATAGTTTCATTACCCATGAGATAGTGCTTCCATTTATTGAGCAATTGAACAAGAGCATACAATTCTATGTTGTATGTACAATAATTCAGTATTGCACCATTAAATAAATATGAATGGTAACATATCAGCTTACCTCCTTGAAGTAGGCTAGCCCCATAACATAGTCAATAACATTTGTTTCCACCTTAAATGGAAACTTCAAGTTAGTAAAATTTAACATTGGAGCATGGATAATCTTATGTGTGAACAAATCAACTAGTCTGTGTCATTTTTTACCCTAAGTAAAATTCTTACCACCTGATGTAATGACATGTAAAGATGAGGCTATAGATGATAATTTCTTAATGAAATTCTTCAAATATTGAACTGTACCCATAAATAATATTGTCTTATTAAAATTAGAATGCCTTGGAAACTTCATGATGGCCACTATCTTCTTCGGATCAATCCTTAATTCCCCATCTCCAAATACACGTCCCAAGAAGAAAAGTGATTTTTAAGAAATCTCACATATCTTTTCATTCAACAATAACTTTTTCTCCTTCAAAACTTGCAAAACTTATTTAAGATTATCACTATGCTCATCAAAAGTTTTGTTAAAAATAAAAATATCATCCAAATACACAATGATAAAGGAATAAATAAATGGCCTCATTACCTCATTCATTAGTCACATGAAGGTAGTTAGAGCATTGCATAGCCAAAAAGATAGAACCAACCACTTATACAATTATTTTCTTGTTTTTAATGTTGTTTTCAAAATGTTTTCTTTCTTAATCTGCACTTGGTGAATCTCAAATTTCAAATCAAGCCTAGTAAAATACTTGGCATGCTGAAATTGATAAAGAAGATAATCCATTCATGGAAGAGGGTACATATATAATAAACACACATTCTCAAATGAAATCAAATTCTCATTGAGCTTACAAACACAAAGCTTTTATACCAAATGATTAAGACTAATATCAGACTTCTTCAACTTATCACATCACTTTTTTTTATTTTAGTAATTGAATGCTCTTAATTCATGTTCTTCTACAAAGCTTACAAATATAAGCTTATACACACCAAGGAGGCTATATTCATCTCTATCATCTATCCTACAAATGTAAAGGATTATAATACTTTTATATAAATTATAAGAATGAAGAAAAAGAGAGAGAAAACACCAAGGAGACCATAAAATGCACCATACTCCATATGAAGGGAATAGTAATAAATAAGGTTATTTGTCTCCCACATGTGCCAAGTTTCTAAAGTAGAGAATATGATTTTGATAAAATCTTCACCAACATGTGCCATCAAAATATGGCATCTCATTGAATAGTACTAAATAGTGGTCTTTGTCTTCCACATGCTCATGCACAAAAGTCAAGAAGGTAATCAATCACCTTTTGACAAAACACAAACTCAAATAATGGATTCCCACAAGGAATTGTACCCCACATCCATCCATGCCAAAAAAAATAAAAAACACCATGTGTCTTTGTATAGAAATGCACCACATGCCACCTCATCACCATGAATAATGACCCTACCACCTCATCAACATGAATAATGACCTCACCACATCATCAACATAAATAGTTAATTCACTTTTTATCATTTCTCCTCTATTTAAAAATAATTTATCTCTTATGAGTTTCTTTGATTGTACTCCAAACATTGTAATAGGTAAACAAGCTCACCCGAATAAGACAACACGAATACACAAACACCACTCTATTTTTAGTTGATGTAAGATTTCATGAACCCTTGGAAGTTCTTGCATCAAGCACGTAAGGTTTTTAAAATGTGATATCTTATTCACATGGATGTGGTAAGTGGTAGAACAACTATTTTGATCATGAATTATAATTATCATGATATCCCCTTCTAACACACCAAGTAAAACAATAATTTGTTTTTTTTCCCTCAGTTTATAACTCTTACATGCTTGTTTTCCTTCTCTCCTATTCACACTTCTAATATTTCTTTCACTCCTTGTGGAACTTAAAACACCATAAACTGTTCTCCTCTACCAAAGGCTTAACCAATCTCCATACAACTCTTTTGCGGGTTGAAACCCACCAGTATCTGACCTCCTCCACCTAAAGCCTATTTGTCTTTGTTTACACATTATCAAACAAACTATTAGATAACTCAAAATATCACACACCATCTTTTTTATCTACTTTATCATGGTTAAAACATCATCCTCCAAACTCTCCTCATGTTCACTTGCTTGCACAACACCCACATCCATAGTTTCTCCCAAAGAAACTTACAACTCCTCGTAGTTTCTCTCTTCCTCTATCTATAACTCTACCTGGCTAAAACTTTCATCCACCAACAAATATACATGGATGAAATATTTAATCATCTCTCCATTATCATTAACAAGTATTTTATCCTCCATAGGTTGTTCACAACTAACATACACATTATTGTTATGAATATCAGAACTAGGCTCTACATATAGAAGACTCTCCTTATTGCCTTCAAAGACAACCTACTCATTTGTGCACCTATGCACTTCTATTATACTTATAAAATTAGTCTTTATCTACTCACATGATATCTCCCCATCCTTATTACCTCTTTTGGTAATATTTTTCTCACCACCACTCTCAAACCTCTTCAAACGAAGTTTATTCAACCATCATGGCTAAAATTTTGGGTGCAAAAAATACCCCAACATCTTGGAAACCATGCATTCTCACTTCACAAACCTTTCACTTTCCTTTATTTTATCTCCTCACTTGGAAATCCTTCCAAAACATGGATACAACTCCACTCAACTACTTACTTGCAACCTTTACCCTCATGGGGTCCTCAACATTCTCATGCTCAAAATACATCTCTAGCTCAACTATCCAAGTCATGAGTTATTTTGAATTTTATTTTCCACTAAACATATAATTATCATTCAAAAATTTACCTCTTTTCTCCACCACAACCTTAATTGGTCTCTTTCATATTTAATTTGTGACAATTGTAGTTAATTGTGCCACTTGTTCTTGCAGCTCTTGCATAGTCTTGTTCATTTGAGCAGTTCTTTCTCATCCTTTTACTCTCTCCATCTATTAAACCTTCAATAAAAATCACTTTGACACCTTCTATGAAACACTTCTCATTTATTGGAAGATGACTCCTCTAGTTTTATACCTAGAACAATGTGGGAAACAAGACTATAATTATTTTATACCCACAACAATGTGGAAAATAACAACTCTCAATAAGATTCAAACTTACTCTAATACCAAATGATGAATCCAAATTCTTATTAATATTACAAATACAAATCTATTATACCAAATTACGGATCCACACTTCTTACAAAGCATACCAATAATATGCTCTGATACCAAATGATGAAATCAACTTCTCATTGAGCTTACAAACACAAAGATATGATACCAAATGATGATAACTAACATCATAGTTCTTCAAATTATCACACCACTTCTTTTGATTTCATCAAATGTATGATCCTAATGGATTCTATTCTACAAAGCTTACAAATACAAGCTTATACACACCAAGGAAACTATACTCATATCTACCATCAATTCTACAAATACAAAGGAGTATAATCCCTTTATAGAAATTAAAATAATGAAGAAAAAGAGATAAAACATCAAGGAGGCCAAAAATTATTCCATACACCACATGGGGGGAATAGTAATGAATGATGAATCCATAGTCTTCAAGATTCAACAAATCACAAAGCTCACTTCAATTAAAGTAAATAACTACATGCTCTTCTACAAAGCTCACAAAGATTATTCAACAACTCACAAAGCTTGGTAAATTCACACTAAGGAGGCTTCTTGCAATGATTACACATAAAAATATTTATCACACATCCAACCTAAAAATGTAAAGGATTGTAATATTTTTATAGAATTACATGGAAGAAGGTAAGAGAGAGAAAACACCAAGGAGGCCCAAAAATGTGCCACACTCCACATGGAGGAATGGTATGGCATAGTGAAATTTGTCTCCCACACATGCCAAGGGTCAAAAGAATGGAATTTGATTTTGAAAAAATATCTACCACCATGTGCCCTCGAATTATGGCATCCCACTCCACATGAGTGAATAATAATCAATAGTGGTCTTTGTCTTCCACATGCACATGCATAAAATTAAAAATAAAAAAATCATTAGTTGACATAAGACAAAATCAAATCATGGAGCCCCCACTATAATTATGCCCCACATCCATCCATGTCAAACAAAATCAAACACCCCATGTGCTATTATCGACAAATTCACCCCTTGCCACCTCATTGCCATGAATAATGACCTTGCCACCTCATTAGCATGAATATTTAATTCACTCCACATCATTATCCATGAACCATATTTTTTAGGTATGAAAACAATAAGAGAGCCACATGGAAAATTACTAAGATGGATTATACCTTGATTAATCAAAAACTATAATTTTTTTATTTTACCTCATTGGCATCCTTCAAAGACTATATATATAACTTGATATTTGGAAGTAGATTTTCAAGTCGAAAATGAATTTCATGTTCAATATAAATAATTAGTGGTAACCCCATAGGATCATTAAAAATCTCCTTGAACTGTTTTACCAACTTTCCCATATGATTTTACTCTATTTTAGTAACCATATTGCAAGAAGTCTTAGTGCAACCACTTATTCATCTTGAATATATCTCAAAATAACCAAATCAAGCTTTTCACTAATATTATAAGATTATTAGATTTAACATCACTTACCAAAAAAAATTTAAAATAACCTTTGTAGGATAAATGATTTAACTCTTATTGTCCTTCATCAAACAATATTGCTTAGCTCTCTTCATGAAGATAACATATTGGATATACAAGTAAGGGTTGCAGAATACTACACCACACACAAAAAGAGGCACAACATCCACCGTAACTTCATAAATGAAATGTTAATTAATACCAAACTTAACTTTTCATTTCTTGGTCACCTTGATGTATACATATTTCTTCACCCAACCCAAAAAATATGGACTTGGATGATTGTAAGTCTCAAACCCCAATTTGTCTACCATATCCTTGCTTATCAAATTAGCTCGTGAAAAAATATCTTCAAAATCAAGTTTTATTTTATTCATTTGAATTTAATATGTAAAAAATAAAAATTTAACTCTCTTGATCACTATTGCTACCCAATATACATATCTATTGATAGAGGTATAACACAAATTATCATCCATATTAGAACTGCAACCAATATTCTCACCTTGAAGAGAGCACATATCCTTTTTCTTCTTTTTATTCTTGAATTAATGCAATTTCAAATGTATTTTTTGAAATTGATCCTCATAATGACTATCAACATTATATTTTCCATAGTGTCTCTTCGTATCCTTTCTATAAATGAGAGTAACATTATGCATAGCTTTCCCTTCACCATTACCCTTGTTCTTTGAGCTATCTTATTTCTTGGAAGTGTTTTAAAATGCATATCAAACCTTATTATTGTCCATATCTAAGTAGTTATTTTTAAAACAATCCTCTTATACATCCATAGGCTTGGCTAAGAGGATTGGTCTTCTTAAATGACCAGGTTATCCACTCACATACTTCATCAAGATGTCATGGTACACTATATCTTTTCCTGGTTGGATATCCTTATTATTGAACTCACTTGTGTACTCCTACATGTTTCAAGATTTCTTTTGCCTAATATATTATCAATACATGGACATATCTTCCTCATAACAATTGATTCTTGATTATAATATTAAAATAATCCCACTTAGTAAGAGGAAGAAGCTTCTTAACAACCAAAGAATGAACATAACTCTCAAACCAAGTTAAGAAATGATTAGTTAGCTATAACCTTGAAAAATAATATGTTATCTTTTATTAATCTAATGCAAATCGAAATATACCTCAAGTTGTGCTAGCTAATGGTCTAGATTCTCTAAATTCACTTCCCCATCATACAGTTGAGTTTCTATCTATGCCTCAACCTTGAATGGATGTGGAGCTTGGTTGGTATGGGGATTCTCTTCCTTCTTCTCAGAGTGTTGGAATCATCCAACTTGCTTAATTTTAGCACCTAGATAGAAACACTAAGCTTATCCATGATAATCCCCATGATGTCATTTAACTAGTCAAGATTACTCATAGAAAGAGAAATGCTAGATACTCTTTCTTCAAGCTTTCAAAATAACTCTTCTGTTGTTCGAACATTTTCTTCATCAACATGGGCCATAATTTTGATATTTTTTTCCATTTCCTTTTTGAAATATATCCTACAAAGGGAACAAGGATTCCTTAACCACTAGCACTACTTGTTCTAGTGATAGGAATAAACTTGTAATGCAATCATAAACACATAAAACCACACAAAGGAATGATATTAAACAATATTTGATACCATTTTGATCCATAAAATAGGTGTATATTCCATTATACTTTTCACCAATATGGATCCTTTCACTTTTACCTTAATAATGATTGGAAGACGAATGTTCTAGGATCTTAACCATGTTAAAACATAAATAAAAAAGTGCTAAACATTAAATATAAATCTTATTAAACATGAACATGAAGCATAAGAATAAACAAATCTCACAATAAACACATGATTTATCCTAGAGAAATTCAATGTGGAAAACATTCCAAGCGGTGCAGTAATTGCACTCCCCTTCTACTATGTTATGCAATAAATGTTCAATGTAATTCAAAACATGGCCTTCATGGACATAAGTCATACTACCACTCTATCAAAAAATCATACACAAGGATGCTCTACACTTATCAAACCCTTCTTTCTACTACAACACAATTGAACCGATTCTCTACAACTAGGAAAAAATGAAATAACAAGAACAAAGACTAAAAATTACAAACTTGAAATGTAAATCCAACTTCAAGACTTGTCACTGCATTTTCTCATGCCCTTTTACCTTTTAGGTACCTGCATTTATGCTCTATCAATGTTGGATTCTGCCAAGAGGCTTATATAAACCACCATTGATAAGTAGAAATGTTTGAAACCATGTGGGAAATCCATAAGAAAAAGCATGAGGGGAATCCATAATATGAATTTCATTATCTGGTCTTCATCCACAACTATCACAAATGTTATTATCATGGCAAGTGCTAAAACTAGAAATTTATCCTCTAAAATAAAAACTAATTCTCAAACAACTTGACGTCCCTTTTATATCAAACTCAAATTTTTATGGAAGTATTAAAAGGAATGGCCCACATGAAAATATTAAGTGCTAACATTTATTCATACAAATAAAAACACAATTTATACCAATGTCAAATAGACCTATAAAACTTCAATGGGGATTACCTAATCAATGTCCCCTCTCTCCCATCCTAATATATATAAATTTGAATCCGATCCTGAAACTTTCCATTCAATATACATTTCGTTAAAACATTAAAAATGATCCCTTACCTCCTTATTTTACGACCATAGACATTGGAGGAATAAATCCAAACATTTCATATGAAATTTATATCTTAAATCCTTTTGTAATCTCTGCAAATTCTTTTAAGACAAACACCTATGAAACTACCTAATTAATAGCTATAATCATAACTAGGGTTGATTTATAATGATATAATAAAATCAAGCCTAAATCCATAGTCTAATTATAATGATTAGTGAATTCACTTACATGTAATAAATGTAATATCATAACCTACATGAAGACAAGTTTTGTAACTTTGTAAATACCAAATAGTTATAATAAAAATCTGCCGATGATCACAAAATGATGGAAAGCCTCTTCAAAGCATTTACAGTTTCCTTACAACTGAGATTGTAATACACAGTTTAGTCATTCTCTCATAAAAGTTTTCAAGAAGCCATTGACCACTCTAGACAATAAGACTATATCATGAGACAATTTAAAATTTCCCAACCTTTAAAAATATACATTGTAATTATCTTACAACCCAAAACTTGGCATGCTACTGAATATGGTGTATTTAATGATTATGACCATAAATTTGACTCCAAAAAGGATTATCAATGCTATAATTCCTAGTGTTACTCCCAACATGGATATTTCCAAACTACTTATGATAAATCTATTTAAATCTCATCCACAACTAAGAAAACACAATCATAAACCTCTAAGTAAAAAATAAATTACAATAAAATTACTTGAGGATTGTCCTTGAGAATTGGACCTTTCTAATCCAACCCCACAATGATATGGTACTAAAAAGACTTTCCACTTCCATGAAAATAGGGTTCACTCATTAAATTTTTTGATCCCTTATAATATCATCATACTCCTTCCTGCTAGGAGATAATTTATATCATAGTGCAATGTCTCAAGGAAGACACCAAAGACATACTGATGCTAAAAAAATATTCTATATGATTAAAAAAAATGAAACTATTCACCAAGTCAATGCAAAACAAACATATTATGTTGATAAGAACTTAGTAAATCAAACAATATAACCCTACCATATCATTTGTATATTATTAGTTCCCACTTCAATTACAATGACAAATTCATGGAGTGAGTATTATATTCTTAGTGCCCACTCAACCATAAAGAGACACTATTTGTCAAAACAATAATGTGATAGGGTTTTACACAAGGTATTCTAGGATATTTGATGTAGGCCTAAAGACATTAGGAGCCCTAGGTTCATTGATATTGGACTCCAAGTCTATTCTCTTAGAGTGAAATGGATCATTAGAAGTCAAGAAGGGAATGGATCTGGAAGGTTATCTTAATCAATTGCATCACCCAAGGAACCCTTATTGCCTAAAAGTGATGGAATAGGTCTTAAGTTTAATAATATTCTTCTTTCTCTTGTGCATGTTTAGATTCATGGAACCTTTGTGGTTAAAATTATATGGAAAGCCAAGGAGATTCTAAAATATAACCTCATTTGGCTTGGGGATGGATTCATAATCTGTCTTTTTGTTAACTCTCATTCCATCTAGTGGTCTCCCCTCCTCAATTTCCATAATGCCCCATTCACTATGGTTCTTTGGACTAAGATACTTAGACTTTGTAAAAATGGAATCAAGACCATTGGGGACATGTTTTTCAAGGTTTCTCTAGGGTGTATCTCATGAGATATACTAAAAATTAAATAATAACTCAAATATGAGGATTCAGAGTAAATTCATGAAATTTAGAATTCCATACCCAATGATTATTTGCATAAAAATGGTGTCTTGTCTAGAGTCCCATGGTGGAAATGTTGGAATTGTCCTATAAATACTCCTTTATGACAATATAAGCCCCATATTTGGTATTATTTTCTTGCCCCCTTCCTCCCCATATGTATACAGATTGAAACCCTCAACTATTGGTGGATGTTAAGGTTTATTAATGTGTCTTGGGCTAAAAGGTTTACAAATCTTGGGAAAGCCCACATTGAACCCCAAAAAATATTTTTTTCTCTCCAATGCATTATTTACCAAGCCCTATTAGCTAGATAATAATTTAAGCACATGGGGGTCTCAAATCCCATTTCCCTACTTATCATTAAGCTGATACTTTGAATCACCTATTTTGGTTTCTCCCTCATGCTTAGTTATCTTGGAAGTGGATTAGTATCATTTAAAACCCTTTCTTCTAGAGAATTTTACCCTTTAAAGTGGTTATTCTTCATAACATGACCATGTTAACTAAAAAATACAAATTTTTGGTATATTTTCCATGCTAATATTCTTTTTCATATATGGAAAGCTAGGAACTATGCTATTATTATTAATATAGCTATAGAAAGTTATTTTTTGGTGAATAAAAAAGATATTGTTATCTCTGCTGTTTTTCTTCAAATTCAAGTCCAGGTGGAAAAAGTACGCCTAGAGGTGAATCACCTCTAGATCCTATTAGACCATTGGGTGAGCACTCTATGTGTAGTTAGAACGGTATCTTTAGATCCTCCATGCTATCGGGATCCCTCTCAAGTCTAGGGCCAAGTCATTTGATGCCATTGGTATAGGAATAGGTGAAGCTACTCTCCCTATTCTTGGTGGCCTTCACTTCCCCATAGGGTAAGTATGTTTGATTAGCTTAGACATAGTAGTGGCAATGGTTAGTGGGTGTCCTCCCTAGAACATATTTCTTTTCCTAGCTCTTGCCATTTCCCCTTATCAAAAAAATCTACATTTAATGATCTCATCCAAAACTTATAACTGTAATTATAATTTAAAGAACCAAACACACTTTCAAATTATGAAGAAAAATCTCTATGTATTTACAATCCACCATTATTACCAAAGTACAATACACCACCTTGGATAAAATAGACAAGTGGTTGAAATAGTTTTTTACATAGATGTAGGTGGTTAGAGGAGTATGATATATATGCACTAAAGAATAATATTTTACATGCATAATAAAAATTCCTAAAAATAAATCCAACAAATTAACCACTTGAGTTAATCTAGGCTTAATTCTAAATGTTAGTGTGAATCGTGATATATCTAATCTAGTTAGGAAATATCCACTACTATATGATTGTGAACATGTCAACACAAACACCCTCCCTTAAGCTCAAAATTAGGAAGAAATAAAAGAAAAAGGCAAAGAGATAGATCCTCAAATATGGTTCCCAACAACTAGGCCTGATTAGGTACCAATTTACAAAAGTCTAGGAAAATAAGTTACCATGTGTAAAATTTGTCACCACAAGGTAATCCAAAAACTAGTATGAACAACAAAAGTGGAGAGAGAAAATATATGTTACAAGGCATACCAAGAAGAAAATGACTCAATACTTGAACACAATGTTCAATAAGGTTCACTGGATGGAACATAGGACATCAAATAGAAATGCACTCAATGGAATTGAAAGTCACAAAGGAACTTAATCCTAAATGAGTGGTATGGATCCACTACTTGATCATTAAAAAAACTAACAGTGTAGACAATATAATAGCTTATTATTAAAAGAAGATTGTTAGTGGTGTTGAAAGTGTAAAAGAGTTCACCAAACCAAATTCAATCAACTTCATAAAATAGAAGATGCAGTGTCCAACAATTATCAAGAGACATGACACTTGAAGAAGCATGATCTGCAACCTGTTCCCACTCTTTTTGAATGGGTGGTGTGATGAAAAAAAATATATGAGTGGTGTGAATCCAACTACTTGAACACATAAATGCTGACAATATCTAATACAAATCTGGATGGATCTTGTAGCACAAACATGGTCATGTTGTCAATGGAGGTGTCAAAGACACAAACAAAATAATCTCTCAAGAAGATGGTCCTAGTGGTGATGGCAGACTCAAGAAATTTAAGTAGATAAAAAATATTTAGAATAGAGGACACTCACGTGAAGGTGGACTGAAATATTAAACCCTCCAAGGCTTTATAAACTCAATGTAACTCCAAAATGATCCCTAAAATAAAAACCCCACCAAATGATACAAGAAAATACATAATGTGTTCAATCTATAAAATAAGTGATCAATAATCATTGAGAGTTGCTCCTAAAACAAGGGAGCAATGTGCAAATGAAGAAGCTAAATAGTGCAGGAACCATGTTGGTAAAATAATGGCAAAGAACTCTAGTGAGACTACCATAAGTGATCTAAAATCCATCCTAGATGATTACAGATGGTGGGTGATGATCCAAGAGCATCCATACTCAAACAATAAAAATGAAGATTGATGAAACAAATAAATTTTTTTTAGTCCATTTAGTTTATTTTAAAAGAAAAACATTTGAATAATTAAAATTGGCTCATATTGCCAATTTAATTATTAGTTATATTATTTTAATTGTGAAGAATAGTAGTAAATTCTAGAAGTATTTTAAAGAGTCTAGGTGTCTGGAGTGCATAATTATGTCATTAAAATAGAATTCTAGATAAAGATTATTTGATCTTTTATTTCCTTTGTTTAAACAGGGCAAGAGAATAATAGGGAGAACCGATATACTTCAACTTGATATTTTTCAGAAAATCACTAGACATGAAGAGAGTTTAAAAAGATAAGATTTGTAGCTTATGTAGGATGTTGTTGATGTTATTTTATGAATAATAAATAAATATTTCACTTTTAGGAGAAAATAAGGAGATAAGTTGTTGTTGCAAGTGGAATTATATTTAATTCTTCAAATAAGAGGTGCAACCAGTGAATGAGAAGTTGTAAGTTCAAGTGGTAGTGAATTAAATCTAACTATTAATTTATTTATCACCATATTATTCTAAAAGCACCATTTTCACAAATTTGTGATTGAGGAATTAATTACTAGTGTTTGTATGTAATTTTATTTATTTAAGAAAAAGGGAATTGCATTTATTTAATAAAATAAATTCTCATTCTTGAAAATTGGCATGGGAATTTGCATGGTTGAAATTAAATTCTTCTTCTTGTAATATGGTGTTGAATTTGCATGGTGGGAATAATTCCATAAAACATTGAGTGCATGCAAGGAAATTTGAAGTGGTCAACTCTAATTAAGGTAAGATCTCTTGTTGAATAATTTATTTATTCTATTCCAACATCTAAAGGGGATTATTCTTATTAGAAATTGAAGAAATTATTGAAATAAAAGGTGGAAAGACAAAAAGGGCACAAAAAGCTTCCAGGAAGGAATTTTGCAGTAGCTTCTAAATGAAAATTGAGGAGAATATAGTCATAAAATTACAATTATTTAATATTTAAGCTTGAAATTCATATTTTGATAGGAGAATAGATCAAATACATGTGTAAATTAATCAAAAGCTTATTTATTTAGAAATTATAGAAGGAAAGATTGTGGTTTCAAAGCATAGGAGTAACAAAAAGAAGGAAGCATGGAGAGTAGTCTTGTAGGAAGACTATAATTTGTGTTAATAGATGAATGGTGTTGAGGTGGAGATTGTAAATTGAGTTGAATTTAAGAAATTATTATTAGAAAGCTTCTATGAGATTCTCAAATTATTATTAGAAAGCTTATGTGGAATTCTTATGAAAGAGAATAGTTGCTCCTAATAAAAACAAATTCATATTTAAAATTCACAATCAAAGGAGATTTGAAGCTTTGCTTTGCATTTTCTAGATTAACTGTGAAGGTTTTAATTTTTTCTCTGAAGGTTCCTCACAAATGTTCACCTTTTGTCTAGAAAATGGAATGCAAAGTTTGATATGAATAAATAATTATATTAAAGAGACTATTCATTTTAATAGTTGTGTACCAAATGATGATGCCTACAAGTGAGTAGGTTGAAAGGATAAAAAGGTGCATTCAAGGAAACATCCAAAAGTGTGTTAGGTTGATCATGCATAACTAAAGCAATCTTAGGACTCTCGTGCATGAGTGAAGGTGCATCAAAACTAATGTGTTGTTCAAAATGCTCATGAAGAGTGGAACAAACAAAATTATGAGCTTTGTCATTAGATGACCCCAATGAACTATTTTTGTCAAAACCAATGCTGCAGTGAGAAATTTAATGAATATATTAGATAGGGTAAATGATGCCTTGTGAATGTTTTCCAAAACCTCAACCACGGTGACCCATGGAATAGAGAATGTAAGAACCAAAGGCAGTAGTATATTTTTGAAAAATAACCAAGCATATATGTAGGTGAATCTAAAGTGGGATGTACATGAGACACAACAACATGTACATCAGATATAATCGGTGAGTCAAGATCTAGTAGGTCAAATTCTAAAATCACATCAAGAGGATGCGTACCAAAGTCAATAATAAAATGTGAATCACATGATGCACTGGGCACGAAAGCATGTAAGTCTAATGTATCAATCTGATGTAGCATACTAGAAGTTGTATTTTGCAATGTGCATATAAGGGTATCTTTATTAGAAATGAGAGAGAGGAGAAAAGAATTTTTTACTTTTTAAGTTTCATATTTTCTTATATAGACGTAATCATATAGTCTTGAGATGAACAAATTTCAAAGAAAAGTATATCATTTTCTCAATACAAGTTATTATTGACCTGCATGATACAGTAAACGTCATGACATGAAACCATCACAATTAAAAAAAAAAAAGACCTCATAATGAACCTCAAACACAAAATACTCAAGATGGAAAACAGTCCTCCCAAACTACTTATAATGACAACATTTGTACAATGTGTTGGCACAATACAATGATTGGCCAAAAATATCCAAATTGGCCCACCCACAACCAATATCACGTACTAAAGGATGAAAAAATGATCCTCTAACAGAAATACGATGGCACTTTAAAAATAGCATGTTTAAAAAGTGCTGTTATGCAATCAAAGCTATGTGGATTCACCGGCTACACAAATTGAATATGGTAAAGGACTCAATTATAACTGTTGAGATTAAATGCAAATACAACCTTACGACATGCAATGAAAGGGAATTCCCTAGCGATTGAGGATGTGATAGTATGAATTTAACACCAGATAAACATGACCCAAGTAAATGATAAAGCGAGCGATGCAAATAAGAAAATCATTCAATGTCATTTTTCCAATCCCAAAAAAAGAAATAACTTTTTAGAAATTTTTGCACGGTCCTGGAGAATGCATGTGGAGTTTAGCAAAAAATGATCTAAATTATAATATGTACTGCGGTCTGATATGCTTGGGGCAACAAGCATACAAAATTTTAGTGAGCAATGGTTGTGGAAGGTAGCTCTGATACTATAACAGACACAGTTTAGAAAACTTTATAATTATAATGCAAAATAAAGGAACCAAACATGAAGAAAAGTTTATATATTTACAATTTGTTACTATCACCAAAATATAATATAACACCTTGAATTAAAAAGACAAGGTTGTTGGAAGAGATTGTTACATAGTTGTAAGTTGTTGGAGGAGTAGGCTAAATATGCACAAAGGAATAATATTGTATGTGTATTATAATATATGCCTAAAACAATAATGCAACAAATTAATTACTCGAACTAATTCAAGCTTAACCTTAAATTTTAGTGTGAGTTGTAATATAACTAAGTTATAGGGAAAATTCATTATTAGCTTAGTGTGAAATATCAACACCAACATAATAGACAATTGTGAAGAAAAATATGACATTGATAGATGAAACCCATAATTGATACAACAGATCCTTCGAGCACTAGTCGTTAGGGGCAAAAGAATGATAGTCTCCCTTAACCACCTTCTTGGCCACCATGTTTGTTAGTGATGCCTAATGGCCTTGGTGGTTGTGTCTTTTGGTTCAAGATTTTATCACATTTTTTATTGAACCTCATTTATTATGATATTTACTATAAAAATTTAATTTTGATGTTATGATATAATTTCTCTCTTCAAGTTTATTTTTATTTGGCACGATCTGATTTTACATTCTAGAGTTTGACATCTTTCACATGTATTTTTTGTACAATTGATGGTGTACTATATTTTTTATTAATAAAAGTGCACTTTACAATTAAAAAAGTTAATAGTACTTTTTGACCAATGTATTTTCAGATCAACTCGTAGGAATATTTTTCATGAACTCTCAAATCCATAATTACAAAATAAAAAACCCTAACAATTTTTTATTGAAGCATGTTTTATATTCAATAAATTAAAAATAATAATATATGTTCGATAAAAAAAAGTTGGTCATATGATATTACACATAAAGTTAAAGCATAACAAAAAGTAAATTGGGAAATCTCTTTGAAAGAACCAAGAGTCAAAGCCCATAGCCAAAAATAAACTAGTACAAAATTACATCATATTGACATTAGCAATAGAGAATATAAAAACAACCTAGCCATAGGGACTACAAATCCCATAGAAGGAGGAGGAGGAGGAGGTGGTGCACTATCTAAATTATGTCCCCATCTATGCCCATGGGGGTGCATCTTGTCAGTTGTGGGTTCCCAACCGTGTTTCTCTTTCCCTTCTTCCCCATATTCTTTAGTTTAATGGTGCAGGGGTGACATGGAAAGCTTCAATCTAGGAAATGTTTCCTAACCATCCCTTCCAAGAGGCAACAAGTGTCAATAATTGACATATGGTGAATCTCACCCTCCATTACCCATTTGAAGGTGATAATTGTTGATGGGGATGTCATGTGTAGAAATTAGAATGAATCCATGATTTACGATGAACTCTATTATGGCCACACAATGCTTTGACCTCTCCTGGGAGGTCTTGGAGAAGTGCATGTATGGGATCCCTACTAATAATGTAAGGGGCACTGCCCCAATGACCAATGATTACTCAGAGGTGTTCCACCTCTAGAGATAGAGTTTATGCTTCACTTGTATCTATAACATTACATTTGAAAAAATAATAATTTTATTAGTAATTTTTTTAATCAAAATCCTTGTTGTTATATAGAACACAATTTCTATCTTTCCAAAACAAAAAGATAATTTCAATCTGAAATATATGTCAGATCTACTTTAATATTATAGGGAGAAGAGTCAAGTCTCTAACAAAACCATGTTATAGGAGAAGGTTTCAACTCTAAATGGTTAGAAGAAGGAATATATCCATCTCTAGGCCTCTTAGATTGTTTTATAGACTTAATTTGACAACATGTAACACATCTAAGAGAGGGGATTTTGATATGTAACAATTTATCCCCCACTGGAAGGCCTTGATAAAGGATACACCAATAAAAATAAGCCTTTTTGGGCTCTAGAACTATAGGCTAAGCAGTTTCAAATCATTTATTTCAATAATTATGAGAGTTATAAAGATTCCATCATTTTTTGTGCATCTCCCAAAAAAAAAGTACTGAGATAGATGAATTAATAATCAAGTTGGGTTTTACACTAATACATATGAGTGGACACATTATAATTCTAATCTTTTTACCATTTGAGGGAGGTTGTAACTCCAATTTTATGAAGGGCATAATTAGGCATCGCCATCTAAACTTTTGAAATAGTTTCAAAGTATTGGTTATTGAGATTTAATTTATCTATTAAATCCAACCAACTTGCAAATGAATTATATATATTTTCAAATATATCCCAAATGACCTTGATGCATCTATGAAAAATCTGTAGGGATTTATTTATGATAATCTATGCCAAGGGATTTCTAATATTAGTAGAAACCAAAGATCACCATAGAGAGTGACAATTGATGGAGAGGCTAGATAGGAACCCCTCCCCTCTTAAAATCAACCATGGTTTGATGGAATTATAATATTTCCTTAAATTTTTAACCACAAAGGTTCTTATGATTTTAATAGGAGACAAAGTAACAAGTAATGTTTGAAAGCCAAGACTCTTCAAAGCACCATGTCCATAAGTGTTGAAAAAGGAGATATATTTTATAAGAAGAATTTTCCAAGGTTCATGCCATTCATTTTCCTAGGAGATACATTTGGAATAGAAAGTAGTTCCATTTTCAAAAATATCAATGAGTGTAAGCCACCCAAATTCCATGGGTTTATAAAAACATGTCCTAGGTGACCCTATGACATATATTATGTCGGGTAATCCAAGAACAACACACCTTGTTCTGATCCCACTTGTTTAGGATCTTGCTCCTTAGAAAGAGCACAATATGATTACCAAATACAAGCAATTAAACATGCAGAAATATCCAGAAGCATAAGTAACTAGAATTCACAAATAGCACAGAATATGAGAGACAATACACTATCTTGTATTAACATTTGTACAAAAAAGAATACAATAAAGAGCCGCCACACTCTTCCACCTTATAGAGGCTTCCCACACCTCAAGTGTACAGTAATTCTTCTTCAAAACACTCTCCTACCAAAAATGGTCCCAACACACAACTCACACACAGAATTGGTGTTCACCTCTCCAACCAGTCAGTAATAACCTTGATAGTACACCAAGCACTCTAAAGTACTTCAAGTTGATCTCCCATGAACCTGCAACCTACAATTCAACAGACCATACTTACACATGTATATCTCCTATGAGCTTGCAACAACCTGCAACTCAATGATCTTACAATGGAAGGATCTTCCTTGCCTTCCTTTTTAGCTCATCTATGGAACTAAGAGAAACACACACTTTGTTCTCTTCACTAGCACACTTTACAATACATGCCAATGGGTCTATAAATAGATCCCAGACTTGAACAATAACTTAGACTCTTAGTTTACTATAATTATCCATGCAGCTCAAGACTCGAAATAGCCTTTACATGCAAACACTCCATTCACTTAACTAACTGTTCGTGCAATGAATAGTTCTGGAACACACAGGCGACCGACATCGATCCTTGCTTGCCTGGTGCTGACCGACGTCGATCGACTCCCTATCGACGCTGGTTGCCTTCTACTTCATCTTGACTGACGTCAGTCATGCTGCCGATGCCGATGCTTTTGGATCTTTAGCAACCTCCTATTTTCGTCTACATAGTTGAAGCTTTTAGCTCCACAACCTAACAATCTCCCACTTGGAGATAAACAATTGCAACTGTACCTGTACCTGTACTTTGTCTAGTTTGTTCCCTTGGCTTTGTATCCCTCCTCAAGATCACACTTGAAGACCAACCAACACAAATCCTGTGATGCAACACCTGTCATCCAAATCCCCTGCCACATCCACATCTACAAACCATGTAGAAAATAACCTGGCCCGGTATAGCATGTGCACCTGTTGCTGGTCCCTCTAAGAATCTACTGAACTGCCCTCCAATGCTTCTTTCCCGAATTGGCTCCAAACTTGTGACAACTCCCACTACTTGGGAAAACTCAGGTCTAGTACATACCATGCACTTAACCTCATTATGTGAATCAAGACACTATTTTGTGAACTGTCCAACCATCGGCGTGCTAACTAGTCTCACACAATCATCCTAAAACAAAGTCAATATGTGACATTCCATGTCCCTAGAACAAACTCATGCCAAAGAATCTTGCTGCTCCCAGATTCTTCATGACTCACCTCTGAACTAGCTTTACCTATAGTTCAGTAACTCCCTATTTATGTAACCCTGCAACAAGCACATCACACAGTAATAGGATAATGTAGCTAATATTATCCAACCTGGTAAAGAGAAACACAATGATCAAACCTCCATTGTCCTGCAGCTTATACAAGACCATACACCTTGGCCTTCCGTCTCACATGTCCATTTCTGATCTTCTTCATCTTGAACATCCATTCGTCTCTCAGTGCTTTCTTCCAGCTGGCAACTCCACCAAAAAACTCCTGTTTGGTTCTCCTCCAAGGAATCACATCCTTCATCCATGCCAAGCTCCCACTGTTTCCTGGATCTACCTATTCTGCTTCTTTAATAACTTCCTGGTTCTTTACCATAAGTGAGCAACAAGTAGTGTAAAGAAGGGAAATGATGAATTTGAGGCTTACATACCCTTTAATTCCTCCATATGGGCACTTGAGACTCCTTGACAGCTTGCTATCCACCCAAAATTTGTCTCAGTGACCGATGCCGGTCACATCTCAGTCTGCACCCGACTGATGTCGGTTCCCTGTGACTGCCTCATCGCCGACGTCGGTTCCCCCTTGCCGACGTCGGTGTTTATCTACCCTGATTCACCGATGTCGGGTTGCACATAGTTGACATCGGTTCCTGTCTGGACGTCGACGTCAGTTTTCCTACCGACGTCGGTCTCTGTGTTTTTCTAGTGAGAACTAACCTTTTCCCGCGAGCTCCTTTTGGATCAAACCCTTGTCCAAATCACCCTTGCTTTGCTCAGAATTCTTCTACCCCTTGTGTTGAACTCTGTCTGTCACCTTCTCCTTGAAAACCAAGGATTTCTTGTTCTTGTCACTAACATCAGATTCCTCAAGAAACGTCACCTTCTTCTTCTGCATACAAAAATCTTGATTCATGCCTTCCAAATCTGAAAGCATACCCTTTGACTCAAGAACATGCATCTCCTTCTTATTCATGTGACCAAGCCTATTACGCCACATCTTTGAATCTATAGCTGAAGTAGATAACCCAGAAAGAGAATCAGTAATACAAGTAGATAGATAAAACATACCTACTTTCTTACCTCTTGCTACAACAAGTGCACCCTTGGTAACCTTCCAAGAGTCTGCTGTGAGAGTTACTATCCAACCCTCATCACCCAAACTTCTTACAGAAATCAAATTTTGCTCCAGAACTGGGACATGCATAACCTCTTTCAACACCCATGTGTTACCTGTCTGTAATTTCAGCTTCACTTTCCCTTTGCCAACCATCTGACAAGGCTTACCATCCCCTACACAAATTTCTCCAAAGTCTCCTTGGACATACTCATGAAAAAATTCCCTATTTGGGGATGCATGAAAAGAGGCACCAGAATCTAAAACCCAAGATTCTACTTTATCCAAAGAACATACCAAAGCATCCTGTGCAATGAAATCCGCAACATCTACTTCTTCTTCATGTCCTTCATGCTGATCTTCACCTGACATACAATCTCTCTTTAAGTGCCCTTGCTTTCCACATTTCCAGCAGGTTATTCTGCCATACCTGGACTTGGATCTCCTGCCTATCTTGGATCTTGATCTCCCATGCTCTATCTTCTCTCTTTTCTTTCCTCTGCCTTCAACACTCAAAGCATTCCTTGATGATTCACATGTGCTTTTCCTACGTATCTCTTCATTCAAGATCACACTCACAATATCATCCACTTTTAAGATTTTAGAAGCAGACGCAGGATTAGAAACTGCCATTACCAAACTCTCCCAACTTTCAGGTAATGAACACAAGATTAAGAGAGCCTTAATTTCATCATCAAAAATAATATTGACTGAACTTAACTAGTTTACCAAACCATGGAAATCACTAAGATGACTATGAACAGATCCACCTTCCAACATTTGCAAATTAAATAGTTGCTTCATAAGAAATACCTTATTCGAAGCTGAGGGTTTTTCATATAAATTTGCCAAAGATTCCATCAACTCTACCGTTGTCTTACACTGTGATAAGCTGAAAATCACAAACGATGCAAGACTCAATCTTATAGATCCCAGAGCTTTCCAATCAAGAACCTCCCATTCTTCATCCTTCATATCCTGGGGCTTGCATGCAACCCCACCCAACGGTAAGTAAAAATCTTTCTGATACAGATAATCCTCAATCTGCATCCTCCATAATTGATAGTTCTTGCCATTAAACTTCTCCATTCGTAGCTTACTGTCTTCTTCCATTGCTCTACTCCCACTCAAATAGAAACCCATGTGAGTAACCTATAATCAACACACACTAACCGGATCTAATCCAACCTGTTAGTATCCCAACCTAAAAGCTCTGATACCAGTTGTCGGGGAATCCAAGAACAACACACCTTGTTCTGATCCCACTTGTTAGGATATTTCTCCTCAGAAAGAACACAATATGATTACCAAATACAATCAATTAAACATGCGAAAATATCTAGAAGCACAAGTAACTAGAATTCACAAATAGCATAAAATATGAGAGACAATACACTATCTTGTATTAACATTTGTACAAAAAAGAATACAATAAAGAGCTGCCACACTCTTCCACCTTACAGAGGCTTCCCACACCTCAAGTGTACAGTAATTCTTCTTCAAAACACTCTCCTACCAAAAACGGTTCCAACACACAACTCACACACAGAATTGGTATTCACCTCTCCAACCAATTAGTAATAACCCTGACAATACACCAAGCAGTCTAAAGTACTTCAAGTTGATCTCTCATGAACCTGCAACCTGCAATTCAACAGACCATACTTACACATGTAGATCTCCTATGAGCTTGCAACAACCTGCAACTCAATGATCTTACAATGGAAGGATCTTCCTTGCCTTCCTTTCTAGCTCATCTGTGGAACTAGGAGAAACACACACTTTGTTCTCTTCACTAGCACACTTTATCAATAGATCCCAGACTTGAACAATAACTTAGACTCTTAGTTTACTATAATTATCCACGCAGCTCAAGACTCGAAATAGCCTTTACATGTAAACACTCCGTTCACTTAACTAACTGTTCATACAATGAACAGTTCTGGAACACACATGCGACCGACATCGGTCCCTGCTTGCCTGGTGCTGACCAATGTTGGCTGACTCCCTGCCGATGCCGGTTGCCTTCTGCTTCATCTTGACCGACGTCGGTCATGCTGCTGACATCGGTGCTTCTGGATCTTCAGCAACCTCCTATTTTCGTCTGCATAGTTGAAGCTTTTAGCTCCACAACCTAACATATTATTATCTTTGGAGTTATCCCAAACGAAGTATCTTTATATTTTTTCAAGTTTATTTTAGGCCAACTTAAAGGGAGCCTAATAGGACGATTAATAAACATGAGTATCAACCAAGACCTTGAATTAGATTTGGAGTTTTCTCATAAGAGATGAGGGCTTAATGATTCAGAATTCAAGTTTCTTTTTCACTTTGTAAAAAATATAGTTACATGAATCAACCCGAAAGGATTTTAAGGAAAAATTAATACCCAATCATTTAAACATATTTGCATAGGTGATTGATTTCCTTGTTGGTGTGTTATTTTAGATGCACTAATATTAAGTTAACTTGGGAAGTTAGCTTTTACACTAAGTAAAATTAGTATGTACATGTATAAATAAGTGTGCATTTAATGTTTACTCAAATTACATGTGTTACCACCATTTTTGGAATTCACCTTTAGTAGAACTAGTAGGAAAACAAGGGATAACTCTTATTTTATTGATATATACCCTATCTTCTATGTACAATGTAAAAATAATATACTTTTATAATTCAATTCTAAATGCAAAACATATTGTAGACATCTAAAATTAACTCCCCTTTCATTACTAATTTTACCATCAATCATTGTTAAATTACCATCGTACTAATATCATCATAATATCCCCCTTTGTGTTTTCATTCATTATAATAACATAACACCTAACCTCACCACCTTTTGCATCGATTAATCACCTATTTAACATCCAAATTAGCCTCTAACTAATCTCTCCAAATATTTTTAGAATTTAAAATTCATACTCACCTAACTCCAACTACCATCACTAGCATTCCTACTAATCACATCACTAATCTAAGTCTAATCTTCATTTATTAGGCTAACCTCCATCTAGAATCCACTAACATGTATCTTAAATCATATAATCCTTCTTGAACCACTCCCCAACCCTCCCTAAATATTTTTAGGAAATTTTAATTCATATTCTCAACTTCCAAATCTACAAACTAATTCCTATCTATTGATCTTCATCTCACATGGATAAATTCTAGCCATCCATTCTATCCATCAACCTCTATAAGCTAGAGCTACACTTCTTAGTAAACCAAATTTTATCCATAGATCCAACACCTTTTTATAATCACCAAATATCAAGAATACATAAGCATCCTCAATCCATTATACTATTGAAAAACTTGAGCTTCATAGAGCATCAAATATTCCAAACATCAATCTTTCAGCATCAAACATATTGGGAGTAATATAAAATGTCAAAGAGGAGTCTCTTTCATGTAAATTATAGTTATGCAAATTGATATTTATGTTTAATTTAGTTTACGCTTAGATAAGATTATTCTTGGTTTTTTATTTAACCCCTAGAACTAAAATTAGATAATATATTTTGGCGACCACATTGGGATAAATCATTCAACTTTTTATTTTTAAGCCTCTATATTATTCTAGAAAGATTATGGATTCCTTAGGGAAGAGTTTGTTTTCCAAAATCATTTTTTTCATATAATTTTCATGCCTAGACTCGCAATATTTTCATCCTACAGAACAATTTTGTCCTCTTTATCAATGAGTTCACTCTAACTATCAGACTAACCATGATAGTTTACTTACCAATTTTTATTTTTTACATAATTTTAACAAATATGATACTAACTTATTAAGATTTTGATAGTCAATTGACATATTTGATATTACACATTGTAATTTTCTCTGTTTTGTGTAGGTTTTGAAAATGCCACTATAAAACAATTTCTTTGGTTGCATAATCCATGTCTTTGGTTTGGGTAAGTTACGACTTCAAGCCTATATGCATAGTTTTTGTTGATTATTTTATAGTGAAGCCACCATTATTGATTAGTGGCATTGACATCAAGATTAATGGCTTTGATCATGTTTATAATGGATTTGGTCTACCTTTGTATTATTTTTTCTTAGTTTCTAATCAGTAGTAGCTACATTTTTCTTACTAATGACTTTGACTTCACAAATGATTACTTTAATTCTTCTAGTAGTGGATTTGATCATTTTATATTTCTATTTGATTTTTTTCTTAACAATTTTGATATGTTCATTAGTGGTTTGGTAAGCAAAAATAACATCTTTGTTCCTAATGATTTTGCTTTATGATACATTTATTTGTGTAGTGGCTCTATTCTATGTAGTATTAGCTTCATGCTATGTACTAGTGGCTTCAACCTACATACTAGTAGCTTTGATTTATGATTGTTTATTTTACAAGTTTCCCATCAAGATTTAAAATTAAACTAACTAAATTTTGTTTGTGATTCTCCTGTCAAAGATTCAAATGCCAAACCTTATTTTTTAAATAGTGTTTTTATAATAATCATATATTAATCAATTTAATTAATTAATATTTTTTGTGTGACTTGATTCTATATTCTCTCCCTTCATAGCCATAAGATGACCTTGGGAATAAAAAAGAATCGAATTTACCTTATTTTATCCTTTAAAATCTTATATATACATCCTTTGTGTGTGTGGTGTTCCCCCCTCGCACCTGTAGGGTGACCTTGGAGATAAATAACAATCTATACATTTTCCCCTTATTATTTTCTAGGGGTAATTTATGATGTGGAATTCATCCCCATGCACTTGTCATATTCATTAGGTGGGTTGTGACTTGGATTTCATCACCATGTACTAATTGACACTTAAGTGTTCTTATGGAGTATAAATATCAAAGGTAAATTTTAGAAAGATAAGAATAATTTCCCATAAAGGGTTTCATGAAGTGAGGAGACCATAATTCAATACTGAGACATCAAACACCATCTTTACATAAACTTGGACCCTATGTACCATAAGGTATTTAGGGAATACACCTAGAGAGCCTTCTAAATCTTAGATTAAGACCTTAGACCATAAACAACTAGTGTAGGGGAAATAATATCAATGAACATCACTTAACATATACAGATGTAGAGTGAGGGTTGGGATACAAACCTATTCACCACTTTACATGAGTAGATATGTGGCACTTTATATGCATTCCATACCCTTATCTACTAGTATGGGCTTGTGGCTTGCTTGAGCTTCTTTGAGTGTTATTAAGACCCATGTTGTTTGAAAACCTTAAATCAAATAAGAACCCAATCTAAATCAACAAACTAAAATTTGTCAAATGCCAATGTCTCTTAATCTAAACACACAATGTCCAATCCAAACATCATAATCATCTTAAACCATAAAAATTACATCAAGCATTTGCATCATGATAAAAGCTAACACAACTCATCACTAAGCTTGCTAGAATCCTAAAAGTATAATCAAGTTTCACACACACACACACACACACACATACACACACATATCCCACAACAACACCAAATAAAATATCCATATAAACTATACTCATCCAAACCCACATCCCAATCAACATCCTCTTGGCTTCATAAAATCACCCTTGAGATGCTCCAATTACTTAAGCAAACCTACTATGTATTCAGTCATTTGAGTTAGATTTCAAACCCTAAGATCTATCTAATTAATCCAAAAAAACACATCATCACTTCCCTAATATTTATATTCAATATCTCACACCCATCGATTGGGACCAGTAAAATAATGACACCCATCTTTTCTCCCATCTTTGTCCATTTAAGGCAAAGCTAACCCACATCTAAAATCAATTAAATTTGATCAAGCTTATTAAACACCTATAAAACCTCATCAAATTAAGATTCAATTAAATCCAAAAATCAAATATTAACACATAAATTCAATAAAAACTTAACATCTCTCTCATCCCATATGCTTCAAGCATGTCATGACACCACAAACCTAATATTGACTAAGGGTTGGACAAATTTATCTTAATGAAGACCTTGAAAATCCTTGAAATTTTATTTCAAAATCATGATAGTGATGAATAAATCCTTGTAAACATGGAAGCACATAATGAAAATTATCCCATTGATGTTTTGGACATAAAACATGGGAGAGCCCAAATGGATCAATACCTTTGTGACAATAAGGATGAGATATTATTAAAACTCATTGAAGTTGACGTTATATTCTCCCCCCTGCAAATTTTGTTGTCTCCAATTTACAACATATCATAAGTAAGAATAATCTTAGTCCCCAAAAAACTATTCCTAGTCCCAATTTTTTTAAAGAAGAAGAACCCCATGTGGATTCTATAAATACTAATTGTCTAAAAGCTAGAAAATGGAAATCCAATTTTAGTGACCAATTGATATAGCAAACAAACCATGATTGATTGATTAAACCAAATTAACTAACAACTAGTGTCACTCACATGCTAAATAGATCTTGATGCCCCTAAATATTCACATCCAAATAAGTCATCCATGCTACAAAAACCATTCATCCACCAAGATAAAGACCAAGAAAAACATGAGTTCTTCCTACCACCATCCACTCCACTTGCAGGCCAGTCATTTTCTCAAAAATGGCAAGAAATGAAAGATGTTATTAAAGGGATACAAATTGGTTCACATAAATATAAATACAAAATTAAGGATTTATGCTCCTATCCACTTGAGAGGACATCTTATGCATCCCTTTCCTGTCACACTTTGAACCAAAAAAAATTGAAAAATAAAGGGGAAAGGGAGATCCAAAAGAGCATATCAATTAATTATTCATGTCCTGTCAAGAGGTGGCCTATAGTGATGCTTATTTACATAGGTTATTTCATAAAAGTATTATATTACCAACACTTGAATGGTTCATGTACTTAAGAAAAGGATCAATAACATAATTCATAGACTTATTAGAGAAATTAATTAAGCATTTTATATAATGTAGACTGTGAGGTTACCATGATGGATCTATATAACACAAAAACATATTATGGAAAATATTTTTGTCATTCAAGAAAACATGGCACAATCTTGCTAGTAAATTTCCATATACATTATTTGAAAATTAGATTGATACTATCTTTAGTGCCAACCTACATCAAGAATTGGGTTTTCAATTACATCTTCATTGTAAAAATAGTTTTTATGAGATCATTGAAAAGGACACATAAATTGAAAAGGATCTCATTCCTCAGGGTTAATCAAGATATTTTATAAAGATAATGAAAATCAAGCAAATACATCATCAAAAAAGATGAAATTATTCAAAAATAATAAAAGTGTGGTCAGTGATGGGGTTATATTCTAAGCATGTACAAACTATTCAAAGTTTCAATCCTTCAAAATTTCAAAATGCATCAAGCATCACTTTACAAAGAGGAAGACTGAGATAAGATATTCACAAAAACTAATATACACCTCTTGGTGAACTTGTAGAGAATGCATTCCATAAATGCCTTGTTGAAAATATTATTGTGTTTACAAAAATCAATCCCTTTGATGAAAATCAACTTAAGCCTACATGGTATCGAGAATAAAAATGTTATGAATTTCATAGAGCCAAGGGTCACTCCGCCAAAAAGTATATGTAGCTTAATAACTATATTCAGGACCTAATTTATCGAGGATAAATTGAAGTTAAAGATAAATCACATTCTTTCAAAAATCATTATCTTGGTATATATCAGTATCCATTTCCCAAGCATGATAAAAACAAAAACATGCACATTAGGACCAAGCTCAATCTTTCCACACCAATTATGTTGATTACAAGAGAAACCCTTACAATTATGAGTTAATTTTCGGTTATGTCAATCACTATAAACATAATTTTTCCACCATTAAAATAAGGAATAAGTCTCCCAAACGCCCCCCATCTAAATTCATCCCATCATCAAAATCAAGGTCAAAACATCTGAATGTACCCAAATTTTTGAGTGTCCATTTATCAAAATTCAAGATCAATAATCTGAGTGTTCCATCTCTAGATGATGTGGTAAAATAACTATATTGGGGGTGCCTCTTAAATATTCTATTAAAACTTAACCTCCAAAATTTAATGTATAATAACCTAAACTAACTTATTTTGAGGGAGAATATGATCTCATCTAGTAACTTGAGAAGACCCATGCTCAAATTTTTATAATGGATTTTCTCAAATCATCCTTTGTCCTTCAAAAAATCCTTAATAATACCTTTTAAGATTCAATAGTTGCTATGGATATTGACCCTCATTAGTTCTAGGTAATCATTTTCCATCTCTAATCTTCCCAACAACTCAACTTTGGCTTGCATGGCATGCCTCCAATCAGCCCCAATCATAACAACCAGTTGTATATCGAGGTATTTATTACAAATCATAAAATCAAACAATTACTTATAGATAATAGTTTTGGAGCTAATATTGGAAATATCAAATCTAATCAAAATCTTGGGTTATTTAGAATCTAAATTAACATCTCAAATCATTACTATCAAGGATTACAATGATGTTGAGTGGAAAGAAGTAAGAACTATTTATCATCCTATCATGGTGGGTCCAGTCACTCATCAAACATTAATTTACATGGTCGATTTTGAGTTTTCATATAACATCCTTTTGGGATACCCTTGGATCCAAAAAAACTAGGATGTTCCATCTACTCTCCATCAATGCCTCAAATTTCCTCACTCTAGATGGAGGTCACTATACTTGGTGATCCCCAACCCTACCAATACTACAAAATGTTGGAGGGGAAATATCATGGTGTCATGAATTGTCCTAGTTCTGAGGGAACTTATCCTTTAAAATACAAATCTAAATCTTATATCCATCCTAATGACCTCTCATCTACATCCACAAATTCACCTCCTACCTCCCACATTAAAATCATTCCCAAAGGATGTTATGAATATGAATATCATACCTTCCATGTTGGAAATCTCCCTGAATCACCACATAGTTATAGTAGACCCACCATGAGGGAAGTCAAACTCATGTCCCATCAATTTGGAAAAATAACCTTTATAAAATCTGAGCTCCTATTAGATGAGCAAATTGAAAGATTAGATGATTCTTGGATATCTAGTGAAGGAATTGTATCACATTTTAAAAATCCATCATTACCTAATGCCAATTGATTATGAGAAAAAATGAACTATAAAGTAAAAAAGATAAATAATTCATGAACAATGTATTATGGAACCTATACCAGTCAAATATCATTGACTATATTACAACCTAGGATACAAACCACCAAGTGGTGACACATATGATGTCATTGTTGATACTTCATCGATTTCTTAGGAATCCTCAATTAGTGATGATATAGAAACAAGATCCATCCATAGCCTCCATGAGGAACTTTATGTCACTAACCTTTTCACTAATATGACCATCTTCACCATCAACCTCAACCTCTGTTACCATGACCTTATTAACTGATACCAATGAGGGGAACAATTTTTTGATCTATTTTAGAATGATAAATCAATACTTGAGTTCATGGGACTCCAAGAACATCTACAGCTAGTGACCATGAAAAAGGGTTTGATATAAAACTAGTTGTATGTGCATAATTTTGGGAACAAGCATAAATCCCTAGTCATGATGATAAAAATAAAATAAAATATTTAGTCCTCTAGTGAAAACCTCTATGAGACACTAATGGATGAGAATAATAAAAATAAAAATAGAGACATTTCTATTGGTGAAAACATATATAAGGCACCAATGGATGTGTAATTATTAGTTCCTCCCAAGTATGACATAGAAATAACTAATAACCCCCAAGTAATGCAATTAAATGACTTTATTGGGCCTCAAGAACAAAAATTATTTGATGATATATTGATAGAATTTATAGAATTATGAAAACAACAAAAGAATATCAACTTCCTCCTATAGAAACATATATCCAAGATCAATATCTATCATTAGTTCAACAAACCATTTATGTAAACATTAGAATGAAAGACAACCCAAGATTAATCAAAATTGGGGCCACCCTCACTCTCAAAGCAAAATAGATTCTAATAGAGCTTCTCATGGAATTCATGATGGATTGAACACACACAAGTAAAATATAAAGAATTACATTCTAACTTAAGTTTTAACAACAATGTAATGTAATGCTATATTATTCAAAATCAAAATTTACAAAGATGGTGAAATTATTTATAATTTTTTCCCTGTGTGGTTATGGTATAAAACTAATTACCATGAACCAACAAAACTATTCAACAAAACATAAGTAAATACTAATAAAATATAAACATAAATTAAGCTTTGATCAATTGACCCAACAACCCCCCTTGATACAACAAAGGATTTAAAAGATAATCGAGAGATATGACTATGAACTCATCAAAATTATCTACCACACTTACTAATGGCATGTTGTACATCTTGGTACTGACCAAAATTTATGTTTATCTATACAAAAGCCCACCCTATGAATTGTGGCATAAAGGATGATGAACACAATCAAGGTCTATTCAACCACATTGATCCACATAAAGTCTCACAAAAAACATGTCTAAGTGGCTATTTTATATTATGTCTATGTCATATTTCCCTGATGTCCAACAAATACTAACAACCTTTACTCAACACTGAAGGTGATAAAAACACATGTCAACTCATATAATTACTGATGACTAATCGAAGGTCATGCAGTATCTTACCCTATCAAGAAAGAGGTGATAAGCCAATGCAAGAAGGGGAATAGTCCTCTAGCCTCCAATAGATCCTCCAACCTCTAGTGTCATAATTACACTATCAATCACAAGGATATTTATATACATGTATAGGATGAGATGGTCACTAATAACACAAGAATAAGGTGACATTATGAAAATTTGTATTTCAAATGCGTAAGTTTTTACCTAAAATGCACCTGTATACATCATTTTCAATACATTTGTTGCAAAAATCATATAATTAATATTTAAATCATATAATTGACCATATCAATGTGTCCAAAATGTCTAAACACCTAAAAACAATTGGTCACATGACAACCTTTAGACAAAATAATAACTTGTCGAAAAAAGCATTACAATACATGCTACTCAATGTCAAATATGACCAAGAGGAAATTTTAGAAAAAATATGCTTTTGAGGTTTAAAATCTTGACCTCTCTTTGAAGAGTAGCTTTACAAAATCTTATTAGTCAACTCTTTGCAACCAATTTAAGAATATCAAGGGAAAATGTTCTATTTATCCCTTATTTTGCTAAGTTGAAACATAGAAATAAATAAATATTTGCATGGTAATAGAAGTTACTCGGCCTCCCCCCACTTCCCCTCCTTCTTCCCCCATGATTTTTTTTGTCTATGCCTTTCTTCGCTTGGTGGGCCTAAAAAAAAATATAAAACTTTGGAAAGTTACACTATGTCATATAAGTCTGATCTTCTATATGCCTAAAAAATCACATAATTTTTACAGGAAAGCCACCGCACAAATCTTATGTAGGGCCAGAAGAAGCCGTACAAATAAAATAACATAAAGTATTTAAATTTTATAAAGACAGTGAAAAGTTCTATAATTTTTTCATAAGGTGGTTATGGGATCCAACTAATTTCCATGAACCAACAAATTTATGTAATAAAACATAAGTACATACTAACAAAATATAAACATAAATTAAACTCATATCAATCGACTCAACAAATACTACTTTGCTTTTTTTTTTTGCAATTAAATTACGTAAAAATCCTCTATGACCACCTTTTCTTGTGAAATTAACTTGAAAAAAATATTGCACAACCAATACATACACAAACACCTTGCATACAATTACCACTACATAGATCCACTTAAAGTTGAGACATTTACAAAATGTAAGGTACAAGGTTCATTCATGTTTACCATATATTATTGACTAGTTTATTAAGACCATTCATTTGAAACACATGGCCATTGATACTTCAATTGTTGTATATGACAGGATGTTATGACACACATGTCTCATATGTGAGCATATAAATGCATAAGAGATCTACCTAAAGTGTCTTAATGTCAAGAAAAAGGTCATTAATATATTTATATTCATTGAAAATAATATTATCTTTTAGAGTTAGTATAAGACTTTAGAGTTAGTATAAGACTTTTATTAAATATATGTTATTTTTACAAATATGATGGTTGGTAAAGTAATGAATGCATACAATCTCTAAATCAAAACACATAATTTTGAATGCTCTTATGTAAAACTTGTTTTATAAATGGAGATATATAATGGTCCCTTACTGGTAATCAAATTTACTAAGAAATCGTCTTTTAATATGAAAAAGGAACGTATAGAATTATTAGGAAAAATATGAATTCAATCTAATGTGTAGTTTATCAAACTTTTTGGAAGGATCTTAAGTAATACTATGTCTTGGTGATTAAAATCAACATGAGAGTCATAGTTATATAAGTGAATATATGGATCTCCATATCAATTGAATATAATACAGTTAGGTATGATAAGACCATATGGAAGATAAGATATTATAACCATATAGACTATCGGGTTTGATAATATAACATAAAAATTAACCATTCTATTATGCATATGGGAGTTAAGAGACAAAATATAAACTTAACACTGGTTTTAACCTATTCCACCTCTCATAGTAACTATTTTATTAGTTTGTATATTTGAAATAAAAAGTGGATCACTCGAGGGAAAAGGCTCGTCATTAGTTACAATAGGACCCTAGTAGGCTTAGGTGAGGGAGTCAAAAAAAATTTCATATGAAACATGTGGAAACATACACATTCATTAAATGCATTTAGAATCAAGAATAAGGAAGAGAGAAATCAATAGAAACAATAAGAACACAAATAGGATTTTGGTTAACTATTTCATTTAACATTGTTATAATATTAGCAATATGAGAATGATTTTATATAACATATATTATAATAGTTTCAATTAATTTTTATTTATATTGGGAATTAATTTTTATTTATATTGGGAATCAATTTTGACTTCAAAATAATAACAGTCATCATCATGTAGAGTAAAATAATCATCTTAAAATGCATGAGAATTCATGTCATTATTAACATTGATATGAGAAGGAGTAAGAAGATAATATTTTTCATTTACATTATGTTTTATATAAGAATCAACATATTTTGTGCACACATAGGTTTAAATACACACACACACACACAAAAAAAAAATGGCTGCAACACTATAAAAATAAGATCTATGATAATCACAACAATATACAAAATGTAAACTCTAATAAGATGATACAAGAATGGAATAGTTAATCATAGAATGGAAAGAAACATGAACAACAAAGGCTTATGTAAAATTTAGGTAGAATCGAATCCAATATATAATTTGAGATATAATATAATGTTGGGAAGTGTAAGAAAGCATATGTTCACAAAATATTTTATGGAAAAGTGATTTAGATTGAAAGAGAGACTACATTACACTAAAAAAATAAAAGTACAAATTAAATCTAATATAAATATAGTAAAATAATAATAAATAGAGATTTGAATTTTGTGAAACAAGAGTCTATTTCAGTGAGAAATTTGATAAAATAATTTTTATGGAGAAATCTCTTAATTTTTATTTATTTATGTATGATAAATGTCTATTAATAATGAAAAAAATCTTTGAGGTAATTCCAAAGCCAACCTAGAAAAATTGCTATGATTTGATAATACACACAAAATATCCACTTTTGAATTGGTTTATTTCTTTTTGTTTGGTTAAAATTTGGAAACATTTTTCAAATTTGAAATGATTTTTAGGTTTTTTTTGTCTTTTTGCATTGATCATGATATTTTTTCTCAGTTTATCAAAATCCACTGAGGATATTTTAGAATTTATTTCTCTTCTCACAACCATAATAAGATAAAACACATAGAAGTATTCATTAGGGAGATTGCCTTAGTTTGACCTATTTCTTAGACAATTTAGAAATTGATATTCATGTAATCCAATAAGAAATCTTGAGTAATATAAAGATCTTGACCTTTATCTCTATGTATGAGATGTAAACAACTAATATATTTTATACTCTTTTACTATTTATCTTTCAATATTTATCATGTGCAATCATCTTTGTACAAACAAATTCCTAAACGTATTTATTTAT
This sequence comes from Torreya grandis, assembly GCA_037957365.1. NCBI lineage: Eukaryota > Viridiplantae > Streptophyta > Pinopsida > Cupressales > Taxaceae > Torreya > Torreya grandis. The sequence continues at coordinate 301,513 of JARHVA010001316.1, read as the reverse complement.
AATATATATTTTGAATTAGATTAAACACTATGCACATCCATACAAATTTATACAAAGAACCTCAATATAATGGAAAAGGAGAATGTATGTACATATAAATTATGAGGAATAAAACATAAAATAAATTGAAGATGAAAAATATCTTTTAAATTAAATCGATGTGAACTGGATAATACCTTTAAAAAAAAGTCATTTCACCTAATAAAAATAAAAAAGAATGCACATAATGCAAAATATAAAATATAAGTTCAAACTATTAAAGATACGTACTTCAACACTATATAATATCATAGAACCATTTTAAGTGTTTACACAGGGTTTTTTTAAATAAAGGTATTCCTCCCTTTGCTTAGACACTTTTTTTTTCCTTCCAAACAATTTGACTTGCTTTATGAGGGGAAGTTTTATTGGCATCTAAATTAGTATCAAATTAATTGCCTTTCCAATTGGCCACACATATATAAATCATAAAATTTGAAAGGAAGACCTTCAATAACTAGATTTTGGATAAAGTGTTGAGATTGAATTTATTGTTTTCATGTTTCGGAAGATTCGTAGATATGTCCACAGGCACACTAATCTAAGCATATATATTACAAATTTCTTTTGCTCTAATGTTGTCTGTATTGAAAATTCAACAATGTTGTTCATGATCATGTCCTTGGGCGCTTCCTCTAGTTTAAAATGTAGGTGCCTTGACTTTGACATTAGACCACTATTTCCAGGGTACCCAAGATCATTCTCTAAGCTCTTATTTCTTTCTTCCATCAATTAAAATCTTGTGAAAACGTATCCATTAAGAAAACATGAATCTGAATTGGTCTTAGTTGTTTTCATACATTATCAATCCCAATTTAGAAGGTTTCCACAACTGGATAGAAACTTCAATCCAAATTTAAAAGGTTTCCACAATCGGATAGAAACTTCCAAATTTAATAATTAGAAAGAGTTTTTTTCGGTAGTTGTAATGCTTCTCCTTCTAAATGTTTTCTTTCAATGTTCAATTTAAATTTTTTTTTACATTTTTTTGTAATTTTTTTATTTTATAGTGATAAATTTTGTCAATTTAACTACATTAATATGTCATGTTCAAACAAATATTTATGGGAAAAAAGGGAGCTCTAAACTTTATTATGTAGTTAAGATATTATAATTTTTGATTGATTTTTTCAAATTAAAAAGAAAAACTTTCAAGTGACGGTATACACGAAATGAAAAGTGAACGTACTAACGAACATTATAAGCACCACCACCACCCCAATTACCATTGTAGAATGCCTTGAACACAATAAACTCAAAATTATTAATTGTCGTATGATAAATGCATCTCATAGGATGATATTCTATATCACAAATTAGTTTATTTTCTAAAAGTTATTGTAAACAGTTAAAAAGAAAAAACAGATTTAATTGTAACAGAGAATTTCACAACTTGAATCAGTTATTTGATTAAATTTTGTAAAGAAGTTTTAGTTAATATCTCACTATTTCAGCATCTCCTATTACAGAATCCACCCGTGCCAAAATCTCACAATTAATATCTGATTTCAACATAAGAATTTTTTCTAAATATATGAAGAAAAACTCATTTCTTTTGTTAGATATATTCAAGTTATATATATATATATATATATATATATATATATATATATATATATATATATATATATATATATAAAATTAATAAATTAAAATAATAGTAAAATATATTATCACAATTTTTTATCAAAATATAAATTTTAAAAAATATAAAAAAATTAAATTAAATTTTAAAATAAATAATTAACTATTTAAAACATTGAAAATATTTAACACTTTTATATATTAATATATATAACTCTCATTAATTCTACATTAAGTACAAAAACTTTACTTCTAAAAGTCAAAAAATTATATCCTTCAATTAAATAATAATAATAAAACCACCACCATAACAAAACATTATTGAACCTTCATTTTTAAAGATAGTTGAGACTTAATTCGCTATGGAGGTTTGAAAGAGACTGTAGAATATGAGATTCGTGGAATACAAGGCAAGGTATGGGTATTGAAAATGAGGCTTGACTCTATTTTGTTTTTTTTTAAATGGAAATTTATGTCTCTCACACTTGGTCAACAAGAACAAGACTTTCTATGGAAGAGAGTACATATTTAATCAATGAGACAGTAATGTAAGTCTGACAACGACATAAATCATACCAAAAAAATCCAAACAGTTTAAATGCTGAGTGTCTGTCATTTCATTGATGAAAAAGACGAGCATCCACCTTGTTTAATCATCTACCTTGGGGGTTTGAAAGAGACTGTAGAATATGAAATTCGTAGAGTAAACAAGGCAAGGTATGGATATTGAAAATGAGGCTTGACCCTATTTTATTTTTTTTTAAATGAAAATTTATGTCTCTCACACTTATCAACATGAACAAGACTTCCTGTGGAAGAGAGTACATATTTAATCAATGAGACAGTAATGTAACTCTGACAATGGCATAAACCATACCAAAAAAATCTAAACAGTTTAAATGCTGAGGGTCTGTCATTTCATTGTTGAAAAAGACGAGCATCCACCTTGTTTAATCATCTACCTTGAGGGTTTGAAAGAGACTGTAGAATATAAAATTCGTGGAGTAAACAAGGCAAAATATGGATATTGAAAAATGAGGCCTGACCCTATTTTATTTTTTTTTAAATGAAAATTTATGTCTCTCACACTTGTCAACATGAACAAGACTTCCTGTGGAAGAGAGTACATATTTAATGAGACAGTAATGTAAGTCTGACAACGGCATAAACCATACCCAAAAAATCCAAACAATTTAAATGCTGAGTGTCTGTCATTTCATTGTTGAAAAAGACGAGCATCCACCTTGTTTAATCATCTACCTTGGGGTTTCTGTTCAAGAAGGCAGTGGCAGTCCCTGTTTCGACAACGATTTCTCCACATTCGGTTGACAATTCTCAATCAAAAACACTAAAAGCTGATGCAGGCTCTTCATCTAAAAGGAAAGTACAAGATCGGAGGTGAGATTGGAAGTGAAAAAATTAATAAAAGATGGTGTTCGATAGATGATAGCGGATCTCTTAATCTGATAAGGGAGAAGAATGATTTTTCCCTACAGTTAATTTTAATCCTTTTACTTGGGAGACTTTGATCATTGATGTGAACATTTCTTGATTTTTATAAGTGTTATCTTTTTTTTTGGGTTACACTTTCGCTTTCAGATAACAATGTTGTTTCAATGTTCTCTCTGTTCCTTTTGTTTGAGAGTCTGTCACTGTGATCGGGGTTATCCTTTTGTGTTTGCAGTTTTTATATAATTTTTAAATGAATTTCAACTTTTATCAGGATTGACCTGTTGTTTTATGCTTTACAACTGATTCATAATTCTAATAAAAAATTATTTCCTGATTCATAATTTTAATTAAAAATATTAATTTTCAATCAAAAAATTATATTATCAATAATAAATCAATTATATTATACTTCCTTTTGTGTACACACAATAAATCATTTAATTATATTCTCATTGTTAATTCACCTTAATGCTAAAAAAATATGTGGGTTCTGCATTTTAACAAAACATTAAATAGTAGAGATCTAGAGTTTGTCAACAATTGATGTCTAAATTTTAGAATCTAGACTTTGGCAATAATTGATGTCTAGACGTTGATTAAGTTTAAGAAGATTTCTTTTATTTTATTTTTTTATTTTGATCTATTCAAATATCTTTTCCTTTTAAGTAGTTTATTATAATAATATAAATAGATACATTTTAAAATTATTAAGCATGTTATAGATGAATGTTAAAAATTGATAGTTGAAAAAGGTTTTTTATGCGAATAATTTTTTAATTTAATATGATAAACATCTCATTATGTTTATAGGTGTGTACTTATTAGATCAAAATTTTATTGTATATGATCGATAACATTATAGATCATTTAATTATATTGTCTTGATATTGGTAAATAGTTCTTTTTTTACTATTTTTTATAGGGGGAACTTTTGAAGACCCGTGGGGAGCAATGCCACTTGAAGAGCCAACTACCAATGGCAAAGGAGACTTGAACATATTTAATTATATTGTCATTACTATGTCATTTTAAAGTTGAAAAAAAATGTGAGGTTTACGTTTTAATTAAATATTTAATAATTGAAATGTAGACTTTATCAATAATTGAAGTTTAAATTTTAAAATTTAAACTTTAGTAATAATTGATGTTTAGATTTTGGCAAGTTTAAGAATTGTTTATTATTTTGTTTTATTTTGATTCTTTAAATATTTATGTTTTTAAGTAGTTCATTATAACAATTTAAATAAATATATTTTAAAATTATTAAGAGTCTTATAGATAAATGTTAAAAATTAATAGTTGAAAATTTTATTTTACTTAGATCATTTTTTTTATTTAATTTAATAAAGATCTTATTACGTCGATAGGTGTGTACCTAATGGACGATGCACATTTATTATTAGAGGATGAATATAATTTCAGTTATCTATTACTCACGTCTGTCATTCATTGGTGTGCCCACACCAAAGTGCTTGAATATGGCTAATGAAGAAGCATTTGTCTGCAAGTGAGCACGTGGTAGATATAGAAGGGTGAGTGCAAAATAAATTGAGTTGATGATGTAGGTACATTTACTATCAAGTTTGTTTTGGAAATATATTTGATCCTATGTTAGATGTCATTAATCCATTTTTTGATGTATTTTAATGTGTGTGTAAGGATTCACAGGTTCACTTGATGTGTTATTAATCATAACTAACGGTGAAATTACTAACTTATTTAAAAAATATAATTTATATATGAGCTTGTCATCTATGAGAGAAAGTTTTATATCAAGATGAGATAAATTTGTATTGCTACATATGTTTTATAGTTTTAGAGAAGGTGATTGGCTGGAAACTATGTGGACAAGTTCTAATCAGTTTCAACACTAGATTAAGGTAGGATATATATACACATGTATGTCTTATGAATGAAAAAAATAATGGACTATGTTTTCATTATTTTTATAGTATTATGTTGTTTGATGCATGGAATACTTGGCTTTTTGTGAAGAAAATGATGGTAAGACCCTTTTTTACTGAATAAATTTAAATGGATTTAAAATCAGAGATGATCCTTCATATCATATTTATTTTTGTATGACTATAATAAATGTTTGTAGTCATTTGTACCTATTAAATATATACTCGAGCCTATAAATTGATTAATCTTTCTAAAAACTAGTATTTAGGTATATAGGGTCATGATTTTGTTTCTACTAAGGCCTGCATTTTTAAATTTCTTCAAATTTTCACTAGATTACTCTTAGGTACAGATGGATTCTCATTTCATTTTTAAGTGCTCAATGGACAATTCTCATAAATTGACATTTGGCTATATACATAATTTTTCTATATTTTTCATAATGCCTATAAAAAATTGAAACCATTTTTTTTAATTTTTTAGATTTTCATATAAATTATTCATGATTATTTATTCCTACCCAATACATACCTAACCCATGAAATTAATTTATTTTTATTAAAAACTTATTAACAAGTTTGCATATTATCTTTTCATTTCTATCAAAACACTGTCTTATCAATCTCATGGTGGCCTATACTTTGATCTCTACCCAAACCATCGTCAGGTTATTTTAAGGCATGGAAGGGTTCTTATAAACCTAGAACCAAAATACATGTGGTGACCATCCAAAATTTATGTGGTCATGAATTTCACATCGCTTATTTATGCTTTTAAGTGGCCTCCATGGAATGAATGGACCCATTGGAAAATTAAACCCTATATATAATCAAATGGGCCTACTTTTCACATTTATATGAAATTAAACACGTGATTGCATCAAAAAAAGTAAATCACAATTAACACCTATGATAAAAAAAGAGAAATTAAATGGAAGGCATGTTTAAAACAAAATGTAGGTACAAGGTTATAGTGGTTAAAGCACAAGTATTGTGGCCATAAAGAAGAGACATGAAAATATCTCATTGGCCATGGAGTAACAGAGATAATTTTTTATTCATGGATTTGTTTTGAAGTAAAGAGGCCTCTCAAGATTTGTTAAATTATACATCACACTTTACATTATTTCTGAGTCATCGTATTATGAGGGGTATCAAGTCATAATATTAAAACATGACACATATGCATGGAGAGATACATGTTATACTTACACACTCAACTTCCATGGTTGGGCTGAGACGACTAAAAAGGAACGAGGATTTGATGTAATTAGTCATCTTGTTGAATGGGATAAGCTTCTTGAATGGGATGATCTTGTTGAATTGGTTGAGCTATCTTGTTAGGATTATGAATTATATATTTCATAAAGTGCTCACTTCAATATTAATATCATTATACTACTTTGTACTATTAGAGTTAGAGAGAGAGAGAGAGAGAGAGAGAGAGAGAGAGAGAGAGAGAGAGAGAGAGAGAGAGAGAGAGAGAGAGAGAGAGAGAGAGAGAGAGAGAGAGAGAGAGAGAGAGAGAGAGAGAGAGAGAGAGAGAGAGAGAGAGAGAGAGAGAGAGAGAGAGAGAGTAACATTGTCTTTATTATTATTCAAATATTCTGTTGGAGGAAGGAGAGAGAGAGAGAGAGAGAGAGAGAGAGAGAGAGAGAGAGAGAGAGAGAGAGAGAGAGAGAGAGAGAGAGAGAGAGAGAGAGAGAGAGAGAGAGAGAGAGAGAGAGAGTAACATTGTCTTTATTATTATTCAAATATTCTATTGGAGAGAGAGAGAGAGAGAGAGAGAGAGAGAGAGAGAGAGAGAGAGAGAGAGAGAGAGAGAGAGAGAGAGAGAGAGAGAGAGAGAGAGAGAGAGAGAGAGAGAGAGAGAGAGAGAGAGAGAGAGAGTAACATTGTCTTTATTATTTATTCAAATATTCTGTTGGAGGAAGGAGATAATAACATTAAGGTTCTACTTGTTTTACTAAATTTGGGAAACTTATGGATAATTTTCTAAGTATTAAAGTGGTATGGATTAAGGGTTAAATCATTAATAAATGTGCCTTAATTAGCCTATTGATTTATTGAATCTAGAATTATTTTGTTAATTCCTAAAGTTAGGGTCTTGGATCTGATGTAGTTCTCCCTTAGGAAACGTGCATAGTCAATGTGCATGATTGATGCAAGCATGAATTTCACTTAGGCCCTTCCTTGATCAAGCATGTAAATTTAATTATGATGTATGCTAAGACAAGACAATGTGCACTTGGGCTTACCTGCATGAAGATGAATATGCTAAAAAAGGTCCAACTTCCTAGCTAGGAAAGTGGATTGAAGAATTAAAATGATTCCTAGAGAAAGAAGAGGTCCCTATAATAGATGCCCCCTGTACTGAACCTAAATAGTGTTTGGAAAGAGAAGGAATCCCTATAATAGATGCCTCTTGTACTGAATTTGAATAATCCAAACTAGATTTTATAAGTTATTAGAGGTCCAAAACCAATATCTATCTTTTATCCCACACAAATTCCTGTGTATAAGTAATACAGTGGACCAATCGCTACACATGATTATATGGTCCATCTTGGTGACAACCTGATTAATGCCCAAGTGTAAGCTAAAAATTATAGTAAATGTGTAAGAAGAACAGGGCATGTCTTACCATCTCAATCTGTATAATCCTGGAAGATGAAAGACATGAAGATTTATGCCATGCTCCCAAATCTGGTATGTGAGTGATGCATTTAGATAATTTTGAAATATGTATAACCACATGTGATATGATTCATTATGTCATGTCTCATGTGCAAAATTGGAGATCAATACAATGTGCTCTGCACTATGCCTATAATCTTCTATCTGGTTTATAACTATGTCATGTTGTATGAAGTTATATGTGTGAGATGTCTAGTACTATACATGCCCTTGAATCTGGTATCTAGGTAATATGTATGTTTTTAAATTGAAGGTATATCCCTCTAAATATCCTAAGGAATGCTAAGTGAACATAATGTAATTTTAATCATTACATAATCTAACCAATCTGAGCTGAGTAATGTTATGTGACCCTTGGAATCTGAACCACTTGTGAAATCTTGACTGATCTGAGCTGATTAATGCTAAGTGACCCCTGGAGTCTAAACCACTTGTGTAATCTTGACCAATCTAAGTTGAGTAATGCTAAGTGACCATGGGAATCTGAACCACTTATGAAATCTGGACCAATCTAAGCTGAATCTAATAAATTGACTACTAAAGGTGTGACAAGTATGGTGTATTAGATAGGTATGCTAGATAAATTATGGGAATAGGGATATTATGAATGATTCCCCCTTTTTGGGGAAAGGGATGAGATATGTGATAGTGAAGGTTAAGCCAAAAGTAAGACTAGTGGCGGTACATATAGAAATGTGGTTGGCATGTACATATAGATTGAAATGTGGTTGGCATGTGGGTACTAGATAGGTGCACATACATATGTGCTATGGTAGTTAAATAACATAGTAAGAGAGTGAGTCTTGATTTATGTTGAAGGTGTCATTATCATGATTTTGAGGAACAAAATGGTTTGTAAAATGGAGCTACAAAGCTCAATTTATGGGCAAGTAGAATTTTTATTTTTTATTGAGAAAGTGGTTTGATATAGGGAAGATTTGACAAAATTTTGATTCATTTACATATTGACTAGTTTGAGATTGGTGCTATAGAGTGAGAAGATGCTGAGGAGAGGAGCACTCGTCATGACTCATTATGAGCAGTTGGTAGCACAGATTCAGGATGGTGAGGTGTAATGATAGTTTTTTACTTTTGTTCACATTTAAGGCCTGATTTTGGCAAGTTTTAGCTATTTTAAGTCATTTTAAAGTAGTTTAAAAATTATTTGAATAGTTTCAATGTTGTTATCCTACAATTAGCACTGTTGTCCAAGATGAAGTGTTGATATCCATGTTCCAGTGTTATTGTCCACAACTAGTGCCTTCTACAATGTTATTGTCTAATGTGGATGGATTTTTCAATTTTTGAGTTGTTCTTGCTTTTATATTTCTTATTTGTGTGTCCTTGGCATGGTTTTTTGACATATAGTTTTCATGTTGGTGTTTTTGAGGGTGAGGTATGGTTGAGAGAGTTTTTTAGAGGCCAGGTTATTGAGCCTTTAAGATTATTGTCATTATCTAATGATGAGTGTGTTGTTATGAATAGGGCTAGGATGGTTCATGTATGTGATATTGGTACAGTGCAGTGGGACATATATTTGATCACCACCTTCTGTGAGAGGTGGAATATTAATATGTGTACATTCTATCTTCTAATAAGGGAGATTACTGTGACTCTGGAGGATGTGTATCAAATTTTACATCTACGGATCAGTGGGTGATGAGTGTCATTATAGGATGACATGGGTGTGGATGCCACTGATCCTGCATCTAGATAATTTTTAGAGATGCCTATAGGGGTAGTGACAGAGATATATTATAGTAATTTATTATGCAGTCCAATGTTTCATGCTTGTAGAAGTGGTTGCATGTGTTATTAGATTTTTTTATTGATGTGGATAGTAGTGGAGTATTTGTTGCTTATAGGATGCATAGATTGGTACAAAGTATTGAGATGTATGGTAATGTGTTTTCATGGGGGAGGACTATGCTCACTCGTTTGTATAGAGATTTATATAGATTTATACAAGAGTCTTTTAGTGGTGGTGTGGGTGTAACCACTTTGTTGCATTACTAGGCTTATGAGCATATAGTGGTTTTGCAGCTGATTACATTATCGAGGCTCAGTTAGGCATACCCACATCCATTTTGTGAGCATTAGACTAGTGAGTTGGCTATTTGATCCCTCGTGATAGATTATTATAGGTGGTTGCTAGATAGATTGGTGGTTGATGACATTAGATGGAGGCCCTAAATAGGATTTCCCAGATGGCCAGAGGATGAAGAGTAGTTATGGTACATGAGAGTGATTTGTTGGTTACATGATCATTGGTATAAAATTTATAAGTGCTTTCAATATGAGCACATGATTAAGTAGTTTAAATTTTGATAGGATGTTCCTCCTATAGCATGGATATGGTTAAGGAGTGTACAAGTACCATAGAGAGTGGGAGCTCATCCTAGATCGACTAAAGTGGAGTTGGCACTATTACCATTAGATGTGTGAGATGAGATTATAGATGTTCCTAATGTAGATCATGTGGGGTGCACCAAGGCATATATGGTGTGGTGGTTGAGGAATCGGTGGGATCTATTATATCCAACTAGTGTGCCAGATGTTCTCACATATGAGCAAGCTAAACTAATTTAGAGGGTGAAAGGTGAGTGGTTATAATGTAGCCTATATATTTATGTACGTTTCTATTGTTATTTATAGATTATATATGACTAATGATGTGTAATGTTGTTTCACTCAGCTAAGGCAATGGGTCTGCAAGGTGTGGCACATATTGGGGTTAGTGGTGGGGATGATGTGTTCTAGGAGACTATTATTGAGTCTACATTATGCGAGCTTACATGGCATGTTCTTGATGATGCTTTAGAATAGGGTTTGATAGAGAGATACGGTTATGACTAGTTTTTATGCTCACTTATTTGACTGAGCCGCTATAGCTATAGCTTTCTATGTTAAGGTAGTAGGAGAGAGATATGAGTTTAGGGTTGAGTGAGATAGGCATATGATGCCTCATTTGGATTATGGATCAGTGAGCTCCAAGATTTTAGATGCTTATATGGATCTTTAATGGTGACATGTAGACTTGCATGAGGTGTATGGTCATTTGTTCGAGTGATACAATCGATGCAAGAGGCATTTAGGAGCTTGAAGAGGTAGAGAGTCATCTAGTTCTATACAAGATTATGGGATGAGTACTAGAGGAGAGAGTGAGACAAAGAGTGAGGTCATTACCCCTATCCATTATTGATTGCCCTTGACGTGATGTATATGTTTTGAAAACTTATGTGTTATATAAATACTGGTTTGATATTGAAACTCATGTGTATGCACGTTATAGCTTTTAGATTTTACTGGTATTACAATGTTGTGGTCTGGAATAATTAATTTGATGTTTAATGTTGAAGTTGTATATGCTTGGTAAATGGTATGTAGGATACGTGATTTGATTATGTTGATATATTTGGTAAGACAATATTTAAGATATATTTGGATGTAATTGTTTGATTTGTAATTATATGTAAGTGACAATATTGTTGGTTTATTGTAAATGGTAAAACTGACTTGGTAAAGTGAATTAGTTTATAAGTAGGATATAAGTAAGGTCTAGCTTTTGAGATTGGTAGCTTTTTTAGACAAGTCAAATTAATTAGAGATTGGAAAAGGGGTTGTATCTATTGATTTGGTAAAATTTGGACTGTGATAGCTTGGTTCTGGCTAGGAATGGTTATCTAAAATTAGGAATGTTAGCTATTAGTAGGAGGGAAAGGTAACATATCATTATGTGTGTATTACCTTCCCATGAGTGACTCAATAATACAAAGGGTAGCTATACATTCGGATCCATCATTGCCATGCTAAGTGAATTTATAAATTGATGCTAAAATGAATGTATGTTATATCACACTATGTTATAACACTATCTAAACCCTGTCAACCAAGTGAGCAAGTGCCCATATTACTCATGTTGTGTAAGACCTTGTCCTAAATATGCTGCTATATGTGATGCACTAACTATAGTAGGTTGTGATAACTCTATAAGATGTAATCTAACTAGCTCTGATATTAAAACTTTATGATGTAGTGAATTCTCATTTGATATCAAACGTAATGGATTGTTGCATCAAACAGGGCCTAAAATGTCTACATAGAGTGAATATCTTTTTGAAACTATACTTTGTTGTCATGCATGTGATGGTGATGGATAAGTATATAGAACTGCACTATGTATTCCTTGGACAACAGTTCTATATGTAGGTTGCATTCTCTGAATTGGATTCCAAACTTTCTAAATAGTTAGAATAGGAGATCTCTTGAGATATTATGTCAAAGAAACCACATGACTCACATGATGAGTGACCAATGACTCCTATAAAGGAATGTCCTAGGATGACTCAGTCATGGAGGAATGAGGTCTAGGGTTCCATGATGGAGGAGATCTTTGTGCCTCCTATGTGAATGCTATAATACCATTATCAACACATCTAGAAATGCAATCTTACAATCCAAAATAGGTATCTACATTATGTCCATAGATACGATGATAATTACAAAAGGGTTGTTATGTCTATCTATGTAAAATATGTGGATCTCATCGATGAATAGAAGATAATGTGATTAATCTCATAGCTAGTAGTGTTGACAATATGATAGTATCCCATTGTGAATTAAACTTTAGTGGTGCTGGTTGGTAATTCTCTATATTTCATACAATGGGTGGTGTTCTAGAAACTTGTTCTTTATTCTTGACTATTTCCTTTTCTAGTTGTGGTCTCTAATCTTTTCTAGGACATGGTAGATGCTGAGTATTATGAACTGTATCTGAAGATGCTACTATAAAATCTAGAGTAATCTGATCAACTGAATCTACCTCAATCAATCCCAATTACTTATTTATATGTTCACTATTGTATTCATAATCCCTTCCATCATTGCTAGGGAGAAGTGAAATAGAAAGATTTGATTCCTTTCTAAAATGCAATAAGTTATCATTGGAATTTGGAATATCATGTGTATTTATTCTATCCATGGATGGAATATATAAATTTTCTTCATTTGCAACATGGGAAGTAAGAGTAGAAGAGTTATCATTTGAACATTCTTTTGAAAGAGTAGAGTTAGGAACACATATTGCATCATTTGAAATATGCTTTGGTAATTTGATTCTATTGCATTTATATTGTTGTATTTCAAACATAGCAGTAGCAAAAGGTAGTGAAATATTAGGTTTACATGGAAGTAAATCATCACCAATGAGATGTTCATTTGAAAGTGCATGATTACTTTGTGCATTTTGTGCATTGTGCCTAGGAGAATGAGGTGATAATTATTTTTTCCATTTAGTAAAAGTATCATTTTCAGAAGAAGGAACAAAAGAGATAGGCTTTAGAGGAGAAGATTTATCTATATATTCTTCACTATCACTTTTGTATGCTTGGTAATATTCTTCATTACAACAATAGTATTATCCTTATTAGATATAAAATCATTTTCCACATTTTTATCTACTGTGCAATTTTGTAAATTGGTCCATTCATTATCATAATTGCGAGAAAAATTAAGAAATTTATCTATGGTATGAGAAGGACGAATTACCTTTATGGCCATTTTATCACCAAAGAGAAGTTTGAAAAGTAATATGAAGCAAATAAATGCACAAAGAACTACTAACATTGAATTTTGAATATTACTTTTGCTAACCCAAACAATTTGTAATAAATTCAAATTATTTTTCTAGAAATTGTAAGGGAGGGTAATTTGAGGTTTAAGGACCTAGTTAGGTAATCTAGGGATTTTAGCTAGGGTTTTAGAATTTTTTAAAATCATGCAATAATTTTAAATTCTAAAAAATATATTGAAATGGAATAATTGCACAATAATTTATACAAAAATTAGAATTTTATAAATTAAATTTTTGCACAAGAAACTACTAATTTTGAAATTTTCAAATAAATTTTGACAAAGTAAATATTTTACAAAAATTCCAAAATAATTATCTAAAATTGGAAAATAAATAGAGTTATTGTTGGATGACCTAGTTTTGAAATCTAGCGTTTTAGTGAATTTATTGAAAATATCTCAATTAATTTGTATTTTTCTAGTTTTCTAAAGTTAAAAAAAATTAGGAAAATATTGATAAAAATTAAAAATAATTAGCCTTACAGTTTCTAAGGGTTTTATCCAAAAATCTGGAGTAAGTGGGGTTCACCAAATGTTTTACTAAATTTTGAAAACTTGTGGATAATTTCCTAAATAGTAAAGGGGTCTGGATTAAGGTTTAAATTAGTAATAAATGTGCCTTAATTATCCTACTAATTTATTGAATCTGAAAGTATATTGTTAATTCTTAAAAATAAAAAACAAGAGGGAAGATAATACAACTTAGTTGGTTCTGGACTGAGATGGAAGATTGATAGATTGATATTTACTAGTCTGGCTGGGTAAATTATCAAAAACATGACCCATAAGTTTATTTTTGCCTAGATAGGACTGTCAAAAATCAGACACCTAGAGGTCTAGTGCTGTAGTCCTAGTTTTAGTGTTGTAGTCCTGTGAGTCTGAGCTTTCAGAGCTTTCTAGGTTCTATCCATCTATTCCAAGAGACCCTACATACCATATTTTAGCTCATAAGAGTCATAGAAACTCATTATAGGTTAGTTTCCATCTTTAGTACCTGTACTTGTCTGTGCACATGAGAACAATAAATAGATCAAAAGCAAAAGGGATAAAAACTAGGTTAGAGGAAGAATGATCACACAATCCAGAACCCCTGTTATTCTGATTGTTGCCTACATTAACCCTCATGTTAGGGTCTTATATCTGTTGTAATTCTACCTTAGGGAATGTGCATATTCAATGCGTATGATTGATGCAAGAATGAATTTTGCATAGGCCTTTTCTTGATCAAGCATGTAAATCTAAGTGTGATGCAGAGAAACTGAGTTATACTATTGACCAATTTTTATTATGTCTAATTTGTGAAAGTAGTAAGTGTTAGATATAAAATACCTTGTGTAGTCCTTTATATAGGAGACTCGTTATTTCAAATTTGAGATCTTTATTCATATTTGACCAACATTGGGAAACTTAGGAATGAAGCAAAAAAAAAAAAAGGATAAGACTTATCCTATGGAAGAAACTAACTATTAGAACTATAACTTGGCTTAGACAATAGCGCCAAAAATTGGACACCCTAGGTTTCAGCACTCTAGTCTATATTTAGGCATTGTTGTCCAAGGAGTTTGGGACTTGTGGGGATGGGTTAGGGTCTAAAAGAGGTCTCTAGGCCTGAAAGGGTCAAACCTGGGAAGCTACGAATGACTTGGAATAAACAAAGAGATGTCTAAGGAATGTAGTAAGACCAAGATAAGAAAGATAAGAGGACCTGGCTAAATGTGAATAAAGTTCATATTCTCTAATCTGAGTCTCCTATGAAAGGACTATGAAAAGATATAATATGTGTGTTTTCTTGACCAATTTAGGGTGATTACATTACTATATGAAAAAGAGAAAATTAGAAATCAAGGTATGCTTGATAAACTAATAACACCAATAAACTAAAATAAAAAGTGAAAATGACTAAACCAATGATGGGCTAAGATTGATTTCAAGTTCAATAGAATGTATGTAAACCTAAAATGGTCTACAATATAAAGATATTATAAAATAGGAAGATGTAGAAGACCATTTTACCACTAGTCCAAAAAAGAGTTTTGGGCTATAATTAAAGGTCATGAGCATAAGAGGTTGTAAGACATTTAAAAGAGTAATTTACAAACAGAAAATCAAGTATAGAGCCTAATTAGATCCAAGGTGTTTTACAAAGGTGTTTAGTTTGACGAGATTTGGAAGGCCAAACTTGAACCCAATCTTGCCCATTTCCTCTAGTGTTTAGTTTACCAGGGCCTTCCACCTAGGGAGCATCTCTATCAAATTAGAATTGTTCATCCTAACTGCCCAACTTGCAACCATCCCAAGTTTTTCAAACACACCAATTGGTCTTGCCCTATAGCCCAATTGACCTGGTAATGGATACAAGTCAGTTTCATCTATAATGTCCTAAACCTTTTTCATGGCTTTTAACTCTCTTTGGGAATTCTTCTAATTAGGTAGCTTCTATATCTTTCTTATGGAATTATTCAGACTTGTTATTCTTTTCCAATTATGGGAAGCCATAAAAGGTGCCTTGTTTAACAATGAAGTTTCTTCTTATCTTTTTGCTATTAATGAAAATTTTGTGTTATCATCGACCTATATGCAGATTCAAATTCAAACGCTCGCCATGTAGGTTCATTATCTTCAAGACCTACTTGAGCATTGGGGGAGTGCTCCTCGCACAGTGAGTTGCATCCCCTAGAGGCCTACCACATCTACTCCCTTGGAGACATTGGAGTCATCCCTGCAATCACTATCACTTCTCCCCTCATATTTAATTGAGGGAGGGGGATAGGGGGAGGCAGAGGTGGAGATTTCCACCAGCATGTGGAAAAACTGATGTTGGTCCTTCCTAGATGGGTTTGCCAACTTGGCCTTCTGGCACTGTAACATATCCTCTTGATGAATTGGAAATGGATACTATTTTGGCTCTGGAACCCATGGGTGGTTGGATAGCTTTGGACCCTCTTTCGGTAGAGGCTTCCACTTGGACTACTCTGCCACCCAATGATCATCTACTACCTCCTTTAAACGCGCTGGTTTGTGCTTAATTATCTTTTGTGTATATGAGACATTTGTTATTTACTTTTATTACCATATTTTATCTAGTATTGTCACTTGAACTTGATTCTTTTATTGTCATGTTTTAAGTCAATATTTCTTCTTATAAAAAATCTAAACTATGCATACCTACGGAATATTTTTCTATATAACCTTTTATACATTATTATTTTGATTATTAATAATTAAAACATTCCAATAATATATTAAGACTTTAAATATTGTAAATTTTAGGTAATATATATTTCAATATAATAAATTTTGTCAGTAGATATATTAATGATTCGCATAAAAGTTGAGGACTGTTTGTACAAAGATTAGGTGGGATGTGAAATTTGTGCGTCAGTTGACGGAGATTTTTAGACGATAGACGTGAAAGGAAGGCCTTAAATTCGCGTCCGTTTCACATGGAAGGACAGGGCTCTGTGCGCAAGGAGACATATTACAGACTGCAGGATTGTTCAGGATGACTTTTGTAAATCAGTGTTTTAATTTTGATGATTTTTTATGTTTTTTTCAAATGACAAATTAATCTCATATAATGGTGTGCGGTCTGACATTGCAGGAAACAGTTGTAAGCGTGGATATGCAATGCTGCAAATGCAAGGAAGTTGCCTTGAAATCTCTCAGAGGAATAGATGGTGATGTGTATAATGTTGTTTACAAATGCCAAACTAATCTTATCATGTGCACTGTCTGGTTTTAAGCACTGATATAAAGTGTGGTTGGTTTTAAGAATTAAGAGAAAATGAAGTGTGTTTCATCCCCAATTTTAGATCTAAGAAGAAAAAGAGTGGCTTAACTTACTTCCTTTATAAATCCTTTCTTTTGAAAGACAGGTGGGTCTTAGATCTTATGTGGGAATTGCTAGAATCCCTGAGTGAAAATTTTAATTATGATTCCTATGAAGTTTCAACTTCTATAATATTTATATTTTTCTAACTTGTTTGGTTCTTAGATCTCAAGCGTTGATCGTATATGCATCTCATTCCACACTTACATCCTTTACTAATCCGGACGTCTCTCTAACTTGTTTGGGTCTTGAATCTTGTTTGATCATTGGTGACATGTGGGATAATATTGACATACTAAAAAGACAAGCAAGCGTGCTTCATCCTCTACTTAGTTAAAGCTAAACCAGTACAAGTCCATTTTTTATAAGTTGTTTGCGTTTTAGATCATCATGTTTTCATTGTTTATATAATTTCAGATAAAAAGAAGTTTCATCCTTTAATTTGGTTTACTTTACATCATTTACAAATCCTATCTTTTTCACTTGTTTGCATTTTAGATCTTATGGATTAATTATTAGAATGTCTTATCAGATTGTGATTAGAAAACGAAAATGAAACGTTGAATTGGTAGAACGTCTGATGTTAGTTTAAACTACACCCTTTTAAAATCCCATCATTTTGTTGGGTCTTAGACCTATCTTTCTTGTAATTTTTGGAATGTTATATCATGCCTTAAAAAAGGCGGCGTGTTTCATCTTCTATTTTGTTTAAGCCATACATTGTATAAATCCTTTCTAGCTTGTCTGGATCTTAGACTTTAAGGTTTAATTGTTAGAATGCTTGATCACACTGTGAATAATAGTTTCAGGAAATGGAAATCGCATTCTATATTTTATCATGATAACAAAAATATAATCCAATTTATTTAGTTCTTAAATACTGTGCACTAATTAATTGATGAAAATTCAAATGATACTAATTTACCAATGTACAAAGAGAAAAGGAACGTGTTTCATCCACTACTGTTTCATTCAAGTTATATACATTTATAAATCCTCTCATAACATGCTGGAATGTTTGATGTTTTGATTGCAGGAATAGAAAATGTTAACGCAAATATGGAAAACAAAACTCTAACTGTGGTTGGAGAAGCAGATCCAGAGAAAATTGTCAAAAAATTAAGAAGGAATCGCTTATTTAGGTGTGCTCGATTGATTTCTAGACGAAGGCTTCCGTCGGCGGAAGAGTGGGCATCGGCATCGGCGGCGTCGGCTACGGCGTCGGCGGCGGCGGCATCGGCGACAACGGCGGGGAAGTCGACGACGGAGGCAAAGTCGGCGGCAGAGGAGGCGAAGTCAGCAGCGGCGAAGGCGAAGTCGGAGGCAGACAAGGCGAAGGCGGCGGCAGACGAGGCGAAGGCGGCGGTGGATCGAAAATGCCATGTCCCACATAAATCACCTTGCCAACGTCCACAACAGTGTGGATGTTGTGAATGTTCAAGCGGATCAAATATATTATGGCCTACATGCCATTCTCTTGGGGTTCCTCCTAATGAAATTTGGTATACGTGGAAGGAAGAGAATCCAAATTTATGCACAATTTGTTAGACTAAGAACTTTGCTCTGCCAACTCTACCCCCACGTAATATTATTGATTGCTTCATATAAATTAGGTCTGTGTATCATATTTTAAACCTATGTTTAATATAATTGATGTCATTAGGCGTAGGTATACTGTGTTACATAAACCCCCACGTACGTAGGAGGAGGATGTATATTCATTGTGAGAGATGAATGTTTACCATTCATTTAAGGTTTATCTGTTTATTTATATATATATATATATATATATATAATTTTATTTTTGTGAAGAATTCAATGTTCAGTTGATCGTAAGCAGCATACAAAAAGATGTTCATGGTCAATAATAGTTGAACAAATTTTTTCTAAGAATGATTGGTATGAAAGTTCAACCAAAACAATGCAAAGCATATATTAGTAAGCAAGGCATTTTAATACATCAAAAAATTGTTGTACATCTTTTTGCATGTTTTTAAATATAGACAAGATCATCATTGTTGCAGAATACTTGTGTGCTCACTCTACCAGAAGATCACTTACTAACCAATTCTGACATGGCATCAGAACATAAGCTCTGATAATAAGCATCAGATAAAGTTTGTCTATTTGATTTCTATTGTGTATTCTTTAAATTTTTGAAGAAAAATTTACATATTGTTTAGCATTAGCATTTGCATGCATTTGATGTATTAACTGTATAAGGAAGGTTTCTTCAGATCTAAGGTTCTTTTGACAAATAAAAGGGCTCAAGAGTATGGCTCCTTGCAATCGAATACCAACATTGATTTGGTATCGAGGGTAAAATACACTCGATTGGTATTGTGGAGTCTATGGCCTGATCGATGGTGCATTCTAGCCTCACAAATTATGTTGTGTGTCGTCACGGCCCTGCTGCTCCGACGCCCTACTAGCGGAGCCTGCTCCCCTTGCAAGACGGTCTTCTTAAACTGGTCAACGGTCCATGCATGGCCTGGATGCTATTCTAACGCAATGATTGCGTGAAGACCGGACGAGCAACTATGAACAGCTGAAGGCTGAGTTCCCTCAACACTACCTTTCTAACTACGGCCTGCTCTTTGGGTCAACGGCCTGGTTGGTGATTTTAACGACTTGGTGTGCAAAGGTGTCATCATTCATAGTTGTCCTGCCTTCATACGGCCTGGGGTAAAGAGGAGAGTTGGAAGGCATTTGGTTAAGGCCTTGAGATGCCTTACTCTGCATTTGCGATCCATACGTGAATCCAGATCAAACAAATTCATGCTGAGTGAGATCAGAGCTCAACAAAGATCTAGGTTTACTCAGACCAGACAAACCCTGCACCATTCTTTCCTTGGTGTCGCCATTAAAAATTTAGACAATAAGAGAGAACACTCTGATCTTTACGAATTTATCCGCATGTTAGACGACCTGCAGTGAGATCTTGCATTTTATTTTCACGTAGATAACAGAGTTTGTCGTGCATGTTGGATGGGGGCGCAGCTCTTCTTCTCCCTTGCTAAAAAGTTAAAAACCTAAAATTTGCCCTTCATATTTTTAGAAAAGCTTGTAATTTTTAATTCTTTTTAAATAGCTAACTTTTTATTTAGGAAAAAATATTAAAAATTAAAACGTCTCAATTTTATCTAAAATAGCTTTAATTTTTTAATTCAAACCTCTTTCAAGAGGTTTTTTTAAAGAAAAGTCCACATAAATGTTACTAGGTAGGGGTATTTTTGACTTTTGTTCATGAGGGGATGTTCGCGGTTTAGTGTCAATTCCAACGGGTGGTTATATGGCATATTTGGCAATTCCAATGGGTGGTTATACGGCATATTTGGCATTTAAACATGTCTACATTTTAACCTTTTGTACAAATTTATTTAAATAGGGCATTAATGATAGAAAATATATTTAGCTATAACTTTTGATTGGTACCTTAGAATTGAGTGCCACATTTTTCAAAAGTGCATATTTTTTCATCATCTTTCCATTAGTCTATTTTATTTTGTAAAACACACTCAAGTTATAAAGTGTCATATTTAGGGGGGTTATGGGCCCTACTAGTTTCTACAACGTACATCATGCACTGATTGCTCTCATTTGTATGGACTCATTTTCAGTGTAGACTAAAGTCTATCTATAGAGCATGCATCATTTTTTTCTCTTAATTTCACATAAATTACTCATTTGGACGCATTTTCAGTTGTGCCCGGCGTCCCTTTCTTAAGCATGCTTTAGGAGTTCATTACAAATTATTTTTTGTATTTGTGCACTTTTATGGGGTCTTCTCTCCATCATGTCAACCCCATTTGAGAGATTTAAAATGAGGAGAGGTTTTCATCTATAGTGATCCTTCTTGTAAAGTACAACTATGTTTTATAGTGTGTTTATATGGAACACTTGCTCATACATAAGAATCGTATTCCATTTCTATATGGACAGATTCTTGCACCCACTGATGATTGATTTGATAAGTGGGTTAATACTTATGATAAGATTTTTTTCACTCTATTACTATATATTCTTATGGATCTTCATTCCCATGTATAATATACAAAGTATCCATGCACTGTTTGGAGTATACTACAGAGTCCTTTCAGTGATCTTGTTGATATTTATGTCACACATCCTTCTCTGCTTGCTATTATCTCTTCTGAGACTACTGTACTCTCTCTTTATTATTTTATTTCTTGTGATGATACATCCATAGTGGATAGTGCTCTTCTTTATGTTGAGCACCCACTACGAGACAGGATTCTGCCAGACTTTAGTTGTCCTATTGTAGATCCTACATCCATTCTTGTGCAAATTGATGCTCTTCTAGAGCCTTCATAGAGTTAAATATTGGAGGAATTTACTAATTTCAGTGAGAGTATACATATTCAAAGTATTGATGACTCACGTGTTCTTATAGACATTCATTTTGTAGACCAGTCTTCAGTTTTGACATTTGTTGAGTCTAGCTCTCCTATTCCCATGGATATTCTTTTAGTAAATGTGTCATGTCCATCTTCTTCTCTGACTATTCTCTCTCCATCATTGTATGCTTCTTTATTTCCATCTTCTACAGTTAATCATGTAATATCTGATTAGACTTTGGCACATTCAAGCACTAGCAGAGAGACATTTCAACATTTTTTAGAGATCTACATCATGATTCCTATCTACACTCCATTTGAGTGGGAATTTAGGAGTTTGACATCTTGCAGTTTCTTTCTTCAGAAAGGAATAGACTGCATTTGTTGCTGGAGGACCTACTACAACATTTGTCATACTACATTCTACACATACATTCTCTCTTTTCTTTGTTGAGGCACACATCCTTCATATTTTGTAGGATATTGAGATCATCGTTATGTAGTTATTAACCTTATTAGGACTCATTGTTGGACTCAATTTCATAGCCCACCTACGCTATGCTTAAGGGGGGTTTTGGAGTGGGCTTTCTAGTCCTTCTTTTCTTTGTCTCTCTTTTGGGAGGGAGTTTTGTCCCATTGGGTTTTCTCCTTTTACTCCACTTTGAAGAGTTTCATTATATGTGGGTACTTCATCGGGCCTTGTTGTTGAGACCCATCTTCTTTTTCCACCCACCTAAGCTACCCTTAACGAGAGGTGTTGGTGTAGGATATCAATTCTTCCATTTACTTATGAAATGGATAATTCCTAAGCTTGTAGCTTTAGCTTACTTAGGTTGGGTAATAGGTTAAAATGGTGAGAAGGTGAGTTGCATCTAGAGATCTATTAAGCACTACTATGAGATCTCTTATGATTTCCATAGTGAATTACATTTAGTTCCACTATGAGTTTTTCCATCAATTAATTCCCCCTACTCCTTTATATTCTTCTTCACCATGCTATTGTAATTGAGTTGTGTAAACCAAGCAACCAGAGGAGTGCAGAGAATATATTAGTAAGCAAGGCATTTTAAGACATCAGGGAATTATTGTACATCTTATTGCATGTTTTTGAATATAGACAAGGTCATCATTTTTGTAGAATATTTGTGTGCTCACTCTACTAGAAGATCACCTACTGGCCTATTCAGACAAAAATGGATCATTTTTATTAACATTTTACAAAATAACATTTTCTCCTTCTCTTATCTATCACTGTAATAAAACCTCTTCAAATAATTAACTACTACCAATATTTTGAAGACATTTATTTGGAATACACTGAACTATATCAATCTCAAATTTTTTTAATATGAGATTATTTGTATACTACATTGCTTGTTAATTGTGTTACTTTTTATTACAATTCTCTATTGATGGTTGATAAATGGAATGAATCTAGTTCTATCAATGTGTAGGTGTTGAAAAATATTTCAAAAAAGAAGGGGGCTCTAAATTATGGAATGTCCAAGAGACTACGATTTTGGGATTAACTTTTCTAACAAAAAAAATTAAAAAAAAAATGATCAAATAAACATCAAACTCAAAATTTAAATTATCATATAACAATCACATAAATATCAAATTAAAAATAAAAAATAATTATAAACATATTCATAACATTACATTCCACCCTTTACTATCCTCGTAAATTACCTATCCATGTAATTAAATACTAGTATTATACTATTATCGCGCTAGAGGCAGTATATTAAGAAAAGAAGAGGGAATATTCATCTCATGGTGTGGGAGATGCTCAGTAGTTTTGTAAAGCAATGTATTTAGTGGTTTTTATCATGATTCTGATAGCTATTGTAACTATTTAAATATGTTTGATTGTGGTTTTCACTAAAAAAAGTGTGTACCTAGAGTCATACATATGTGGTTTTCTATTAAAAAAAATGTAGTCGAATGTTAATTGATTTATATGACTTGCCATTTGATACAAGCACAACCATATATGCACATATTTATTTATAGCTTGGTAAAATAGAATGATGTAGATAAAATAGGTAAGTCATATATGATGCAATTTTATTGATGATACAACATCAACCACATGATAATCTTGTATTAGAAACATAAGGCACTGTGCAGGGGTGGAGTTTGGGATCTCTTCAAAAATAAAATTTTAGTTTCTTTCTTACTCATCTTGTATAATTGTTCGGGACTAAAAATGAATATTGTTATCTTTCCTTTAATTTGTCCTCTGCTATCTGACGAACTATGGATGCTTTATTTTTTGCATGAAATTTCATTGATGGAATGGAATTCAACATAACAAGAACACTAAAAACTGCCATTTTCGTTGATAGAAAAAAATATCACAAAAAATGGTTAGTTTGATTGAAAAAAAATCAAAGTGGTTAACCTGAATCAAGGCATGACCAGACTAGCTATCCCATGTTAAAAAGTAACCAAATACCAAAATTAGACAAATCAAAAGAAAAACAAACCAAATAAACTTATCTAACCAAATTGAGTTCCTCTCATGCCTTCATTATGAAGTGGACAAAGAATCATAGAGGAAGATTTTAGGATAGGATGCCCTTTTTTCTTACTCTTTACTACAGTCCAATCTTCTTGATTATCTAAAATATTTGAAACAACTCCAGAAAAAGAATATTTATTTTTTATGAAACCACTAGAAACAATATTTCTAGTGGTTTTCGTTACTAACAATGGCTCAGTTGAACCCAAGACAAAGAAATTGACTCCTTAAGAAATGGTGACAAATTCACAAGAAGAGGCATACTAACCTCTGCCCCCTAAGATTTCCTAACTGTTTGGATTTCATGATTAGAAGTAGGAATAAAAGGATGAACTGAGAGATGATCTTACGCATCATCTTTACACCATGAAGAATCCACTTTATGCTTAAAATTAAGACAATAACTAGCCAAATGACCTATTTCAAAACATCTCTAACATCTAAAATGCAACCCCTCATAATCAAGGGTTTGAGTTTAGGATCGATCTTTCACCTCTAACTCAATGGCTCTTGGGAGGGATAAAGAAATATCTAAATAGACAAGAATCTTGGTGAAGGTGCTTTAAGAAAAATTGGAATCAAATGCATCTATTTTCCACATATTGCCCAGAGATACACCAATGTCTGATAAACAATATTCTGCCTAAATTTGAAGACTAAGATATGGCAATCTCACCCAAGTAGGTCTGACAGAAAGGTTTTCCTCAAGAGGATTGAAAGAAGGAAACTGTGGTTTTATAAAAATGAGATGTTCATCCTAACTCCAAGAGTTAGCCTAAACCACCTTATTACAGTTTGAAAGACTGTTAAAAACCATAATAAAAAAGATCTAGAAAAAGAATATAATTCTAGATTGTCCTCCATTAAAGGTCACCATGAATTTGAAATCTACTGATATAGAGAAGGGAGGCTAGGCCAAAATATACTAAATCTATAAAATTATAACCCATTTTGAATACCATTCCTCACTTTGTATCGCGTCCTCTAAAGCCTCATTGTAAAAAAACATAAACAAATAGTTTTTGTCATGCCTACCATTTATTTCTCACCCTTAGTGATCATGTTAGAAAAATATTTGGCCTAAGCTAAATCATAATTCAACTCTATCGCACTATTGAATACCCTTATAGTTAAATATGAAAAATTTTCCCCCTTTTAATCAATCCCTACAAATTTAGGGCACCCTCATGCCGCCTCTGGATGCCCAAAACTTGTAGAATCTTTAGACCCTAAAATGCCTTTGCATTATTTAAGATGAATCACCAAGCATAAATTGAGCTTACCCCACAACTTTTTCAAGTAAGATTCAATGTTGGCTAAGGAATTTTTAATTGCCATCATTAAAAAAGTATAGCCAAATTTCTTCGTTACTGTTTGAAAAACAAAAGTTAACTTCTGATCTAAAATGTTAGGTATAAACATTTTTATAAATTGAATGCCCAAATGAATAGTGAATAGTATCCCTAGCCATGGACTATGGAGTTGTATTTAGGTAGAGTTTTTATTTCAAAGCAATAAAAAAATATTCATCTCTCTTAACATATTTCAGTTTGTTTCTCTTCCACTAGTTCATTGGCATGCCACATCATTATCAGGGTTATTAGATTTTGTAATTTTTTGTAATTGTCCCTAGAAATTATAGTTTTTATTTTTCATTATTGGGTTTTAGTGCATCATCTCCATTCATATACATGAGAAAGAATAAGTTTCATTGAAATGGTACATGTATATGTAAAGATAAATAAATTGTGATGGAGGGTTTAACATTCATAATATCTATTAATATTATTGTAACATTACATTAATAATATAAATATAAACATCGTTGAATAGTGCTAGCAAGTTATACCAAAAAATCATCATATCTTAATATTCATTGTAATCACCCTCTCATTTGGGATTCATTGGTGTCAGAATTGGCCAATAGGTAATCTTTTGGGAGAATGAGTACACAAGAATTCTATAACACTGAACCTACTTGTATTCATAAATATGAAAGAGGATGTGCAATAATTGTCTAGTTTATTAAATTGTGTTACTAATTATTTTTTATGTTATAATAACCTAGTGAAGAGGAATGTATAGGAGTAGGAGGAGATAACTCATAGGAAAACTCACCATGGGACTGAGTGTAACTCACTGTGGAACTCATAGTGGAACTCAATTAAACTCTAGGTGGAACTCACCCTCCCACCCATTTAACCTCTTTATTACACCTAAGATGAAGCTAAATGTGTGGGTATACTCCATTTAATAAACAAATGGTATAATAAATATTCTACACCAAAACCCTCCCTTAAGCATAGCTTAGATGGGGAGAAAAGAAAAATGAGTTCCAATAATAAAGCCTGATGAGGTACCCATGTATAATGTAGCTTTCAAAAAGTTGTGTAATGGAGAAAACCTAGTTGGGAAAAAACTCCCCTCCGAAAGAGAGACAAAGAAAAGAAGGTAGGACTAAAAATCTCCACTCCAACAAGCCCCCTCCAGCCCCCCATCCACCCTTCCCCCCACCCCTTAAACATAGTTTAGGTGGGATGGAGAGTTGGGTCCTAGTAAAGAGACCTAATGAGGTACCCAAGTACATAGCGATAATCGTAGTATCCTACAAAAATATGAAGAATGTGTGCCTCCACAAAGAAGAAAGAGAAGGTAAGTGAAAAATGTCACATGGTGAATTTTGTATTAGGTCCTCTATAACAAATGTTATCTTTTCCTTTCGAAAGAAAGAAACCCCAATCTATCAAACTATTAAATTCTCACTCAACTGGAATGCAGATAGGAGTCACGATGCATATCTTTGGAAAATGCTCAAAATTCTCCCTACTAGTCCTCAAATGTGCCAAAGTCTAATAGGGAATCACAAAGCTGACTATAGAATATGACAATAAGTAAATATATGATGAAGGGGAGATAACAAGAGGGTTTATAAATACACTCAATACATCCATAGAATAAGAGTGGCATGGAACATTCTTTGAAGGAATGTCCATGTGAAGAGGATAACAAGTCTCAACAACTATTGAAATTGAAGACTGGTCTATAAATGAATCACTCATATCTGCAAAATGAATATACACAAGAACATATGAGTCATCAATACACTCAATGTGTATACTCTCACTATAATGAGTAAAGTCCTTTGAAATGTATGTTTTTGATAGATATAGAAGAGAAACAATTTGCATAGGAATGAATGCAGAATATGTAATGAAACAGCTATTTTTTGGTACAATCTCATCATCTGGTGGGGGATCGATAAAAGGAACAATAATATCCACCATGGATGTGTCATCATAAGAAATATAAATAGGAAGAGAGTATACAATGGTCTCAGAAGAGACAAACAGAAGAAAAGGAGGTCTAATGTAGGTCATAGTAAGATCCTTTAAAAGACTATGAAGAGTTCTTGAAAAGGTGAAAAGGGAAACCCTATGTGCTCCACATGGTGTTGTAGATAACATGAAATGTTTATCAATAAGTGACCATAGACATAGTCACAAGAGTTGGCCAAGTCATCATATTGACCTAGGTCAATCAGAACAAGAATTTATCCATATAAGAATAGAATAAGAACCTAATTCGTGATTGAAAATTCTATGTACACATGCCTTGAAGCATAATTAGTATTTACAAGAAGGTTAACTAGTGTAGTATCAACCTTACTCCTATAAATTCTCTCAAATCGTGCAAGACGACATGGTACAAACTACAATGAAGCCGTGATGCGTGTTCATGATTGGGACATCGGGCATAGCTGAGAATGCATCCAAGTGAGCAATCAGTGATAGAGATATAAAGAATAATGCATGCTCAAAATTAGGATGTCAGACACAACTAAAAATAGATCCATGTGTGAACAATTAATGCATGAAGTACAATGTAGAAAGTAGTACGGACAACATCACAAACAAGCCCCCATAAATATGGTATTTTATAACTTTAGTGAGTTTAAAATAAAAATAGGATTGATGGATTAAGAATGAAAAATAAAATACTTTTATAAAATTTGGCACTCAAATATGAGTTACAGAGTAAAAGTTATGGCTAATAACATTTCCCATGATTAATGACCAATTTAATGAATTTTCACTTAAATTTTTAAAATGCTCGACCAAATAAAGGGTTAAGGTATCCATACATCTACTCGTTGGAACCATAATGGAACCACCAACCTTCTCAAATCAACAAAATTAAAAAATAACTCTTATTCTTTCCCGTATGAGCTCTCAAGAAGAAAATTAATCTCACTTAGAGCTAAAAATTAAAAGAAAACAACATATTAAAATAAAACAAAGATTTTTAAATAAAACAGACTTTAATTTGTTTTCAAGTTAGTTTTAATAAAAGAGTGTTAGGTAAAAATTAGGTATTCAAAATTTGGACTTAGTTATGAGAATAGAAATGTTACCAAGGGGGAATGCAAGTCCAGTATCTAGAAATCAATAGCTTTGGATACCACCATGTGAGATAGTCAAAATGTCAAGTGGATGGAGGGCTTGCTCAAGCAAAAAAACTCAGGATACCATTATTCAAACATAGTTTGTCTTCAATAAAAATTCAAGGTTCCATGCTCACTATCCACAAAGAAATACAAGTCTGTAATACACTCACTCCGTATCTTTGCCCTGACAATGTGAGACCGTCCTTGAAATGAATATGGCATGGGATGTTGGGTGACCCTCTCCGATTTGTAGGGCGTGATCTAGACCGTGGGAAGACTGCAAATCGATGACAACTGAGAGGAGGACAAAAGCACATGTAGTACTAGATCCTTGGTGGACATCATTATTTTGGAGAACCAAACCCAATAGTAGGAGGATTTTGAATAGATAAAATACCTTAAATTCAATGGTTTATAGGTAAATGCATGGACTGTTAAAATAAAGGATGAGCTATGGAATGTAATCAGAGATGAGCCGAACTAGAAGGAAGACTAGAAAATGGTGTACTAGGCTTGAAACCACAAGCTTCCTAAAAAATTGGACATGGATGGCCAGTAAAAAAACTAGATGCAATTGTAGGTCATAAAAAAACATGATTTGAAGATCAACCCACTACAAAGAATAGGTCACAAAGACAAACAAATGGGCCGTTGAACCCTCATAGAAGTATGTTTTCACCTACCAAACCAGCAAGGGATGTATGCAACATAAAATGAGGAGAACAAATCGATGGAAATCAAATGAACCTTATTGCAGAACAAACTATAATTCTACCACCATGCACAAAACCTTCTAACAGTACTAAAAAAAATAATCCTTTTTTTTTAAAATAAAAAATTAAGATTTCAAGTTAACAATAATATAATATAAATAGTGATCGATATCGATACCGAGAGGTCTGATACTATGTCAAAATTGGCCAATAAGTGATCATCTTGTAGAATGAACATACAATAATTTTGTAACAATGATCCTGCTTGTATTCATAAAAATGCAAGAAGATGTGCAATAATTGCATGATGTATTAAATTGCATTACTTACCAATTGTATGTTCTATTACAATACCTTGGTGAAGAGGAATATATAGAAGTAGGGGGAGTTAACTTAGAGGAGAACTCATTGTGAGACTAAGTGCAACTCATTGTGGAACTCATAAGAGAACTATTTGTGGCACTCAGCCGAACTCTAGGTGGAACTCATGCTCACCAATTTAACCTCTTTATTACACCTAAGTAAGCCAAAGATAAATGTGTAGGGATAATCCATTTAATAAATAAATGGAACGATAAATATCTTACACTAATAATTGGATCCTCTAAGAATAAGCAATAGTTATCTCCAACTTAAACAAGTTAAACTATTTATAAAATTGTTAATTACTATTCCATGTCAACAGAACTAGTTTGACCAAAGCCCTACAAAAGAAGAAGAGATAATTGTGGCAACACTGCATTTAGTGGTGACAATAGTTGCAGGCTTAAAACAAATGCATGTTATGTGTGACAAAATGGTTTGTGTTTTTCATCATAATACATATATAATATATATAGTATATTTAAATATATAGTATAATATAATATATAATATTATTGTAAGAAAATAACATTATAATATATATATATATATATATATATATATATATATATATATATATATATATATATAATGTACAATATAATATATTATAATTTATTTAAATATATGATATGATATAATATATTAAAAGATATTTGAAAACATATTGAAATTTTAATTATAATTATAAAAATATAATCATAATATATTAACATAAATGGTTTCTCTTTTGGTGGATCTCATTTGGGCATTTATGGCATTGAGGTCATTCCTTATTCGAAGCCTGGGGTTTTACCCCTATCTCTAGATTGGCGAGCCTTTACACCTTTACAACCCTAGCGTGGGGTTTTGGACAATTTATTTTTTACCCCTATCTCTATATTATTTTAAGCTTAATTTAATAACTCATAAGGGAAAACCTTATATCAAAACCCTAAAAACATTATAGTTTCCAAGGAGTGGTAGATACGGGTAATGCAAAGGCAATGTAATTGAAACCAACATGCAGGAAAGCTGTCATAGTAGTGTTGGGCCCCAAATCCATCTAAATATAGAATTTGCACCGATGTAGAGGTTACTTGAGCATGAGGCAATCACATTCAATGATTTCTATTCTGTTGGCTAGTAGCACCAATTGACAGATGGCTAACAACTCATTTTTGAATCAATCATCACTGGGAAGCAAGCACATGGGATAACGACTACTCATTAAAGATAGACATAGTGTAGACTATAGATGAGTACCTCCATCACTAGCTCAATGATCATTGTGCCCCATTCCCCATGATCCTAAGATGCTCCAAAGCTCTATAAAAATGAGTTGAGTTCAGTTGGAAAGGGGAGAGAGGATTGGATTAGCGAAGTGTTGATAGATTGATTCCAGACACTATGTTTTCTATTAGGCTTCGAATTGCTTTAGGGCACTCTTATTTCTCCCCCTTGTAATTCACATGCTCACCTATGAGCATCTAAGCCTTTAGCAACTTAAGTCAAACATTTGCTCAGTTTGTATGAACTTATATATGTATTATTGTTAAGCTTAGTTAATGATGAAGCTTTGTGCAATGTTTAATGGGTTGAAAGTTTTATTATATAGAATGTATGGTGAGTTCTTGTGAGATTCTACTCAACTTGTTTATTGCATGTATGTAGCTAATAATGACCCCACTCCCAAGATAGGAAATTATATAAGTATGGCTAAGATCCTATGCCTTGTAATTATATAAGTATGGCTAAGACCCTATGCCTTGTAATTATATAAGTATGGCTAAGTTAACAGACAATGGTATCATTCAGCCCATCAGGTGTTCATCATGGGTTGAAAATTTAGTCCCTATGAGAAATAAAAATGGCGACATTTGCTTGTGTATGGATTTATAAAATTTAAATAAAGCTTCTTTAAAAAACAATTATCCCCTTCCCAATATGGACATCCTATTGAAAAGTGCTACATGATCAGAGGTTTTGTCCACTTTAGAAGGCTTCTTGAGATATAACCAAGCTATGGTGAACAAATATGAGAGACCTAAGATCACATTTAAAATGCTTTGTGTCATGGATGTATATATGAGGATGCCTTTCGGGTTAATGAATGCTAATGAAATGTTTCAATGAGCTATGGAAGTTTATTTTATAGGGATAATTTAACAAGTTTATAGTTGTGTATCAGGATGATATTACTATGTAATCGAAGACTAGAGAAGAACATTTGGAGCATCTGGAGAAAGTGTTGATCAGATCTAGGGAGTTTAGACTTATAGTGTTCAAGAATGGTGTTATGATTGACCCCAAGAGGGTAGAAGCCATTGACAAAGTACCCATTCCATAGTCCAAGAAGGGAATTCAGTCTTTCTTTGGATAAATTAATTTCATAACGAGGTTTGTGTCCAAATATACAAATATATATATATATATATATATATATATATATATATATATATATATATATATATATATATTACTGTGCCTATCACTTCTATGTTGAAAAAGGACCAGACCATCAAGTAGAAGGAAAAGGTCGTTAAGGTGTTTAGTGACATCAAAGGAGATCTAAAGTTTTCTCCTATTTTGGTCAGCCTTGATTACACTAAGCCAATTCAAATTCTCTCTTTTGCATCATATAACACTATTGTTGTTGTCCTATTGCAAAAGAATGAAGATGGTCATGAGCATCTAATAACTTTCTTTAGCAAATCTATGCAAGGTGTTAAACCAAATTACACCATCATAGAAAAATAAGCCTTTACTCTCTTGAAGGTTGTTAAAGTATTCAGTCCGTGTGCTGCTCCAACTCCTCCTGTGCCCCTACGAACGAGTTGTCAGTCGAACTGTGGCTCCTCTCCGGAGCCCCATACGGTTCTTTCTCATTTGAAATATCCCTGCAGATGGTACCTCCGTTGCCGATAGTAATCGTGACCTTCTCAGGTGGCGTCTGGGCGTCGACGACACCGAAATCTGTGGGCGTTGGGTTGGAGTCGTCCGCAGGCAGAAGGCTGGTTCGACAGATCGGGCAGGTGGTGTGCGAGGAGAGCCACATGTCGATGCACTCCGGATGCGATGCGTGGCTGCACTTGGGAAGCAACCGCACCATTTCCTCATCTTCGAAGTCACCAAGGCAGACTACGCACTCCGATCCGTTCGGCTGAGGTTTTAGTCCCTTCACCAAACTGTAGCTGAACAGAGGGAAGCTCTCGATGACCGTCCGCTCGAGCCCCTGGGTTGCCGCGCCCTTCGAACGGGAAGCTCTACTGACCCCTCCGTTTATCGAGCGGCGCCACATCAAGATAAAGAAAAAGCCAATGGAAAAAAGGAAGCTGAGAAGGCCAAGGACGAATATGGCTGAGGATGAATCGGAGCGGTGGCTGAAATGGTAACGGCCCTTGTAATTCTCGTCCGAATTATCAACAAAATTTGCCATCTTTCCCAAAAGCAACTATTCATATACTCTTGATAACTAGACAAATATAATCATAAATCCGGATGAAGCCGCATTAGACCCTAAATAGAGTCTCCCAGGTACTTCCTACCTAATGTATTCAGTAAAAAAGTAACGTACAGCGACGTCACATTAGTCATGTTTGTCCGCGAGCGAAACAAACGCAAGTCTTGATTGACTTGACGGATTGAACGTGGAATTTCAATCATGCTTACGTAGCGTTTTGTGTATGATTAGTTTTAAGCATCGACTTCAATCATGCTTATTTCTGTGAAGGATTTTGTGGGCATGTCACGTATATTAAAAATATGAATTTTTATATAAAATATTATATTTATATATTAAAAATAAATAAATATTGTAATTAAAAAATTATATAATATAAAAAAGAAATGATTATATAATTTATAAAAAAGGAATATATATATATACCATTTCATAAGTATATTTAATTTTTGAAAACATATTTATTTTTATTTAAAAAATTCACATTATTTATATATTTATATATATTTATATTGAATTTTTTAAATAAAAATAATTATGTTTTTCAAAATTGAATATACTTTTGAAATGGTTACATTTTTTATTAATATTTTAAAAGTATCAATATTTAAAAAACACCAACTTAATGAAATATTTTGAGCCCCTAAAATTAACTTTTATACAGTTGATTGTAAGTTTTAAAAAAGAAACAAGTGTACAACATCTAACGTCTCATAATATTATAACTGGTCCAGTTCAATTTTATAATCCCCTGTGAAATTTAAAATGTAAACATTTTTCTCCAAGATATAACTCAGTCGGCTGCCATTAATTCCCAAGAACACCAAAATTGAATACAAATATAAAATTTAAGCCTCACCATTCACAAAAAATTCAAAATTCAAAATTCAAATCAACTTCTATAAATCAAACAAAATTTTTAAGTAAAAAATATTTTATTTGTAGGAAGTGTTAAATTCAAATTAAAATGTAAGTATACTTTAACATTCAAGTTGCCTTAAGATATTTAGAGGGTCATGTTCCATGTAAGAAATCTAAAGTTTTCCACTGACATATTAGTTAAAGTTATTTATATTTCTATCAAACTAAAATATTTTCTGAATTCAATTTCACATGTTATTCATTCGTATTTATCAATATTTAAAATATAGACTAACATAACTTTTGTTCATATGTTTTTCATTCACTTTGTTGTGTTATTTATATTTGTGGCACATTTATTTCTAGTTGAACTTGGGATGGAAGACATGTGGATCATTAATGTCAAATCCAATGCCATTTTCTACATGGCTCGGTAGGATTTTCTCCATTATTGTGTCAAGTTAATATTGTCCTACATGCCACCAACAAACATTCATAATTTTTTGTGCCTTATTTATTCATGGTTTTTTTGTGTGCCTTTACATATGAGTAAATGTTTAATCATATGTTAATGGAATGATGAAACATTACACTAGCAGATGTCTCTCCTTGATTTGTCATGTACATCCTCCCCCTAAATGACAATGGAACCTACCCAAAAGTTCTCGAGCATGCAACTCTTCATAGAATAATTTCCCTTGACATAATGGAGGGATGAAAATTATTGTTATCATGTCTTCTATATTCAAGGGTTTTTTACATGTCTTCACATTTGACTAAATATTTGTTGGTATGTTAATGGAGTGATGAAATGTTAAACAAAGATGTGTTGTCTATAAAGGAACCCACATTGGGCCTTCACATCTAAATTAATGCTTAATAATATGTTCATGGCAGACATCATGGTGTTTATTTGTATACCAGTAAATGTTATTGTTTTTGCATCAACCCTTATCATTTTCATAATTTTATGCTGGATGTTGGAAGATGCTTGTGTCATTAATATGCAAATAAGTGTCATATTAGAAGATGATAGTGCCCTTACCATGAAATGACCATTTAGGTATTTTAGTGGAAGCCCTGGAGTGTTTCTAAAATCATGACGTTGTGTGGTTTATATATGTGTCATATATCTATTTCCTTGCACAACATGGGTTCAAAGATTTAGAAGTCACCTATATGTGGATAAAATCCCTAAAGGTTTTCATCAAATGCAAGGAGAATTAAAAGTCACCCTATAATATTGGATAACATTTAAAAACTTCTTATTTACAAGGTGCATTTTAATGGTGATAGTTTTTAAAAACTATATGTTCTCACTAGTAAATTATTTTCTAAATTTATATTATTGTGTGATTTATATTTATGATGCATTATGACTACCCTACATAAATGTTAAGGGATGAAATGGTACCTTTATTAAACAAGTTACAAAATTTTAATGTGTTATTAAACCTTTAAAGCTATGTGGATGGAAGCCCCGATGGATTTCATTCACATATGAGTAAACATTATTGTTTTTTTTATCAAAAATTATACTTCTATTCCCATTCCAATAAATTATGACTCTGATGTATCAAACCAAACCCTTTTTTAAATTATTATTTCTATATTATTGATATGTTCCTATTAATTAATGTTAGTGTGTTATTCATTCAGATTTTCAAAATTACAAAAATTATTTGCCATAAGTGTTGTTGATAAATTATAAAATAATTTTTTTGCTATGTAGATGGAAGTTGTAAAAGTTTCCATTCGCATACGAATTAATATTATTGTTTTTTTGTATCAAAACTTAGAATTTTTTTTATATATCTACAATGCATTTATATTTCCCTACCTAAAAAAATTGTATCATATAATTATTTGACAAGTAAGGCCAAGCTTTATTGCTCCTTCCTTCAGCCAATCTAGTGGGCTCACTTGAGAATGCATAATTAAACCATATAGTTTAAAATTTTAACCAATAGTAATTTTCAAACAAACACATTATATTATCATTGGTTGAAGAAAAATTGTAGGCACACTGAGAAATTAATATGGGACATTAATATGCAACAAAGTGTCATGTTAGAAGAAGAGTGTCTCTGCAAGTCTAAACATTTAATGTTTGTTGATGGAAGCCATGAAGGTTTGTATTCACATGATCCCAATAAATGTTAATATCTTTGTATAAATATTAAGAATTTAATTAACATTGCATTAAATGTTGAGTCAAATGAATTAAATAAAATCATTCAATCAAATCATGTTGCTCTACTTTTCATATGTTGTTATGATTTCATATTGTTGTTGTTCATATAATTTCAATTCTATTTTAAATTACTAATATAATTTTTTGACTATTATAGTTAAGCATGAGGAATGAAAATAAGAAGAGGTGGTTTGTTAGAAAATAACCATGTGCAATAATGGGGAATAGAGGAATCAAATTTCATAGTGTTGTTGATGAAGAGGTTAAAAAATAAGTTAAAACCACTAAAAAGGAGGATGATCATGACACTAGTGTAGACCAAGCCCCTACCAACCAGGTAGAGAAGGTATCCAACAAAAATGTTTCCACCACTTAGCAAAAGTCATTGCACTTCAATTGGATAAAGGAATATATGGAAAGTGTAATGAGAGATGCGGATGATAATGGTTACTCCATGAATGCCATAAAATTTATATGGGGTATGAAACCTAATGATATTTCTAAATATCCAAATGGAATTACAAAAACTAACAAGAGGAGGCCACCCACTATTTTATTAACTAAAAAAGAAAGTGAGATAGTGTAGTGGTGCAAGGACTTAACTAACAATGGGCATAGTTTATAAATCTCTAATTTGAAGGCACACATTGTCCACATATGATAAAGTAGACCCAACCATTTTAAAGATACAGTCTTTGGAAAATCATGGTGGAAATGCTTGAAAAATAGGTACCATGTTTTGTCTATGAGAACAATAGGACTTGATAGAGATAGGGTTGTGATGCCAAGGTCATCCAAAGTGATAGTTTTTAATGATAAATTGAGAAATTTTTATGCTAAAAACACTTTTGGGCCACACAAAATATGTAAATGTGATGAGATAGGGGTGCAATCTATAATAAATTGTGGCATGTGAGCCATTGCCAAAAAAAAAGGAAAAGAGTGTGCCAAAGAGCATATAATGGATTAATATTTTAGTGTGTGTGAATGCATCCAGCCAGAGTATCCCATGGTTTTACCTCTTCAAACAAAAAGGAAATTGTAGAATTACATTTTAGGCTATGAACTAGGTGCATGTATAGCTACCGAAGCCATGCATTGATGTCAAAAGAATTATTTATGGATTTGTTGTATCATTTATTGAGATATATTTCATGAGAAGTTTTACTTAATAATATAAATATTCACATTTTTATGGGCATGACAAGCATGTTGCACAGTCAATAATTGAAGAGGCTAGAGCTTTAGGGATAGGCCTGCTTATATTATTCGCACATACTAGTGATAAATTGCAACCATCAAATGTAAGTGTTTTTTTTACATTTAAGGCCTACTTCATGAGTGAGAGGATGTCATGGATGAATATGCATCATATTTTTTAGATCAATTGACACAAATTGGCCACTTTGAATAGAAAAATATTGAAGATGGCACAAACTCTTAAGAATACAATATCTAGATTTTGAAGGATGGGTATTTGGCTCTTGAACCCTGATGCAATATTTACTAACATGAATCCAATTGAAAAATCCCATGTCGAAGAGGATGAAGTTATTTTTACTAAAAATTTAATAAGGTTGGTAGGCTAAATGAGGAATACATTGAAGCTACTATGTAGAAGACAGAGAAAATGTAACATGATAAAGAAATTGAAGGTGAAGAAGTTTAAAAAAAATGTTAAAGGTGTTGTAGGTCAAAAAAAAATGAAAATGAAAGTGCAACAAATGTTGAAGGTGTTGAAGAGGATACAAACTCAACCTTAATTTTTAACCAAGATGGTTAATTATGCCTACATAATAAATTCCCCTATAATGGCTATGGAGGGGAGGGAAAAAAATGGGCCTAAATTGTGAATTAATGGAAACATATGTATTTGTGTCAATGTCATTATCACTGCCTTATATCCCACCAAAATTAGTTAATTACTATGCACTAGGTGGGCAATGGAGTGTAGAAGATGAAACCTTTGATTTAGATGTGGATGAGGAAATAATACAAAATGCAATCAAATATCCATATTATATCCAAAATAAAAGTAATGAGCAATAAACTTCAATATCAACATTTCTAAAATTGTTAGTAGAAAGGGTTGCAATGAAATAAAAAAAATGCACTCAAGCTAAGTTAAAACTCATAAATTCTAACGTTAGATGACTATCCTCAAATGTTTACATAAAAAAACTCCTAGAAGAAGGAGATTGAGGAATTTAAATCAAGGAAGAAATAACAAGCTAATGAGAGGAAATCCCTTAGGCAAGTCAAGAGGGAAATAAGGGAACATTTGAAAAATTTAAATGAAATCAAAATCCAAAAGAAGGATAAGGATAAGATATAACAAAAGCAATAAAAATAGAAAAATAAAGAGCATGATATAAGGGATAGGTAATTTGAAAAGGCCAAACAAGAATTGGAAAGGTAAAGGAATTTAAGAAGCTTATTCAACCCTCTACTTGAATAGCATCGAATATTGAATGACATGATTAACATTTTATCCCCAAATAGTTCATGTCATATCCCTCTTATTTTTGTTAACATGGAAATAAATCCCACTAAGGACACAACTCTTGAAGGACAAACAAAAACTCCACATTCTTTGAATACAGGGATTGAAGGGCACATATCTTGTTTTCCACCTTAGATAGTGTGAAATTATTTTACCTTAAATAGATCCATTTATTTTTACATGTATTGTACATGTGAAGTATATTATCTAAATATTATGTTTCATTATCAGACATTACACAAAAACTAATGTAATTAAATGTATTTAGTTTGATATATAGTGTAATGAAGTGTATTAAGAAATGCAATATAAGAACAAATTTTAGTTTGATTATGTAATGTAATTAAATATATTTTTTATCTACCATTCAACATGAAAATGGATCATAAGCTTAATGAATGTTAAAAAATTTCACCTCAAAAAAGTAACCCATTATTTTTATTGACTCTTGACTTCAAAATTTGTCATCATTACCCACATGTCACAAAAATCAATAACACAGATAAATAATAGATCTAATCAATAAAGAGTTGAGGATTACAAACATTACAAGCTTAAAAAAAAAATGTACGGGCATTCCAAACTTTGAAAACATATACTATGTTAAGAAACACAATGCAAATAAAGTAAATATTCAAAAACATAATAGAGTGTCAAGAAACACAATGTTTGAAAAAAATTAAAAAATATAACAATTCAACTAATAAAAAAATAAGAGTGCACAAATATAATAGTTGACAATAGAATGGAAAATTGATCAACAACATCAATAATATAATGGAAAACATATCAATAACATGTCACAACAACATATCATTAACACACCATTATATTAATAAGACCTCAACAAAATAGAAAATGTGAATGAATACCACAACAAAAATATTATGAACAATCAACAAGTTATATAAGTAATTGAAAATAAAATGAAAAACATGTGATCAACATCTATGGAAAATAATATTTGTAATGTTAAAAATGTGAATGAATAGCATAACAACATGAAATATCTGTAAGATATTAAAATCACATCAACATTATTTGATAGAAGGATTTTGTTTGATATATCTAACTCAACATTTACTAGTATGTTAATGTAGAATAAGAGGAAGGTGATAAAAATGCTTTCGGATTTGGTTGGGACCCTGTTGCTAAAGGAAAATATTTTTTAGTATTTAGATGAGGTGATCCTCTTGATCACAAACCTTCATCTTTTGGTCTTGTTTCTACTGTTGCTTGATTGTCTCTTTTTTTATGTATTAAAATTTCTTCTAGGATAAGCCTAGTTTATTCATTGGTTTTTGAGGGTGGTGTTAAGAGAGAACCTATTAATCCAAAGAGGAAACACTATAACTATCTGGGGCCCTCAATTTTTCCCTATATATAAATATGATAAGAATCTCCTTGTTATTTTCAAAAATTGCACTGAAGCAATTGAGCCCTTTCTAACTATAAATGCTTAATTTGTTTAGCCCACTTCCCATTTTCAAGTGCTCATCATAAGTCAAGTGTCCTATTAATTTGGTCTTTAGTATCCTTTGGTCTAACAAAATCCAAGTTGAAGTCATGCCTAAGCATCTCAAAACCCTTGTTCCAATTGCCCTAGCTTAGATCCTTTGATTTAAAATCAATTTTGGTAGGAATAATCTATGCGAGAATATTTTAAATATGCCATGGACTTAGTTTAATTTTATATGAATATTTAGTCATGTTTATTAACATGACCAAACCTTACTATAAAATTCATAGTTGGTCCCTTTTATATCCCATGGCCCTTAAAACCTTTTATCTATTATCATGGTCTAGCTAATGGTCGGTCCTTTTACTATGAGCTGAGCTTCGAGTCCTATCATAAAGCTTCTGTTGAATTTATTTATGCACCCAAAAACTTAGACAAAGACTTTATACTAAATTATTTTTATGTTAATTTGGAGCCAATCACGTTTGCCCAATGAATCTCAATCGAATGATGTACATTGAATTAGAGAGAGATGATTCAATGGAGAATGATCGAAGCTAGAAAGTTGAAAAGACCTAAGAAAAACACATAAGAGATAAATGTCAATCTCACGATGTATGGCTAAAATCTCAAGTATGTTCCTATCAATCAATAGTATGTGGCAAAGTGTATAGATCCTGATTGACAGTGAGAAATAGGTCAAGACTACAATGAATCCTCAAGATGAGTGAGAAGGTGATAAGTGTTACCATCTTGGTATGTAGTTATAATATCTAATGGGATGTGATAGAGTTAAAATATCAACAAACCTATGAAGGGATCTAAGAATTACAAGTAGCACCATCTTAGGTGCCCAAGTGGTAGATCAATGGTTTACAGGCCCTTTTGTAAGTCAATTAGTCAACAACCCTAGGAGCAAGCATGGATATGAAACATGTCATAACCATAGTGAATGGAATAAAGATCAACTAATAGAATTTGACCTCTTAGATCTTGATCTGATGGTATGAGGTAAAGATGGAATTTTCAAATAGCTCAGTCCAAACGAGAAGCTGCCACATGGTAAAAGGGCATTAGTTCGACAGTGACCGACTATAAAGAATGCAGAAAGCCCATGGATTATCCAAGTAGAATGATCTTAGGGGTTTGAATAGATTTATAACAACTCACAATAAAATCTAATGTTGAAGGGATGTCAATATCCCATGAAACTACCAAGTTGCACACTCATGTTCATCATGTAGATAAGGATCTAGTAGTGCTAGTCTTAGGTGGATTGTTTAAAGATTTAGACCCAATGACATGTTGGCATGTGTCCTAGGGGTAATGGTCACATTTTGAGTTAATGAATAGAGTGATATGGAATTTCCACATAGGCAGACAACTCACATTAGATATTCTTTTGTAAATGTGTATGCAATTTATAAAGCATGTCTCTTGTAGGTGAGTCACAGTTAAAAAAGATGAATGGTTAGCATTCAATACAGGGTTTAAAGGATAAACAGAGTGAATTTGATCTAAACAAATGAGATAAATAGTGCTAGATGAAAGTGGATATTTCAATAGAGCTCAGATATAATGTGGCATGCCACGTGTCAATATATGGAAATATTTGGCTTAAGAGTTGAAATTGATGGCTCCTCTATGGATGGGCAGAAATTTGAAGCAAAAAAGAAGGTCTTTGGGCCATTATAGAGCATATTTTTGGCTATGAATCATTTTATACCTCTACCACAACTAGAGCATCTCAATGCCATCATTGCAAGAGTAGGTTATTCCATAGTGTGCATAAGAGGAAAGGCAATTGTCCAAGAGGTTCCAATTGTGTAAGTAAATGGTCAAGGGCATCTCTAGGTAGTTACACATGAGGAAAAAGTTTGTTCATCCTCCACCACAAAATTTCACCTTAAAAATCATGAAAAAAGTCATCTCCATTCAAGAAATCAAAGGGTTTATTACAAATCTTTATCATTCCTTGTAGAGATAGTTAGAGCAATGATTTTTCTTACAAATGGATGAAGATTTCAAGCATGGCAAGGAATATTTTGTAATTGGGAGCATCTTGGTAGAATTTATAGGGGTGCTTTGTAATTTTGAAAATTACAACCCATAGTCCCATATTTGAATAGGGTGCAAAATGTATAAATAGAGGGCTTCTCCTCTATTATAGAGATTGAATTTTTGGTTGTTCATTTTTTCTAAGTATAGGTTCTAGAAAAAAATCTTGGGATCAACTGTTGTGTATAGATCTTGTCTCCCTTGCTAATGTGGTTGCAAATGCACATCCATTATCAATCTTTGAGATCATGTTTATGTCTCCCTTGTCAAAAGAGAAAACTCACCATGCTTGTTCCCATGGTAGCAATCTAAAAAAATGATGTATGTGATATTTTTTTTCAAAGTTAATGGAAAATATTTGTGGTTCTTACCATTTCCTTTTGATGAATTGAGAAACGTGTTATGAAAATATTGTTGACTAGATATTTAGCTCCATACTTACTAGTGGTTATAATTTTAAGCATAGATATGAATTATAAAATACTTTTGGCATTACTTTAGAATATATTGTTGAATAACTTGTTAGGGCACCTTAGGGTTATGGATTCAGTGGGAAAGAGTATGTGAGATTCTAGTTTTAGTGTATGTTTCTAGGGTTTCCAAATCATTTGAGTATTTGCATTTCAATGGCATCTATGACTTCAAATTACTCCTGATAGTTCACACTAACTTGCATTTGAGTTTTTTTCTTACATCTTTGTAAATTATAATGCCATGAATACTGTAAGATACCCTATCATTTGAAAACCATCGACACACCACCCTCTTTTCATAATTAACTAAACTATCCTAACCTATCCTACCCTACAACTAATATACCCTTTGCATACTCTAAGATTTATGTGCCCTGCAAATACGTAAAATCTTGAATATATACCATGTGTTTGCATCTTTTGCTTTGTAGCATAGTGCCACATTTTTCCATTTGACCCTTATTGCTAAAGATTCTATAGAATGAAAATTATAGTCATATACCCATCTATCTTTAATAGCTTGTATGTGATCTAAATAATTTGTTCATTTTGTGTGACAACTCTTCTCGAGTGGATTGAACGAGTTTGGTTGTGACCTAGTCACATTTATGTTCTCATGTGCCAATAATCCCCAAGGAGGTTAAATTGTAGAATCTCTCCATGTGAGAAAGTTGCCCCATAGGTCCTCTCACCTTGTTTCAGGTAGAGCTAGAAGTATCAAGGAGTTGACCATACCTTTTTTTGGTGCTTCTCAATCATTTTATTTGTTCAACCCATTCTTGATGCCAAACCCTCCCTTGACTATAACAACATATCATCAGGGTTTTCATCTTTGTTTTCAATTTTCTTCAAGTGTGAAAGGTCAAGTGAAAGAGGTGTACAAATCAGAACCAACACTCCTAACTCCAAATAAATGAGTGGGATCAGAGAAATGTCATGGTAACATTAACCATATATGTATAAGGCTTAGCCCATATCCCAAAGTATAGATAGTTGATAGTGATAGTCCCGTCAATACCCTTTTGTTATCTCATATTTGTTAGGTGTAACCTAGTATAATGCTATGACATATTCTATATAACATTTTTTTAATGAATAATCTTAAATGTTGATATATTTATATTAATAAGGGAACCATGCACCAAGTCCTTTTGGGGTTCAGAATATAACAAGAACTGATTGACAATAATACTCATAGAATTTTGTCAATATGTGGATGGAATTTTTCAGCACTCAAGATATTTGAACCTACAACGTCAAGGATGTAGGAGAACAAATTATGAATTATGGTCACAAAAAATGAATGAAAATATTAATTTTAATTCTTACTTGTCTAAGAAGTAGAGAATTGAAGAAAGAAGTTACTTTTCTTGAAGGTATACAAAGACAACCTGGCCGCTAGAATCAAATCCACTCATCAAGGTAATAAATCAAAAAATTCATGACCTTATAAATAAATAACATGAATTATGAGTTTTCTGGAATAAATTGTTTCGATATGAATTATATAACATTCAAATTGAAGCCACCAAAGCAAAATTTTAAGCCATAGTCCAAGGTTTTTAATTTTATGTTGGTTTTTAGGTTTGATTTTTATTATTATTTATGATTTATTTGTTGGACCACATTTTGGATTGTGAAATAGTTGTATTATATATAAATTGATTCTTGATGAGTTCTTTCTCAGTGAAATAATTTCACCTCTAAACTTATTTCTTTCTCAATGAAACAATTTCACCTGAAACTATATTTTAATTTTTTTATATTAAAATATAAAGAATTAAATTTTAAAAAATGTCTAAAATTTTTAAAAAATTTATGTTCTATGATTATTTATTTTTGAAAATTAGAAGTTCTAACTTTAATTCCTTATGTTCTCTATATAAATACTTGTCAAAGATATGTTTATTCAGTGATTTTTTTATATAATGCTTCAACATATTAGCATTTATTGCATTTTATAGGGATAGTGTTTTCATGTAGAAATGGTTATGGACTTGATTCATCAAATGTATGTTTTCAAACACAAATTTGTCAATTTTACTTTGATTTATATTTAGCAGTTCAAGTTATGTAGTTTGTGTGTTTCAAAATGTTGTGCACTATACATGATCAATCATTTGTATGAATTTTTATTCCTATTTATTT
This sequence comes from Torreya grandis, assembly GCA_037957365.1. Classification (NCBI taxonomy): domain Eukaryota; kingdom Viridiplantae; phylum Streptophyta; class Pinopsida; order Cupressales; family Taxaceae; genus Torreya; species Torreya grandis. The sequence continues at coordinate 256,834 of JARHVA010001316.1, read as the reverse complement.
TTAACCAAATTACAAAATAAATAATTCAAATGTAATTTTATGTATTTAAATGCAATTTTAGATATAGAATTTGGCTTTTAAAGTTTTCTTATTTGATGACTTAAAATAATTTTAATTATAAATTAAAATAGTGAAGATATTATAATTGTAACAAGAATTAATAAGATTAAAATATACATTAATTTAGATATTTAAATTAATCATGCTTAGAATGTAAACATACAGTTTTAGAGATAAGGAGTGTTTTCATTAGATTGAATAAAAATAGAGAAAGAATCTACTATATGGGCGCACTCCCCCTTCCATATTTTATGTAATAGTCCTTGAAGGGCATCATTCCTTCTTTTCCTTAGATTAATATTCATCTTAAACATTATTTTATATTATAATAAGTTTGGATTACGGTTAGAAGTGGAGAAGGATCAAGAGAACACATGTCATATCAATTTAGTGCCAGGAGAAGAATTTCTAACTAACTGGCTAAAATGGATCATTTGTTATGGCACTTCCAAGGGGAGAATTGGCCAAAATAGAGCATTTGCACAGAACATGGTAATTAAAAAAAGGATAATTGTATTGGTTCAAAATTTAGTTTATATCACTATTTAAATTGTAATAATAATTGTCACAATACAAAGCCTGCTTTGTGTTCTTCCCATGCACATGAAAATCTATTAAAAAATATGATTCTATGGCATTTTAAACCCTCATTCCATTGAGTAAATATCTTCAAGACTTTCTCATATTCAAAAATATTACATATCTCATAGAATATTATTCTTTCAATGCATAATTCCAACTATTGAAAGAGAATTCATGGGAGATGGTAGAGGTCATTAACTTCAGCAATTTATCCATTGCATTGGATTGCAGTAATACTCAAAAGACCACATTTAGGGTACTCAAACTAGGTAGTTCCTTTTTTATTTCCTAGTTCTAAAACATAGTATATTTTGTATTTTTTGCATTTCTATGTAAAATAGGTTTTTTATCATAATTTATTTCTAATCCTAGATTTGTGTGTTTTTAATGTAGTTATAAAATCTTATGTTGCATATTATTGAAGGTGATTCCATCCTTCTAAGCATGGTAAGCTTCAGTTAGCCCTAATTCAGTGTTACCTTGATTCAATGTGAACCAGTGGACTATCAATCCAAACATTGGGAAACACACCAATTATTAACATTCCACAGTTTAAATGCCTACGAGTTTATTTTAGGGGTCAATGATATTGGTTTTGATTAATTTGGCCATAAAATTACCCTTTTTCTTTTCTGGTTTCAAGGATGGCTCATTCTCAAAAATTGTATGAAGGAACACAAAATGTTTCTTGCACTTGATGGTGTATGTGATGATGAAATAGAGTATATTAAGGATGTAAGATTGTATCTCAGCATAGGCTATAGAGATGGAAGTATGATCATTTTGAAATCTCATCATATTATTTTTTTTAAGTTTGGCCATCTTCGTCAAGACCAAATTCTATTCGTTTGTGTCCCCTGTCTAGAGGAAGAAGAGGCTGTCAATATACTGTTGAAAGACATTGTGGTGGATCAAAACTATCTTTCTTCAAAATAAAAAAAATGGAGTCACTCATATTTGTTTGCTTAGATTCAAAGATGGATCATTAGTGCAATGGGAGGGGTAGAGAATGGGCCCAATCCATCCTCTTCCATTTTGGCTAGGACTGTGAAAGTGTAATCGTAACCGACTACCTGATCAAGACTGTTCAAAAAACTAAGTATTTGGGCTCATTTCTAGGCCAACTCAAGTTTTATAGGTTACTTTACTTATTCAAAATGACAAAGGTGAAGTAAATTGTCATCATAAACCTAAGTTGCACCATCTAGATTAAATCACAACTGTGAATTGACTTTACTTCTCAAAATCATAAAAGTTGAGTATAGTAGATTTGTAAACCCAAAAAACATAATTAGAATAATCCAGGGTTTAAAATTTACATTAATTCACTTGATTAAATCATAATTAAAATCAATAAAGGTTCATAATCTTGAAGTCTTCATAAACTTAGACCAAATCAGGGTTATGGAGTTACTTGACTTCGTAAACCAAATTAAATGAAGTAATTCATGAAATGTGACAGTATAAAAAATGCTTACGTTGCTACCCTCACACATGTCACTTAGTTGGAATGAATGCAATGGTTCACCCAAGGATGTAATAGAAGGTGAGGATATAACTAGGTTTGTGATTTACAGTGTTCTTTGCACTCGGGTAGAGGTAATTTCCAAATGGGAGTCTCTAATCTTATAAATGTCATGTTTTAAGATACAATTTTTTTGACGTTTTTAAAAAAATTTTGAGGTTCACGTCTTAAGCCAGACATGGTCTTTCACCAAGATTTGAAGGCTGGGATATCTTGATTTAAGACTATAAATCGACCAAACATGACCCAAAGAAGGCTCGATACTTTGATCAAAATCACTGATGAGTGTCTCAAAATGTTGGTCAATAAAATACAACACACGAGGCCACAAGGGATTTTTTGAGCCTCCCCCCTAATAAAGCATTTATTTTTGGGTATTATTCATGATGTCACATTTTGATGGGTACTGTATATGACATCATCACTCTCTGCACCTTAATAACATATCTACAATTTCAACTAATCACAACACAAATAAATGGATTTTTTTCATATTTTTGGTTAACAATTATGCAACTCAACTTTTAGAAAAAGATAAAAAAATTCATATAAAAAAAGTTTACAGAAAAAGCTTGTAGGAACAAAACAAGGCATTAAAACCTAATTCTTTACATAGTCATGTACACACATGGTATGATCTTCCCCCTCCAACTCTTTCTACATACCTTTCTTCATATCCTCCTACTACTGTGTTTATCCATTATAGGATTCTCCCATATAGTTATACATATGCCACACACCATCCTCAATCTATGTGCATATCTAATTTTGAAATGCAAACATAGTATAAAAATCTCATTAACAATCTTGCCATTGACAGAGCTAGTTCCCATGTTGATTTTGTCTCTCATGTTATTTTTTGCATTTTAAAGTAGTCTTTAAAATATTTTGACAAGCCTTTCATCATATTTCCTAAATTCCTTTTCAGTTTAATAGCATTTCTACACTTGAGGAATTGAACCACAACTTGGATTTTTTTAGTGACATTTTTAAAGTTGTATTGGTTATATTCATAATTATCGACATTCCATTCTGAAAGCTCCATATTTTTCAATCATTGATTTTGCAGATATGTGACAAGGTTAGCATGGATATACTAATCTAAATGATGATTCTTAGTTATTTTTTAATCTATTCTAGTTAACCTTCCACATAGAAGACACACAGTTAAAAAAATAACTTGAAGAAAACAAATAACTAAAATTTAAGAGAAAACCCTACCCAAACCTCAAAATGTGGTTGTGGACTATGGAAGCCTAAAATCTCAAGCTTTTAATCCTTCAAAGAATTTAGACATTAGGAAATTAATGAACCCTGGCGATCGATGTGTACAGAGGAGTATTGAAAACTACACAAAGAAATGATTAAAGAATAAATGTAAATAAGACCACTCATAAAACTATGTTACAATATGTCATTAAATTGTTCACCCTAGTGTTATGTGTGACCCAAATTTTAAACATGCATGACTTCCTTTAATCAACACATCATTTTATTTATAATAAGTTTAATAAAGTAACAATGAATATAAAAATACTATAATATAATCGTATATATAATAAATTAATATTATATTATAAAATCAATATAATATATGAATAATATTAATGTAATAAATTATATTATTAATATTAATATATATAATAAATAATATTATATTATAATTATATACATGAATATTATAATAATATCCATTAATATTATAAGATTATTTTTGTTATATATATTATATTAAATTATATATAGTGTTATAGGATGTTTGCATCTTGTAGGGTGGTCAGGGACGTCACAAGAATCAATTTTATTATGGAAAGGCTCTAAGTCTCATGTAAAATTACAAAACAAAATCCCACTTTACCATCAAATAATAAATTACATTCATTTTGGTAGATTTGACTTAGAAGTTGATAAATAAAATTGCAATCAAATATGTTTCAAAACATACATATAAGTTTAGTGGTGAGGGCAATACATTGATAGGAGGGAGGTTACAGTGTTGAGAGATAAACAAATGCAGGTGGCAGTTTGACAACATATTTTTGGTGGATTAAAATCAACCATGGGAATATTAATTAATCATATAGTTTTAATATATAATCTTTATTAAAATATTAATAATTTTTTTATATATAATTATATATTATAAAATATAATATATTAATAATAAATATAAATATATTAAATTTTTGTGAAGTGAACGAGTATAAGTTGACAGTCATACCTCATTTAGAACCCATCACCACCAAAAGTATCTCATTTTTTTCACATGAAGTGTTAAGAAAAAATAATTTTATATTTGTAGTGCAAGTGATAGTAGAGACCGAGGTTGTGTGTTCTTTTTTATAGTGTGATAATGTGATGTACTATGAGGTGATTAAGGTCGTGATGGTGAGGGGAAATAATATCATATAATATATTAATAATAAATATAAATATATTAATTTTTTGTGAAGTGAATGAGTATAAGTTGACAATCATACCTCATTTAGAACCCATCACCACCAATTCCATCTCGTCTTTTTCACATGAAGTGTTAAGAAAAAATAATTTTATATTTGTAGTGCAAGTGATAGTAAAAACTGAGGTTGTGTGTTCTTTTTTATAGTGTGATAATTTGATGTACAATGAGGTGATTAAGGTCGTGATGGTGAGGGGAAATAATATCCTACGCCAAACCTGTATTTAAATTAGTTGTTAGATTTTCATTAATTGCACCCATTGTAAAGGGGTACACAGCTTACAAGGTGGCACATTCTTTGTTTATATGTTTACTATTTTCAAGGGTTGACAAGGACAATGTGAGGCTAATTTTATTATGAGAAGGATCCATGTACAATGTGTGGATAGAATCATTTAGTGATAGATAACATGCTTGAAGCCATCAATTTACTCTATGTCTTTTTTGCACATAGGCAATTTAAAAAAAAAAATACAACAAGAAAATAATTTTTTTTTTGGTGATCCAATGTTACAATAAACTACATCAAAGCTTGAAAGTGTCACATATGAGTTATGTTTGATCATATATTTTTTGTCTCACATATAAATATATCTACACATTGCAAAAATGTAATCCACGTTGTAATTTTTGAATTCAATGTATGTTGGAGGTAGTTTAGAGTCTTCATGATGTAGGATAATGTCCATCAATAAATGTCACTCATTTCATAAAATCAAGGCACCAACTACAATGTCTTCAAACACTATGAATTGTACAAGATCCACAAAATCATCTTCAAATTTATAGTTGTCAACCAAGCTCTTCAGCGCTAGATTTTGGACAATATCCAAACTAGAACATGAACTCTCATCCCTTGGTAAAGAAAGCTAGGCTTATATATTCATGAAAGGACTGGATGGTATCCCAAGCTCATCATCTCAGGTTTCCCAAAGATAACATAGATCAATCTTATTGTTAGCAGTTCCATAGTCATATGCCACATCAGATGATATTGATTTATATCTACTCATACTAGAGGATCCACGAGATGCCTCATAAGATGAAGAACATGTTTGCCGAATTTCTTCTTATAGATACTTCATAACTCCACTAACCAACACCTCACTTGCATATCAATATTTTTGTGATTGAGTTTTATCTAGGCACTCATTATCTTCCAATAAGTGGAGGATTTGAGGAAATGTATCGATCCCTAGGCATGGCAAGTGATATTTTTGTCATCCAACATGAAGCAAAATATTTGCAGTCATACAATGGAAATAACATATTGTTTATAGATTTTCAAATACTTCAGGTTGTTTTTATAATAAGATATATTATTACAATATAACAGTAATATATTATATATTACTATAATATTTAATTAATTATGTATTATATTTAATTAAATATTAATATTATAAGTTATCATTAAATGTATAACACTATAATTATATTATTAATGATAAAATATATTAATAGTTATGATATGGGTGGTATAAAAATATTATTACATCATAAATTAGGTTATCTTCATCATTTAAATGTTTGTTTAATTTAAATATAACTAATTTAAGATTTTTTTATTGGGGAAAAATCATTCTCTTTTAAAAATATGCTATCATTATCTTTTAAGATGGTTTTGGTGATGTTCCACGAGTTTTAAAAATAGTTTTAAGCTTTTTTTTGAATTGACAGTAAGCTCATAAATGAAGCATGGTATTCACCTCCATTCAACCAAATCACCTCGCATCTTCCAAAAAATCATTCAAGCAGTGGTCACCATGACAAGGCTAGCATTTAAATCAAACAAGACTCATTTAAGGGGTGGTGACTCTATCATTAAAAATGGATGCTGATATTTTGTTATTATTCGAATCTATAATTTTTTTCAATATCATTCTAATCATGATTTATCAATGTTAAGAAAGTAGAGAACATTCTACATATTTTTGAACATAATAATAGGTCAGATTTATGTTATTACACTGCATCTTAACATTTATAAAATTCATATATTATTTGATGTTGTAATGCTTAAATATTTTCTTTATTGTGATTGTTAATCTTGGTAGTTGAGGTGGGAAGGAGTGAGGTAGATAGGGCAATGAGCTTTCTACAGATCTTTGAATATAAAAATAGGCCAGGGTTGTATTATTATATTGTATATGAATAATTATAAAATTCATATATTTTTTGAACATTTATACAACTTATAACATATAGCTATAATGTATAATATATAATTGAAAATACATATTTGTGTATATTTCTCAAGATTAATTATTATTTTTTTAATCATGTTAACCATTAACTTACTTTGTCTAAGGTACCTCCATTAAAGTTTACAATTATTTAAAACTAAAAATAAATTTCAAGTCTAAAAATCTCTTTGTCCCATCATCTTCTTTCTTTTTGACATTACCATATTGTATATAAAAGAATATTATATGTTATTTATTATATTTTTGTAATATATAATAAATGATAAAGTATTATATTAAATAGTATTTATTTATATACCATATTTAGTATTTAATATTGATGTATCTGATTTCCCCTTAGAAAATTCTATTATACACCATCAATCGACCCTATACACATAATAAATTATATATTTAATGTTGGTAATATGATAATAGGTTATAATTTATTATTTCATTACTTCACTGACTCCTTTTCTTTTGTATTGTTCAGTATGTCATAAGAGGAAGGTATAAGGAGTTACATTAATGGTTTACATGAGGATCCTCCATCTAGCCAACTCATTGAGATTAACATTCAAATCCTTCAGACCCTATGACATGTGATGGACATTTTAGAAGAGAGACCACCTCAAGTTCATAAGTTATAGGGAGGATCTTCTTCACCCCAACAAGGGCAATGGCATGTTGTGTAATCCGCACAACAAGATCATCAATGGTGTGCAAACTCTATCACCAAAGGTTTCATGTGAGACATCATTCACAAAAATAAAGAGGACACCTTGATCATCCTCATGAGATAATTTTGTGTTGTCCTATAAGTTACATCGCTACAAGATAATAGATAGTATTCAAGATGAAAATCTAGTTTTAAACATCAATTTTTGTGGATAATTGGTAGTGATTTGATGTTGAATTAAAAAATGGTAAATATCAATGTGGATAGTCATTGACAACTGGTAAATAATAATGTGGAGATTCATTTATAGGTGGTAAAGAGTTATGTGAAAACTTACTATTATAATTTTAATATGTGACAACTAGTAAATATTTGTGTGCTTCTCTTTCATAGTAGACTCTATTTTCACACAAATAGAGTCATATTTTCAATCTTGGAGGTTCCTCCTCAGCTCTTTAATTCTATGACTATCCTCCTCATAACCATTATCATCAAATCAAATCATCTTTGCATGATGTCTACCATATTGCATAGGAGATGAGTAGGGTGCAGATGGAATATAATCCAATTTTGGTTTCCCATAGGAAATATCATTTATCACAATTGATCATGTTTTGAATTATATATTGAAGTTTCCCCAATCTTTCATTTACAAGGGAAGCTAGTTGTAATATAATTGAGGTTCCAATAAATTATCTTACTCTTCACCATCTCCAAATTACTCCAAAATATTAGCATAGAGATTTATTAAAATATAGTCACATCTTACCTTTTTGTGAATTTATTTTGCTCAATCTACCCAATGAAGATTATATTATGTTTCTAAATAAGATAAATTAGTTGGAACGATATTTTTAGTCATAAATTTTTGACAACATCCACCTAAGGAATCCTGATTCACTTAGCTACTTTCTAAGTTCGTTATTAAAAGAATCTTCCAACATGTGCCTTACCAAGTACAAATATAAAAATGCTTAATGTATGTGTTGGACAACATGGATGTTTTAATGCAATAAATTTGACCTACACAAAGTAGATGCATAGACTCTTTCATACTCAAAAGTAATGTTTGGTGGGTGGACTGTGTGATTGCCATATACCATGCTACCGAAGATGTCGAAAGTAAAGAGATATGAGATATTTTATAGGTATATTCTAATAACTGATATCAACACACTACAAAGGTAATAACATGAGAATATAACAACAAAAATTATAAGCTACAAAATAATTCTAGTAGTAGAACACAAAGGAAAGAATAGAATGAGATGTGGTAGATGACAAAGACCTCATTGCTATTCATTTCTTCATCTTAAGGATAGATATGAGTCAACGAGTGCAAGTAATAGGTGTCCTAGGTGATAGAAGGTGGTGACAACACTGTAAGCAATGGCATTGTAAACTACATATGAGTTTATAAATATAATATAAATATATGTACATATTTTTAATAATATATGACATAAAATATTATATAATAATATATTATTATTATTAATTATAACATGTGAATATATATTAAAATATTACAATCTTAATTATATAAATATATCAATATTACATATAATAATATTTATTTATTATTATATAAAAATATAATATTTAAAGCAATATTTTATTATATATTGTATATAATATACACTATATTAATATAGATTATATTATTTTTTTAACATTGAACCATCGTGGTTTTGAGTAATGTACAACACTTGATTTAAACTCCTTCACTATACAAAACTATAGTTTATGAAAATTAAAAAATTCATCCCTTTTGACGTAACTTTACTATTTACTATGGTAGTATGGTAGTTGTACTACATAGTGTTTGTGGTCTTGTTACCAGTTTCACATTTCCTCTATTAACCAAATAAAGAAAAAAATAGTACTATTATGAATAGAGTAGTTTTTATTAGTGTTATATAGAATGAGAATGGGAAAAACTTGGAAATATTTGTATCCATATCTATTTGCATATGAATTCGTTCATTATTCGATGAGTTCATTTAACAGGTATCTTTCATTGAATAAGTCTTTTCCATTTTTTGTCTAATTCATTTTAGAGTCTTTAATTTAGGTTTAAAATAGTTAAGTCAATTATAATTTTAATCTAATGACTTTTAGACTTGTCTAAATTGACACAGGTGCATTCTCTATAATTTTAGAGGAGTCAATAGATATCTAACCCTTGTTTTCCATTATGATGAACCTTATTTGAATAATGTATTCGATAAGTGAAGCAATTATCTGAAAATCAAAAATTGCATTGATAGAAGTGACATGTCATTAAGCTTTGTATGTGTATGTTCTTGGGGTTCTTCAAGTCCATTGCCTTAAATGTGCATTCTTTGTGAAAAACTTGCAAGTTGTGAATAATTTAAAATTGAGCTTGATGATGATGATGAGGGTCAATTTCAAGGTGGAAACCAATAATGTTTGTACATAATTATGCCAAGATTTGCCTTGTTAAGATTAAGAGTTTTATGTTTTATGCAGGGATGGGAGAAACTTGAGGATGTTCCTTTCTCCTTTGGAAAATTGATCTCTTCATTAAGAGCTCAAGGAAAATGAGTTTGGGGTAAATGTGAAGGGTACGTAATAGCTTGAATGAGATCAAGAAGAACCTAAGGTCTAGTTTACTAGGACGATGACAAGTGGCATCATCCCTTAAACCTGAATAGAAAATAATTTTCCAAGTGACACGACTAGAGGTCTCAAGAGTGGAAACATTTGAATGCATTCATGTTTGATAAATACTAAAAAAATCCCATCATAACTTACACCCTTAGGGCAATTTCTAGTTATTGATTGCTTACCATATGTTTTTGCAAGTTTTAGTTTTACACTGTCGGTGGACCATTGGTCACTAATTTTATACCTTCTATTAAAAAAAGTAATGTCACACCGCTCATGTATATCTATGAAATGATCATGGGATTTAAGATTTCATGGATTAAATATGGGTTATGCTTATATAGCATTTTCTGTATGATGAGTTTTGGGCATTGAATTTAAAAAAGTGGACAATATGCTTATTTATGTGAAGGATTTTGGGTGAAAAATACCTTGATATAATCTTTTTATACCCCTATATTTAAGGGTGGGTGCATACCCCCTCATTGTGAGGGAGTGTTTCATTGAAGAGAAGGAACTAGGCATGAATTAAGTGCAATAGAGAGAAAATTATGTATAATATGGTTTGATCATTCTAGCTTTATGATAAATATGGAGAAGTGTTTTCCCTACCTTGGCATACGTAGTGACTAGTTTAGATGATTATTTATGTTGTATTTCATCTTTTAAATTAGACATTGGTAAATGATGCATTGAACTTAACGAGTTTTAGAATTCATAACAAATGATTGGGTTCATATATGCCCCTGTTGCATCAAAAAACATATTAAGAACTATTTGCATTTAATTATTGGTAAGCACCATTATCCATTTTTGCATCCTTTATAGTGGGTTTGTTTATAGCAAATCATTGGGTCAAAAACCCAATGGATCTAAAATAATTATTAAATGGTTATTTAACACTATCATTTTTATATTGTGACATGTTTAGTCAATGACATGGTATCAATACATGTAAGTATTGAAATGGTTAGCACTTGAATATTAGATTACATCATCCATGTAAATAATGCATACCTTATTATCACAATATAGGAAGGATTATTGCAAGCAAAGGATGCGAGGTACATATGTTACCAATTCATTTTGAAACTTCATGTTTTTGTATTAAGTCACACAATATGGTTAAGTTGTCAAATACAGTCAATATTTAGTTATAATCCATAAATTAAAAATGAAAATTGAAAATGACAGGATTGAGATTGGTGGTGGATGGCATGGCATTGACACTATATGATTATATTTTAAAGCATTGGAAATGTGGATTTTTATTTAATATACTTTTACCATGATGACAATAAACACTATCACCAACTCTATCCTCAAAATCATTCCTTTTGTTTATTTTTAAAAACCCATTAACATACATAAAATTGAAGGCAATGTGGATTGGATAACATTCCTTTTGATTCATTGCAAATATGATATCAAAGATTCATCTAGCATCCCTTGTATATGTTTTTCATGCATAAGGTTTCCACAAATATCACAAATTTTTCAAATAAAACCAGTTATTTAAAAAATGAGCACATGCATAAATATGACTACCTTGGCTATCTTAATGATATAAAATACTATGCACTATTAAGATTAAACATCAAAATACAATAGTGTTAATGGGCATAGAGTATCGAGTGGCTACTTTAAATTACTCCTCACATATCAACTTTGTTAATTATTTCCATTACTACCATGCTCACCACTTATACCTATCACATGTATTGACTATATCATTGGCAATGGATTTATCCCCTTCAAAACAATAGCATATATTCATTGAATAAGAAGGAGGTGACATATGCGAGTGGTTTTAGAGGTGATTGGTTATCTTAGGTGGTAGTTGTTATTGTGGGATGGGAATTAGATGGTCAAAACACTTTCCTAGTTTAAAAAAATCCCAAACTTCACGACACTATACCAATTCCCCACCTCATAAAATATGATGAATAACACAATAAAAAAAATCCAATAATCAAGCCTAGATCTACAGATAGTAAATATGGGAGCATTGAATGAATCCACACATTTTTTATTGTCTCAAACCTTGACTATACCATGGTATGTATTATGACTGAGAGTTTATGCTTTAAAAAAAAGCAAAATATTTGAAAAATATTGATAAATATTTATTTACATATCTTTGATACATAATAAGTACATTCATATTTTTTTATTAGTAATTAACAAAAGTATGGAAAATTTTAAAGGAAGCACAAACAAGAGTTTTCAAGGATTAAGGAGGAAATATTTCAGATTAAAATAAAATGAAATGGTGAGAACAAAGACGCAGAGCTAGGAACAACTTCAAAATATCTTTTAGCATAACTATTAGAAACAACTTACCACTAAGAAAAGCCAAACTTCATGAACAATTATAGAGTGTCGTATTGTGTTGGGCACCAAAAGTTATGCCCACCAAATTTAATAAAAATAAAACAACCTCAATCTCTTATCAGTTTCTGTTCATTTATGCTTCAAATAAATTTCAATTCTAGAATTTTTTTATTGCAAGGTATGCACACAAATGGTTTCATTAGTATTACCTTGAAGATAATTAAACAAAATGCAATTTTTAGGTTAAGTGTCATGTTCCACAACCTTTCAACAACTCCTCTTTTCTTTCCTATGCTCCCTATTTCTTTTATTTGTTAATTTAATTTAGGTTTTTTCATTTCAACTAGTCAATGACACCTAGGTGTCCTTTATTTATATAGAACACTTTCCTTCCCCATTTTATTTTTGGCATTTATATGTTATTTATTCATCATCATCATCGTCGTCGTCGTCATCATCATCATCACACACACAATTTACCTTATATCCTAGTTAAATGTGACATCAATGTTAAATTTTGTTTCCATATGATTGTATTTACACATCTTTACTTGAAAATTTAATTAATTTATTCTTCATTAAATTATATCAAATGTAGGTTCAAGGAAATAAATTCAATAAAGGATTATAACTAGTAATTGTCATAAAGTTGCAAGTTACGTAAAAAAGGATGTAATATTTTTTATTTTGGTAAGGCAAGTTTTATAAAGGGGAGGAGTGTAAATAAAAAATTATACCTAACACAAAACCCATCATCCCTAACCCCATATAATATTTTTTACACAAATTTATATGCAATCTTAATCCTATATTTTTGGTGGTGATGATAGTGGAAAATGAGGTTGTGTGTTCCTTCATAGGACATGACAATGAGTTGTGCAGAAGGAGAACTCATCCAAACTAACATGTATTGAATTTTATAATATTTTGGAGACATTTTTGGATATTTGGATCTTTTTAAATTAATATGACCCTTTTTAAAATCATGTATTAGGTAATTGAGATAATTTAGTGGAATCTACATATTGCATTGACATATATGACATGTCACTGAACTTTGTATGTGTATATGTTTGGGATTCTTAGTTTCCATCACTTGAAATACCTTGTCATTATTCCTTACCATCACCACATAATGCACCTTAAAATATGTCATCAATTTCATGCTCTATATGGCCTTGTCATTCCCCACCACTTCACCATTTCTCAAGCTCACTATTAAACTCAGTGTTGTATGAAGGAACACACAACATTATTTTCCATCATCACTTCCACTATAAATATCATATCATTATTTCTTAACACTTCATACATAAAATTTAATATAAGGTCAATGTAGATGGGTTTCAAGTGACATACAACTACAAATTTACACTCTTTTGATTTTCAAAACCCCACTTCACCAAAATAGAAAATCACATCTCCTAATATAACATGTACCTTTGGGGCAATTACTAATACTAATATTTTAAAAATTATTTATTACATTAATATATCTATTTTAAAAACATTTTTTTTCGATAAAAAAAATCTCATATTTAAATATCTAAAATTCTTATATCTATATACAAATATGATCCCATATTGGTTGAAAATCCTTGTTAGAATATACCATTATATTTTATATAAATAAAGTGGTGCCCCAATGAAGGGGACATAATTATTGATTGGTTACCATATGTTTTAGAGTGAATTCTATGACTTCAAATTCCTCCTATCATGTTTAATTTTTGGCAAGTTTTATTTTTCATTGTTAGTGGACTCTTGGTCACTAATTTTCTATCTAAAATGTCAGTTTAGTGTAACAAGTGTGACTTGAAACCACCTTATATTTATATTATCCCTAAACCTATCTTAGGTCCCCTTTTGATCACTTTCTAATTTTTGTGCAAGTCCAACCCATTCCCAGATATACAAAAAATTAGCACTAATCCTTCACTTAGGCATGCAAGACACATTTTCACCTGTTCATGTCACCTAGACATTAGTGCAGCCCTATGGACTATAACATACTACATTATTGTCAAAGGGGAAACACTTATGTTCCCTTGATATTTTTACCCCTAGCAGATATATTTCCATTTCTTAAAGTACCCTAGGGTCATCTAAAACCCAATTTATGTCCTAAAAAGAACCAAGATGCTATATATAGACCACTTACATTAATTTATCCCCTAGATAGAAATAAGATGCAAATACTCACAAACAAACTTATAAATAGTTTTAAAAATCAAGATCATTGATACTAATTCTTCCCTACTTATGAATACACCCATATATAGTATCCCAAAGCTCAAATTACTAAGATTCCCAATCTCAAGTCACACTCAAAGCACTCAAATCAGCACTAATACTAACATTCACTTGCATATGAACCAATACTTAGATTGGTCAAAACACATCGAGCTTGATATCCTTTCGAGGTATTGGTATGTAAGCAACACTCAACACAAGGGGTATTTAAGTTATATCTATCCTACCCTACTAACACCACTCTTTTTATACTTGTGATCCTAAAATACCTTGAAAAACATAGAGGATTAAGGTTTCACATTGAAATCGATCAAAATAAGGAACATACAACAATCCATGATTCAGTCACATAGGCATATGATTCTTAGAACTAGGTGAATGTCCACCTAGGAATTTATTATCTCTAGAACATAGGGACATCAATATGACACAAAGGATACTAGCATGGTGCACTAATGACTAGAAGACCGTGCTACTATCCAAGAGGGTTTTTGACACCTGTTTCTTGTTGGTGACACCTTACACTATTTTTGTACTAGTTTTGAGCCTACAATTTATCCATATCAATTAGATTTTTAGATACATATCTATTTTGTAATTTATTTCTAAATATAGGCTAAGAAATAAAATAATTATTACACAAATTAGTCATTATTGATAATGATATATTTATTCCCTGATTTATTATTCCAGCACTTTAACAACCCAAAGTTTTACATTCCATAACTACCTTAAAAGTCAAATCAATATCCTTATCTAAAATATGATGGATTATATTTCATAGTCATTAATATATTGATCAAATGTATGTACAATATTTATAATTGTATATAGTATTATTACTGAACTTCATATAATAATAGGGGATTGTATTTGTTGGTATATCTTCATGTCCTATTTTGTGCAAAAATGATATTACAATCTCAACATGGTTAAATAATAAAAAAAAAATTGTTTAATACTAAATATATTTTTAATGGTGTAATGATTGGTTAATTATTTTTAAAAACATTATTCCAGATATCATAAATTCCATTTCTGTTTACTTACATTCAATAAAAAAAAATTCAAGAATTTGATAGATTATAACTATCTATTACAATTATTATTCACAATTATTTTTGAATACCACAAATGGTTTTCATGCATTTATCCTCTCTTTATTACTTAAAATTACCCATCAAGTTCCCAATTATTTCTTAAAATTTCTATAAATAAGTCTTGGAATTTTATATATTTATGACATGCAACTATCTATACTAGTAAATTTTCCTACAATATAAAAATGGAAAAACTTCTTACCATGTTTTGACACTACATAGATAAAAACTTCTTACCATGTAACAATTGTTATTTTTAAAAAAAATCAGTGCTAGAAGAGTTAGGAAGTGTGACAAAATTTGGGAGTCAATAATTGTGGTGACATGTTAGAGCCAATTGGAAAGGAGGGACCTAGATTTTCCTATTCTCTATTTTTGCATTTGATTATGTCATGATTACAACCCTAACCTTTCCTCCATTTTAAACCCTTTTTCATATCATCTCTCATTTTCAATGACATGGTGACATATGTAATGGGGAGATCATAATTTCCTTTGGGTTTTTATCATCCTTTATGAAAACTCTAAGTATTTTGATTTATTCACAATTTGTTGGCATGTCTCTCTAATTGATGCACTTCATGAGAAGATATATTTTCATAACTAGATATTTTAACGCTTTCATGATCACACATTTATGATATATCAAGGAATTTAGTTAAGGGTAAATGTAGTTTTTTTGTTTTTATTTTATTTTATTTATTTATTTTAATGATTTGGTCTTCTTCGATCTTACAGGGTTTCTTTGGTTTCATTTTTTGACTTTATAATTGGTTTTATTTTCAACATGAGTGCAGGAAGGATTGAACCATAGTCTTGCAAGGAGATAAAAAATATTGATCCAATGGTTTGAATCATTTCAAAGAAAGGTGGTCTTACTCACTTCATAGATACGATTGAAGGAAATGACTCTAAATTGTTCGTGGAATTTACTAAGGCCTGGGATGATAATAATGTGAAAATTAGGGGAATGCACATTATTTATCTGAGGAGGCAATAATGTGAGCTAGTGGTAGGTCTTCCTAGGGCTAAAATCCTACAAAGATAGTGACAAGAAAGTGGAATTTCTCACAAAGTTATTTGAATCTAAAGAAAAACCAAGTAAATAATTGCGGGTTATGAGAGGAAGAAAAAGCCTTGGTTGAAAATAATTTGGACTTATTACAAATACACTAGATAAAGGTAGTTTAATTGTAATAAGTCTAACTAATTTTTTATAAAGTCTAAATTATTTCTTATAGTTTTTCAAAATTTGGACTACTAATAAGTCTATATTATTTTAAATTATTCAAAAAAATGGCCTGGTTGGAAATAATTTGGACTTATTACAAATATAATAGATAAATGTAATTTATTTTTAATAATTCCAACCAATATTTTATAAATTTTATTTTATTTCTGAAAGATTTTCAAAATTTGGACTACTAATAAGTCCATGTTATTCTAATTTGGACAAATAATAAGTCCATAATATTTTGCATACTCAACCTAATTTATTTGGAATACATAAAACTTATTCTTGGTTTGAAATTCTCTCTAGTCTAATTAGCTTATCATATGTCCAAAATATTTGAGTTACTCAGATGTCATAATTTTTTAGGACCGACTATTACACAAGCTACTAGTATGTCATAATTTTTAAGGAATGCACATTGTATTTTCTAAATAAGCCATTGTGCGAGATACTAATATGTCATCTGAGGATCTATAATCCTACATATATGGTGGCAGGAAAGTGGAATTGCTCATAAATTTATTTAAATTTAAGGAAAAATCCAAGCAGATAATTACAAGTTATGAGAGGAAGAAAAAGCCTTGTTTATAAATAATTTGATTTATTACTAATACATTAAATAGATGCAAATTATTTTAATAAGTCCAACTAATTCTTGATAAAGTTTAATTTATTTATGATAATTTTTCAAAATTTGGACTACTAATAAATATTTATCATTTTAAATTATTCCAAAAAAATGCCTTGGTTGGAAAAAATTTCTACTTATTACAAATACATTATATAGATACATTTGATTTAGAATAAGTCTAACCACTTTTTTATAAAGTCTAGTTTATTTATAATAGTGTTTGAAATTTTGGACTACTAATAAGTTCATATTATTTTAATTTGGACTACTAATAAGTCCATAATATTTTACATATTCAGTCTAATTTATTTGGAATATAAAAAACTTATTATTGGTTTGAAATTTTATCTAGTCCACTTAAGTGCTTATAAGTCCAAACTATTCAAACTAGTGTTCCTTTATTTTAAAGAATCTATGAGTTATGGATTTCAAGATTCCAAACTAGAACTTGAAATTTATCAAAAAGATTGACGACTTAGACTATGATGGAACAAAAGACAATAAATGTCCAAGAAAAGATGACAATGAAGTTGAAGTTGAGATTATTTTTTTCTTTGGTAGACAAAATTCAAGCAATGGGTAAGTTTTAAATCCAAACTCACTAAATTCTTATTCTACATGAGAGATATCTAGAGACAATGCTATAGGTGGCAATTTCATCAAACATCAATCTCCATGGAAGCCCTCATTTGAGTGAGACTATTTTAAAACCGTGGCTAGGGAAAATAGATCTTCTATCCAAATAAATGTATCTTCTTTTACAAACAAGAATGGAAGTAGTTCTTGATTATCCCTTAAAGTAGATAAGGATATTCATTAATATAACCTATTGGAAACTTGTAATCTAAACAAAGAGACCAACATCATATTTTTATTAGTTATAGGTACGTATCGGTAGTTGATAACTATAATAACAATTCAAGTGACACTTTATCTTTTAAAGTTTTATATTAATGTATTCTTTCAATTTTTGTAGGGATGAATGATATAATATAAATTACATTAGTGTTACACATCATAACACATCTGACCTCTTAGATTTTATATAGAACTATTTCATAACATAAATTTCCAACATATAATTTTAATTTGGTTTTCATTAATCCTTTTGTCACTTTCATTGTCTCATTTGACTCTTATATATCCCTTTTACCACTATAAATACATAAAGACTTCCACAATAACCCATAAAATTCATTAATTATGGTTGTTCATGATGTATACTCCTATACCTCAAATCAAGTACTCATTATTTAATGTATGTTTTATCCAAAATATTGTTAAAAACTTATACTCCCATTTTTATTCAATACTTTAGATAGATGTGAATGCCTGAATTTCTTAGGGTGCCTAGGTCCATGCTATCTCTTGTCAAAATAAAGTATGTTATTTTTGTTTTAACATTTCAACAAGTTATTATTACTTAGTACTCACCCATGCACATGTAGAAAAAGAAAGTATATTTTTTTTCAAATTCTTAAGTATATTGGATTTTATTCTGTAAATTTAAAAACTAAAAATTTGGTATACATACCATGTATTCTTGTTAATTTGATATGTATTTCCACATAAGCATCAAAGGGAGGTTAAATATACACACAAAATGACCCTGTCACATATGTTTACTGTTAGTTTATGATCATTTTAACATAGATTTTATGCTTAGATAATTTAGTTGGATTTGATAAATCCAGGCCCTCTTGAAGACCTTGCTATAATCCCTCTTCATGTACATCTAATATCTTATCTTTTACACTATTAGGTTATCCTTATCTCACATTGTGTATAATACCCTTTATGTGGTCCCTTTTGGATAATGTTCTCATGTTTCTCTCTTTGTTCCATTTTAGGTCATTCTTATTGGAATTCCATGTGGGTGTTTATAATATTTAATTTAAATTAAAATATTACTTATAAACAAACAAGTATTTTTTATCTAAAAAACATTCACAAGAATCTATTGAGCACTCATAAGCATTGTAGAGGAAATCATGTAATCATTAAAATTTTAATTGGAGTGAAAATGCTTATGTTAGAAACATGCAATGTGAAATTAATTTTCATGTTTTAGAGTTATTTTTATTATGATAATGTGTTTTGTAATATTGTTATTGTGTAGTGACCAGATAAATATAGTAAGAGTAGATGATGTTTTAGATCCATGCTAACCCTTAAATCAAGCCTTTAAGATGAATTATGTTTTCATTAAGCTTCTCTATTGGAGAGTAAGGAGAAGATCATCTATAATTTTACAAGTACACTATAGTTACAGATTTAGACAATAAGTGTTGGGGTAATATACTCAAAATGTGAATCAGCTGAGGAGCAAGAAGATGATACCCAATTTGGATGTTGTCTAGGATCAAAGTTTTTCCATGTTTAGAAATCTCATATTGAGTACAAAAAATATCATTTTCTATGGTGTATTCTCTTCTAGGACCTACTAGTTAGAGATCAACTCAAGATCATGGGGGTTTCAAATCCCACTTGCCCTATTTGTCATCAAGCTGAAACCTTTAAACACCTTTTTTTGTTTTGTCTGCTTGCTTAGTCTGCTTAGAATTAGATTCACACCCCTTTTCAATGTTTTCTTCTAGAATTATTTACTTTTAAAATGGTTCTTCTTAGGGACTCAACCATGTTACCTGTAAATTACAACACTTTTTTTGTGGACATTTCATGTTGATATTCTTTTTTATATGTGGAAAGATAGAAACCATGATATTTTTAATATTGAAGCTATGGAAAGATAATTTTTAATGACTGATCAAGTTAGTGTCATCTTTAGTATTTTGGTTCAAATCCAAGTCTAGGGAGAGAAGGCCTACATGGAGTCGGAGAACCTCTAGACTCTTTGGTCCACTAGGGGAGGGCTTTATGTGTTCTTACTTCAAGGGTCCCTCAGGGTCTTCCCCATTATTGTTCTCCTTCTCAAGGTGGGAGCTAAGGTTTTCATCATTGTCGCTTTAGGACTAGGGAGAACTCTCTGCATTCTTTTCAACCACTACCTTCTCATGGTGGTATTGTGTTTCACTGTCTTGGAAGTAGTGGTGGTAACAACTAAGGTGTTCCTCCCCAGGTTAAGTTTCCAAGTTTGGCTCTTGCCATTTCTCCTTCTCAACATGTTAAGGAAATTAAAGAAAGGTAGGATAATGATGGGTGGAACCCTGTGCCTAACACAATGGACCCTCTAGGTGCCAGTGGTTGGAGGGGCAACCTTGATAACATCCCTCCTCCACTTCCTCCAGCTGTAATGTTTGTCGTTATTGCCTAATTATCTTGTTCTTTGTGGTTATTAATCCTTAGTTTTATCACCTTTTTTTATTGAACTGCGCTTTAATTATTGCTATAATTATTATATAACATTGATTTTGGTATTTTTTTGATGATGTAATTTATATTTTATCTCAATATTTTTTCTAACTCAACATGACTCATGTTCTAAAATATAATTTCTCCCACCTATTCTTTATATGATTAATATTGTACTATTATATTTCATTAATAAAAATGTATTTTTTAATTTAAAAATGTGAATGAATACTATAATAATAAATAAATACTATAACCATATACATGGCTCTTTTCGATTTTAAAATTAACTAATTAAGCATTGCTGATGTATCGTACTTTAAAATAATGTTAGTTATGTTTCCATTAATTGTAATCCAATTTACCCATCTCACATACATATGAAAGAAAATATAAAAGTGAAAGAATCTACTTGGAAATTCCCATTTGATTAGAATAAAAGAATTAAAAAGAAATAGCGTTTCTTCGTATTAATGTTAGTATTATTCCTACTACTAATTCTTGGTCAGGTCTCATAAAAACTTTAGACGGGATGAGTGATTAGAGCATAGAATTTTATCACATTTATTCTCTACGTCGAGGTTTCAACAATAGGAAATGGAGTGCTGGAGAAGTTCGTACATGCTGCTGAAGAGCATGTTACTGTGTTCACTGTTTCTTTGAGCACGTTCTTATAAACTTTCAAAGTAGTAAGCATTGTTGTTTGAGAGTATTAAAGGTTAATCATTTTTCAATAATTTTTTTTTACGTTTTAATATAATCAATAAATTGAATAATGCTAATAGTTGTTAGTTTAATTGGTGAAGTTGAATGGTTAAAAAAAAACTTACTAAAAATCAATTTTTACTATTAATAAATTTTGATATACCAAAAGAAAGGAGATTGAAATCATATCCCCGTACTATTTTGACAAAATGAATACCCTCTGAAAATATATATATACTTAGATTAAAAATGCTGTGCATGAGCCACCACTTTATATTTTAAATTTTACCATAAACCTCTGAATCTGCCCATTAAATATCGCCAATCTGATTGACCGAATACCTACCCTTCAATGAAGGGACACAAGCCGTAAAGTCCATGGCCCACGATGTTACGGTCATCTACAGTTGCGTACTATTCCCCCATGATACGCACTAATGGTAACGTAAGGGTGATGACTATTGTTGCTAAGTCAGACGGCGAGAACATTTCAGTAAGAAAAGCAATTTAAAATTATTGAAAAGAATTAAGTGGGACGCGTGGGGACGTGGTTGCCATTGGCAATCGCGGTCAAATATTTGTTGGGGTTATGACTAACTGTGGAAATGGTGTAAGGGATGACGTCGATGTGTCGTCTCACTCACTTCTGTCATTTTAGGGGTCCCTTGGTTCCTCCTTATTTTACATGTTGATTGCTTTTGTTTGTTGCGTTGCCCTGTTTTTGTTTTTTTAAATGAATGTGTTTTGAAATTTGTGGAATTAGTGAATGGTTGTTGGTTTAATTGGTAATGTTGTTTAGTTTAAAAAGATTTTATCAAAGATTAATTATTGTTATTAGTAAAATTTGACATGAGAAAAGGTACGAAGTTAGGATTGTGCCTCAAATAACTTTGGTAGAATAGATATCCCTCAGTGCTTGGCACTTAGCTTAAAATCACTGTGTAAAACAATGATCAATCAAAAAAAAAAAAAATTGTGGAATTATTGAGAACGGGGTAATACTAAAAGCCATCAAAGATCGTAAAGCCACTACATTTTCTATCCCTTCTTTTGTTGATGATTCTCCTTTTTAGAGGGTTATGGAGAGTGGCTCTTGTTGTTGGTATGTTATGGATGATTTAGGTTTGTGTTTTTAAGAGTAGATGGTTACAAAAGTTTCTCAGGGTGGCATTTGTCATTTTGTCACCTTATCGATAAATTAAGGAGACAAATAATAAATAAGATAATTGAGAACTCAAGGCTGATCAATCATACCACCATGAGGGCAAATAGTGAGATAACCCAGATATTATGCCCCTTCTCTTCCTTTTGTGGGAATGGTGGCACTCGACGTAGTGAATTACATTTTATTGTTGTGGTGTTCATGTTACTATGATATAATTTTTTACTTGTGTTTTGTTAGGCTTGAGCCACGACTCTTGTTTTTGTCAAAAATTTTACCACAGTTTTGTTATAGCTATGCTTTGGTTCAGAATATGCTTTCATAGTAACTATTTTTTTTATTAGACATGTGCATAACATTATATTTTATGTTAATGGAGGTGATATTAAAAAAGTTAAATTTTGATGGTTTTATGATCGTATTTACATTTTTAATCATAAAATATAATCAATTTTTTTGGAGATTACCATTAAAATTGTAAAAGAATATGATTAATATATACAAGTTTTAAAGTTTCCTTTAACTATGAACTATATTAACCAAAAAAATGATGAAAAAATAACTTTCATTTAAAATTTTCATGACAAGCAAAGTTAATGTCAAATTTAAAATTTTTAATATCATAATAGAAATGACTCTTTTAATAAAATAATGGTTAATTACTTATGGATATGCTCGATCTCCTCTATTTATTATATAAATTTAAAATTCAAACAAAAAATAATAATATAAACTTATATAAAAACATTAATATTTAAAATTAGATACTTCTAGAAAGATTTATAAATAAAATCTCACAATAAAAGTGACCCTTCTTCTAATATAATTTTTTTCATTTTAAAAATTTAATTTTTTTTTTAATTATACCAAGATCATACCAAAAATTTATCTAACATCCCCTTAAGATGTTTTCTACATGTAAAGTTGCCCCATATATCATTGATTTTAAAAAATAATAATTTGGAGCCTTTAAAATTCAGACACATGCATAAATATACTTACCTAGACTACTTACCGACATAAAATACAATGCACAATCAAGCCTAAACATCAAACTATAATAGTGTTAATGGCCACAGTGTATTGGGTGGCTACATTAATTTACTGATTGCAACCCTATTGTATTAATGATCCCCATTAAAACCTTGTTTGTGATATACATTTATCATATGTGTTGAATTTATCATTGATAATGGATTCATCCCTTCAAAATAAGAGCAACAATGCATTGGAGAAGAAGGAAGCAAAATATGTTGTTGGTTTTGAAGGTGCTGAATTATTTTAAGTAGTATTTGTTGTGTGGGATGGGTATTCGATGCTCAGAACACCTTCCATATTTTCATAGATGCCCAAACTTCATGTCACTTCACCAATGTCCCATCGCATGAATTTGGTAAATAATACAAATAGAAAATGCCCTAATACTCAAAGCTAGATCTGCAGATAACAAAAATGGGAAGATTGAAGAAATGTCCATGACTTTTTATTGTCTTAAACCTTGATTATACTATGGTATATATCATGACAAATAATTTAGGCTTAAAAAAAACTATAATTCTTTTATAAAAGATATTCTTTTGTAATAATTTTAATTAATATTTATTTATATATCTCTCATATGTTTTAAATATATACATTTTTTTTATAATTGAAAACAACATGGAAAAAGAGATTGAAGAAATGTCCATGACTTTTTATTATCTTAGACCTTAATTATACTTTGGCACATATCATGACAAATTGTTGAGGCTTAAAAAAATAATAATTCTTTTATAAAAATATTCTTTTGTAATAATTTTAATTAATATTTATTTATATTTCTCTTATATGTTTTAAATATATTTTATTTTTTTTATTTTAATTAATATTTATTTATATATCTCTCATACATTTTAAATATATTCACTTTTTTTATAATTGACAACAAGCTTGAAAAAGTTTAAAAAAACAAACACTTTCAAATATTTAAAAAGCAATATTTCAAAAAATAATTAAAAACAAAATGATACAAATAAATATGCAAATCAGAGATGATTTTTTTAAAATAAAATAAAATAAATATTAAAAACAAATAATTCACCAAAGTAAAGCCAACCTTCATGAACAATTCTACCATGCCTTCATAAATCGGCAGTGCCTTAATAGTGCTAGGCACCATAAGTTATGTCCACAAAAAAAATAAAACAACCTTGATCCCTCAATCCCTTATTAATATTTTTTCATTCATACTTCAAATAAATGTGATTTCAAAAATTCATCGATTGCAAGAAATGCACAAAAAAGGGTTTGTTGATTGGAAGAAATACACAAAAATGGGTTTGTTGATTGCAAGAAATGCACAAAATGGGTTTATTGATTGCAAGAAATGCAAAAAAATGGGTTTGTTGAAGATATTTAAGAAAAAATGCAATTTACATGTTTAACGTTGTATTCTACAACCTTCCATCATCATGTCTTTTCTTCCTCCACGCTCCCTTTCTTTACTTTTGATCTTTATTTATTTTATTTATTAAATCTTTTTATATTTTCTCATTACCACTTATCAATGGTGGTGAGGTGTTCCTTTCTCTACAATCTTCCATCATTCTGTTTTTTCTTCCCTAGGCTCCCTTTTTTCTGATCCTTATTTATTATATTATTTAATATTATTTTTTAATATTTTCTCATTACCACTCGTCAATAGTGATGAGATGTCCCTTTTCTATGATTTTTTTCTCTCTCATTTTTTTCGTTTATCTTTTTTTATATAATACATTTACAAATTATTTATTTATTATTATCATCACATCTATGTGTATGTATTTACAATATACATAACAATTTATTTTATATTCTAATTAGATGTGACATTCATGTTAAATTTTATGTCCATATTACCATGTTAACACATTTTTTATCAAAAATATAATTAATTTAACCTTCATTGAATTGTATCAAATGTAGAGTCAGGGAAATAAAACTTATAAAGGATTATAACTATCAATTGTTTTAAAGGTGTAAGTTATGTCAAAAGGGATATAATTTTCATTTGACAATAAAAGTTTATAAAGGGAAAGAGTATAAATCGATAATTGTATTTAAGGTGAAACCTATGATCGTTGACTTCATCTAACTATTCGTACACAAAGCGTTATGCAACAATAATTTTATATTTTTGATGGAGTTGAAAGTAGAAAATTTAGTTGTATATTCTTTCATAGAACATGGCAATGAGTTGTGCATGGAGGAGGGTTCATCTAAATTGACATACAATGCATTTTATATGTTTTTAGAGGAACCATTAGATATCTGACATTTATTTTTATTAAGATGACTCTTGCTTAATCACTTATTGGGTAATTGAGAGAATTTGGTGGAAACTACATATTACATTGACATATATGTCATTGCCCCTCTGTATCACTGCGTAATGCACCTCAAAATATACCATTACTTTCATGTTTTGTATATTCTTACCCTTCTCCACTACTTTTTCATTGCTCAAACTTAATGTGAAATATAATATTTCTTTCCCACACAACTCAATGTTGTATGACAAAACACACAACCTCATTTTTCACCATCACTTCCATTATAAATATTAAATTATTATTACATAACACTTTATGCATAAGAAATAATATAACATTACAAACATGAGTTTTGAATGAGATATACTGTTTTACTTTTCAAAATCCCATTTCATCAAAACAAAAAATTACATCTCTCTTGAAAAAACTTACATCTTTAAAATAATTATTGATACTAAAATTTTTATTTTTATTTTTATTACATTAATATATCTATCTTAATTTTTATTTTTTAAATTAAGAAATCTCGCATCTAAATATCTAAAATTCTTATCTCTAGATACAAATTCAATATCTTATTGGTTGAAAAGTTTTGTTAGAATATACCATATCTTTTTATATAAATAATGTGGTGCCCCAATTAAAGGGACATAATTATTGATGGGTTAACATATGTATGTTTGAGAGTGACTTCACGACTTGAAATGCCCTTAAAATGGTTAATTGTTGGCAAGTTTATTTTTAGTGGTCGGTGGAACGTTGGTCAGGTATGTGGGCGAGACAAACGCGAGTTTTAATTCCACGGATTGAACGTGGATTATGCTTAGATTGTATTTACATATTTTTTAATAAAAAATATGGCTAATTTTTTCATTAAATTGTATCAAATGTAAGGTTTAGCTAATAAATTTTATAAATATTTATAATCAGTAATTGTTATAAACGTGTAAGTTATACTAAAAATGATGTACTTTCTTTTATTTTGGTAAGGTAGGTTTTGTAAAAAGAAAGAGTGTACATTTATAGTTGTACTTAACTCAAAATTTATGACCATTGATTTTGTCTAATCTTTTGTACGTCAAAAGATTAGGTAACAACAATTTTATATTTTTTATAAAGATGATAGTAGAAAATAAAGTTGTGTGTTCCGTCATAGGACATGGCAATGAGTTGTGCATGGAGGACTCATCCAAATTGACATGTAATGCATTTTATATGTTTTTGAGGAACTGTTGGATATCTAACCCTTATTTTCATTGAGATGGACCTTATTTAAATCACTTTTTGGGTAACTGAGATAATTCAATGACAACTACATATTGCATTGATAAATATGACATGCCACTGAACTTTGAATGTGTATACACTCGGGGTTCTTTGAGTTTATCCCTTGAAACACCTTGTTATTGCTCCTCACCATCACCACAACACACTTTAAAATATGTCATCACTTCCATTATC
Source organism: Torreya grandis (assembly GCA_037957365.1). Lineage (NCBI taxonomy): Eukaryota > Viridiplantae > Streptophyta > Pinopsida > Cupressales > Taxaceae > Torreya > Torreya grandis. Next base: position 229,231 of record JARHVA010001316.1, on the reverse strand, counting down.
TGTATGGCCTTACCCTTCCCCACCACTTTATCATTGCTCAAGCTCACTGTGAAACAAATTGTCTCCTCCCTACACAATGCAATATTGTATGAAGGAACAAACAATCTCATTTTCTATCATCACGTCTACTATAAATATAAGATCATTGTTACTTAATAATTCATGTACAAAAAGTAAAATAGAATCGATAAACGTGAGTTTTGAGTGAAGTACAACTACCGATTCATACTCTTTTATTTTTCAAATCCATACTTCATCAAAATAGAATATTACATCTCTCCTAACAAAACATAAAATTTTGGGACAGTTACTAATACTAAAATTTTAAAATTCTTTATTACAACTATTGAACAAGGGCATTCTACCTCTATCAGATTTCTTGCCTATGTTGATCTCTCCAAAGAACTCCTAGCTTTGGTGGAGTTGGTTGTGAGGAATAAAACATGGGTTCAGGGAATAGATTATAAGGGCCACCCATTTAGATGTCATAGAGGTTTCATCACAGGAGTTTTTATAAATGATTGTCCTAGCATGAAACATAAGAGAGGTAATAATTGGTGGGTAGATGTAGAGGTAGAATATATGACAGTGAAAGGAAAGCAGATCCAGGGGAAGATGAACCAAAAATGATTCTAGAAATACCAATTGAACATTTAGTCAAGGATTGGGAGTCCACGGCCATGGATCTTGATTGGAAGGGGACACCAAAATTAGAATTGCAAGAGACTAAGTGAAGTTTAGCGATGGTTTATGAAACTCATATAGATAAAAGTGTCAAATCCTCAAAAGTTCTTACCCCGTTTTCAATGGAAGGATTAATAGGTGCTCTTATGATTCAAATTATAAGGCTTCTTTGGAGTCATCTATCCCCATATTGCCAAACATGGAAGAGGTGAATGGGTGGAACCTAGTGAAAGGGAAGAAAGGAAGAGGCAAAAAGGAATCATATTCATTAATTATGTCTCTCAGATCTCAAATAGAAAATTGAAAAAGAGAGACTCTCTTCAAATTAGTTTTGTTACAATAGTTTTTGTTTGATCTAACTTGTTGGTCACTATTATTTGTTTCATTTTCAGGGTTGACGGTATGTTCCTTAAAATCTCTCAGTTGGTTGTTTTTTGGCTGCTTTTGAGTTGGTTATAGCCCTTAGATTTGCTTTGTTGTATTTTCTATCTTAAGTGGTTTATGGGCGTTGTTAGGCCCTGCCTTGTTGGTTTGTCTTCTAAAGTCTGGGGTCCTTAGTTCAAACCCCAGTTCCCCCTCTCCTATCCCCTCCCACCTCCCTCCCTTTATCCTTGATAAAAATATATCTATTTTAAAACTACTATTTTTCCATAAAAAAATCTTACCTAAATATCTAAACTTCTTATGTCTAAATACAAATTCAATTCCTTATTAGTTGAATTTTTTTTGTTAAAGTACATCATGATCTTTTTATATAAATAAAATAATGTCGTAATAAAATGAACATAATTATTGATTGTTAATGATATTTTAATTAAAAAAATTTACCATATTTTTCTTGATAATAAATTATGATTGATGATTCAAAACACTTGAATCTCAAATATCACATCCCTTTTTTTCTCCAAAATTCATTTTGGCCATTTTTGGGCAGTTTTATTTTTTTCCCATGTGGACCCTTGGTCACTGATTTTCTATCTTGGTAACGTCCCACTCACTTTTGTCCGCGAGATGCACGAGAGTTTTGCGCTTCCACGGATTCAATGTGGATTATGCTTACGTAGACTATGATGGAACAAAAGGTAATAAAAGTCCAAGAACAAATGACAATGAAGATGAAGTTGAGGATTTTTTCACTTTAGTAGACAAAATCCAAGCAATGGGTAAGTTTTAAATCCAAACTCACTAAATTCTTCTTCTGCATGAGAGATATCTAGAGATGAAGCTGTAGGTGACAATTTTATCAAACATCAATCTCCATGGAAGCCCTACTTCGAGTGGCAGGATTTGTATATCTTGGCTAAGGAAAATAAATCTTCTATCCAAAGAAATGTAACTTCTTTTACAAACAAGAATGGAAGCAGTTTTGGTTTATACCTTAAAAATAGATAATGATATTCATTAATATAATTTGGTGGAAAGGTTTGATATACACAAAGAAGCCAACATCAAATTTTGATTAGTTATAGGTGCAAATTGGTATTTGCTAATTATAATAACAATTCAAGTGACACTTTGTCTTCTAAAGTTTTATATTAATGTATTCTTTAATTTTTTTTTTGATAGGGATAAATGATATAATATAAATTACATTAGTGTTAGACATTATATCACATCTGACTTGTCAAATTTTGTATAAAACTATCTCATATTATAAATTTCCAACATACAATTTTAATTTGATATTCATTATTCCTTTTTTCACTTTCATTCTCTCATTGCACTCTTATATATAACTTTTGCCACTACAAATACATAAAGACTTCAATAATAACCCACAAATTCATTAATTATGGTTTACTATTATGTATACTCATATACCTCAAATCAAGTATCATCATTTAATGTATGTTTTATCCAAAATATTATTAAAACCTTATATTCAAATTCTTATTCAGGACTTTTAGATAAATGTGAATGCATGAATCTCTTAGGGTGTATAGATCGATGCTATCACTTGTTAAAATAAGGCATGTTATTATTTTTTTAACATTTTAAAAATTTATTATTATTTAGTACTTATATATGCACATGTGGAAAAAGAAACAATAATTTTTCAAATTCGTAAATGTATTAGATTTTATTCTATAAATTCAAAAATTGAAAATTTTGTATACATATTATATCTTCTTCGTACTTTGATATGTATTTTTATATAAACATCAAAGGGAGATTAAATATACACACATAATGACCCTGTCACATTTTTTTAGTGTTAATTTATGATCAATTTAACATATTTTTTATGTTTAAATAATTTAGTTTAAATTTATAAATGTGGGCTCTCTTAACTACCTTGTTAAAATCCCTCTTCATGTGCATCTCATATCTTATCTTGCACACTATTAGGTTATCCTTATCTCGCCTTGTGTATAAGACCCCTTGTGTGGCCCCTTTTGGATAATGTTCTCACGTTTCCCTCTTTGATCCATTTTAAGTCATTCTTTTTGCAATTCCATATGGGTGTTTATAATATTTAATTTAAATTAAAGTATTACTTATAAACAAACAAGTATTTTTATTTATAAAACATTCACAAGAATCTATTAAGCACTCATAATAATTATAGAGTATATTATGTAATCATTAATATTTTAATTGGATTAACAAAAATTAGTTAGACACACCTCACGTGAAATTGATTTTCATTTTTTAGAGTTATTCTAATTATGATAATGTTGTTTGTAATATTTTTATTGTGTAGTGACCAGATAAATCAAGTAAGAGTAGATGATGTTTTACATCCATGTTAACCCTTAAATCAAGCCTTTAAGATGAATAATGTTTTCCTTAAGCTTCTCTATTGGAGAGTAAGGAGAAGGCCATCTATAATTTTACAAGTACACTAGATTTACATATTTAGACTATAAGTGTTGGGGAAATATACTCAAAATGTGAATCAGTTGAGGAGCTAGAAGATGATACCCAATTTGGATGTTGTCTAGGATCAAAGTTTTTCCATGTTTAGAAATCCCATATTGAGTCCAAAAAATATCATTTTCTATGGTGTATTCTCTTCTAGGACATACTAGTTGGAGATCAACTCAAGAACATGGGGGTTCAAATCCCACTTGCCTTTCTTGTCATCAAGATGAAACCTTTAAACACCTTTTTTGGTTTTGTCTGCTTGCTTAGTCTGCCTAGAAATAGATTCACACAACTTTTCAATGTTTTCTTCTAAAATTATTTACTTTTAAAATGGTTCTTCTCGTGGACTCATCCATGTTACCTGCAAAATAAAACACTTTTTTGGTGACATTTCATGTTGATATTATTTTTAATATGTGGAAAGATATAAATCATGTTATGTTTAATATTGAAGCTATAGGAAGATAATTTTCAATGACTAATAAAGTTAGTGTCATCTCTACTATTTTGCTTCAAATCCAAGTCCAGGCAGAGAAGGTCTGCTTGGAGTTGGAGCACATCTAGACTCTTTTGGTCCACTAGGGGAGCTCTTTGTATGTTCTTACTTCAAGGGTCCCTCAAGATCCTCCCTACTACCATTGTCCTTCTTAAGGTGGGGGCTAAGGTTTTTATCGTTGCTGATTTAGGACAAGGGAAAACTCCTCTCTGCATTATTTTCAACCCTTACCTTCTCATGGTGGTAGTGTGTTTAACTATCTTGGAAGTAGAGGTGGTAACAACTAGGGTGTTCCTCTCCAAGCTAAGTTTCATGTTTGGCTCTTGCCATTTCTCCTTCTCAACATGTTATGGAAATAAAAAAAAGGTAGCAGAATGATGGGTGGAAACCTGTACCTAACACAATGGAACTTCCAAATGCTAATAGTTGGAGGGACAACCTTGATAGCCTCCCTTAGAATGAAATAATAAAAATAATTAAACATGAAATAATAATGACATAATATTGGTAGGAGAGCGTACTTAAAAACTCCAGATGCACTTTAAATCCATCATTTCACAAGTCAAGATAAGATAGTAGTTTAGAATCCATGTATGAATTCCAATAGATCATTTTAGTGCTAAACTACTACAAAACCCTTAATCAAATGATGCAGATGAAATAAAATTTATTTTTGATGAAAAACATGTGCAAAAATAACATGGATTGAGTATGTTATATAAAACATGTATAATGACATGAATTTTTATTCCTTATGTGATAATTAGTGCAAAATTTGTCAAATATAGTGATCATGTGCCATGCACATGCCCCCAATATGATATATGATTGTATTGGATTCTGAAAACTAAGTAATATAAACTGAATTTGTGAGTGAACATATGTAATTTTTTGGAACACATGTGGCACATGATGCCTCCATTTAGGAAAATATGTGATAACCTATGTATAAATATGAAAGACTATTTCTGAGTAACAATTGAAAACCAATATGTAGATTGAGTATAATTCTAAAAAATCTAGAAAATATATTTTTGGCTCTTGGGATGAAAGTGCACCATTTTGGAAAACTACAACCTGTGTTATTGTTCAAATGGCATGGTGTTGTCTGAATGTAATTTATGTGAAAAATTTGAGTATGCATTATGATCAACTTAGCAAAAATTATTGTTTTATGTTTGTGCAGTGAACTATTTCACCTTAGTCTATAAGATAAGCCATTGTGTATGTCCCCTATTTTGAGGTGAGTTGTGAAGCTTGAGTAATAACTTAGCTCAAAATAATAATTTTATGTGAATGATATTATAAAAAATATTAAACTCTAGAGAGATAATGATAACATTAAAAATCATGGCATCATATTGATAATCTGAGCAAAATGTTATGTTTGGCTATTGCCATTTCTCCTTCTCAACATGTTATGGAAATCAAAGAAAGGTAGCATAATGATGGATGGAAACCCAGAATTAACACAATGGACCCTCTAGGTGCCAATAGTTGGAGGGGCAACCTTGATAGCCTCCCTCCTCCACCTCCTTCAACTATCATGTTCGTCATTGCTGCCTAATTGCCTTGTTCATTATGGTTTGTAATCGTTAATTTTATCACCTTTTTTTATTGAACCACACTTTAATTCTTGCTATAGTTATTATATAACATTGATTTTGATACTTTTTGATGATGTAATTTATATTTTATTTTAGAATTTTTTCTAGATCAATATAACACACATTCTAGGGTGTAATTCCTTCCACCTATTTTTATATGATTAATATTGTACTTTTATATTTCATTAATAAAAATATATTTTTCAATTTAAAAATATAACCCAACAATATAATAAAATAATAAATAATAAATAAATACTAAAACCATGCACATGGCTGTATCCAATTTTAAAATTTACTACGTAAGCATTACTAATGCATCCTACTTTAAAATAAAGTTATTTGTATTCCCATTAATCGTAATACATTTTACCCATCTTACATAGGAGAAAGGTCCCAATCATTGTGCATGTTCCAATTGTTGAACAAGGCTTTTGTTAACATATGCTCCATCGATGAAACATATTGGTGTGTATAAATATTAAAGTGCACCAGAAATTGAACATGTAGTATCTAATACTTGTTCAACATTTATTCTATAAAATTAAAAGTAACCAATCACATCTTTACAAGTAAGACCCAAGAATTGATACTCTAATACATAGTGATTGGTACTCCAAAGGTTAAATTTTGGTCATAGGTTTAAAAAATACATTTTATGATCTTTTGTGATAAAATCAATTATATCGTAGAATGTATAATGTGCTAAACCTTAAAACCTTAGTTATAAGTAATTAAGTTGATATATTAAAATATGTAATTTTTTTGAAATCTAATGTGATGTTATGACACTTTAATTTGCTGTCTAAAATTAAGGTGTGCAGCTAGTGCGACCTTTCCTCTACATAAGAAGAAAATATAAAAGTAAAAGAATATACTTAGAAAATCCCATTTAAGTAGAATAAAAGAAGTAAAAAAATAGCATTTCTACATTAGTATTATTCCTACTACTAATTCTTGGTCAGGGCTCATACAAACTTTAGACGGTGCGAGTGATTAGAGCATAGAATTTTATCACATTCATTCTCTACTTCAGGTTTCAACAATAGGAAATGGAATACTGGAGAAGTTCGTACATGCTGTTGAAGAGCATGCTACTGCGTTCACTATTCCCTTGTGCACGGTCATTGTTCCTTTGAGCGCGTTCTTACAAGCTTTCCAAGTCGCAAGCACTGTTGTTTAAGAGTGTGTTCAAGGTTACCCAGATTCTAATAAAAAATTTCCACATTTCAGTATAATCAACAAATCAAATAATAATATGCTAAAAGAAAAGACAAACTAATTTTGTTTGAATCCATATGCACCAACAAGTTGAAAATGCTCAGTGGCAATGCAAATAGAACTTCTAAGCTCGCATTTTTATTTGCAGGTGCATCGAGCCACCACTTTATATTTTACTTCTTACCATAAACCTCTGAATATGGCCATTAAATATCTCCAATCTGATTGACCGAATAATTACCCTTCAATGAAGGGACACTAACCGTAAATTTCAATGCCCATGACCCTCTTAGTCTAAACTTTTCCAAAGTCCATGGCCCACGATGTTACGGTCATCTACAGTTTGCGTACTATTCCCCCATGATACGCAGTAATGGTAACGTAAGGGTGATGACTATTGGTTGGTAAGTCAGACGGCGAGAACATTTCACTAAGAAAAACAATGTAAAATTAGTGAAAAGATTAAGCCGGGCGCGTGGGGACGTGGTTGCCATTGGCAATCGCGGTCAAATATTGGTTGAGGCTTTGAGTAATTGTGGAAATGGTGTAGTGGATGACGTCGATGTGTCGTCTCACTCGTCATTTTAGAGGTCCCTGAGTTCCTCCTTATATTACATGTTGATTGCTTTTGTTTATTGCGTCTCCCTGCTTTTCTTTTTTAAACAAACACATGTTTTGAAAATTGTGGAATTAATGCGAGCGGGGCAGCAAGACCATGGTGGAGGCCATGAGAATTGTTGCGTACATGCACAGATAAATCATCCATGAGTGTGTTCGAGGATGTAGGTGAGTACGTTCTCGCTGTGCCTCGTAACATCATGTACTGCTATCCAGGTCCAGTCAAGGCTCACATAGTATTGATAGATTTTTGACAGATTTTGAACTTTCTTTTGAGTGTTAGCGAGTTATTTAGTGTTATGTAGCAGGGAGAAGTGGCTGCACTATACATCATATTTGAAATCCATGTGCACATGGAAGGGTAAAATGTGCTCTCCTCTGTCCTTCATCAACTATGCTCACCTTGAAGTTTCATCCTCATGTGCGTAGGATAAGAGATTGTGAAGCCACTCTTACGTTTTTTATCCCTTCTTTTGTTGATGATTCTCCTTTGCAGGGGCTTACAGAGAGTGGTTTTCATTGTAGGTATGTTATGGATGATCTAGGTTTGTGTTTTTAAGAGGAGATGGTTAGGTGAATTTTTTCTAGTTGGTGTTTTCTTTTTTGTCATCTCATTGGTAAATTGAGGAGATAAATAAATAAAAATATGATTGGAAACTTAGCCTTGATGAAGTATACCACCATGGAAGTAGATGGTGAGATAAATCTGACACTATGTCCCTTTTTTCTCTTTTTGTGGGAATGGTGGCATTTGAGACTAAGTTACATTTTATTGTTGTGTTGTTCATGTTATTATGATGTAATTTTTTACTTGTGTTTTGTTAGGCTTGAGCTACGACACTTATTTTTATCGTGGCTACTCACTAATAGACAAAACAATGTACAATCAAGTTTAAACATCAAACTACAATAATTTTATTGGGTACAGTGTATTGGGTGGCTACATTCATTTACTCATTGCAACTCTATTGTATTAATGAGCGCCATTAAAACCCTACTTGTCATTTACATTTTTCATATGTGTTGAATTTATCATTGACAATAGATTCATTCCTTTCAAAATAAGAGCAACAATGCACTAAAGAAGAAAGAAGCAAAATACGTTGGTTGTTTTGGAGCTGATCAATTGTTTCAAGTATTAATTGTTGTGTGAGATGGGTATTCGATGCTCAAAACACCTTTCTTATTTTCATAGATGCCCAAACTTCATGGCACTTCACTTATGTCCCATCGTATTGAATTTGGTAAATAATACAAATAGAAAATATCCTAATACTCAAGGCTAGATCTACAGATAGCAAAGATAAGAGTATTGAAAGAATGTCCATGATTTCTTATTGTCTTAGACCTCAATTATACTATGGTATATATTATGACAAATAGTTTAGGCTTAAAAAATATATAATCTTTTTATACAAGATATTTCTCAAATAAAAATTTTGATTAATATTTATTTAAATATTTTTCATATATCTTAAATATATTCCTTTTTTTTATGGTATCAATATACATAAAAATTAATATGGTTAGCACTTGTATATGAGCTTATATCATCTCCATTAATAATTCATATCTGAATAACACAATACATGAAAGATTGTTGCTAGAAAAAGAAGCTACTAAATACATAAATCACCAATTCATTTTACAATTTCATATTTTTATTTTAAATTAATCAATATAATTAAATTGTTTCATATAATCAATATTGATTTATAATCTATTAAAAAAATTTAAAAAATAATAAAATAAAAATGAAAATTGAAAATGGAAAGATTGAGATTGGTGATGGATGGCATGACATTGGTAATGTATGATAATATTTTGAAGCATTGGAAATGTGGATTGTTATTCAATATACTTTTACCATGATGACCATAAATACAATCACCAATTGTATCCTCAAAATCATTGCTTTTGTTTATTTTTTTGAAAACAATTAACCTACGTAACATTGAAGGCAATGTGGATTAGATAGGCCTTCATTTTGTTACATTGTAAATCTCAAACCAACAATTCATCTAACATCTTCTTTATGCTTGCCACGTGTAAGGTTGTCACTTTTTTTTTAAAAAAAAATTGACATTTAAAAAGTGAGCACATCCATAAATATATCTACCTTGGCTATTTTAATGACAGAAAATACTATGCACTATTAAGTTTAAATATCAAACTACAATAGTGTTAAATGGGCACCGAGTATTGGGTGGCTACTTCAATTTACTCCTTGCAGATTAACTATGTTAATTGGTGCCCTTATTACCATGCTCATCATTTATATCTGTCATAGGTGTTGAATTTATTGTTGACAATGGATTTATCTTTTTGAAAACATGAGCAAAAGTTCACCGAAGAATAAGGAGGTGACATATGTTGTGGTTTTGGAGGTGTTCAGTTTTTTTAGGTGGTAGTTGTTATTGTGGGATGAGAATTTGAAGAATGTTGTAATCAGTCGATATGTTCCATTTTCAACATTTTTTTGATCAAATTTTCACTCAATCGACTTAATTATGTCATTTTGATTGTTTAGCATGTCACGATTGAGAGCAAAATTGTATAGTTCTAAATTAATAGTTGTAAGTTCAATTTTTTTGGTCAACTTATCCTGAAAACTTGATGGTTATTTACATTTAATGAAAATTAGATGCTGAAAGCACTTTGTTATTTTATAAAATTCCCAAACTTCATAATGTTGCACCAATTCTCCATCTCATCAAATCTAGTTAATAACACAAATAATTTTTTTTGCAATACTCAAGCCCAATTCTGTAGATAGCAAGAATGAAAACATTGAAATAATGCCCACATCTTTTGATTGTCTCAAACCTCAACTATACCATGTTATGTATTATGACCGATAATTTAGGGTGAGGAAAATGGTAAAATCTTGGAAAAAGATGTTTCTCGACAAAACTTTGATAAAAATTTATTTACATATTTTTGATACATCCCAAACACATTCATTTTTTTAATTAAAAATTTACAATAGTAAAGAAAATTTTAAAAGAAGCACAAACAAGATTTTTCAAGGATTCAGGAGAAAATATTTCAGATTAAAGAAACAAAAAACAAAACATAATGATGAGAACAAAGAGGCAGAGCTGGAGAGAGCTTCAAAATATTTTTTAAAACAAGATAACTATTAAAAACAACTTACCCACCAGGTAGAGCCAAACTTCATGAATAATTCTAGATTGCCCTATTGCATTGGGCGCCATAAGTTGTGCCCACCAAATTAAATAAAGATAAAACAACCTCAATCCCAAGGTATGCACAAAATGGTTTTGTTAAGATGGCCTTGAAAATATTTAAGAAAATTGCAATTTTGAAATTTAATGTCATATTACACAACCTTTCAACAACCCCTCTTTCCTTCACACGCTCCCTTTACTCCCTATTTCTTTTGTTTATTATTTCACTTTAGGTTTTATCATTTCAACTAGTCAACAGCACCTGAGGACATAGAACACCTCTTGCACAAAATGGTTTTGTTAGGATGGCCTTCAAGATACTTAAGCAAATTGCAAATTTTAGATTTAATGTCATGCTACACAACCTTCCAACAACCCCTTTTTCCTTCCTAGGCTCCCTTTACTCCTTATTTCTTCTATGTATTATTTCATTTTAAGTTTTTCATTTCAATTGGTCAATGACACTTGGGTGTCCTTTTTTTATGTAGAACACATATCATCCTTTTTTATTTTTGACATTTACATATTATTTCTTCTTCATCATCATCACTCACACACCCATAATTTATTTTATGTCTTAGTTAAATGTGACATCCATGTTAAATTTGATGTTCATATATATATATATATATATATATATATATATATATATATATATATATATATATTCAATAAATTGTATCAAAAGTAAAGTTAAGGTAATAAATTTCATAAATAATTATAACTAGTAATCGTTATAAACATGCAAGTTATGCTAAAAGGATGTAATTTTTATTTTGGTAAGGTAGGTTTTGTAAAAAGAAAGAGTGTAAATCTATATTTGTACTTAACTTAAAATCTCTTATCACTGACCTCGTCTAGCCTTTTGTATGTCAATGTGTTAGGAAACAATAATCTTATATTTTTAATAGAGATGACAGTGGAAAACAAAGTTGTGTGTTCTTTCATAGGACATGGTAATGAGTTGTGTATGGAGGACTCATCCAGATTGACATGTAATGCATTTTATATGTTTTTTGAGGAACCGTTGGATATTTAATCCTTGTTTTCATTGAGATTACCCTTATTTAAATGATGTATTGGGTAATTGAGATAATTCAATGGAAACTACATATTCCATTGATAAATATGACATGCCACTGAACTTTGAATATGTATATTCTCAGGTTCTTTGAGTCTATCACCTGAAACACCTTGTTATTGCTCCTCACCATCACCACAACACACATTAAAATATGTCATCACTTTCTTTCTTTGTATGGCCTTACCTTTCCCCATCACTTTTCCATTGCTCAAGATCATTGTGAAACAAATTGTCTCCTCCCCGCACAATGCAATATTGTATGAAGGAACAAACAATCTCATTTTCTATCATCACTTCTACTATAAATATAAGATCATTGTTACCTAATAATTTATGTACAAAAATTTAAATATAATCAATAATGAGGTTTGAGTGAAGTACAACTATTGATTCACACTCTTTTTTTTTTGAAATCCATACTTCATCAAAACATAAAATTATATCTCTCCTAACAAAACATCTCATTTTGGGATAATTACTAATACTAAAATTTTAAAATTCTTTATTATGACTATTGAACAAAGGCATTCTACCTAGGCCCAATTTCTTACCTATGTTGATCTCTCCAAATAATTCCCAACTTAGGTGGAGTTGGTTGTGAGGAACAAAACATGGGTTCAACTAATAGATTAAGAGGGCCTTCCATTTAGATGTCACATATATTTTCTCATGGGACATCTTATAAAGGATTATGCTAGCATGAAACATAAGAGACGTAATAATTGGTGGGTAGATGCAGATGTAGAACATATGATAGTGAAAGGAAATATAGATTCAAGGGAAGATGAATTTGAAATGATTCTAGAAACACTGGTTGAACATTTAGTCAAGGGTTGGGAGTCCACGACCATGGATCTTGATTGGAAGGGGACACCAGAATTAGAATTTCAAAAGACTAAGCGAAGTTTAGCGATGGTTTCTGAAACTCATATAGACAAATGTGTCAAATCCTCAAAAGTTCTTACCCTGTTTTGAGTGGAAGGATTATTAGATGCTCTTATGACTCAAATTCTAGAGGTTGCTTTGGAGTTATGCATCCCCATATTGCCAAACACCAAGGAGGGGAATGGGTGGAAGCCAGTGAAAGGGAAGAAAAGAAGAGGCAAAAAGGAATCAGATTCATTTATTATGTCTCTCAGATCTCAAATAGAAAATTGAAAAGGAGAGACTCTCTTCATATTAGTTTTGTTACAATAGTTTTTGTTTGATCTGGGTTGTTGGCTAATACTATTTGTTTCATTTTTAGGTTTGAGGGTATGTTCCTTAAAATCCCTCAATTGTTTTTGGCTACTTTTTGGCTATTTTATGTTTTAAGTGATTTCTAGACATTGTTAGGCTCTATCTTATTAGTTTGTCTTCTAAAATTTGGGGTCCCTAGTTCAAACCCCCATTACCCTCTCCTCCCCACCTCCCTCCATTTATCCTTAATAAAAATATATCTATTTTGAAATTATTATTTTTCCATTAAAAACAAAATCTTACCTAAATATGTAAACTTCTTATATCTACATACAAATTCAATCCTTTATTGGTTGGAGACACACGAGAGTTTTGCGCTTCCACGGATTCAACGTGGATTATGCTTACGTAGTGTGTTGTGTATGATTTCGACTTTAAAGCTGTGGATCATATGCTTATTTCTGGGAAGGATTTTGGGTGAGAAAGACCTCGATATAATCTTCATGCACCCCTTTCTTTTAAGGGCTCTCGGAGTTATGGATTTCGGGTGTCCAAAGAGGAACTTACGATTTCTCGGCAAGATTGACGACCCAGATTCTGATGGAGCAAAAGAGAGTAAACGTCCGCGAACACATGATAATGAAGATGAGGTTGAAGAATTTTTCGTTGTGTCAGCTTCTTGGCAGTCTGCGTACATTTGCATCAATGACTGCTGATCGCACGTAACCTGCTTGATACGGTCTTGTTTTTATTTTTATTTTTTTTAATAAATTGATGTACTTATTGTTTATGTTTTTAATAAACTATATTTCTGAGAATGTTTAGTTGAATATTTCGGACCAAAATCTGTTCTATATGTAATGCGTGTATCATGACTTCAAATATTGGGTACTCTGTAACATGTATGGTTCAAGAATTGTAATTGGATTTTCATAGCCAGTTTGATAAAAGAAATATAAATAGCAACCCTTGGAAATGGGAACATTGAAGTATTGAAGAACGAAAGCAGGTAATTGCTTAACATTTTGTGAGTTTGATCAGAAAGTATTAACTAAGATTTAAAACTTGTATCCTTCGTTACCGTCAATGCCATTATACTCTGGAACATACGTGGCCTAAGGATGGCCTTACAGTATTCACTTTTCACAGAGCGTGAGGTATATATATGTCTCTCTCTCCAATAGTAACCATATTAAAATAGGACTGGAAGAATATTACATTTCAAATTATAAAATTTAAGATAAAAAGTACAATTTTTAAAAAAATCATCGCAATTTGAGTCTGTATGTAAAAATTACATCCTCAAGAAGTTGTCATTAGGTTGCATTGTTCATCCATGTCATACGTCCATGTCTTACATCCATGTCATACGTCCATGTCTTTCATCCATGTCATTCATCCATGTCATATGTCCATGTTGTTCGTCCATGTCATACGATGCAACTGAATGGCAGACTTAAAAAATAGAAAAAAAAATTCTAAAACCTAAATATTATTGCATATTTTGATTCCTTATGAAGAACTATGCAATTTAAAAAAAATCGTCTCAATCTGAGTTCGTATGCAAAAGTTATGGCCTCTAAAAGTTATCATTTGGTTACATCATTCATCCATGTCATACATCTATGTCATTTGTCTATGTCATTCATCTATGTTGTATGGTGCAATTGAACAAAAACTTCCAAAGGCCATAACTTTTTCATACGAATTCAAATTGCAATGATTTTTTTTTAAATTTCATAGCTCTTTGAGAGGAATACAAATATGCAATAATATGTAAGTTTTGATAAAAAAAAATTAATTTATTATTTATTACAATTAATATTTAAAGCCATTTAGTTTAGCCATTCAATCCAACTTATAGATTTGTCATTACCTATAGAGGATTCACCACAGCTACGAATCAAATTTTCCTAGGTTCACCAAAAATTTACAATAAATTTTCCAATAAATCCTCTTAAAATTAACCTTGGTGTGAAATTGACATTGAAAATGTGGAATGTTTTTTAATATACCTTTACCATAATGACAATGAATATTATCATTAGCTCTATTCTCAATAGCATTCCTTTTATTTTTATCTTTAAAACCATTAACTTAGACATAACATTGAAGGCAACCTAGATTGGATAGACATTATTTTTGCTTCATTGAAAATGTCATACCAAAGATTCATCTAACATATATGTATATGTCTGTTACATATAGGGTTGTCACAAATATCATTGATTTTTCCAATATTTTTTTAGGCATTTAAAAATGGAGCTTATGTATAAATATATTTATCTAGATTATCTTAACTAGATAAAATAATATGCATTATTAAGCTTAAACATTCACTAATTACCCAATGATTACTAAATTCACCAATCTGATTAAACATTAATTATCAATCTTAGGTGCGTAAGCTTTTCAAGAGTGTCAACACTATATATGCATCATTGATTCAAAAATCAACTTGCTCTTTTAGTTGTAGTACAAGGAATTTATGCTGAGTTTACTAAACATATATATATATATATATATATATATATATATATATATATATATATAGTGATAGAATTACAAAACTATTCTACACTTATGTATCATACATGCATCACACTTATATAATCAAATTTAATAGTAAAATCAATTTACACAATAAACTAATAATTAAAGAGGGTCAGGATCTTCACAGTAGCTCATCCTGAGGGGGGCCTTCCTCATTCAGAATTGAGCTTCAATCCCTCTCTGAGAGAATTCACAAACTTCTTACAAATTCAACCTTCTCATTACTCAATTCTGAATACAAAGGTTATAGTTCAAAAACTTCTTCTATTATTACCTCAAATTTATCCAACTCCTAGCCTGATCTAGGTTCTGCTTTTAAATACAAAAGACATGTTATTAACTCTTAACCAAATAAACTAAACTAGAAAAAATAAAAAATACTTAGAAACTATCCCAGTCAACCTTCAAGTAGTTAGTAACCAAAGTTACTTATTTTAGGTTTGATTGGGTTCGAGATAAGGCATAATATATTTTTTTAATTATTTTTTCTTTTGTCTTTTCTCATTATCCTTGTCTTTACCATCTTTGGAAACACATCTAACATCTCCTTGCATGTAGGTAATCCATACAACAACTAAGATTCTTTCCAATCATTCATTTGGTTTCTCAAGATAGCTAGATGTGTCTACAAGATCTACTCAATAATGACTCTACTTTGCATAGTGGCTGCAAGCACTCTACATTAGCTACAAGAAACCTGTAGGTGAAACCTTCAGTTGCTGTGGGCATTCTGTAATCACTATCAAAAACTTATAGGTGAAGCCTACATTTGCTATGGGTATTCTATAGTGGCTATAGGTAACCTCTAGGTGAAGCCTACAGTTGTTGTGATCACTCTAAAATAGCTATGGGTAACCTGTAGGTAAAGCCTATAATTACTACAGGTACTTCTCAGTGGCTATGAGAAATCTGTAGATGAAACGTATAGTTGCTACGTGCACTTTGTAATGGCTACAGATAACCTGTAGGTGAAGCTTAAAATTGCTATATATAGCCTATAGTAGCTATGGTTTAGCAAGATTCTATAGCTTTACATGACTTTTCAAATGCTTGTTAGATAAATTCAATCCAATATAATTTAATCAAGGAAAAATATCAATAATTCATAACATAACACACACACACACACATTAATGAACATACAAAATCATAACTTCATTCATTTATTTTCATTAGTGACAGATAGTTATGGGATTTACATAGAAAAAGACATAGAATAAGCATGGATGAGGCTATAAAAGTAAGCAATTGGTGACCTCATCACTCCCCCCTACTTGGCCTCCTGCTCGACCTCAAGCAAGCCTTGGTTACATTCTAAAACCATAAAATTTTCTAAAGTCTAGGGGTTTAGGATAGCTTGACCCTTCCAAGATATAAAAACCTTTAGAATTCTCAATGTGTTTCCATCTTGTCTTCTCTACCTCTTTGTCAGCTGGAACATTTCCTTCCCAATCAGGGATTGAGAACCAAAATATAGGGAGTTGAAATATCAATCCCAACCATTGTACTCTCCATTTCCTGTCAAGTTCAATATACAAGTATACTCTCTGGATGGATTCTCTAAGGTTTTGAGGCAAGTATGGTTCCTTCTTTTTCAAGGCATCTAAGAGTTTTTCCCATCTGTGAGAGCAGGCAACAAAAATTTGTCTTCCATATCCTTCTGTGAGACTTAAATATTGGTTCTAGACTTCCACCTATTTTTTGAAAACCCATTTTTGTAGAGCATTTGTGTTCACAAATGAGATCCATTATTCTACTATAGCTTTCAAATCTTTGGATTCACTCTTGATCATCAAGGTGGCTTCTTTCTCCTTTCCTTGATATTCTTTCATTTGTTTTCTTCTTTCAATTTCAATCATGACATATGAAGAAAATGCATTAATAGGGCATCCCCCAAATAGATGTTGGGATTCCATTCTATATCATTGGGAACAACATATTGGTGAATGTAGAATTCACTTAGCTAGGCTTGAAGATTAGGATCAACATGTCTATACTCATTAAAGAATTATTTTGGGTCACAGACCATATAATATTGATAATTATAAATCCTATCATTCCTGAATTTCAGCCATTTTTCTTCCAAGTATACTCTAGAAGGGGGTATGTACTCCATTAATATCTCATTAGTTTCATGCAATTTGCTAATCTTTTCCTTCAAATATCTGATTCTATTTTCAACAAATTCCAATTTTTCTTGTAATTCATCATGTTGTTATTTTGATTCAACATATCATGTGAATCTCTGCACCAATTATTTTTGGTAGGCTTCATTATAACTGAATTTTTCCTTCATGAAAATTAAAATATCATCAGTCTCTACTAAAATGGTGGTTGAGAAATCCACATCAATAACTTCTTCTGTAGTGGGTGTTGGTGTAGTGGGCAATGGAGGAGGAAATCTTTGACAAAAGGGTACCAAATCTAGAGCATATTCTACTACAAGGGCTTCTATGGCCAAGGTGGATGAGGATGCTACAAGGTGTTCCACTTCCTTCTCTTTGTCCCTAGAAGGTTCTACAAACTTTGCTACTCCTAGAAGCATTTTAATTCCTCATTTTCCCTTTAGTTCTATTATCTCATTTCTAAGTCGATATATTTCCTCCATAACTTTTTCCAATGTTTGGAACTCCTAATCATAAGAAAAAAATTCTTCTTCTCTTCATTTTTCCATAAACTCTTCTTCAACCAATTCTTCTTCTCCTGCATGCTACTCTGCCTCTCTCAATTCTTCCACTATGTATCCAATGTTTTTGAGGAGATCAATGTCCCCCTCAATGAATCTAGATGGGAGAGGTGACAATTCTTCTTATTCTTCTACCTTAGTAGATCATTCAATAGTAGACCATTATTCTATTTCAAATCCATCAGGATTTTTCTTAAGCCTAGGCTCTTTCCTTGGTTCTTCATCATCACTGATGGCTATGGTTAAGGAGGCTATAGTGGTCTTTTATTTCTTCATCCTTTGAGATCTCCTAAGAAGAGGTCTCCTTTTTGACACTATAATTATTTTCCCCTTGGTTTTCATTTTCCTTGTAGGAGGGATGACTGACAGAGTTTGTGTTTCTTATGCATTAGTTGATAGGGGAACTTCTTGTTCAGCAGGAGATAGTGTGGAGGAATCAACCTAAGGTGATGACATAATGGGAGAAGGGACATGATTTTGTGGGCTTTCCTCCTCTGTATCTGAAGGAGATAAGACTAGTCTTCTCCTCTTCTTCTTTCCTATAGTAGTCTCACATGGACCCTCATTGGCTATGGGCTAACCAACAACACTAGTACCCTCAACATCTTCCTAAATAGTTTGTTGGTGATGCTCCTTAGGGGATTCCCTCTCATTAGTGCCTTCTTCTTGCTAAGATGCAATATTTTTTAGGGTAAAAAATTGCTTCCAAGTGAGGTCAGGTCTGATAGAATCTATTCCTTATTTAATTATGAGCCATATGAAGTAGTGGTGAGATAGGGTTGTTTTAGTGCCCTTTTGATATTCTTTGGACATTCTTTTCAAGACATTCTATAAAAAATTAGGAACATTGATGACTCTATTGTGTCTTAAATGATTTAAAATTTTGAACTAGATTGTGTAAATGAGGGAATACCTTCCCTCAAAGGTAATGTACCTAATAATAAATGATATTATCTCTCTCCATTCTAAAAGTAGATTAAGTCTTTGCATACATCC
This sequence comes from Torreya grandis, assembly GCA_037957365.1. NCBI lineage: Eukaryota > Viridiplantae > Streptophyta > Pinopsida > Cupressales > Taxaceae > Torreya > Torreya grandis. The sequence continues at coordinate 210,048 of JARHVA010001316.1, read as the reverse complement.
TTTATTTAATACCAATCTTTCATTTGCATGATAAAACTGTTGCCTGGCCTCCTAGCCATTAATTCTATCTTACCAATTTTCTCCCATGCTTGGTAGCCCAATTTCTTGGCTCATTAAGGTATTAGTAACAAGAAATGTGATGCCACATACAATGTCTTGGTTTCCATCAAAATAAACTATAAATGCCCTGGTAAGAGGCTCTGAAAAATGTTGTAACCATTCTAAATAGGTTGTCCAACCAGCTTTGGGAAAGACATCCTAACTAGCTTGGTCTCCCCATAAGTACCTATGGTAGAAGAGTGCTCTCCACATGATTGGCCCTCCCATTTTAACTTCTCTATCAGTCCCTTTATCCAATAGTTAGTTGCACACTCTTTGGACTTATGGAAATCTACCTGTAACATGTTTGGTCTAAAATGGCAAATATGGGGTTTGTAGGTTGCAGGGTTTGGCTCAATAATGGTGAGAAAGAGGTTGTAGGTTACAAATTATGGCATCTCAAGGTTTCTTGTGATACACAAGGTTTAAACCATAGCATTATCCCCCAACTTGAGTTGTCATGTGTCCTCCAGTGACATGGACAGAGTAGGAAGTACATGATAAGATGGGTCATTATGAGGTATAGATGTGCAGGTTTAGTGGTGATGTGATAGAATTTTGAATGAATGATTAAATTCATAATTATAAATGATTTATTAATACCATACATGTTATATTAGAATAATGAATGACATTTTCAATGATGAAAGATGTAGTGTACCTTTTAAGAATGTTGTTCTAGATGTAATGCCTCAAAAGTCACATGTGTGTTGGCATGCAAATATTTGCATGTGAATAATTAATGGGTGAAATGATTGGGTTGGTAGTTGGAACTAGAGTGAAGTGGACCCTTTGTGAAGTGATTGGAGATCACCAGTGGTTAGGCATTGATGAGGCCTATAGCTTACATGCATGTGATGTGAGATAGTCTACATGGAACAAGGGTCTAAAACTTAGAGGATAAATGATTGCTATCATACCCTAAGGTGGAAATTATAAATAAGATTGATCTAAGTGATGGAATGGAAGATTTTGAGTTGGTATTTGAGGCATTACTACCTAGTGACCTTCATCTAAATGAACTGGCTAATAGGAGTCTAGATGCTGCTTATGCCCTGGAGGTTTTATGTTTGGGGCTTGGCTATAGTAATCAACAGGGTCTTCAACATAGAATCTATGTGCCAAAAAAAATCTAAGATCTCTCTAGTCAACACAGTGAGATGATCTTCATAAAATGACCAGAACTAAAAATGAATCATTAGTGTCCCTGTAGGCAAAAATTCTAGTCTACAACATTTCCACATGGAAAGGGAATTTGTATGCTTTGTTTTGGATATGTAGCTTGGTATTCATGGGAAGTTTTAGGAAATGTATATGACATTTTATGCCATAATCTTCCTTCATTCTTCCATGAGGTTGTCTAATGACTTTCATGTAAAGTCTAAAAGCCAATAGCGAAGCCATCAATGAGAGATGTAAGAAGATCTATCTTGTATGATTTGTATAAAGGTGAGAATAAGCATGAGAGTGTACCTGTAGTAGTTATAGAAGTATCTATATCAAGCTACAAAGTGATGGCCAATTGTGTATAAGGTGCCCGTATTAGCTTCAAAAATGCCCATAACAGCTTTAGAAAACTTATGTGAATAGTTGGGATTTCAAGGATTGCCTTCTCTCTACTTCCTTATTCACATTCCCTTATTTATTTATTTATTTTTATTTTTACCCCTAAATATCTATCAAATTGGTTTTCTACTTAGGCCATTTTTACATATATCGATAGCCAACATGATGGTTTTTTACCCAAAAGTTGCCAACAATGCCCAAAAATGGGTTTTCATTGTTGGATTTTTTTACTCTAACTATTATTTGTAGTAGAATGTTTATTCAGGATCCTAGCCAAGTCACCTAAAAATGTGACTTGTCAAGGACCAATGGAAGGTCTCATTCATCATCCTAGAGGAGGGCAAGGATGCCCCCCTCTCCTTCTTTAGTTGAGTGTGGACTGGTGCTCTCATTGTCTAGTGGGGAAACATGCCTATCCAAGACATTATTGTATCCATCTTGTAAATTCTAGTGTATGTGACTGGTAAATTCTTCCTGAGTAAGTGTCTTTTTATACAACTTGAGTCTATGGTCATTAACCAGTAAATGGAATCTCAATAGATCAATGGTTTGGAGTTGAACTACTTCATTGTCAAAAATATGCTCAATCTCAAAAGGATCAAGCCATCTTGTCTAGAGTTTACCCTTGTGGTCCTTGTATTTAGAGTCAAAAAGAAGGGCCCAATATTTGGTATGGAATTACTTCGTCTTAATGTGGTTGTCATTCCATCGAATCTATTACTACTATATAAGTTCTATGTTCTATAATGCCTATTGTCTATATTCATCTAAGGCATTCAACTGTAGAACCCTTTCTTTTTGGGCTTTAGATATATCCATCTCAAGTTCTAGTGATGTCCGTAAGGTCTTGTGCTTAAATTTAATAGAAAAGATAGGGTTATTTCCATAAATCAACTCATATGAAGTGAAGCTTGTAGTGGTCTTCCATGTGATTCTATAATCCCACACAGCTTCACGAAGCCTAGCCTCCCAATCCTTACAAGTTTAATTAACAGCCTTTGTCATAATATTTTCTAACTCTCTATTGGTGACTTCCACCTATCTATTAGACTATGGATGATATGGATTTGATTTCTTATGCCTAATCTTATATTGCTAGACTAAGGTAGTAATTAAATTAGTAGTGAATTGGGGTCTCTGATCAACGACTGTTTCACATGGCACACCATATCGAGTAAATATTTTTTCATAAAGGAAAGCTGCCACTTTCTCATCCCTCACATGTGTAAGAGCCTTGAATTCCACCCATTTAGTGACATAGTCAGTATAGACAAGGATGTACTCTTTATTGTTATACTCTAGATCAAAAATTCTTACAAAGTCTAGGCCCCACTTTTCAAATGGTTGAAGCACCAAATGAGGCTATAAAGACATTTCATCTGAATGTGTGAGTCTCCCCATATGCTGATATTTATCACAATGTGCATTATATCTTATTGCATCTTTATGGAGTGAGGGCCAATAGTATCCTATATTCAACATTTTGACTACTATATTGTGATATCCCCTTCTAATAGGGATATATGCAACACAAAAAACTCTGAACAAAGATATAACTTCTGTTGAATAAATTCAGAATGATCACAATAATATAGTCTCTGAATAGCAAATTACAAATCTTATCACTTGTCCTTTTAAACTATTACAATTGCAGTCCTTTCTCATGCATATAAATATGAAATACAGTCTTAAAAACCCTGGCTTATCAAAACTGGAAGTGAAAATTGAATTCTGGAAGGTCTCGGCCCTTCTGTGTCGACACACAGTCGCCGTCGTCGGTCGATGACTCGCCGACGTCGGTCTCTGTCGGTCGGATTTCTGCCGACGTCGATCTTCAGTCGACCGATGTCGGTCACTGAAAACCCTCTATTTGCCGAGGTCGATTCCTGAGCTGATCAGTACGGACCTGTACGGACTTGTACGGCCGCCAATTAAGCACAAATTCCCTATTTTCAACCCCTGATCTGAAATATACATTTCTAGCACAGAAGATCTCTAGCTGTATAATTTATTGAATCAAAACAAGAATAAATAAATACCTGGAATATCTGTAATAACTTCTGTGTGAAGTTATCTCTCAACCCTAAAATTCTATGATAACTTCTGGATGAAGCTATCTCTCACTTTGGCAATAGATCAGCTGATATTCCACAGCCTCTTAATTGCACACACTGAAGAGGGAACGTTCTCCAATGCAAATGGAATCCTTGAACCCTAGGCTTAGTCTTCACAGAAGAAATTCTCAAAATCAATATCAATAATCAATAGCATAAACAATAATGGCCTCCATGTGAAACCCTTATACCCTCAAAAGATATGCTTGCCCTAATTAGGGTTTTCTTAAATTAGCATTAGGGTTTCTAATTTAAAATTAGACCAAATAATTAATAATTAATAATTAATTATTAATGAAACCAAATAATTAATATTTGATTAAATCAATCAAATATTAATATCTCCCTCAATATACGTCGGATCCTCAAACCGATCGAAGCAGGTGAATTAGGGAGTGATTCTGCACATGACCATACCAAAATAAAGGTGCTCCACTGCATATCAAATATCCCTAAAAAGTAGGGGCTCAGGCCTAATGCATCTGAAATAACCTGAATGAAAACCAAATGTAGAAATTCTGTGAATCAAAGTCAAGCCAAGCTCCATTATGACCCTCTATCCATCCTATTAGCCTACGAAGGTCGTAAAATAGGCTACCCATCAAGTCTGTCAATGTCCATGAAAAAGGGGACATGACAATCCGCCCCTCCAGAAATTGCTTGTCCCCAAGCAATCTCAGAACAATGAACTACTCGATCCACCTGGATCCCAAATGTAGTTATGCTCTGCACTGCTGTGAATCAATGTGAGTACCTGCAATATCATCAGAAGTAAAACAAAGAGGAACCCATAATCAAATTGGGGAACACAACTCAACCAATCTCTGAAATCACAACTACCCTGGATGTGTCGATACTGTAGGCTGTGTAATTGGCAACTGCAAATTCCATTTACAAAAGATGGTGTCAATCCATCCCATAATTGATCCCTCTGTAATGGTGGCACAACCAACTGTACCATACTGTCAAATGTGTGAGAAGAATCAATCTGGAGACTCGACTCCACTGGTATCCCAAACTCCTCAGAATCAGGTACTCCCAAGTCCTGAATATGTGTGTGAGCCTCAACCACATGCTCCTCATAAGCAGCTATAGAAACATACTCATCACCAACACTCAGTGTACTAACATCTGAGTACACCTCCACACTCTGAATGCAAGCATCAGACTCATCCTCACTGTCTAACTCCTGAGTTAGACTCACCTTAAGACAAAGCTCATCCATAACATCCTCAACTACTCTTGCCTGTGAAGATAATGCAGATAAATCATTACCTGAAGATGTGTTAATATCTCCTTGTACTGGATCAGCATGACTGTCAAACTCATCATGCAAGTGGCTGCATGTCATAGGGAAAGCACTACGATCCTTGGGCCTATTAATTAAATTATTTAACCACATGCAAGCTCTAGGTGAGACATTTCTCCCTTTTGTCCAGACATACCATAAATCCTCTGCCAAGAGCTTGGAAATTTTATCATCCTCCTCAAACAAGATTGTGAACATAATAGAGTGCATTGATGCCAATATATTGCTAGAATGAAACTCATCTAAAATATTCCAAAATATTTTAAACATCATGCGAATTTCACCAATACAACCTACTAACATCATAACGTTTTCAAATCCATACCTTGCAAATGTTTCAAGTAATCTTGCCCTCCTTGAGAAATGAGGGTCTCTAATGTTATCCAACTTTTCGAAGCTTTTTACCATGGCATAAAGTACCTCTCTCATAATCTGATCATCATGAAAATCAAAGCCAGCTATGATCCTCATCATTTCACTAATGCAAGAGAGAGCTGCAAGTCTTACCACCTCATCATGATGTCTCAATAATCGGGGCTTCACCAACGAATCAAACGCTGGAAATAACGCTGTTTGCATCTCATAAGTATTTGAATGCTCAACCTTGCCTAAATAAGTGTCCAACTCCTCCAAAATTTTTAGAGTGTCATCTGCTTGCTGAAATGGATGATCTAATTTCTTCTTTGCATTGTGCATGCTTTCTTCCAAATCTTTGACCCCTCTTAGAGCCATACTGATAATCGAATTGAACCTGGAACTACCCAACAGGATGGCGAGACATTAGTTCTGATGTGCCCAACAGGATGGCAGGAATTTAGCTCTGATACCACTGTGATATCCCCTTCTAATAGGGATATATGCAACACAAGAAACTCTGAACAAAGATATAACTTCTGTTGAATAAATTCAGAATGATCACAATAATATAGTCTCTGAATAGCAAATTACAAATCTTATCACTTGTCCTTTTAAACTATTACAATTGCAGTCCTTTCTCATGCATATAAATATGAAATACAGTCTTAAAAACCCTGGCTTATCAAAACTGGAAGTGAAAATTGAATTCTAGAAGGTCTCGGCCCTTCTGTGTTGACACACAGTCGCCGTCGTCAGTCGATATCTCACCGACGTCGGTCTCTATCGGTCAGATTTCTGCCGACGTCGGTCTTCAGTCGACCGATGTCGGTCACTAAAAACCCTTTGTCTGCCGAGGTCGGTTCCTGAGCTGATCAGTACGGACCTGTACGGACTTGTACGGCCGCCAATTAAGCATAACTTCCCTGTTTTCAACCCCTGATCTGAAATATACGTTTCTAGCACAGAAGATCTCTAGCTGTATAATTTATTGAATCAAAACAAGAATAAATAAATCCCTGGAATATCTGTAATAACTTCTGTGTGAAGTTATCTCTCAACCCTGAAATTCTATGATAACTTCTGGATGAAGCTATCTCTCACTTTGGCAATAGATCAGCTGATATTCCACAGCATCTTAATTGCACACACTGAAGAGGGAACGTTCTCCAATGCAAATGGAATCCTTGAACCCTAGGCTCAGTCTTCACAGAAGAAATTCTCAAAATCAATATCAATAATCAATAGCATAAACAATAATGGCCTCCATGTGAAACCCTTATACCCTCAAAAGATATGCTTGCCCTAATTAGGGTTTTCTTAAATTAGCATTAGGGTTTCTAATTTAAAATTAGACCAAATAATTAATAATTAATAATTAATTATTAATGAAACCAAATAATTAATATTTGATTAAATCAATCAAATATTAATATCTCCCTCAATATATGTCAGATCCTCAAACCGATCGAAGCAGGTGAATTAGGGAGTGATTCCGCACATGACCATACCAAAATAAAGGTGCTCCGCTGCATATCAAATATCCCTAAAAAGTAGGGGCTCATGCCCAATGCATCTGAAATAACCTGAATGAAAACCAAATGTAGAAATTCTGCGAATCAAAGTCAAGCCAAGATCCATTATGACCCTCTATCCATCCTATTAGCCTACGAAGGTCGTATAATAGGCTACCCATCAAGTCTGTCAATGTCCATGAAAAAGGGGACATGACAATCCGCCCCTCCAGAAATTGCTTGTCCCCAACCAATCTCGGAACAATGAACTACTCGATCCACCTAGATCCCAAATGTAGTTATGCTCTGCACTGCTGTGAATCAATGTGAGTACCTGCAATATCATCAGAAGTAAAACAAAGAGGAACCCATAATCAAATTGGCGAACACAACTCAACCAATCTCTGAAATCACAACTACCCTGGATGTGTCGATACTGTAGGCTGTGTAATTGGCAACTGCAAATTCCATCTACAAAAGATGGTGTCAATCCATCCCATAATTGATCCCTCTATAATGGTGGCACAACCAACTGTACCATACTGTCAAATGTGTGAGAAGAATCAATCTGGAGACTCGACTCCACTGGTATCCCAAACTCCTCAGAATCAGGTACTCCCAAGTCCTGAATATGTGTGTGAGCCTCAACCACATGCTCCTCATAAGCAGCTATAGAAACATACTCATCACCAACACTAAGTGTACTAACATCTGAGTACACCTCCACACTCTGAATGCAAGCATCAGACTCATCCTCACTGTCTAACTCCTGAGTTAGACTCACCTTAAGACAAAGCTCATCCATAACATCCTCAACTACTCTTGCCTGTGAAGATAATGCAGATAAATCATTACCTGAAGATGTGTTAATATCTCCCTGTACTGGATCAGCATGACTGTCAAACTCATCATGCAAGTGGCTGCATGTCATAGGGAAAGCACTACGATCCTTGGGCCTATTAATTAAATTATTTAACCACATGCAAGCTCTAGGTGAGACATTTCTCCCTTTTGTCCAGACATACCATAAATCCTCTGCCAAGAGCTTGGAAATTTTATCCTCCTCCTCAAACAAGATTGTGAACATAATAGAGTGCATTGATGCCAATATATTGCTAGAATGAAACTCATCTAAAATATTCCAAAATATTTTAAACATCATGCGAATTTCACCAATACAACCTACTAACATCATAACGTTTTCAAATCCATACCTTGCAAATGTTTCAAGTAATCTTGCCCTCCTTGAGAAATGAGGGTCTCTAATGTTATCCAACTTTTCGAAGCTTTTTACCATGGCATAAAGTACCTCTCTCATAATCTGATCATCATGAAAATCAAAGCCAGCTATGATCCTCATCATTTCACTAATGCAAGAGAGAGCTGCAAGTCTTACCACCTCATCATGATGTCTCAATAATCGGGGCTTCACCAACGAATCAAACGCTGGAAATAACGCTGTTTGCATCTCATAAGTATTTGAATGCTCAACCTTGCCTAAATAAGTGTCCAACTCCTCCAAAATTTTTAGAGTGTCATCTGCTTGCTGAAATGGATAATCTAATTTCTTCTTTGCATTGTGCATGCTTTCTTCCAAATCTTTGACCCCTCTTAGAGCCATACTGATAATCGAATTGAACCTGGAACTACCCAACAGGATGGCAAGACATTAGTTCTGATGTGCCCAACAGGATGGCAGGAATTTAGCTCTGATACCACTGTGATATCCCCTTCTAATAGGGATATATGCAACACAAAAAACTCTGAACAAAGATATAACTTCTGTTGAATAAATTCAGAATGATCACAATAATATAGTCTCTGAATAGCAAATTACAAATCTTATCACTTGTCCTTTTAAACTATTACAATTGCAGTCCTTTCTCATGCATATAAATATGAAATACAGTCTTAAAAACCCTGGCTTATCAAAACTGGAAGTGAAAATTGAATTCTGGAAGGTCTCGGCCCTTCTGTGTCGACACACAGTCGCCGTCGTCGGTCGATATCTCGCCGACGTCGGTCTCTGTCGGTCGGATTTCTGCCGAAGTCGGTCTTCAGTCAACCGATGTCGGTCACTGAAAACCCTCTATCTGCCGAGGTCGGTTCCTGAGCTGATCAGTACGGACCTGTACGGACTTGTACGGCCGCCAATTAAGCACAAATTCCCTATTTTCAACCCCTGATCTGAAATATACGTTTCTAGCACAGAAGATCTCTAGCTGTATAATTTATTGAATCAAAACAAGAATAAATAAATACATGGAATATCTGTAATAACTTTTGTGTGAAGTTATCTCTCAACCCTGAAATTCTATGATAACTTCTGGATGAAGCTATCTCTCACTTTGGCAATAGATCAGCTGATATTCCATAGCCTCTTAATTGCACACACTGAAGAGGGAACGTTCTCCAATGCAAATGGAATCCTTGAACCCTAGGCTCAGTCTTCACAGAAGAAATTCTCAAAATCAATATCAATAATCAATAGCATAAACAATAATGGCCTCCATGTGAAACCCTTATACCCTCAAAAGATATGCTTTCCCTAATTAGGGTTTTCTTAAATTAGCATTAGGGTTTCTAATTTAAAATTAGACCAAATAATTAATAATTAATAATTAATTATTAATGAAACCAAATAATTAATATTTGATTAAATCAATCAAATATTAATATCTCCCTCAATATACGTCAGATCCTCAAACCGATCGAAGCAAGTGAATTAGGGAGTGATTCTACACATGACCATACCAAAATAAAGGTGCTCCGCTGCATATCAAATATCCCTAAAAAGTAGGGGCTCAGGCCCAATGCATCTGAAATAACCTGAATGAAAACCAAATGTAGAAATTCTGCGAATCAAAGTCAAGCCAAGCTCCATTATGACCCTCTATCCATCCTATTAGCCTACGAAGGTCGTATAATAGGCTACCCATCAAGTCTGTCAATGTCCATGAAAAAGGGGACATGACAACATTTTGACTACTATATGCTTGGCTGCAAAGTGTCCTCCACAGGGTTCATCATGGCAGGATTTGAGGATATCTGGAACTTCATCTTCTCTAAAACATCTTCTAATGATAAAGTTAGGCCCAGTATAGAAAAGGAACCCAGACAACCATGAATATTTGGTACTTTTATGAATCAATGGTCTCCTTTATTTTGGGAGGAATCACTATGGAAGTAACCCTATTATAAGGTAGTTATCAATATCAACATACCAGGGTGTGGAGAGAGAGAGAGAGAGAGAGAGAGAGAGAGAGAGAGAGAGAGAGAGAGAGAGAGAGAGAGAGAGAGAGAGAGAGAGAGAGAGAGAGAGAGAAGGCGCTCATCTAAAAATGAGTCATCCACTATGGTATCCTCTTCATGAGTTTGCAAGCATGATAAAAATTCAACCACTACATTGTCCTTGCTAGACTTATCTACAATGATGATATCAAATTCCTATAATAAGAGAAACCATCTTATCACTCTAGTTGGAACAACTATTTTGTTCATAAGGTATTGAATGGCTGCATGGTTTGTATGAATAAATATCTAATACCTTGTGATGCAGTGATGGAACTTGTTGATAGCATAGACTGCCACAAAGAACCCTTTTTCGGTAACTATGTAATTTAATTCTACTGCTTGCAGGTTTTTGCTTATAAAATAGATGACATAATTGAGTGCTTCTTGTTTTTTGCCAAGCATAGATCCAAAGGCAATATCTGAAGCATCTGTGTGAATGTAAAAGGGAAGCTTCCAATCAGGACCATGCAGAATAGAGGTGGTGGTCAATAATTCTTTCAATTATTTGAAGGCTATATCACAAGTAGGAGTTTAGATAAATTCAACATCTTTAGCCAAAAGGGTGAACAATGGTGTTGCTACTTTACTGAAATTGTTGATGAATCTCTTTTAGTAACCATCATGACTTAAAAAACTCCTATCATCTTTCTATTTTTGAGGAATAGGCAAGTTTTTGATGATGCTTATTTTTTTAGGGTCAACATTAATTCTTATAGTAGTTATGTGGTGGCCTAAGACAATACCTTCTGTCATAAGCATGTACCATTTCTTGTGTCTAAGAGATAGAAGGTGCTCTTAACAGCATTGCAACACTTTTTTTAGGTTTTTAAGGTATTCATCAAATGTCTCTCCATATAAAATGAAGTCATCCATATATATTTCTACACATTTATTGGCCATGTATGCAAAGATACTCAAGACAACCCTATGGAATGTGGCTGGAGTGTTACATAGCCCAAAATGTAATACATCATAAGCATAAGTGCTCTAGGTATAAGTAAAGGTGGTCTTTTCCTAGTCCTCATGAGCAATTCTAATTTGGTTATAACCACTAAAGCCATCCAAAAAGGTAAAATATTTATTCCCTGCTAGTGTATCCAACACTTGGTCAATGAAGGATAGAGGAAAGTGATCCTTCCTAGTTGCTATGTTGAGTTCACTGTAATCGATGCATACACACCATTCTCTATTTTTCTTTGGTATAATTATCAAAGATGACACCTATTCACTGTTAGGGATAGAATATATAAATCTAACAATCAAAGTTTTTGTAATTCCCTTTTGATTATTTCCTTAAGAGCTAGATTCATCATATGTTATGACTGTCTGATTGGTTGGCACTCTTCTTTAATGTAAATATGATGCATGCATGTTTCTGGGTTGATTCCATGTATATCTCATAATCCCATGCAAAAGCACATTGGTTGGCATGAAACATGCTAACTAGGTGTTTTTCCTCATTTAATTCTAACTTGCTATTAATAAGCAATATTTTTCCTAGAGAAATTTTAATTTGCTATGAGAGTAATATCATTATTTCCATATTTCTAATGAATCTGATTTGGATGTAGCTAGTGAAATATTCTCTCTACAAATGCATCAGAATTAGCCATTCATAAAAGCTAGAAAAGGGGCACTCAACAAATTGCAAGTGATTGAGATTTGTAGAAGGAGTTTGGTAATTATGTTAAATAACATTTGAGAGAATGGTATCTTACTCCTGATCAGTCAATATGCATGCAGGGTCTATGGTAAATATAGGAATCAAGGAAGGTTGATCTACCTCATATTATTTAGCCCATAATGTAGGCTCTGGTATAAAATTTGACTATGCTGGGAGATAAAGAACCAACTGCTTAGTGTGGTATCCATTGGATATCATCATGTTACCTATTCTACAGCTGATGAAGGCATCAGCTATGGCAATCCAAGGTCATCCTAAGATAAAGAGTATCCACCCAAATTAGACTTAGGCTATAGCATAATTAAATCTACAAGATACTCCCAAGAATCCATAGTGATGACAAGATCATCAATGATTCCCTCTAGTCTGATTATAGAACTATCAACCATTTGCAGTAGTGTAGAAGTGGGACATATATTATTTAGTTGTAGTTTATACATAGTTTTAGTTGTCAATGATGAAGATTACTACTTGAACATTGATCCCAATTTTGGAACTGAATAATATTTTCACTTCTTTTGTTTCAATATAGGTAGTATAAATGTTTGTGATACATACCATTGTATTGAACAACTTTCCTATTGATGTAATTTTTGTATATGCTACTTCAGTCATTTCAAGTAGAGTCTTCTTAATGTGACTCTTTTCGTTTGAAATCCTAAAAGAGTTATGGATTGTTAATGTGATACTTTTCATTTGAATTCCTACAAGAGTTATGGATTGAAAACCACATACCAAAATTATACTACATATTCTAATCATTTGGTGATTGGTAATTCACTTGTGGATATGCTTAGAGCTATTACCCAGTATTTAAAGTATTGCTTAGTATCAGACTTAGAAACTTCTTAGTTTTGGCTTTGGCCTTTCCTTAAAACTTGTAATAATATTTATAATCTTTTCTAATTGAAGAGATCTGTAAGAAATCCATATCTGATTGGATAAATGATTTCAATCCTAGCCCATACATCAAAACAAGGTTTTATTTTGAATCTTGAATCTTGAGTTTGAAAACCAAAGTATGAAAGGTATATATGTATTTTTCCACAAATTTTAATTTACCTTGGCAGAACTGAGAGAACATGATGTACTTTTAATGATATTTTCAAATAGGGAAATAAGTTCTTTGAGTGCTTCTATTAAACCATTCCATGTGCCTAATAAAAATTCATCTTCATGATTTTCATGTGAAGTACAATAGTTTTCCAACCATTTTTACTGATAAAGAATCTTTCAAAAGAGTGAATGTAATATTTTGTTTTTTAGAGAATTGATTAAACACATACTATGAATAGATTAGTCTAAGCCAATTATTTAGATAATTTGCATCTATTTTTCGTTAAAACATAGGGATGTCTAGATTAACCTGTACCTTGTATGGTTTTTTTTACATCCAAACAATCATTGAGAATGAGAGGTGTAAAAAGGAGTTTGTAGATTTAGAATTAGTGAGAAATGATCAATTATACTTGTTTATTTATACACATGATGTTCTTCCAAAAAAATTAGTTGTATTCACAATGCATCCTCTATAATCTTCTAGAACATTTATGAAATTGCAAACATGTCAAAAACAAATCTATGAATATTTGTTGCAAAGGACACAAATACCACCTAGTTGACTCTCAGATCAATTAGAAAAGGAGGCAAAGAGTTTGAATAAATTGAAGACTTATCAAGACACACTACTTCAGGAAGCTTGGTTTCATGGATAAAACTAAATCTTATATTTGGATTAGAAGTTGTTGATTGAGTGACCTCCATTTTTTAGGGAATTCCATCCCCTTAAAATTCCAAGATGATATCTTCATTACTCATTAGAGGAGCTCTACCCCCTTCCTTGTTTCAGACTTTTTCCCCTTAAAATTTTGATATTTTTTAGGTGTTTTGATTAATTGAGGAACATTTCTTGAAGTCGGACATGGGGGAAGGTTAGAGTCCATAATATTTGAGTTGTGCCTAGTTTACATTGATAAGTGTGACCCCTACCTCAAGATGTCCCTATGGCTACTTGTTGAAAGTGTCAAATGAGTCTAATAGAAATAGAGCATAACTCAATGGTTACAAATTACTTGTTTGTCACCACTAGCCCAAGCCCTTGCCTCCTTAATGTTGAGCAATCTTTCTATAGATTTGATGTGAATTTTATTAAGAAGTGGTCCTATAGCAGGGGGCTCTTAGATTTTTTTATTGGGTAAAAGAGTAAGTTTAAGAGCATATGTAATAAATGTGGTCCAATAGTCTAAATTTTTTGAGGCAATTTTTATAACGACAATACTTTTATTTTTATTTATAATAAAATTTTATATAAAATTTGTCCATTCACAAATTTATATTTAGTGAAACATCTTATTACAAAATAATAACAAATATATAAATGTTACAACATTTTTTTTTTCTCATTGATTCAAACTTTTCATCTACAAACTTATTACTCCTTTTTTTTTAAAAAAAATCCAATCTTTCTTATTTCCACATCTTTCATTTTTTATGGGACCACTAATTCATTATAAATAGGAGCAGCGACCCCTCTAAAAAGACCCACCCCCCCCTTACTCAATGATTGGCGGTTCTAATTATGCTTACGTAACTCGTTATATAATCATGACTTTTGGGCATCGACTTTAACGATATGCATAATATGCTGCTTTCTATATGGTTTTGGGTTGAGAAAGGTCTAGATGTAATTTCCTTCAACCCCTTTCTTTTCAGGGCTCTGTTAATTATGATCATGGATTCCACGGATGCAAAGCGAAACTTTCAATGTCTTGGAAAGAATGAGAACCCGGATCGTAATGGAGCAAAAGAGAGTAAACGTCCACGAACAGATGACAATGAAGATGAAGTTGAAGAATTTTTCAATTTGGTAGACAGAATCCAAGCAATGAGTAAGTATTTTAAACATACGCAAATGACTTTGTGTTCTGCAGGAGAGAGATCCGCAGCCGAAAATATGGTAGGCGATGTTATAAAACGTCAATATCCATGGATTCCTTCATTCGAGTGGGAGGGTTTTTCTATCTTGGCCAGCGAAAATAGCTCTTCCGCGCAAAGGAATTTAACTTTTTGTACAAATAATAACGCAAGCAGTTCAGGAGTATCCGTTAAACCAGATTTTACAGCTCATAAATATAAGCCGGTGGAGAAGCTTGATCTGAATGTAGAGGCCAGCTTGGAACACCCTGTCCCTGCAACATTAACCTTGTTTCCCTAGAATTTTGTACATTCATTTCTATTTCATGGCAGCTTGCGGGCATTTGCATCAATGATTGATGATTGTTTGCCTGTAACTGGTTTCATACAGTGTAGTTTAAGAAAATTGTAGAATAAAGATGTACTAATTGCTTTTGTTCCAAGTAAACTATATATCTGAAAATGATAAAGTGAATATTGTTGACGACTTTATAAAAGGCTTTAATTTTCAGCCATTTTCTAAGAGAATGCCAGCTGATTCTAAAATCTGTACCAACGTAAATCTGTAACACGTTGATGCTATTAATAACAATTAATTCATTGTATGTAATGCATGTAAAAAATAACCTTTCAAGTTTCGTAATAACAATTGTGAATTCAGTTTATGATTAGAATAGATCTTATATTTTCGAAAAGAATGTTCCTTATACTCGATTCATGATAAAAACAAAAATGAGCACACTTTGTGAGTCTATCCACAACAACTATGATAACATTTCTACCTTCAGATTGTGATAACCCAGTAATGAAATCCATAGATACCTCTTCCCATCGTTGACTAGGCATGGATAAGGGCTATAAAAGACCTAGGATTTTATTGGTTTCACCTTTATTTTGTTGACAGACCATACATTCGGCCACATATTTCTATACATCCCCTTTGAGTCTTTTCTTTAAAAAATCCTTCTTGTCTCTATGATAGGTTTTCAAAAACACTGAGTGACTACCAAGTAGAGATGCATGAAGTTCTTAAAGAATCTTCTGTTTGAGACGAGAATTTTGATGTAGATATAATCTATCTTTGTACCATAATGCATTCCCCTTCCATGTAAACTTTTAAATCCCATCGAAAACTTGATGTAAATTATGAATCAATGAATGGGTAATACTGTCATTTTCCCATTCTATCCTTACTTCTTTCAACCAGTCTGCCTGACAAATGGTCATGGCATATAAAAATGCCTCAATTGGTTCATCCCACATAGATAGTGCATCGGCCACCACATTTTCTTTTCCTTTCTTATAGACTATTTCAAAATCAAAACCTAACATTTTCGTCACCCATTTTTGTGGTTTTTCAAAAGATAATCGATGTTCTAAAAAATATTCAAGGCTATCATGATCAGTCTTTGCCTGAAAGTGATGACCTAATAGATAAGGTCTCCATTTTTTGAATGCATGTAGAATAGCCATAATATCTTTCTCATAGATGGGTTTGAGATAATTTTTACCCTTTAGTTGATGACTTTCAAAGGCAATGGGCCTACCCTCTTACATGATTACTACACCCATACCAGATCCATATGCATCACATTCAACCACAAAAGTTTTATAAAAATATGGATTAGCCAATACTTGGGTGGTGTGCATAGCCATTTTTAGTTGTTTAAATGCCTTGGTAGCTATATCAATCCACTGGAAGAAGTCTCTCTTCAATAAATAAGTGATCGGTGCTACAATACTACCATAATTTTTGACAAACCTACGATAATAACCAGTTAGCCCCAGAAATGCCCTTAGTTTCTTAAGTGTCTTGGGAATCTACCACTCCATGATGGCTTGGAATTTTTAGGATCAACTTTTACTCCATCATGTGATACAATGTGAATCAAATATTCCACTTCTTGAACTTGAAAAGCACATTTGGATGGTTTAGCATATAACTGATGTTGTTCAATAACTAAGAGTCCCTGTTTCACATGATGCAAGTGGTCTTCCCAATTTTTACTATAAATAAGGATGTCATCAAAAAACACAAGTACAAACTTTCTCAAAAATGGCCTAAAAACCATATTCATCAAACTCTGGAAGGTGGATGGTGCATTGGTGAGACCAAAAGGCATGACCAAAAATTCATAATGGCCTTCATGAGTATAGAAGGCTATTTTAGGAATGTCCTCCTTACAGATCTTCATTTGATGATACCTAGAGTGAAGATTTAATTTGGTAAAATAAATAGTACCATGTAATTTATCTAATAAATCATCAATTACAAGAAGAGGAAACTTATCTTTCATAGTGAACTTTTTGAGTTCTCTATAATCTAGGCACATCCTCAAAGTTTCATCTTTCTTTCGTACCGACTATTGAAGAAGAATATTCACTTTGGCTATAGCGAATGGTACCTACCTCTAACAACTCTTTTACCAATTTTAAAATTTCACTCTTTTGGGAATATGGATTTTTGTATGGTCTAATATTGGGTGGCATACTTCTAGGAATGAGTCTGATGGCATGATCATGAGTACAACTAGGAGGAGACTTGTTGACATGGGTCCAAAAACAACTGAATGCTCATCCAATATTTGTTAACTCAAGATGGGTAGTCTCCTTAGTTTGTTGGACAACAATATAGAATAAGCATGCCACAAATCCTTTAGTACCTTTTTTTATAATCTTGGTCATTTGTTGTGAACTAACCATTTGTGGAGATTTAAATTGTAATCCTCATAGTTCTAGTAGTTTGCCTTCAGAATAAAAATGCATGGATAACTCATGGGAATTCATCATAATAGTTCTATCATGACCTATTGTACTCCCAAAATAATATCAGTCCCACCCATAGGAATAAAAAACATAGGAGAATCTAGAAAATAGTCCCCCTTTGCCAACTTAATACTATGGCATTTTCTAGAATAACTAACTATACCGCCATCAGTAATCATGACTTCAAACTCTAGGGTTGGGTAAATAAAACAATTCAAATGACCAACCAACTTACTATTGATGAAATTGTGTGTACTACCTATATCAATCAACACTATGACCTTCTATTTTTCAATAAAACCCATCACCTTAAGAGTTTGAGGAGTAGAAATCCCTGTAAAGGTATGGTAGGAGATAGTAGGTTGAGAATCTACAAGATCATACTCAAGTCCTTCGAAACCATCAATAGATGCCTCCTCATCTTATTCACCCTCATCAACCCCTTCAATGTAAAATAACTTCTTTTTAGCACATCTATGACCTTTGCTCCATTTACTATCATAACCATAACATAACCCTTTGGTACGCTTATTCTCAATTTGATGTGGTGTTAATCTGGTAGGTTGAGGTCGTGATGGATTTGGGAAGGTGCATTCCTGACTATTATTGAAATGATGATGTTTGATCATATATTTTTATTCTACCCAACGTGCCCTTGTTATAGCTTTAGATACAGTTGTGGGGTTAAATATATGAATCTCCAATTGAATACTATCTTTTAGTCCACCTAGAAAAAGGTCAGTCAGATTTGCCTCAGTGATATCGTCCACATGTAAGGATAGATTTTTAAATTGATGAATATAATCCTTCACTATTCCTATTTTTCATAGTTTGGATAACTGGTTAAAGTAGTTTGTTGATACATTATCTTGATAATGAGACATCAATTCATCAGAGAATATTGTCCATGTAAAAGGAGCACCAGTCTTCTTCTTTTAGTATAAAACCAATGATGCTAAATGAATGGATCAAGTTCTAGGTATAGAGATGTCCAAATCACCTTTCGAGAGCTAGGAGTTTGGTGTAAATCAAATAGATTTTCAATTTCAGTGATCCAAGTGAGTGGATCCTTACCATCAAACTTGCACAAGTCTACTTTTGGCAACTTCAATTTTATCCCCATATTATCAGTGTTAGTATTAAGAGGAGTACTAGAAGGAAAAAGTAGAGGGTTGTTGAGTGGTAAATGAGATGAAATGGTATCCAAGTGTATCATGATTTGATGTAACTAATTGTTCATGCCATTAAACTCTCCTTGTATTGTTGATATTTGAGTTTGGGCTTGCACATCCTTCTGCATTAAGCCATGTAGGTTTGATTGGATTTGAAAAATTATATGAGATGATTCAGACTCCATTTCATCCCCTAAAGGTGTTTTAAGGGTTTCTTGCCTTTTTCTCTCCCCACGGGTGTTAGGACCAACCATATAAAGGCTTGATGGTAAACTTTATTTTCCCCTATTGACCAAACTTTGACCACTAAGTTTTTTAAATATTTAGGCCTAAAATCACAAATATACACCTACTAATTATATGAATGCATAAATAGATATAAAATAATATGAAAAATAGTTATGCAAGCCATAAGCTAGCTACACATATCCAAAAACATGCCAACAGTTAAGGGTGTAGCATGCAGGTAGTCCAAAGATCCAATGACATGTGATAGAGTCAAAATGTCAATATAACTATGGAGGGATCTGGGAATGATAAGTGGCACCATATAGAGTTTCTAGGTGATAGATCAATCGTTCATGGGCCCTTTCAATGATCCTCTGAGTAAGCATAGAGATGACACGTCATAATCGTGGTGAATGTAGCAAAGATCCACCAATAGCATTTGACCTCTCAAATATTGATATGATGGTGTGAGGTATATATGGACTTTTTAAAGAGCTCAGGGCAAACAAGAAGCTACCATGTGGTGAAAAGACATTAGCTTGACAGTAACTCACTGTGTAGAATATAAAAAACCCATAGATTCTCTAAGTGGTATGATCTTAGGGGTCCTAATAGAGATATAATAACTTGAAATAAAAGGTAATGCTAAAGGGATGTCGAGAGTCCATAAAGCTACCAAGTGGCATGCTAACATTCATCATGTAAACTAGGATCTGGTAGTGCTAGTCTTAGGTGGACTGTTTAAATATATAGACCCAATGACATGTTGACACAAGTCCTATGGGCAATGGTCACATTTAAATGTAATGAATAGAGTGACATGGAATTACCACATAGGTAGATAACTCACATTGAATATGCAGCTTATACAGCATGTGTCATATAGGTGAGTCATAGTTAAACAAGGTCAATGATCAAAGTTTGATCCTAGGTTTAAAGGATCAACAAAACATGTTTGAAATGAGAAAATGAGATCAATAGTGTTAGATTAAGGTGGACATTTAAACAGAGCTTACATCTAATATGGCATGCCATGTGTCAATATGTGGTAATATTTGGCTTAATAGTTTAAATTGATAGTTCATGCATGGATGGGAAATAATTTGAAGCACAGAGGAAGGTATGTAGGACATGCTACTACATATTATTGGATGTGGATATTTTTTTACCTCTACCATAACTGGAGCATCTCAATGGAATCATTACAAGAGTAGGTTGTTCCATGGCATACATAAGAGGAAAGGTAGTTGTTTAGGAGGTTCCAGCTATGCAATAAAAAGTTTGATTGCCCTCCACCATAAAATTTCACGTTCCAGATCATGTAGAAGGGCATCTCCAGTCATGGAATCAAATGGTTTGTTACAAATATTCATCATTACTTATAGAGGTATTTATAATAATGATTTTTCTTAAAAATGGATGAAGATTTTAGGCATGGCAAGGAATATTTTCCAGTTAGGAGCATCTTGCTAGAATTTGGAGGATTTCTTTGTAATTTTTAAAATAAAAACCCATAGTCCCATATTTGAATAGGGTGTAAAATGTATAAATAGAGGACTTCTCCTGTATTGTATAGGTTGTTATTAGTTTTTTATTTTCTCTCTAAGTCTAGGTTATGTAAAAAATTCTTGGGATCAACTGTTGTGTGTAGATCTCATCTCCCTTGCTAAGGTGGTTGCAAGTGTAAAACCATTAGTAATATTGTAGAGCATATTTATGTCTCCCTTGTCAAAAGAGTGAACTCACCATGCTTGTCCCCATGGTAGTTCTAAAATATTGATGTATCTAATATTCTTTTGAAAAATTAATGGAAAATATTTGTGGTTCTAACTATTTCCTTTTAATGAAGTGTAATAATGTATTCTACAAATATTGTTGACTAGATATGTAATGCCATGCTTACTACTAGTTATCATTTTAAGCATAGATTTGAATTATAAAACCATTTTTCATTATTTTAGATTATGTTGTTGAATAACTTATTAGGGCACCCTAGGTTTATGGATTCAATGGAAAAGAGTATTTGAGATTATATTTTCAATGTATGTTTCTAGGGTTTCAAAATCATTTTAGTATTTGCGTTTCAATGGAATCAATGACTGCAAACTACTCCTTTTAGTTCCCACCAGCTTGTATTTGAGTTTTTTATACATCCTTGCAAAGAATAATGTCATGAAAACTACAAGGTACCATGTTATTTAAAAACCACCAACACACCACCCTCTTTTAATAATTATCTAACTATCCTACCCCATCCTACCCTATAAATAATAAACCTTTTCCATACTGTAAGTGTTATTTGCCCTATAAATGTATAAAATATTGCTTATATAACATGTGTTTGCATCTTTTGTTTTGAATCATAGTGCTACAATTTTCCATTTAACCCATGTTGTTGAAGATTCTATAGAATGAATATTACAGTCATATAACCATCTATCTTGCATATCTTGTATGTGATATAGATCATTTATTTATTCCGTGTGACAACCCTTTTCAAGTGGATTGAATGAGTTTGGTTGTTCCCTATTCACATTTGTGTTCTCATGTGCAGTTAATCCTCATGGAAGTTGAATTAAAAAATCTCTCCATGTGAGATAGCTACCCCATAGGTCCTCTCACCTTGGTTCAGGCAGAGATATAAGTAATAGGGAGCTGACCATACCCTTTATCAGTGCCTCTAGTCATTTTCTTTGTTCAAACAATTCTTGATGCCAAAACTTACACTAGCTATAATGACATAAATTTGGGTTTTTCATCTTTGTTTGCCATTTTATTCAATTTTTCAAGGTTGAGCGAAAGAGGTGTACAATTGGGAACCAACACCCAACTAGTGCCATTACCAATTTTTAATATTTGTAATGTTAAAAATGTGAATGAATAGCATAACAACATGAAATATCTGTAAGATATTAAAATCACATCAACATGATTTGATAGAAGGATTTTGTTTGATATATCTAACTCAGCATTTACTAGTATGTTAATGTAGAATAAGAGGAAGGTGATCAAAATGCTTTTGGATTTGGTTAGGACCCTCTTGCTAAAGGAAAATATTTTTTAGTATTTAGATGGGGTGATCCTCTTGATCACAAACCTTCATCTTTTGGTCTTGTTTCTACTATTGCTTGATTGTCTCTTTTTTTATGTATTAAAATTTCTTCTAGGTTAAGCCTAGTTTATTCATTGGTTTTTGAGGGTGGTGTTAAGAGAGAACCTATTAATCTAAAGAGGAGACACTATAACTATCTAGGGCCCTCAATTTTTCCCTATATATAGATATGATAAGAATCTCCTTGTTATTTTCCAAAATTGCACTAAAGCAATTGAGCCCTTTCTAACTATAAATGCTTAATTTGTTTAGCCCACTTCCCATTTTTAAGTGCTCATCATAAGTCAAGTGTCCTATTAATTTGGTCTTTATTATCCTTTTGTCTGACAAAATCCAACTTGAAGTCATGCCTAAGCATCTCAAAACCCTTGTTCCAATTGCCCTAGCTTAGGTCCTTTGATTTAAATCAATTTTGATAGGAATAATTTATGCGAGAATATTTTAAATATGCCATGGACTTAGTTTAATTTTATATGAAGATTTAGTCATGTTTATTAACATGACCAAACCTTACTATAAAATTCATATTTGGTCCCTTTTATATCCCTTGGCCCTTAAAACCTTTTATCTATTATCATGGTCTAGCTAATGGTCGGTCCTTTTACTATGAGCTGAGCTTCGAGTCCTATCGTAAAGCTTCTATCGCATTTATTTATGCACCCAAAAACTTAGGCAAAGAGTTTATACTAATTATTTTATTTCCCTAAAATATAAATTAATTATTTTTATGTTAATTTGGAGCCAATCATGTTTGACCCAATGGATCTCAATCGAATGACGTACATTGAATCAGAGAGAGATGATTCAATGGAGAATGATCGAAGCTAGAAAGTTGAAAAGACCTAAGAAAAACACATAAGTGATAAATGTAAATCTCACGATGTATGGTTAAAATCTCAAGTATGTTCCTATCAATCAATATTATGTGGCAAAGTGTATAGATCTTGATTGACAGTGAGAAATAGGTCAAGACTATAATGAATCCTCAGGATGAGTGAGAAGGTGACAAGTGTTACCATCTTGGTATGTAGTTATAATATCTAGTGGGATGTGATAGAGTTAAAATATCAACAAAACTATGAAGGGATATATGAATTACAAGTAGCACCATCTCAGGTGCCCAAGTGGTAGATCAATGGTTTATAGGCCCTTTTATAAGTCAATAAGTCAACAACCATAGGAACAAGCATGGATATGAAACATGTCATAACCATAGTGAATGGAATAAAGATCAACTAATATAATTTGACCTCTTTGATCTTAATCTGATGGTATGAGGTGAAGATGGAATTTTCAAATAGCTCAGTCCAAATGAGAATCTGCCACATGGTAAAAGGGCATTAGTTCGACAATGACTGACTATAAAGAATGCAGAAAGCCCATGGATTATCCAAGTAGAATGATCTTGGGGGTTTGAATAGAGTTATAACAACTCACAATAAAATCTAATGTTGAAGGGATGTCAATATCCCATGAAACTACCAAGTTGCACACTCATGTTCATCATGTAGATAAGGATCTAACAGTGCTAGTCTTAGGTGGATTGTTTAAAGATTTAGACCCAATGACATGTTGACATGTGTCCTAGGGGTAATGGTCACATTTTGAGTTAATGAATAGAGTGATATGGAATTTCAACATAGGAAAATAACTCACATTAAATGTTCTTTTGTAAATGTGTATGCAACTTATAAAGCATGTGGCTTGTAGGTGAGTCACAGTTAAAAAAGATGAATGGTTAGCATTCAATACAGGGTTTAAAGGATCAACAGAGTGAATTTGATCTAAACAAATGAGATAAATAGTGCTAGATGAAAGTGGATATTTCAATAGATCTCAGATCTAATGTGGCATGCCACGTGTCAATATATGGAAATATTTGGCTTAAGAGTTGAAATTGATGGCTCCTCTACGGATGGGCAGGAATTTGAAGCAAAAAAGGTCTTTGGGCCATTATAGAGCATATTTTTGGCTGTGAATCATTTTCTAGCTCTACCACAACTAGAGCATCTCAATGCCATCATTTCAAGAGTAGGTTGTTCCATAGTGTGCATAAGAGGAAAGGCAATTGTCCAAGAGGTTCCAATTGTGTAAGTAAATGGTCAAGGGCATCTCCAGGTAGTTACACATGAGGCAAAGTTTGTTCATCCTCCACCAAAAAATTTCACCTTGTAGATCATGAAAAAAGTCATCTCCATTCAAGAAATCAAAGGGTTTATTGCAAATCTTTATCATTCATTGTAGAGATAGTGAGAGCAATGATTTATCTTACAAATAGATGAAGATTTCAAGCATGGCAAGGAATATTTTGTAATTGGGAGCATCTTGGTAGAATTTATAGGGGTGCTTTGTAATTTTGCAAATTACAACCCATAGTCCTAGATTTGAATAGGGTGCAAAATGTATAAATAAAGGGCTTCTCCTCTATTATAGAGGTTGTATTGTTGGTTGTTCATTTTTTCTAAGTATAGGTTCTAGAAAAAAATCTTGGGATCAACTGTTGTGTATAGATCTTGTCTCCCTTGCTAATGTGGTTGCAAATGCACATCCATTATCAATCTTTGAGAGCATGTTTATGTCTCCCTTGTCAAAAGAGAAAACTCACCATGCTTATCCCCATGGTAGCAATCTAAAAAAATGATGTATGTGATATTTTTTTTCAAAGTTAATGGAAAATATTTGTGGTTCTTACCATTTCCTTTTGATGAATTGAGAAATGTGTTTTGAAAATATTGTTAACTAGATATTTAGCTCCATACTTACTAGTGGTTATAATTTTAAGCATAGATATGAATTATAAAATAATTTTGGCATTACTTTAGAATATATTGTTGAATAACTTGTTAGGGCACCCTAGGTTTATGGATTCAGTGGGAAAGAGTATGTGAGATTCTAGTTTTAGTGTATGTTTCTAGGGTTTCCAAATCATTTGAGTATTTGCATTTCAATGGCATCTATGACTTCAAATTACTCCTGATAGTTCACACTAACTTGCATTTGAGTTTTTTTCTTACATCTTTGTAAAGAATAATGCCATCAATACTTTAAGATACCCTATCATTTGAAAACCATTGACACACCACCCTCTTTTCATAATTAACTAAACTATCCTAACCTATCCTACCCTACAACTAATATACCCTTTGCATACTCTAAGATTTATGTGCCCTAAAAATACAAAAAATCTTGCATATATAACATGTGTTTGCATCTTTTGCTTTGTAGCATAGTGCTGCATTTTTCCATTTGACCCTTATTGCTAAAGATTCTATAGAATGAAAATTTCAGTCATATAACCATATATCTTTAGTAGCTTGTATGTGATCTAAATAATTTGTTCATTTTGTGTGACAACTCTTCCCGAGTGG
Organism: Torreya grandis; assembly: GCA_037957365.1. Lineage (NCBI taxonomy): Eukaryota > Viridiplantae > Streptophyta > Pinopsida > Cupressales > Taxaceae > Torreya > Torreya grandis. Next base: position 184,555 of record JARHVA010001316.1, on the reverse strand, counting down.
ATTGAACGAGTTTGGTTGTGACCTGGTCACATTTATGTTCTCATGTGCCAATAATCCCCATGGAGGTTAAATTTTAGAATCTCTCCATGTGAGAAAGTTGCCCCATAGGTCGTCTCACCTTGTTTCAGGTAGAACTAGAAGTATCAAGGAGCTAACCATACCTTTTTTTGGTGCTTCTCAATCATTTTATTTGTTCAGCCCATTCTTGATGCCAAACCCTCCCCTAACTATAACAACATATCATCAGGGTTTTCATCTTTGTTTTCAATTTTATTCAAGTGTGCAAGGTCAAGTGAAAGAGGTGTATAAATCAGAACCAACACTCCTAACTCCCAATAAATGAGTGGGATCAGAGAAATGTCATGGTAACATTAACCATATATGTATAAGGCTCAGCCTATATCCCAAAGTATAGATAGTTGATAGTGATAGTCCCGTCAATACCCTTTTGTTATCTCATATTTTTTAGGTGTGACCTATTATAATGCTATGACATATTCTATATAACATTTTTTTTAATGAATAATGTTATATGTTGATATATTTATATTAATAAGGGAACCATGTGCTAAGTCCTTATGGGGTTCAGAATATAACTAGAACTGATTGACAATAATACTCATAGAATTTTGTCAATATGTGGATGGAATTTTTCAGCACTCAAGATATTTGAACCTGCAACGTCAAGGATGTAGGAGAAAAAATTATGAATTATGGTCACAAAGAATGAATGAAAATATTAATTTTAATTATTACTTGTCTAAGAAGTAGAGAATTGAAGAAAGAAGTTACTTTTCTTGAAGGTATACAAAGACAACTTGGCCGCTAGAATCAAATCCACTCATCAAGGTAATAAATCAAAACATTCATGACCTTATAAATAAATAACATGAATTATGAGTTTTATGGAATAAATTGATTCGATATGAATTATATAACATTCAAATTGAAGCCACCAAAGCAAAATTTTAAGCCATAGTCCAAGGTTTTTAATTTTATGTTGGTTTTTAGGTTTGATTTTGATTTTGATTTTATGATTTATTTGTTGGACCATGTTTTGGATTGTGAAATAGTTGTATTATATATAAATTGATTCTTGATGAGTTCTTTCTTAGTGGAATAATTTCACCTGTAAACTTATTTCTTTCTCAATGAAACAATTTCACCTGAAACTATATTTTAATTTTTTTTATATTAAAATATAAAGAATTAAATTTTAAAAAATGTCTAAATTTTTTTAAAAATTTATGTTGTATGATTATTTATTTTAATTCCTTATGTTCTCTATATAAATATTTGTCAAAGATATGTTTATTTGGTGAATTTTTTATATAATGCTTCAACATATTAGCATTTATTGCATTTAATAGGGATAGTGTTTTCATGTAGAAATGGCTATGGACTTGATTCATCAAATGTATGTTTTCAAACACAAATTTGTCAATTTTACTTTCATTCATATTTAGCAGTTCAAGTTATGTAGTTTTAATAGGCTCTCTAAGAAGATGTGATGGATCCTAGGCTATGTTCTGAGAGAGAGAGAGAGAGCAGAGAGAGAGAGAGAGAGAGGAGAGAGAGAGAGAGAGAGGAGAGGAGAGGAGAGAGAGAGAGAGAGAGAGAGAGAGAGAGAGAGAGAGAGAGAGAGAGAGAGAGAGAGAGGAGTTATTTGTTTACAAAAGTTTAAACTTACAAACTTCATTCAATATTTAAATAAAAATGATATTTTTCTTCAAGTTATGTAGTTTTTAATAGGCTCTCTAAGAAGATGTGATGGATCCTAGGCTATGTTCTGAGAGAGAGAGAGAGAGAGAGAGAGAGAGAGAGAGAGAGCGAGAGAGAGAGAGAGAGAGAGAGAGAGAGAGAGAGAGAGAGAGAGAGAGAGAGAGAGAGAGAGAAGGAGAGAGAGAGAGAGAGAGAGGAGAGAGAGAGAGAGAGAGAGGAGTTCTTTGTTTACAAAAGTTTAACTTACAAACTTCATTCAATATTTAAATAAAAATGATATTTTTCTTCAACAAGCAACACAACTCCACTAAATCATTTTTAATTACAATATTGATCTCATCTAAAAATGCAAAGAAAATAAAAGAAATAGAGAGAGATGTATAATGTTCTAAAAAGGGATTATACAATTCTAAAGAACATTGCCAATTTCACAAAGGAGATCAAAGAAAAAAGAAATCATCTACTCTTACAACCATCTCATTTTCATATTCACTTTTCTTCAAGATTCAAATAAAGTGTTGAAAGAAAGTAAAGGAGAGAAAGGGAAATGGGTAAAATCTATAAATTAACAAGCATTTCAAACACAAAAGTGAGGAGGAAGAATAACCAACATTAACTCTTCTTGTTTCTTACACTTCTCCAAACTTTAAGACTCCACAAGCTCCTCCAAGGAATCCACCCTCCAAAATGACTAAAATGAATCTAAATAAATGCCAAAAGTTTGAAAATAAAAGGAGGGAGACAAGTTCATCTTCCTAAGTTCATTAATTGAAGGGAGTACCCTCCCTTGCATGGGTCTTTTCATGTCATGGAAGGACCCAAGCTTCTTTTGCTTGATATGCAATTTTTTTGGGAGAAAAGTCTTCCACCAAAAAAGTTCTCTTACATGTCCATATACCTCTTACAACAAATAATTTTAAATTATATTTCTTGAAAAGTGCTCCATTAAGTAGGTCAATGCCTACTGACTAGGCTAGGGAGTAGGTTTTCTAAAAGAGCTATGGGATAGGGTTAATAGGCTCTCTAAGAAGCCTTAGATCCATCATATTTCAAATTTGAATATTACCAATTTATGATATGTAAATATATATTTAAGGTGTGCAATTATCATTAAAATAATCTTTCTTTAATAATAGAGCGTTAATCCATTAGTGACAAGTGGGAAACTTTAACTTAAATTTTTCATAACCATGCAATTGGTAAGGGACGAGCGTTCCTCAGATGGGGGTATTATAGATAGTAGATTGAATGTGCAAGACTCATTAAACACAATCATATTATGTGTTCAATTTTATTGCACAGGGTGTTGTAATGATATTACAATTTTGACAAAAAGAACTTTCATTTTCATTATTTCAAAATAAAGATAGTTATTATATCTTCTCGATCTTAACAACCAACTAGTAGAGTACATCATTCTCAATGAATTTCTAGTACGTGTAGTTGAGGATGCATTGAATTCACGATTAGATGATATTGGTAAAACATATTGTAGCGATGCTACTAGAATATAATATTGAACAAGAACAAGTATTTGGTGCAAAAGAGGAAAAGTTTGTAGATTATAGTACACCTAGAAAATTGATATTCATCCTTTAATAAAAATAAAAGATTAGTAGTTTCCTGGTATGTGATTTTTATTTAATTTGAATAATCTTAATTGTAGAAGTCTTGATAAGAGATTAGTTTGGATGAGTGGCTTAAATTTGTAGTACATTTAATATAAAGACAATCAAAAATCTTGTTTATAGTCAAGATAATTGAAGCGTTTATTCTATAAACCCCAATAGAAGCATCAAGATACTAATTTAAGGTCAAAATAAAATGGAATAAGATAGTCCTATTGATAGGGAAAATTGAGAATAGATCTAAAAAGAGTGATCAAAACTATAAGAAATTACAAACCCATTCAACAAAGTTGTGTGAATTAAAACCATATCAAGATTATGTGAATGATAGTATGGGTGAATCACCATTAAATTAAGCTAGTTAGATAAGAAATAATCATGGAGGTTTGTATGTAAGTTTGAAATAGCCATCAAGTGGTATTAGAGAATAGGTGTGCTTTGGGAAAATAATGCACTTGTTTGTTGTCAATGTTACATCAATAAGGAAATTGTTACAGGGTGATTGTAAGATGGTTCAATAAATCAGAGAAAGCAAACAAGAAGACCATGTTGAGGAAAAGGTATGAGAAATATTTAAAGTTTTCGTTTGAAGTTTATGGTTTGAAGATTTTGTTTTGAGAAGAGAACATGATAAAGAAAGTCTCATAGCCCATTGAGACTTGAACAAGATTGAAGAAGAGCTTGTAAGGCTGAAGAGTAAGATAAAGAGAACATAGTGAATGCTCTAGGGGAAGATCCAAGGTATTAAAAAAAAAACATGGAATTGTGCTTTGTTATTAGTATTGGTTGAAGTGTTGTGGTTGCAGGCCATTGACTCAAAGTGTGAGGCTTAGTGAAGCCATTGGATAAGGATCGATAGACTAGGGTGTAAAAGACCTAGGTGATGACCTAAGGAGACCAAAAGACCAAGGTGTAAAAGAATTGAGTGAGGATCTTGGTGAAGGAGCAATAGACCAAATGAAGAATGAGAGAGAGTTAAGGAAACAGAGGAACTTCCAAGAAGAGATGGAGATGATGAAGCAATATTTGGAAAGTATGCAACAGATTTTAGAAAAATCAATGTAAAGTCAACAGGGATAAGTGTTCAAAAAGATAGCCAAGTGGCCTATAAAGCAAATTGTGGAAAGAAGAAGAAAGCAGAAAGAGATAATGAATTTTAGAAAATAGATAAGGGTGTAAGGCAACCCAAGAAATAGAGTGTGAAGGTAAATCAACCCCAATTTTTTTATTCTAATAATGTATTTCAGTGTGTACTTGAATAAAAGGAGATTCATTTTGAAGAAGACAAACTTTATAAAAAAATAACATATAAAAGATGAAGGTGAAAGTTGTTTGTTTTTAAATAATGTTGATTTTGATAAATTGTTGTGTTTTTCAGTAATGGATCATGAGAAATCAGGATTAAATTTAGAGGAAAGCATGATATTAAGTATAGAAGAAAAGTTGTTAAGCCTATTTGAAGGTTTAAACAAAGTGGATTATTTGATAAATGACGTGTTTGACTCTTTATTTGTTTATGAGATCCCAAAACAGTTGGAAGAAGAAATACCTAATTTAATGAATGAAAATAGTAAAAATAAATCAAGTGCAATAGATATGAATGATAAAGAGAGGCAACAACAAAGCAATTTTTTTGTATATGAAAGTATGGAGCAGTTACAAATGGAGATAGTAGCTTTAGAGCATGCTAGTACAAGGATGAATCATCTTATGAAGAGAAAAATGAGTTGGCAATAGAGTCATTCATAGTGGTTGAACCAAAGATACATATTGCCATGGAGAAGATTGAACAAGTACTTCAAGAACAAGTTGTTACAAACTAAAAAGAAGAATCAATAAAAAAAGATGACACTCAAAAGTCTCAAAGTTTTATATCTGACTAATCATTGAGTTGTGTTTGTGTGGGTCTAGTACATAAGAGTTCAAATGGAAGAAAAACAAAGAGAAATCCTCATCTTAGAGGAAAATGTGAAGATCAATTATAAATCAGAAAAGAAGATTGAATAAGGAAAAATAAATCCAACTAATAATGAACCAGTACAATACAAATGGAGGAAGAAGAAACATTTGAAAAGGTGCTCAAATTTCTTGGGGAATTTGATGTAGAAGCATCATCCACCAGGGTGTAAAGAATACTCTAGTCAATCTTTTAGGAAGCTTGTCAAGTCCCAATAAGGCCTTATTGAGGCATTAAAGGTGTGCTTAGAGTCATTGAATTCTTTGGAGAGTTTCCCTCCAAAATCTCAATTTGAATTTTTAAATGCTTATGGTGTAATTTCATTAGAGAATGTAAATAGTGCAAGACATTGAGTTGTATAAGTTTGTATTAGGTTTATAGGTGTGTGTATAATGCATTACAAGTCTTTTAAGACCTTTTAGAGGTCATAATTATCTCTTTTGTTCTAAATATTCAATGTAACCATGAGATAAGATGTATGAAGAAAATTTGCATAATTAGGACCAGGCGAATGAGGATGAATCTTGACAAGCTTAGTCAATTCTAAACTTAGAAAAATAATTCAACTACTTGATAAGGAACAAAGCTAGCAAAGTAGAGGCATCCAACATCATTATGAGGCATTAAAAGATAAAATTCTCATCATTGTAAGTGGATTAAGAGTTTGAAGTTCAAGAATAGTGGTTTGTATATTGTTTGAATGTATCTTTCTTGAAAATAAAGGAATATAGTGGTGTGAATTCATTGTGTTCATATATTTCTCACATGTGAAATTATGATTCATTAAAATTTGAAGTAATTTTATATGCATTTTCAAGTTTTGTTGTTGAGTTCCTATAAAACTCTTGTTCTTGTCTATTCTAGTCATTACAATCACTCAAAATATGTCTAAGAAGTTACATGAATTCAAACCCAAGGTTAGAAAAGCTCCCAGATTTAATGAATAAATAATGAAGAAGCTCCCAGATTTAAACTCTTGTACATGAATGCGAACAAGTTTATGATAGCTCTCTATAGAGGTAAAATATAGAATTTTGGACATAAGTTGATCTGATATAAAGAATAAGAACATGTTTTTGATGTGCATACAAATCCTTAGAACATGACTATGTAGAAAAATAAAGATTATGTTAATATCATCGATTTGATATAAATAAAGATGGGTGTATTCTCTAATGCATGAGGGCCAGATAAGTGTGGAAACAAGCTTGAATTACTCATAATAAAATGTTAGAGATTAGAAGAATTGCCCACTCATTTGCATCCAAAATCTCCAGAGAGTATTGTCATCATTGGACCTCATAAACTATAAAGTATCACATCCATCAAAGAGTTGGAAGCTTTAAAAATTTGTATCTCTGCAAAGTCAAAGGATGTGTAGGTGTATGGAATTACATTATGGATCAAGAGACTACTCTGAGAGATTAATGGTATAATATACTTTGACACAGAGGAGTTGAGTTTAAATGCAATCTTGTTTTATGGTGTAGTTGAATCCAATTAGGTCTTTGAGATTAGTGGCATTTGTTATGTGGGCAATAGATTGAAGGTGCCAGACTCATTGTGTGCAAACATCTTATCTATTTGATTTTGTTGCACAGGGTGTTGTAGCGATATTATAGTTTTGACAAAAGGATCTTTCATTTTCATTATTTCAAAATATAGTTATTATCTCATATTGATCTAAGTGGCTAGCTAATAGAGTGCATCATTTCAATGAATTTCTAGTACGTGTAGTCAGGATAGATTGAATTCACAATCAGATGATATTGGGAAAACATATTGTAGCGATGCTATTACAACTGAATCTCAAACGAGAACATGGATTAGGTGTAGAAGAGGAAGAGTTCACATATTAAAGTACACTTGGAAATCTATTGTTCATCCTTAAATAAAAATAAAAGACCAATACTTTCCTGGTATGTGATTTTTGTTTAATTTAAATAATCTTAATAGTAGAAGTCTTGAGCAGAGATTATTTTGGATAACTAGCTTAAATCTATAGTATGGTTATTATAAAGACAATCATAAATCTTGTTTACAGTCAAGATAATTGAAGCCTTTCATTTAGAAACCCCAATAGAAGTATCAGGGTACTAATTTAAGGTCAAAACCAAATGGAATAAAATAGTGTTATTGATAAGCACATTTGAGAATAGATCTACAAAGAGTGGTCAAATCTATAAGAAATTGCAGACCTATTTGACAAAGTTGTGTGAATTAAAACCATATCAAGATTATGTGAATGATAGTATGGGTGAATCACCATTAAATTAAGCTAGTTGGATAATAAATAATCATGGAGGTTTGTGTGTAAGTTTAAAATGGTCATCAGCTGTCAAGCCATAACCATCAACAAACTCAAAGTATCTTTCAATCTCTATAAAATAGTCTATCAAGAGTTTTATTCAACACCAACTTTTAAGCTTTTTTCAAACCAAACATCTCAAAAATTTATCAAGACTTCATTTCAACACCTCTATTTTACCATCGATTTTTGCATGGTAAGTTTTTTCAATTTTTTTGTCATTATTTCTCATTAGCTCCTAATCACCACCTTTGTTTACGCAATTTTTTTTGAATTGTACACTAAACTGTAAATTTTATACCAAATCCAATTGGTTATATATACAAAAAAATAACCCTACATTTCAATAACTATTATAGCTTGCTAAGTAATCTATTCTCTACCCTTTATGATCCTCTTGGCTTGTACTTCTTTCAATTATATGGTAGCATGATCTTTCACCTTGGTATTACACACTTTAATTCTTTATGGATCCTAAACATCTTTAAATTCAAAGCACTCTCGAATCTAAAATAAACCAATCTCTCAACTCCTCTATCTTTTTTCCTTTTGCTACAAATTTGTCCCATACTTCAACACTTTTCCCATTCAAATCAATGGTGTTTATAAATTTCAATAATAATATACATTAAAATTTTATAGCCCTTCCATTTTGTAACCATTTTATTAGGTAACTTTTTAAAACCACTTTTGTTACACTTTGGTCTGAGAACATTTGAAATGACTTTATTTGCCCACCAGGTAATTTTTTGTACTCATATTGATCGAATTGGAAAAAGAATATTCACCTTATGCCAAGAAGAAATACCAATATTTGGGTCTTTTTCCAGCCAAACATCTCAAAAAATTCCCAAGAATCATATTCACCTTCATTTTTTATCCGTATGTTTATGGATCTATGTCAAATTGTAATTTTTTCAAGAATTCCAACTAATAATTTATAACAAGAAATGTGCCCTTCAATATGGGAACCAATTTATTCCTTTGGGAAAATTTATTATACCCATTTTGTTTTTTATTTTATTTTTGTCTACCATATGGTTGCATGACCATCCAACTTTTTCTGAGATACTTTCATGCTCACCAGATCTTCCACATCATCAAACATTAAGTACACTTTCATCTCTATAATCCAATCTATCAAGACTCCTATTCACTTTGTGCCAAGCTAACAAATCCTAAGCATTTGAGTTTTTTTCCAAATAAACATCTCAACAAATTTTCAAGACTTATTCATCTCCCTTTTTTTTCCAAAATTTGCATGACTAGATTGCACACAAAAGCACACCATTTGTATTTTTACAAATAATGCATAACAATGAAGCATACTGGTCCAATATATAACCATTTTCATGGCACAATATGCACAAATCATCGACAAAACTCCCATGCCCAAAGTAAGAATAATTGTAGATGGTCTCATGGTCACTATATAACCATTCCAACCCTAATCTAGCTTAGTGAAGTAGCCCTGATGTCCCACCTCAACATGGTAATCTACATATTTGCTCCTCAAAATCAGAGTCAGATGTAATTCTCTAGAAAAACTTGTGAATACTCTATTTTATGAGATGCTATCATGACAACATCTGGAAATATAAGCCAACATAACCTCCTCTAATGATCTTCTTTAAGCTCTAGAACCAAATAAGCAATACTAAATTGCATGCTCTAAACAAACCCTTATAACCTTAGCCTCCAAAGGTGTGAATGCTTCTCTAAAGGTAATATCGCACAAGAGTGGCTCAAGGAAGATAAGGATAACTACAATAGTAAGTTTCAACAATCAAACAACTCACCTCAAACTTTGCATATCCTACGAATAGCAAAACCAATCATCATTCCCATATTCTTAACCATTGGCATGTTGATGGCTATAACCACATATTGATGGGCTTATACAACCATATTTTACAACAAGATAAAAAACATTTTAAAAGTATGATAAAAATATTCCACAACTCTAAACTAATTCTTGGCCTGCACCTATACACTATTTTGAATGGGTTATTCGTTGTACTCATATTGAATGAATTTCTCTAGGCATATTCACAATGTGACAAGATCAAAATCCATTGCTTGGAGTTTTTTCCTTCAAAACATAACTCCAAATTTATAAGACTCCAATTAGCCTCCATTTTTTGTTTACATTTTTATCGATGGTACGTTGAATTGTAACATTTTCAACAAGTCCAATGAAAAATCTACAAGAAAAAATGTGTCATTCAATATGGAAATGTTATCTCTCATTTCATAAAACTTTTATATGTATTTTTTGTTCATCCGAGTTTTAATTCTATCTACAATAGCCAAATTCAACTTGGTCCAAGACACTTTCATGTTCATCGGGCCCTCCATGTCATCAAAATTGAAGTATACTTTGATATCTATAATCTAATCAATCAAGAGTTATTCAACTTGTGTTGAGATCAAATCCCACTTGGGTTTTTTTCCAACTAAAAAACTTGGCAAATTTCCAAGACTCGTATTTAACTCTATTATTTGTCCATATGTTTAAGGATGGTACATTGTACACTTTGATCTCTACAAGCCAATCTATCAAGACTCTTATTCAACACCAATGTTTCAACTTATTTCAAACTAAACACTCAAAAAAATCAAGACTCTTATTCAACACAACTAATTTCCCATCTATTTTTAGATGGTATGTTAAATTTTAACATTTTCAATAGACCCAACTAACGATTAAATCAGATAATTTTAAATACACATTTTGTTCCTCTCCATTTTTTTTAATTCTACAATACGATTTTATGATCATTCCGATTGAGCAGTCCATGTCATCAAACTTGAAGTACACTTTGATCCTTGTAATCCACCAAATCAATACTCTTATCCAACTTTTACCGAGATCAAACCCCACTATTTGGGTTTTTTCAAACCAAAAATATGAAAAAAAATCTCAAGTCTCTTATTCACGTCCATGTTTTGTCCATATGTTTAAGGATAGTACACTGAATTATAACTTTTTCAATAAGTTAAACTTATAATCTACATGCATAAATGTGCACTTAATGATGGAATCCATTCCATCTGATTGGATAGTTTTATTATACCCTTTTTGTTCATCTTTGTTTTACTTCCTTCTTTTATAAGTTTGAATGGCCATTTAAATTGGTCTAAGACACATTCATGATCATCAAGCCCTCCACATCATCAAACTCTAAGTACACTTTGATCTCTTTAATTCAATCTATAAAGACTCATGTTCAACACAAATGTTTCTATTTTTTCAAACCAAACATCTCCATGAAAATTTAAGACTCCTATTCAATGCCACTATTTTTCCATCTATTTTTGGATGGTAAACTGAATTGTAAATTTTTCAATGAGTCCAACAAAGAATCTAAAAGAAGAAACTTTCCCTTCAAAAATATTACAGTCATTCTATGTTATTGTCTCCCATTCACCACCTTTGTTCACCTAGATTGTCACTTCTACGATTTTAATTGGTGATCCATAAACTTGTCCTTCAACAAGGAAACCATTTTATCCCATTTAGTAATATTTTAACACCCATTTTGTTCCTCTAAATTTAAATTTATTTTACCATATGATTGGTGCCCATTCAACTTGTTCTGAGACACTTTCAAGTTCATTCATTTCTCCACATCATTGAACTCAAAGTATGCTTTGATCTCTATAATTCAATCTATCGAGCCTCTAATTTAACATCAATGTTTCAACATTTTTCAAATCAAACTCATTTTCAACACCAATGTTTATGTTTTTTCCCAACCAAATATTTAAATAAATTTCAACACTCATCTTCAGCACCAGTATTTTTCCATCCATTTTTGGATGGTATAATGAAATGTAGCTTTTTTCATGGGTCCAACAAAGAATCTAGAGGAAGAAACATGCTCTTCATTCTATGTTATTGGCTCCTATTCGCCACCTTTGTTTACCTAGATAATCACTTCTTCTATAAGTTTAATTGGTAATCCGTAGGAAAAATTAGCCCTTCATTTCAAGTAATATTGTACCTAACCAAGTAATCTTTTCTCTACCCCTTATATTTCTCTTAGCTTGTACCTATTTAAACTATAAGGACACATGATATTTCACCTTGCTCTAGCACACTTTAACTCTTTGTCGATCCTAAATATATTAGACTCAAAGTAACCTCCAATCTCAATAAGTCAATCTATCAACTCTTTTATCCTTTCATCTTCACTTGAAATCAACTTGTTTTTATCTTGTGGTACTGTGGTCTAGTTTTAATTCACATATTGATTAATTTGTTACATGTGTTTTACATGGTATTCTACTTCTTTCATCTCAATCAAATATTATATCTATTTACCCTCACTTGACATAAATTTTTTTTGTAAAGCATGGCACATTGCTCAAAATTTTCCTTCAATTGTTGATGCATCTCTTAAATATATTTTACAAATTCCTCCACATTTGTCTACATAGTACAATATATCAAATATTAGTCTCTAATTTTCCCTTCACTTGAAATCAACATATTATATGTATCTCATTGTATTAGGTTCCAATGTTTCTTTCACTTATTGATGCATCTCTTGTTACTCTGCATACTTATCTCATTAAATAATTTTACCAAGCAAAACATTTATGTTCCAATATGCATATGATGCTTTGCATAGTTCTCAGCTTGTACATATTTCAACTATAAGGTTGCATGATCATTTGCTTTCATCTAACACATGTTAACTCTTTATGGATCCTCCATATCATATTACCCAAAGAAACCTTCAACTATAATTTACACACCTCTAACATTGTAAAAAGTAATATTTTGAACTTATGATCCTACAAATGGATTTCAAAAGGGACAAATTGTAAAGATTTATTTTCATGACTCGGGTTCTTTTCGTTGCATTGCCTACATATCCATTTGCAGAATCAGGGTCTAATGTAGTTCTAAAACAATATTATTTTAGGAAAGAGTCATAGTTTATAACTATTATATACCTTATTGAATAGCAACAGTTGCTAAGAATACCTAAAATAAAACCACTATTTATACATTAGTAACAATTGGGTTGAACATGATATTATTTGTCACAACCAAACAATATAACAAACATCTCAATAAATTTTCAAGACTCCTATTCAATGTTATTATTTTCCCATCTATTTTTAGATGGTACAATGAACTGCATCTTTTTCAGTGGTTCCAACTATTAATCTACAACACCAAATTTGCTCTTTAATTTTATTTTCATTATGTCTCATTGGCTCTTGCTCATTGTCTTTCTTCACCCATCTATTTTTGAATGGTACACTACATTGTAACTTTTTCACCAAGTCCAATTGGTAATCTATACAAAAAAATTAAACCTTTATTTAAACAGCCATTATGTCTCGCTCAGTAACATTTCGTTTGGCCTTTATATTCATCTTGACTTGTATTTCTTTAAACTTTAGGGCTACATGATCTTTCACCTTGGTCTAACACACTTTAATTCTTTATGGATACTCTATATTATCAAACTCATTAACCCACCAAAATCATCCAAATCAAAGCACTCTTAAAACTTTGTAAGCCACTCATTCAAATCTTCTATCATTCACACTTTGCTTGAGATCAGACACCATGATAAACTAATCATTTTTTATTTCAAATGTTGATGCATGTCTTGCATATGCTATGCAATTTTCTCCACTTTGTTGTATGAAACTTTAAGATACTTCAGTCTACACAAAATTTAAAACACTTTAGTTTTCTACCAGATAATTTCTTGTATGCATATTGATTGAATTTTTAAAGGCATATTCACCTTGTGCTAAGATCAATCCCAATGTTTGGTTTTTTTACAAACCAACATCTCAAAAAAATTCCAAAACTTGTCTTCATTTGAATTTTTTATTTGTATATTTATGGATGGTACATTGAATTATAACTTATTCAATAAGTTCAAATGATAATCCAAATTCATAAACGTGTCCTTCAACATGGAACCCATTCTATCACATTGTGTAATGTTTTAACACCCATTTTGTTCCTTTCAATTTAACTTTCTTTTACCATATGGTTGCATGCCCATTCATCTTGGTTTGAGATACTTTCAAGATTATCAGTGTCTCCACATCATTGAACTAAAAGTATACTTTGATCTCTATATTTCAATGTAATGAGACTCCTATTCAACACCAATGTTTTAGTGTTTTTGAAACTAAAGTCATGTTCAACACCAATGTTTCTATTTTTTCCAAACAAAACATCTCAATAAATTTTCAAAACTACTATTCAACAACACTATTTTTACATCTATTTTTGGATGGTACGTTGAATTATATATTTTTCAATGGGTCCAACTAAGAATCTAGAAGAAAAAATATGCCCTTCAATTTTGTACTTAGTCTATGTTATTGGCTCCTATTCAACACCTTTCTTTACCTAGATTGTCACTTCATCTATAACTTCAATTGGTAATCCGTAGGAAAAAATAGCCCTTTGTTTCAAGTAATAATATACCTAGCCAAGTAATCTTTTCTCTACCCCTTATATTCCTCTTGTTGTGTACATATCTCAACTATAAGGATGCATGATCTTTCACCTTGCTCTAGTACACAATAACTCTCTGTGGATCCTCCATATCATTAGACTCAATGTAAACTCCAATCTCAATAAGTCAATTTGTCACCTATTTTTTCCTTTCATCTTCACTTGAAATCGACTTGTTTTTATCCTATGGTAGTGTGGTCTGGTTTTATTTAACCTCTTGATTAATTTTATGCATGTACTCCCCATGGTCTTCTTCTTCATTAAACTCAATCAACTCTTCTTTCAATTGTTGATGCATATCTTGCATATACTTTACAAATTCCTCCACATATATATACATAGTAAATATTTCAAATATTATTCTATCAATTTCCCTTCACTTGAAATCAACTTATTATATGTATCTCATTTTATTAAGCTCCAATGTTTCTTTAACTTGTTGATGCATCTCTTTTTACTCTATATAGTTCTCTCCTTCAAAAATATTACCAAGCAAACCATTGATGTTCAAATCTACATATACTTCACATAGTTCTCATCTTGTACATATTTCAACTATAAGATTGCATGATCTTTCACCCTCATTTGACACACATTAATTCTTTATGGATCCTCTAGATCATTAAACTCAAAGAAACCTTCAACTATAATTTACGTGCCTTTAACATTCTACAAAACTAATATTTCAAATTTATGAACCTAAAAATGAATTTCAAAAGGGACAAAATCTAAAGACCTATTCTCATGACCCCAACTCTTTTTGCTGAGTTGCCTACATATCCATTTACAGAATCAGGGTCTAATGTAGTTTTGAAACAATATTATTTCAGCAAGAGGCATAGTTTCTAACTATTATATACCTTATTGAAAAACAACAGTTCCTAAGAACAACCAAAACAAAACCACTCTTTATTCATTAGTAGCATTCGAGTTGAACATGATATTATTTTTAGAGACCAAACAATTATATCTTTACTTGAAATAATCTTTTTATTTGTACCGCATGTTACTATGCTCAATTTTTTCTTTCCTTTGTTGATGCACAATTTTTTTTGTTCTAAATGATACCATATTTCCATAATAGGTGCAAAATAACACTAATGATCATGATTCACAAATCAACAAACACAATTTATACCAAAACACATAATGAAGGAGAGCATTTCATTCTTAGTTATTTCATCTAGAGTCATTCATAAAATTATACTGAGATGACTACATTGATAATTTAGGTATAAAAATTATTTATGTTAAAAATCATAACTAGGAAAAGTATTGAAATAAAAATTCCACAATGTTTTATCACACATACTTTGATTAATTATCAAGTCTAAGTATCGAAGGGAAACAAATAAAACAAAATGATAATTTACACACATCTAACATTGTACAAAAGTGAGATTTTGAATTTATGAGGATCCAAAAGGGTGTCCAAAATGACAAAACCTAAAGACCTATTCCCATGTCCCGAGATCTCTTCACTAAATTGTCTACATATCCATTTGTAGAATCAGGGTCTAATGTAGCTCTGACATATTATATTGTTCAAACAAGAGGCAAAACCTCCAACTATTATATATCTTCTCGAAGTCTGAGAGTTACTAAGAACTCCCAAAATAAAACTTCTATTTATTCCTTATTATTTGTCATGACCAAACAACCATCATATTAGGAGTGTTGCTTCAAATTTTGCATCACATACATTACCAACATGGATCATCATCTAGTAGTTTTACATATTATCAAATATTATATCATTATGTCTTCACTTCAAACAAAATTCTTATGTTTATAGCATGGTATTAAGCTATAATTTTTCATTCATTTGTTGAATGATCTCTTGCAAATACCAGAACACCTTTCGCCATACACCCATCCACTATTCAAAAGTGTATTCATTGTTTGTGTTTTTTTTTCTAGCTACATATCTTTATAATAATCTAAGACTCCTAATCACTTTCTACATTTTTCCATTCATTTATAAGTGGCACTTTAAATTGTAACTTTTTCAACAATTCCAACTAATGATACACTATTCAGTTGCAAATTATTGTACCTTGGTTTGAACACATTTTAAGAGACTTTATTTTACCATGGGGTAATTGTTTATACTATTATTGATTGAATAGAAGTAATAACATTCATCTTGTGCCGCGACCAAATCCCATTTTTTGGGTTTTTTTGCAACCAAACCTCTCAGCAAAATTCCGAGACTCCTATCCATCTTCATTTTTTAACTATATGTTTAAGGATCGTATGTTTAATTCTAACTTTATCAGCATCTCCAACCAATAATATACATGCAAAAATATGACTTTCAATATGGAAACCATTCTATCACATTAGGTAAATTTTTTATAACCCTTTTCTTCCTCTTTGTTGTGCTTCTGCATACCACAAGGTTGTATGACCATTCAATTTTGTTTAAGACACTTTCCCCCTCATCTAACCCTCCAAATCATCAAACTTGAATTACACTTTGATTTCTATAATCAAATATATCAAGACTCCTCAAACATCTCAAAAAATTTCCATCCAAATCCTAATATTTCAATTTTTTTCCAAACAAACATCTCAATAAATTTCCAAGACTCGTATTTATCTCCTCCTCTTGTTCATATGTTTATTGATAGTATATTGAATTGTAACTTTTTCAAAAAGTGCATGTGATAAAATAAATGATAAAACGTGCCCTTCAATATGAAAAAAATATTGTCTCATTGATTAAATTTTCTATACCAATTTTGTTCTTCTTAGTTTTACTTCCTTCTACCATAAGACTACATGAACAATCAACCTTGCCTGAGACACTTCCATGTTCATTGTTCCTTCCACGTATTCAAACTAGAAGTAGTATTTGATATATGTAAGCCAATATATCAAGACTCCTATTCAACTCTAATGTTTAAGCTTTTCTCAAAGCAAACATCTCAACAATTTTTCAAGACTCCTATTCAAAGCTACTATTTTCCCTTCTATTTTTGGATAGTACAATGAACCGTATCTATTTCAATGGGTCCAACTATTAACCTATAAGAATAAATTTTCACTATGATTTTCTTTCCATTATATCTCATTGGCTCTTAATCACAACATTTGTTCACACATTTGTTTGTGAATGGTGCACTAGATTGTAACTTCTTTGCCAAATCCAATTGGTAATCTACTCAAAAAAAGATCCCTTCATTTGAATAACTATTGTATCTCACTCAGTAATAATTTCTTTGGCCTTTAAATTCTTCTTGGCTTGTACTTCTTTCAACTTTAAGGCTACATGATCTTTCACCTTGGCCTAACACACTATAATTTTTTATGGATCTTCTATATCATCAAACTCATTAAGTCACCTAGATAATCCAAATCGAATCATTCATTCAAATTTCTATCATTCACTCTTCACTTGATACCATATTTTTGTTTCTACACCATGGTAAGTTGCTCAACCTTTTTATCAATTGTTGATGCTCTACCAATGTGTCTTAAATCAAAAACCAAAATTCTTAAAAAATTCTCAAATCTCTTATTCACCTTCATTTTTAATCCATTTGTTTAAGGATATTACACTGAATTATAACTTTTTCTACAAGTCCAACTAGAAAAATACATGCATAAATGTGCCTTTCATTATGGAATCCATTCCATCCCATTTGGTATTTTTTTATACCCTTTTTCTTCCTCTTTGTTTTACTTCCTCTAAGACACATTCATGCTCATCGAGCCCTCCACATCATCAAAATCAAAGTATGCTTTAAACTCTGTAAGCCAATCTATAAAGACTTGTGGTCAACAATAATGTTTCTATTACGCTGAATTCTAACTTTTTCAATGGGTCCAAATAAGAATCTAAAAGAAGAAACTTGCCCTTCAATTTCGTAGTCATTCTATGTTATTTGCACATATTCACCACCTTTTTTAACCTAGAATGTCACTTCTACTACAATATCAATTGGTAATCCATAGGAAAAATTAGCCCTTCATTTCAAGTAATCTTTTGTCTACCCCTTATATTCCTCTTAGCTTTTACATATTTCAACTATCACAATCTTTCACTTTGCTCTAGCACACAATAACTCTTTATGGATCTTCCATATCATTAGACTCAAAGTAACCTCCAATATCAATAAGTCAATTTGTCAACTATTTTATCCTTTCATCTTCTCTTTAAATCAGCATGATTTTATTCAGTGGTACCGTTGTCTTGTTTTATTTCATGCATTGATTAAATTTTTGCATGTACTCTCCATGGCCTTCTACATCGTTGAACTCTTTTATCTATTTCTCTTCACTTGAGATCAATTTTTTTTTTCTAGACCATGGTACACCACCAAAAAATTTCTTTCAGTTAATGATGCAAATATTGCATATACTTTGCAAATTCCTCCACATTTGTCTACATAGTCCAATATCTCAAATACTACTCTAACAGTGTCAATTCACTTGAAATCATCTTATTACATGTATCTCAATGTATTAACCTCCAATGTTTCATTCATTTATTGATATATCTCTTGTTACACTTTATTATTCATTTACCAAGGAAACCAGTGACATTCAAATTTTCATATACTATGCATGGTTCTCAGCTTGTACATATTTCAACTATAATGTTTTCATGACCTTTCACCTTCATATGACACATTTTACTCTTTATGGATACTCCATATTATTAAACTCAACCTTCAAACTATAATTTGTGTGCTTCTAACATTATAAAAAAATAATATTTAAAATTTACGAGACTACAAACGGATTTCAAAAGGGATAAAATCTAAAGACCTATTCTCATGCCCTAGTGTCTTTTCTTTGAGTTGCCAACATATCCTTTTATAAAATCAAGGTCTAATGTAGTTCTAAAATAATATTATTTCAGGTAATAGGCAGAGCTTATAATTATTATCTACCTTATTGAAGAAGAACAATTGCTAATAGTACCTAAACCAAAACCACTATTTATTCGTTAGTAACGTTTGGGTTGAACATGCTATTATTTGTCACGACCAAACAATTATCTCATTCCATGAAATCATCATGTTATCCCCCAAAAATTTCCTAATTAAAATGATGCAAATACATGCTTTTTATAATTTTAAATGATAACATATTTCCATAACATGTGCAAAATAACACCAAACGATCATGATTCACTAATCAACGCTCACATATAATTTATACTAAAACACAGAGCTAGGTAGTTCATTTCACTCTTAATTATTTCATCTAGAGTCATTCATGTAATTATACTGAGACCATTACACTCATTTAAGAATGTATTCAGACACACACATTTATAAGCATACATTGATAATGTAGGTATAAATAATCATTTATAGTGAAAATCATATCTAGGAAAAGCATTGAAAGAAACATTCCACAACATTTTTATCACACCTACTTCGATTAATTATGAGTTTAAATATCCAAGAGCAATGAGAAAACAAAATGATCATTTATATGCGTCTAACATTGTACAAAAGTGATATTTCAAATTTACAAGACTCTAAATAGATTTCCAAAGCAACAAATTATAATGACCTATTCCCATGACCCAAGCTCTTTTCATTAAGCTACCTACATATCCATTTGCAAAATCAATGTCTAATGTAGCTCTGACACATAATAATGTTCTGACAAGAGGCAAAGCCTCCAACTATTATATACCTTATCTAAGACTGAGAGTTGTTAAGAACTCCCAAAACAAAACTTCTATTTATTCCTTAATAACATTTGGGTTGAACATGATACTATTTGTCACAACCAAACAAAGTGTTGCTTCCAATGTTGTATCACATATATTAGAAACATGGAACATCATCTAGTAGTTTAAAATCTTATCCAATCTTCTATCATTTTCCCTTCTCTTCAAATTAACTTCTTGTGTTTACCCCATGGTACTA
Organism: Torreya grandis; assembly: GCA_037957365.1. NCBI lineage: Eukaryota > Viridiplantae > Streptophyta > Pinopsida > Cupressales > Taxaceae > Torreya > Torreya grandis. The sequence goes on along the minus strand of JARHVA010001316.1, from coordinate 164,544 downwards.
AGCTATAATTTTTCATTCATTTGTTGATGGATCTACACCTTTTTGCATACACCAATCCACTATTAGGAATAGTGTCTTCCTTTTTTGTTTTTTTTATCTAGCTAAATATCTTAAAAACAATCTAAGACTCATATTCACCATCTACGTTTTTCCATTCACTTATAGGTTTTACGTTGAGATGTAATTTTAAGAGATTGTATTTTCCAAAAGGTAATTTTTTATAATCATATTGATCGAATGTTGAGTACGTTTATGGATCATATGTTGAATTATAAATTTATTAATAGCTCCAACCAAGAATCTACTTATATCAATATGTCCTTCAATATGAAAACCATTTTATCCCATCTAGTAAATTTCTTATACCATTTTTCTTTCATTTTATTGTACTTTCATCTACCATAGGGTTACATGACCATCTAATTTTCTTTGACACACTTTCATGCTCATCTGACCCTCCACATCATCAAACTTGAAGTACAATTTGAAATCTATAATCCAATCTATCAAGACTCCTCAAACATCTAAACAAATTTCCAAACAAATCCTACTATTTTGATTTTTCTCCAAACAAACATCTATGCAAATTTTGAAGACTACTATTCATCTCCAATTTTATTCATATGTTTATTGATGTTATATTTAATTATACCTATTCCAAAAAGTGCATTTGATAATCTACATGATAAAACATGCCTTCCAATATGAAATATATTATACTGTTTCTTGAAATCATCTTGTTATTTGTACCCTATGTCTCTATGCTCAATTTTTTATTTCCCTCGTTGATGCATCTCTTACATATTGTTATCCCCTAGATTTTTTCCCATTAAAATGATGTAAACACACACTTTTTAAATCTAAATGATAACATATTTACATAACAGGTGCAAAATAACACTAAACAATCATGATTCACAGATCAACACACACAATTTATACCAAAAATGCATAGCTAAAGAGAGCATTTCATTCTTAGGTATTTCATCTAGAGTCATTCATGAAATTATATTGAGACAACTAAACTCGTTTAAGAATGTATTCATACACACACAGTTATAAGCATACATTGATATCTAGGTATAAAGAATCATTTATGGTGAAAATCATAGCTAGGAAAAGCATTGAAATAAAAATTCCATGACAATTTTATCACTCATATTTCAATTAATTATGAATTCTACATACCCAAGAGCAATGAAAAAACAAAATGATCATTTACATGTGTCTAACATTGTATAAAAGTAATATTTTGAATTTGCAATTCTCCAAATGGATTTTCAAAGCGATAAATCCTAATGGCCTATTCCCATGACACTGGCCCTTTTCATTGAGCTGCCTACATATCCATTTGCAAAATCAAGGTCTACTATAGCTCTGACACATAATCATCTTTAGACAATAAGTAGAGCCTCCAGCTACTATATACCTTATAGAAGACTGAGAGTTGCTAAGAACTCCCAAAACAAAACTTCTATTTATTCCTTAATTACATTTGGGTTGAACAAGATATTATTTGTCATGACCAAACAACCATCATATTAGGAATGTTGCTTCCAATGTTGCATCACATACTTTAGAAACATGGATCATCATATATTAGTTTTACATATTATCAAATATTCTATCATTTTCCCTTCCCATTCAAATTAACCATTTGTGTTTACCCCATGGTACTAAGCTAGAATTTGTCATTCATTTGTTGATGGATCTCTTGCAAATACCACAACACCTTTTGGCATACACCAATCCACTATTAGGAATATTGTCTTCATTATCTATGTTTTTCTTCTTGCTACATATCTAAAAAATAACTAAAGATTCCTATTCACGAGTTATGTTTGTAAATTCATTTATAGGTGGTACGTTGAATTGTAACTTTTTCAATAATTCCAACAAATGATACACTCCTTAGTTGCAAATTCTTACACTTCTGTCTGAACATATTTTAAGAGACTTTAGTTTCTCATGGGGCAATTTTTAATACTCATATTGATCGAATTGAAATAATAGCATTCACCTTGTGCCGAGACCAAATCCCATAGTTTGGGTTTTTTCAACCAAACATCTCAACAAAATTCCATGACTCATATCCACCTTCATTGTTTATTTGTATGTTTATAGATCATATGTTGAAATATAAATTTATCAAAAGATCCAACCAATAATCTACATGTAGAAATTTGTCCTTTATATGGAATTGGAAACCATTATATCCCATTAGGTAAATTGTTTATACCCATTTTGTTCCACTTTGTTGTACTTCTATCTATCACAGGGTTTCATGACCATTCAATTTTGTCTGCGACACTTTCCCACTCATCTAAGCCTCCACATCATCAAAATTGAAGTACACTTATATTTCTATAATCTAATCTATCAAGACTCCTCAAACATATTAGCAAATTTACAAACAAATCATACTATTTGGATTTTTTTCCTAAAAAACATTTTAGGCAACTTTCAATACTTCTATTCATCTCCACTTTTTCTTTGTATGTTCATTGATGGTATATATTATTGTAACTTTTTCAAAAAGTGCAACTGATAATCTTCATGATAAAACGTGCCCTTCGATATGGAAACTATTTTATCCCATTGAGTAAATTTTCTATACCACATTTGTTATTCTCAATTATACTTCCTTATACCATAGGATTGGATAACCATTCAACCTAGCATCACAACTTTCATGTTCATAGTTCCTTCTGCTATGTACCTAGGGATATGATATATTGATGTATATGGGTTGATGGAGATGCTGACATGTGGCACACATCCCCTTAGTTATATGGGTACACTATATTATGATAATAGAGTAACTTATGGTAGTAGTACATTAGGTAATGGTCGGACTACATTGGATTAGGAGGTTACCCATCCATGGGTTAGATAGATGTATGTATATATATATATATATATATATATATATATATATATATATATATATATATATATATATATATATATATATATATATATAAGAGATGATTATCATGGTAAGGATATCAAGTAAGCATTGAGTCTTCTATTGTAAGAGGATATTGGAGGTTGTCCCCTTGAAGAGACATTATGGAGTTATTCCTTCTAAAAGGAGTATTATATGGTGTTTCCCTACCTTAATGGTATTTCTGCAGATATTGAAGATCAAGATCATTACAAGTGGTATCAGAGCTTCGATTTGGGCAATGTGTGGAGTGAAACACTAATTTCACTATATCTTCTGAAATATAAGGAATTTTTATTTGAAATGTTTACTAAAGATGTATAAAAATATAATAGAAGTGTAGTAAAAATTTCAGAATTTTTTAGTTCGTTTTGAGGGAGTTATTGATATTTTAGGGTTTATAATAATTTCACTATATCTTCCGAAATATAGGGATTGTTTATTAAAAATTTCTACTAGATATTTAATCAGAGTTAAGAGAAGTACAGTCAAAATTTAAGAATTTTTGGAGCTGTTGTGAGTGATATTTTGTGATTTTATGGATCAGTTTTGACATTTTAGGGTTTCATGAACCTTAATTTTTTTGTGGATCATGGAGTTGCAAATATTTTCAGGGGAAGATGATATTGATGTTAGAGAATGGTGGCTCCTTTTGGAGAATCATTTTAGAAAAACTTTTAGGCAAAGACAATTAACGCCTTTTTTATCTGGGCCTACACTAGATTGGTTTGATCAGTTGAGCTGTACATAAAGGTTTTCTTCATGGAAAGAAATGGAACACATCTTTTTAGATCATTGGGTTATAAAAGAAGAAGAAGAAATAGAAGAATCATCAAAAGAACAAGAAGAAGAAGAAGAAGTAGAAGAAGCAATAGAAGAAGAAGCAGAGGAAGAAGAAGAGGAAGAAGAAAAAGAAGAAGTAGAAGAAGCAATAGAAGAAGAAGCAGATGAAGAAGAAGAGGAAGAAGAAGAAGAAGAAGAAGAAGAAGAAGAATTGGATGATAAGGGTTCAAATAATTTGGATCCAAAGAAATTTGAGTCAATTTTTCAATTTCATGGATGTATTCAAAAGAAGAAGGTGGTTGTGTCCATAAACCCTACCAGCAAGTATAACTTCATTAACATGAATTTGGCCAAGCATCTACATGTTCAAGCAAAGAATGTCAAAGAGGTTCAAGTAGATGGTAAGAATATTTCAATGTTTGAAGATCTGAAGCTCATTATGGAAAAATATGTTTTGCATTCAGATTTTTATGCTTTGGATATGGATGATATGGATATAGTTCTTGGATATCCATGGTTAGAGACTTTGGGGACAATGAATATCAATATACAGAAAAAATTTCATGAAGTTTTGGTATAAGAAAAAGAAGATCACTTTATAAGATATCATAGTGAAAAAGGCACCAATAACAATCCAGGTAGATCATAAGGATGAGATTAAAACATGTGATGAAGATCATGATGAAGATTCAGATGATATAGATAAAGACACACTACAAATAAACAATTCATCTACTCAAGAGACAAATAAGGAAAAGGTGGAAGAGGTAGAAGCAAAAGTGGATAAGGTCAAAGTATTGGAAAAGGTTGAGGTATATAGACACCCACATCATCATGAGAGGAAAAATCATGGAACCAGGTGAGGAAGTGTCATAACACAATCATTTTGTCTATACAGGAAATAAAATTTCTAATCATTATGGATATGCATGGAATCTAAAGAAAAAATACTATGGCACATTGAATGAATGGGGAAAAAACTATGACTATGCATGGAAGAATACCTACTATGGTCATGGTTGGAATTAGAGTAGCACAGCGGAATATGGTACATGGAATAAAAAGATGAATAATTATGCTTGGACACCAAAGTAGTATAATTATGATCATGAACGAAATCAGAGGAGCACAATAAAATTTGGAAACAAGCTTGGAGAGCTATCACCTGCCAAGATCACATATGGATGGCTAGATGATCGAGATTGGAGACAAGTGTGCAATGATTTGAAGCACACTCATTATTTGGTTTCTTCCTATGTTTCAGGGATGAAACATGTCAAGGAGGTAAGGAATGCTATGTACCTAGGGATATGATATATTGATGTATATGGGTTGATGGAGATGCTGACATGTGGCACACATCCCCTTAGTTATATGGGTACACTATATTGTGATAATAGAGTAACTTATGGTAGTAGTACATTAGGTAATGGTCGGCCTACATTGGATTAGGAGGTTACCCATCCATGGGTTAGATAGATGTATATATATAGGATATGATTATCATGGTAAGGATATCAAGTAAGCATTGAGTCTTCTATTGTAAGAGGATATTGGAGGTTGTCCCCTTGAAGAGACATTGTGGAGTTATTCCTTCCAAAAGAAGTATTATATGGTGTTTCACAACCTTAAGGGTATTTTTGCATATATTGAAGATCAAGATCATTACACCTTCCATGTCTTAAAACCTAAAGTACTCTTTGATATATATTAGCCAATATATCAAGACTCCTATTCAACTCTAATGTTTAATCATTTCTCAAATCAAACATCTCAACAAAATTTCAAGACTCTTATTCAAGGCTACTATTTTTCCATCCATTTTTGCATGTTATAATGAACTATATATTTTTCAATGCATCAAACTATTAATCTACAAGAAGAAACATGTCCTTTAATTTTATTTCCATTCTTTCTCATTGACTCCTACTCACTGTCTTTATTCACCCATATGTTTGTGAATGGTACATTAGATTGTAACTTCTTTGCCAAGTCCAATTGGTAATCTATACAAAGAATTAACCCTTAATTTAAATAACTATTCTATCTCACTTAGTAATATTTTCTTTGGCTTTTATATTCTTTTTGGCTTGTACTTATTTCAACTATAGGGCTACATGATCTTTCACCTACGCTTGACACACTTTAATTCTATATGGATACTCTATATCATCAAACTCATTGAGCCACCCACATCATCCAAATCGAAGCACTCTTTATACATGGTAAGCCACTCATTCAAATCTTCTATCATTCACTCTTCGCTTGAGATCATATTTTTGTTTCTACAACATGGTAAACTACTCGATTCTTTCTTTCAATTGTTGATGCATGTATTGAATATGCTATACAAATTCTTCTACTTTGGTTAATGACACTTTAAGACACTTCAGTCTACACACACTTTAGAACACATTAGTTTCCTACCAAATATTTTTTTGTACTCATATTGATTGAATTGTTATAGGCATACTCACCTTGTGCACAGATCGATCCCATATTTTGGGTTTTTTTACTAACCAACATCATAGCAAATTTCTTAAACTTGTATTCACTTTTATTTATTTTTTCTATATTTTTATGGATGATACATTGAATTGTAACTTATCCAACAAGTCCAACTGATAATCTAAATTAATAATTGTGTCCTTCAATATGGAAACCATTATATCTCATTGGGTAATGTTTTAACACTCATTTTTTCCCTCTTACTTTAACTTTATTTTACCATATGGTTGCATGACCATTCAACATGGTTTGAGACACTTTCAAGCTCATCAGTCTCTCCACATCAATAAACTTAAGTATACTTGGATCTATGTAATCTAACCTATTGACACTCCTATTTAACACCAATGTTTTAACATTTTTCAAACCAAACACCCATAAAATTCAAGACTCATTCGACACAACTATTTCCCATTATCATATACTTTAAGACACTTTAAATCTCATTAGGCCACCAAAATTATCCAATTCAAATCACTTTTTAAAATCTAGAAACCACTCAATCAAATATTATATCATTCACTGTTCATTTAAGATCAACTTTTTTGTTTCTACACCATGGTAAATTGATTAGTCTTTTTTTTAATTGTTGATGCATGTCTTGCACATGCTATGCAAATTCCTCCACTTCAATGTATACTTTAAGACACTTTAATTTTCACACTTTAAGACACTTTACTTTCTCATCAAATTTTTTTTGTACTATTTATTGATTAAATTATTATGGGCATATTCACCTTGTGCCAAGATCAATCACACTATTTGTTTTTTTTTCCAAACCAACATCTCAACAAATTTCAAAGACTTATATTGCCCTGCATTTTTTATCCATATGTTTATGGATGGTACGTTGAATTGTAACTTTTTCAGTAAGTTTATATGATAATCTAAATTCAGAAACATGCCATTCAGTATGGAAACCATTTTATATCATTGGATAATTTTTTAATACCTATTTCGTTCCTCTCATTTTAACTTTCTTTTACCATAGGTTTGCATGACCATTTAACTTGGCTTGAGATGCTTTCAAACACATATGTCCATCTACCATCAAAATTGAAGTAGACTTCCACCTTGGTCTAAGACACTTTAACTCATTGGGGATCCTCTACATAATCAAACTCAAAGTACTCTCCAATCTCAATAAGTTAATATTTTAACTTTGTTCTTTTTTCTTTGTTTGAAATCAACTTGTTTGTATCCATGGTATTATGGTCCAATTATTGTTTCACATGTTGATAAATCTCTTGCATATACTCTTCAAAGTCCTAATTTTCATTCAACTCTTTTATACTAGACTCTTCGCTTAAGATCAATGTTTTATTTGTAAACCATGGTACATTGCTTGAATTTTTCATTCAATTATTGAGGCATCTCCTGCATATAATCTACATAGAAATCTAATTCAACAATTTTCTAATGCAAACCATTAATGTTCCACAAATTTGAAAAAAAATTTATCACACCCATACACTATTTGAATAGTGTATTCATTGTCATCTTATTGATTAAATTGGTAAAGGCATATTTACCATGTGCCAAGATCAAACCCCATTGTTTGAAATTTTTTTGTAGCCAAACATATCAGCAAATTTCCATCACTCCTATTGACCTCCATCATTTGTCTGCATATTTATCAATAACATGTTTAATTACAAATTTTTAAACAAGTCCAATAGATAATGTACAAGAAGAAACATGCCCTTCAATATGGAAATCATCATACCACATATTGATTGAATTGGCATGTGCATGTTCACCATTTTTCAAGATTAAATCTCATTGTTTTGGTTTTTCTCCAATCAAGCATCTCAACAAATTTCCAACACTCATTCACCACCATTTGTTTTGTATCTTTATCAATTGTATTATTCTAACATAAATGCGCCCTTCAATATGGAAACTATTTTATCACATTGAATAAAAAATTTACTCCCATTTTGTTAATCTAAATTTTAGATCATTATATCATAGGGTTTCATGACCATTCGACATTTTCAGAGACACTTTCACTCTCATAACACCTTGCACATCATCAATCTTTAAGTACACTTTTATTTCTTTAAGCCAACAAATCAAAGACTCGTAGTCAACTTGTGATGAGATTAAATATAACTACAATAACAAAATTCAACAATCAAACAACTCACCTCAAACTATGCATACGCTAGGACTAACAATAACAATCATCATTCTCATATTCTTACCCATTGCCACGTTGATGGCTATAACCACATATTGATGGAATTATACAACCATAATTTACAACAAGATAGGAACCATTTTCAGAGTATGACAAAGATATCTTACAAATCTAAAAAAATTCTTGGCTTACACCCATAAACTATTTCAAATAGATCATTTGTTGTACTCATATAGATTGAATTTCTAAAGGCATATTCACCATGTGCTGAGATCAAAATCCATTGCTTGGGGTTTTTTCACTCCAAAAGTATTGCCAAATTTTCAAGACTCCAATTAACTTTAATTTTTTGTCTACATGTTTATCAATGGACATTGAATTGTAATTTTTTCAACAATTCCAACCAATGAAACACTCCCAGTTGGAAATTCCTACACTTCAGTTTAAACAAAGTTTAAGAGAATCTATTTTCTGATGGATAATTTTTAATACTCATACTAATTGAATTGAAACAATAATATTACACTTGTGCCGAGACCAAATCCCATTGTTTTGGGTATTTTCCAACCAAACATCTCAGCAAAATTCCAAGATTCATATCCACCTTCATTTTTTATCTGTATGTTTGTAGACCGTGTGTTGAATTGTAACTTTATCAACATGTCCAACCAATGATATACATGTAGAAATATTTCCTTTAATATGGAAACCATTATCTCGCATTAGGTAAATTTCTTATACATTTTTATTCCTCTTTATTGTACTTTTGTCTACTAGAGGGTTACATGACCATTCAACTTTGTCTGAGACACTTTCACACTCATCTAACCCTCCACATCATCATACTTAAAGTACACTTTGATCTCTATAATTCAATCTATCAAGACTCCTCAAACATATAAACAAATTTCCAAACAAATCCTACTATTTTGATTTTTTTCCAAGTAAACAACTCCACAAATTTACAAGACTCCTATTCATCTCAACTTTTTATCCGTATGTTTATTAAGGGTGTAATGAATTGTAACTTTTTCAAAAAGTGCATCTGATAATCTACATGATAAAATGAGTCCTTCAATATGGAAAATGTTTTATCTTATTAACTTTGCTATACCCCTTTTGTTCCTCTCAGTACTCGTCAAACTCAAAGTACTCTTTGATATATGTAAGACAATATATCAGGATACCTATTCAACTCTAATGTTTAAGCATTTCTCAAAGCAAACATCTCAACAAATTTTCAAGACTCTTACTCAAAGCTATTATTTTCCTATGTATTTTGGATGGTACAATGAACTTCATCTTTTTCAATGGGTCCAACAATTAATTTATAAGAATAAATTCAATCTATCAAGACTCTTATTCAATGCCAATATTTCAATATTTTCCAAACAAAACACTTTAAAAAATTAAGACTCTTATTTGACACAACTATTTTTCCATTCCCATATTGTTTAAGGCACTGTAAATATCATTGGGCCACCAACATCATCCAAGTTGAAGCACTCCTTGAACTCTAGAAACCACTCATTTGAATCTTCTACCATTCACTCTTAACTTAAGATCAACTTTTTGGTTTCTACACTTTAAAATACTTTAGTTTGCACACATTTTAAGACACTTTACTTTCCTAAAAAATATTTTTTTGTACTCATATTGATTAAATTTTTAGGAGCATATTCACCTTGTGTCAAGATCAATCCCATTGTTTGGGTTTTTTTCTAAACCAATATCTCAATATATTTCCAAAACTCATCATATTCACCTACATTTTTTATCCATATGTTTATGGATGGTACATTGAATTATAACTTTTTCAGCAAGTCCATATGATAAGCGAAATTAAGAAATGTGCCCTTAAATATGGAAACCATTTATCCTATTGGGTAATTTTTTAATACCCATTTTGTTCCTCTCAGTTTAGCTTTATTTTACCATAGATTTGGATGACGATTCAACTTGGCTTAAGACACTTTCAAACTCATCAGTCCCTCCACCATCAAAATCTCAGTACACTTTGATCGATGTAAGCCAATCTATCAAGACTCATATTCAACCCCAATTTTTCATATTTTTCATGCCAAACACTTGAAAAAATCAAGACTCTAATTCAACACAATTATTTTCCTATCTATTTTTTGATGGTACACTATATTGTAACATTTTCATTGGGTCCAACTAATAATCACATTGGTTAATTTTAAATACCCCTTTTGTTCCTTTTCATTTTATTTACTTCTACAATACATTTTCATGACCATTCAACTTTGTATAAGACACTTCCATGCCCATTGGGCACTCCATGTCATCAAAAGTGAAGTACTTGATCTTTGTAACCCACTCAATCAATACCCTTATCTAACTTTTACTGAAATCAAACCTCACTGTTTAGGATTTTCTCAAAACAAAATTCTTTAAAAAAATCTCAAGTCTCTTATTTATCTCTATTTTTTGTCCATATATTTAAGGATAGTACACTGAATTGTAACTTTTTCAACAAGGCCAACTAACAATCTACATGCATAAATGTGCTCTTCATTATTGAATCCATTCCATCTGAATGGGTAATTTTTGTATACCCTTTTAGTTTCTCTTTGTTTTACTTCATTCTTATATAAGGCTAAATGACCATTTAAATTAGTCTAAGACACATTCATGCTCAATGAGCCCTCCACATCATCAAACTCGAAGTACACTTTGATCTCTGTAAGTTAATCAATAAAGACTCATGTTCAACAATTATGTTTCTGTTATGCTGAATTGTAACTTTTTAAATACGTCTAACTAAGAATCTAGAAGAAGAAACATGCCCTTAAATTCACCACCTTTATTTACCTAGATCAACACATTATATGTTATTTGCTCCTATTCACCACCTTTGTTTACTAAGATCGTCACTTCTTCTACAATTTCGATGGGTAAACCATACAAAAAATTAGCCCTTCATTTCTATTAATGTTATAACTAGCCTAGTAATATTTTATCTAGCCCTTATATTCCTCTTGCCTTGTACCTCTTTCAACTATAAGGATACACAATCTTTCACCTGGCTCTGACAGACTTTAACTCATTTTGAATTATCCATAGCATTAGACTCAAAGTAACCTCCAATCTCAATAAGTCAATCTGTCAACTCTTTTATCCTTTCATTTTCACTTGAAATTGGCTTATTTTTATCCCATGGTATTGTGCTCTAGTTTTGTTTTGTGTGTTGATTAATTTGTTGCATCTACTCTGCATGGTATTCTACTTCATTCAACTCAATCAACTCTTCTATATAATTCTCTTCACTTGAGCTGACAAAATTGTTTGTAGACCATGATATACTGCTCAAACTTTTCTTTCAGTTATCGATGCATATCTTGCATATACTTTGAAAATTCCTCCACATTTGTATACATAGTAATATTTCTCACTCAATAATATTTTCTTTGGCCTTTATATTATTTTTGGCTTGTACTTCTTTCAAATATAGGCCTACATGATTTTCCACCTTGGTCTAACACACTTTAATTCTCTATGGATCCTCTATATCATCAAACTCATTGGGCCACCCACATCATCCAAATCGAAGCACTCTTTGAAATTTGTAAGATAGTCATTCAAATCTTTTATCACTCACTCTTCGCTTAGGATAAAAAAATTATTTCTACACCATGATAAACTACTCATTTTTCTTTCAATTGTTGGTGCATGTCTTGCATATGCTATGCAAATTACTCCACTTTGGTTAACATCACTTTAAGACACTTCAGTCTACACACACTTTAAGACAATTTAGTTTCCTACCAAACAATTTTTATACTCATATTAATTGAATTTATATAGGCATATTCATTTTGTGCCAAGATTGATCCCACTATTTGGGTTTTTCTAAAAACCAACATCTCAGCAAATTTCTCATATTTGTATTCACTGCATTTTTTATCCATATTTTTATGGATGGTACATTGAATTGTAACTTGTTCAACAAGTCCAAATGATAATCTAAATTCATAAGCATGTCCTTCAATATGGAAACCATTATATCTCATTGGGTAATGTTTTAACACTCATTTTGTTCCTCTTAGTTTAACTTTATTTTACCATATGGTTGCATGACCATTCAACGTGGTTCGAGACACCTTGATGAATAGTGACTTGACACACAAATATTCCCTTACATAACCCAACTTCTCTTACTAAAATTAAATAGACTAACAATCTTCTGAAAATGTCTTATTTGGAAGAATGGGACATTACATCCTCCCTTCCCAAAGATTACTTTTCCTCAAGCAACATTGCTTCAATTCATGATTCCAAATACTAGGATCCCAAACCAATTGTGGGAATATGCAATTCCCAATCCTCAATCCTCCTTGTGATGTAGTTGGATTATTTGTGCTACTTTGATATAATCAATAACTAGAAGCCACACAACAAGTGATGCTATACCAAATACCCTCTCCATAGTAATTGTAGCATTTCCATCTATAACACATGCTTTGGCTTCCTCATACCTAGTCCTCTTTTTCGCTATCTTATCCATGGTTAGGCCTGCACATTACACAAACACATTATGGGAAACAAAATCTCCCTTAAGCAACTCATCAATCGTTTCACCATGCTCCAAGGACATGTTGCCCAACTCCTCTACACTTCTAGCATGTTGCTCATGATGGCTTGCTAATGGCCCATTCTCCTTATGTGCACTTACATGCACAACCTCCACATCCAATGCTTCCACCATGGAAACTTACAACTCTACTCAATTTCTCTCTTCACTCATCTGCAAATCATCCTTATGTAGAATAGACTCAATCACTAGAAGAATGATGGGTGCTCCTTGAATATGAACATCTTTTCCAACTTCTTGTATGGTGGATTCCTTCATGGGATACTCACTAACTTCTTTTGGATCTAAATATTCTTGTTGATACATGTAATCATTAGAGGGAAGGGTTATTTTCCCCAATCTCTACTACACCAATTGGGTCAAAATTGGAATATCTCTTGCTACCCTCTATCGATATCATTTAGAATAGTCCTATTGCTAGGATCCTCAAAATATCTATCACCCATGATCCTCAACTAAAGATTTGGACAAGAGTTAGCTCTCAAAACAGATTGGTAAGATCACCAGCTCTAATACAACTATAATGTCCCTTTTGAGGAAATTAGAACAATTTTGTATTTTAACAATTTGGCACAAATGTGATTCCTAAATGAAATCACCTCAATGATTAAGAGGGTTTTCATCCTCCAAACCTCATATGAACAAGATAGTTTTTGTCCTCCTAATCTCTACACTCCAAGGATTTTCATCCTAAGAAAGAAGAAGTTAAACCAAAGCTCAAACTCTTTAATGGGTTTTTTTTATATAACAAAAGATTGGTGAATAGTGACTTCACACTCAAATATTCCCTTACATCACCTGACTTAGTCTATGGGAATTAAAAAAGCTAACGATATTTTGAAAATGTCTTAATTAGAAGAAGGGGACATTACATGGTCCAATTATTGTTTCACTTGTTAAATCTCTTGCATATTCTCTTCATGGTCCTCTATTTGCCTCAACTCTTATATATTTCACTCTTTGCTTAAGATCAACATTTAATTTGTAAATAATGGTATACTACACGAATTTTTCATTTAATTATTGATGCATCTCTTGCATATACTCTCCATGGTAATCTAATTCAACAATTTTCTAATGCAAATCATTAATGTTTCACAACTCTGAAACACTTCTTGGTATACACCCATACACTATTTGATTAGGGTATTCAATGTCTTCATATTGATTAAATTGGTAGAGCCATATTCATCATGTGTCGAGATTAAACCCCATTGTTTGAATATTTTTTTTAGCCAACCATATCAACAAATTTCCATCACTCCTATTCACCTCCATCTTTTTTCTGTATAGTTATCAATAATACACTGAATTATATTTCTTTCAAAAAAGTACAACAAATAATCTACAAGTAAAAACATGCCCTTCAATATGGAAATCATTATACCACATATTGATTGAATTGGTATATGCATATTCACAATGTGTTGAGATCAAATCACAATGTTTTGGTTTTTCTCTAATAAAACATCTCAATAAATTTCCAAGACTCATTCACCTCCATTTGTTCTCTATGTTTATAAATGGTATTATTCTAACATAAACATGCCCTTCAATATGGAAACTATTTTATCACATTGAATAAAAATTTTACACCCATTTTGTTAAATTTAAATTTTCTAAATCTCATTGTTTTAATTTTTTCCAATCAAGCATCTAAACAAAATTTTAAGACTCTTATTCACCTCCATTTTTTCTATATGTTTATCAATGGTGATGTGAACAAAAAAATAGCTCCTCATCACAATGGAGCTCTGATACCACTTGATGGAGTCAACGCTCCATAGAACTCACAAACACATAATCAACTCAAAAACACATCTCATCAAATCCTCAAACTTCTCATTAAATATTCTTAAATCTTTCTCACATTCCACAAGCTTCACTCTCCCCAAAACACTTGGCTACAAACCTTGCCAAGAATCTACAAGCTTTCTAAGAGCTTACACTCAATCACATACATAACTTGGCCTCAAAATGCCAAGGAGGCTTTCAAAGCTTCTCACAAAACTTACACTTTTTTGCCTCTAGCCTCACAAAATTCATACATAAATATTCATCAAATATTTCTTTTATCACTCACACATACTTGGAAACATCTCACCAAAGAGGATATCCTCACTTCTACCAAACTAGCCTACATAACAAAGCAAAGGAGTCTTCATTTATAGATTTACAAAGGAAGAATGGGAGAGACAACAACAAAAGAGGCCCAAAATGGTGCCACCCATTCACATGGGTGAATCTTGGCAAGAGACAAGAAGCATCCCAAGGAAAGTCATGCCACATTCTCCACTTGGGGTCATTTTTACTAAGGACAAAAGTCTCCATTGAAAAGTTGGTGCCACCCTTCATGAAATGACAAAAGAGAAAGTGGATGCCAATCTAGTATAGTAAATTATATTTCCTCCACTAGCATAAATTTTGAAAAGACTAGTGGAATCTTCAAAAGGTGTTCTCCACTCCACATGTTCTTCCAAAAAAAAATGGAATCTCAATTTTTACCACTCTCAAGCATTATCCTTGTCCTCTACTAGTAATGGCATCCTGCATGCATGAAAAAAGACAAAAGCAAGTCCCCATATGAGTTATAGTGGAATGTGGCTCCCCATACCACCTAAGCAACATGAATAGGGTTGTCAACACCTCATCAAGATGAATAGTGTCTACCACCTCATCAATGAATAGTAATTGACAAATAGTGCAAGCATGAATAGTGTTCCTCCACGCCACATCATTCTCCTCCAGTAGAAAACAACTCAACTCCTTTGAGTTACCCTGATTATTCTCCAAAATTTTTAAGTTCACACAAATAAACACATGATCACACAAACACATTAGCACACAAACACACTACTTTATATTTGGGTGATACAAGATTTCACAAACCCTTGGAAGCTCCTACATCATTGGCCCAAGGTTTTATAATGTGATCTCTCGATCACATAGATGGGATAAGTTTTAGAACTACTCTTTTGGTCACAAAGTTTGATGATCACAACATCCCCTTCTAACATACCAAGTACTCTAGGAGGTTGTCTTTCTTCCTTCTCCACTTCTAGCTTTTACATGTTGGTTTTCCTTCTTTTCTCTCATTTCTTCCCTTCTTCCTTTCTCTCCATGTGGGATTAGACCGACAACAAATCAGCCTCCTCCACCAAAAGCTTATCCATATCCTAATGGATTCACATGTGGGCTCAAACCCACCACAATCTCTTCCCTTTGTGGAATTACATCCACCATGAAGTCTCTCCTTTGTGTGATTCCACCCACCATGAACGATCTTCCTCAACCAAGATGTTTTATCATGCATCTCATCCTTCCATGTGAGCTCAAGCCCACCACTATCCATCCACCTCCACCTAAACCCCACTTGGCTTCCTCCACACATTATCCAACCATTTGTTGGATCATCCACACCATCACATAACAATGTTTTCAACTTCACACACATGGTTGCCATCTCATATGCAACATCAATTTCCTCATCACTCCTCCTTCTTGTTGAGCTCAAAGAACTAACCCTAAATACCTGAAACATTAGGTTATTCTAAACATACCATGGCTAATATCAAACTCAATTGCATTTTATCATCCATCATTACACTATAATCTTGTTCCAAAAGAAGTTTCCAACTCTTAGTTGTTCTTATTCCTTCACACTCTCCTCTTCAATGCTAGCATGTTTCTCATGATTTTCAATGTCATTATGGGTTGCCAAAGGCCCATCCACAACAATTTTCATGGTTTTTTTATCATCCTCCATACCTTTGACTTTAGTGCCTACACATGGTTGCAACTTCACCAAAATTGCCTCTTTTGCACTTGTTTGCACAACCTTTTCATCTAAATGCTTCTTCTAAAGAATCTTTCAACTCTTCTTGGATGAAACTTTCATCCACCTCAAATTCCATCAACTCTTGCCCATCCTCAAATAATGAGTCTCCTTCATTTGCTTCAACAACAATCAATTCCATATCCTCTTGAATGAGGATTTCTTCTTCTATTGGCTTCTCACAGCTCATTTCCACACTAATGTTCTATAAATCATAACTAGGCTCCACACACACAAGCCTCATCTCCTCCTTGTCTTCAGAGACAACTTACTCATAGATATAGATATGTACTTCCATGCTACTTCTCAAAGTAGTCTTTGGTTACTCACATAATAGCTCCTTTCTCACATTGCCTTTCATGGCAATCTTCTTCTTCCCATTCATTTTTTCTCCTTCTTCAATTTTCCATGGTTGCATTCTTCACTTTTCCATGTGGCTACTTGTTTCTTCAGTGCATCCACTTTTCATCTTAAGGAATCTATTACCTCCCACATAATGTCTTCTTCTTCTTCTTCAGTTTCACACTCTTCAAATCTTTCCAGTAACAATTGCAATAGTTTGTCCCAAGTCTTTAACTTCTTTTGCCACTATTTCATTGGTGGTGCTCTTCCACTTTTATTTTCCATCTTCATACTTGAAAAACAAAACATACACATTCACATATTCAACAATATCCTCTCCTCTCCACAAGAATCTTACTTTCTCTAATACCATTTGATGTGAACAAAAAATCAGCTCCTCATCACAATGGAGCTCTGATACCACTTGATGGAGTCAACACTCCATAGAGCTCACAAACACATAATCAACTCATAAAATCATATCATAAAATACTCACACTTCTCATTAAATCTCCTTAAATCTTTCTCACATTACACAAAGCATCAAAAAGCTTCACTTTCCCTACAACACATGGCTACAAACCATACAAAGGATCTACAGGATTTTTCAAAGCTTACACTCAATCAAATACATAACTTGGCCTCAACATGCCAAGGAGGATTTCAAAGCTTTCTCATAAAGCTTAAACTCTTCTACTATAAACCTCACAAAACACATACATAAATCTTCATCAAATATTTCTTCTACCACTCAAACATACTTGGCAACATCTCACCAATGGAGGCTATCATCACTTCTACCAAACTAGCCTACATAAAAAGCAAAAGAGACTTCTTTTATAGATTTACAGAGAAAGAATGAGAGAGAAAATAAAAACGAAGGCCCAAAATGGGGCCACCTATTCACATGGGTGAAACTTGGCACAAGACAAGAAGCATCCCAAGGAAATCCATGCCACATTCTCCACGTAGGGGTCATTTATGTTAAGGACAAAAGTCTCGATTGAAAAGTTGGCACCACCCTTAATGAAATGACAAAAGGGAAAGTAGATGCCAATCTAGAATATTAAATATCTAGTAGAATCTTCAAAAGGTTTTCTCCACTCCACATGTGCTTCCAAAAACAAGTGAAATCTCTTTTTTAACCAATCTCAAGCATTATCCTTGCCCACTAATGGTAATGGCATCCCACATGCATGAAATAAGACAAAATCAAGACCTGATATGAGTTACAGTGGAATGTGCCACCCCATGGCACCTAAGCAACATGAATAGGGTTGTGGACACCTCATAAAGATGAATAGTGTATGCCACCTCATCAATGAATAGTAATTTAGGAATAGTACTAGCAAGAAAAGTGTTCATCCATGCCACATCAAATGGTATTATGAATTGTAAATTTTTCATCAATTCCAATTGATAATCTATATACAAAAATGTGCCCTTCAATATAGAACTATTCTATCACATTGGATAAAAAATTTACACCCATTTTATTACTCTCGATTTACTTCATTCTACCATATGGTTGCATGACCATTGAACATGTTCAGAGACACTTTCACACTCATAATTCCTTCCACATCATCAAACTCTAAGTACAATATGATTTCTTTAAGCCAATATCTAAAAGACTCATATTCAAATTGTGTCGAGATCAAATCCCACTAATTGGGTTCTTTTCCAGCCAAAAAACTTTGTAAATTTCTAAGACTCTATTCCCCTCCATTTTTTTGTATGTTTATGGATAATATGATCAAATGTAACATTTTCAACAAATCCAACCAATAATTTACAAGATCCAGGCAACCCAGGCAACCATTTGAGGTGACCATTCAGTGGCAGATAAGGTGGCAGTCAATGCCTTGACTTTTGCTTTGTTTCATTATGTTTTGTCCTCAGTGGCAGTTAGGTGGCAGTCAGTGCCTCGACTGTTGCTTTACTTTCATTCTATTTTGGCTATGAGTGATTATATCCTCAAGCATTATATTGTTTTAATGTTACGTCAACTGTTGTTTTGATTTAATTCTATTTTGATTGTGAGCGATGATATCCTTGAGCATTGTATTGCTTTAATGCTGCTAGCGACTATATCCTCGAGCGTGATATTGTTCAATCATGACCATTAATTCCTTGAGCCATGCAATCTCCTGTGTTGGCCTTCAAAACATGTATAAATATATTATAACCTGAGAGGGGGAGGTCAGACATCTCTTCATAGAGATAAGTGCATGTATTGTATTATAGTCAATAAGTAATATGACGTCTCTTCTCAGAGAATCCATTGTTATTTCTATGCTTTTGAAATATTCATCAAATAGAACTTCTGAGTTTTGGATCAGTGGTATCAGAGTGGTATGTCTTGAGAAGTGTATGTTCCCAAGGATGAGGTCAGGATACAGGAGACTTGGGTGGGAAGCGACAGAGCTTCCAGACACTCACTCGGTGTGCCCCAAATAACCTCAAATGGAAGACGACACTGAGACATCCGATCCTTTCAAGGAAATGGTGAATGAATCCTTCTAATGGAAACAAACATAGATGCTCCAACAATTTTCTCAAATTCTTCAAACACTCCCGATGGGAAATTCTGGCTCTGCAGCTACACAGTCGGGCTCCTCATTGAGGGAGCTTCCTTTTAGTGCCCCATCACCCTTCAAGGTTCAGGTAAATTTTGATATTCCCACATTTGAAGACAAAATTAATGCTGATGTGGTGGAAAATTGGTTGGACCAACTATCATCCTACTTGTCGGTAAACAAGTTCACCAATGAAGAAAAGATCACTTTTGCTCTTCTGAAATCATCATTGCCCGTGAAAAACTAGTGGGAAGTGTACAAAAAGAAGTTTAATTTGGATATCATTGGTCTTAGGGTGGAACCCACCTGGGATGATTTTCTGGAAGTAGTAAAAGAAGAATACTATCCCCTCGGTGTGTATGATGACTTGTACATATAGTGGCAACAACTCCGCCAAGGCAAGGACCAATCTGTGCAAGATTACACAGACACTTTCCATTCTTTGTCTGTAAGAGTGGGCATTGAAGATAGTGAGAAACATAAAACTCTCAAATATCGTGGTAGACTACAGTGGTACATTCAGGGGGAAATGGAACTCTTTAATTTAGAAACTCTCGGTAAAGCATACAAATTTGCAGTGAAGATTGAACAGAAGGATGGCAGGAAGAATACGAAGAATCAACCTTCAAAAGGGAAAAGCGACAAGGAAGGTCAAACATGAGGCCAAAACTGGAAGTAGAAGGAGTTTCAGGATAAGAAATCCTAGAAAGGGAAGGCTGGAAAATGGTGTGATTACCATAAAATTGGTACTCACTCCAAATAAGAATGTCGAGCCATCAAGTCGTTGCTCTCTGAGTCGCAATACTCAACATCTTCTACTCTGCCTCATACACAACCTATAGTCGAAGAGGACAAAGAAGAAATTTTGGATGTTGAGCCTGACACCATCGTCGCTTCATCTCGTGAGGAAAGACCAAATGACAAAGAAAGACTGTTTCACTCCAAATTATGGGTAAAAGGTAAGCCTCTGCATTTCATTCTTGATAGCGGAAGTTAAAAGAATTTAATTTCGGCTAAAGTTGTGAGAAGTCTAGGTCTATCCATGAAGCCTCATCCAAAGCCATATAGTATCAGGTGGTTAAGCCCAGGAAGAGACCTTCGCATCACCCATCAGTGTCTTCTTTCATATGCTATAAAACCATTCCAGGATAAAGTCTTGTGTGATGTCCTCCTTGGTCAACTATTCATGTACAAGTGGCATGGCATCTATGAATCTTGAACCCAAAAGATCACCCTCACTCTTGGAACACGACGCTATAGGGTACCAGAGGTACCACCTCCCACATCTATTTCCCTGATCAGTGCTAAGCAATGCAAGAGATTGGTGGAGAAGACAAAGCAATTTGTTCTCATGATGATCAAACCACAGAGATCCAAGGAGGCCAATGTTTTGGTTCTAACTACACAATCAACACAACAACAAAAATAGATAGGACGGATCACAGGTGAATATGCTGACTTATTCAAGTCACCCACAGGAGTTCCACTACATTGCTAGGTAAAACATTCTATCAAATTAATCCCATGATCACCTTTGCCTAATAGTCCTGTGTATTGCAGATCAGTTTTGGAAAATGATGAGATAAAAAGGCAGATTCAAGAATTGATCAAAAGGGGTCACATCAGGCTAAGCTCTTCACCTTGTGGTAGCCCAATTGTCTTGGTGCCAAAGAAAGATGGAACATGGAGGCTTTGCATTGACTACTGAGCCCTGAATAAAATCTCTGTGAGGAATCACCACCCTCTCCCCATAATCGATGACCTGCTGGATCAGCTCCGTGGTGTGAAATTCTTCACCAAAATTGATCTCAAATTTGGTTATCACCAAATTCTCATCGATCCTGCTGATGTCTAGAAAACTTCATTCAAGACTAAGGAGGGGCTCTTTGAATGGTTGGTTATGCCCTTTGGCCTAACTAACGCACCTGCAACCTTCATGAGGATGATGGATGACATCCTACGACCCTTCACCAACTCATTCATGGTGGTCTACTTAGATGACATTCTCATCTATAGCAAAACATGGGAAGAACATTTGCAACATGTCTTTAGGGTGCTTCAAACTCTTTGGGAGCACAAGTTGTACGCAAATCTTGACAAATGCACATTCAAAATGATGATAATTCAGTACCTCGAGTACATTGTGAATGAGGAAGGGGTCCATGTCAATCCTAAAAATATTTGGGTTATTCAAGAATGCCCCACACCAAGGACCCTCAAAGAGCTTCGTAGCTTTATGGGCCTTGCAAATTTCTACCGCAAGTTTGTTCTTGGATTTTCATATGTTGCTTGGTCACTAACCCAAGTGACCAAAGGAGGAGCTAAAGCTACATTTCAGTGGTGTGAAATAAAACAAAGGGCATTTGAGAATTTGAAGAACAGGCTCTGCATAGCCCCCATTCTGGCCTTGCCAGATTTGCATCAGCCATTTGAGTTGATGATAGATGCATCTGAATATGCCATGGGAGATGTCATCATGCAACATGGCCATCCTATTGCATACCACAGTGAAACCTTCACTGATATAGTTAGCAAGTATCCAACATATGATAAGGAACTCTATGCCATTGTACAAGCCTGTAAACACTAGAAACACTACATCCTGGAGAAAGAGACGGTCATCCACACTAACCATAGACCATTGGAATTCATCTAGATGCAAAGCAAACTATGAAATGAGAGGCACTAGAAGTGGGCCACGTGTCTTCAGCAATTCCACCTGATAATCAAACACAAAAAGGGGAGCTTAAATACAACCACAAATTGCCTAAGCTGCCCACCAATTACTGCACTCACAATAGTACTTGACCTATGCAGACATGAGACTGCCACTTGGGGTGCTCTGTATGAAGTAGATCCTACCTTCGCTGACACATATCAAGTGCTCCAAAAAGGTGAACATGTTTCTAACTTTTATTTTCAAGATAATGTCCTCTGCCATATGGGGTACATCTGTGTTCCTATTGCAGAGTAGCAAAAGATGATATGGGAAGCACACTTTAGTAGGACAACTGGCCACTTTGGTATTGAAAAAACATTGGCAGTTCTTCAAAAACACTTCTACTGGCCCCATATGTGTAAAGATGTGGAAAGATATCTCAAATCTTGCACCCCGTGTACAATCGCCAAGCCAACCAATAAGAAGCAAGGATTGTACACGCCATTGCCCAAACCAACCAGGCCTTGGGAATCCATCTCAATGGATTTCCTCTTAGGTTTGCCCACTTCCAAACATGGCAAGGACTGTATTTTTTTGGTAGTTGATCACTTTTCAAAAATGGCTATTATGCTTACTTATAAGAAAAATATATCAGCTGAGGAAACTGCTCAACTATATTTTAGCCATGTATGGCTCCATTTTGGTCTCCCCAAGTCCATTATCTCATATCGAGATAGCCGGTTCCTAAGCACCTTCTGGTCCACTCTATGGAAAAAAATGGATACTAAGCTGATGAAGTCCACATCCTTCCATCCACAGACTGATGGTCAGATCGAGGTGGTAAACTGCTTGATTGTTCACATGATTCAGATGTATCACTCCAAACATCCACGCACATGGGACGAGGGACTTCCGTTCATCCAACACAGATATAATTAGGCACTGCACAGCTCGACCAAGCACAGTCCCTTCCATGTATGTTTTGGGTTCCAACCCATGGCACCAATTGAGGTAGCTGTTCCACTCTCCACCATAAAATACACAGCTCATGGAAGCTTTGAGGCAACAAAAGTGACCAAGTTTATTAAACACATACAGCACATCCAGGAACAAGTCCACAACATCCTCAAGAAGATGAATCAGAAGTATAAGCTCCGCCATGACAAACATAGGATTGCACACCATTTTACTTTGGGTGACAAGGTTTGGTTATAGCTTCAAAAGGAATGACTTGCAGGCCCACATAGAAAGATTCGACCTCTGCGATATGGTCCATACACCATCACCAAAAAAGTTGTAAAAAATGCTTTTGAGTTGAACCTACCCTCCTACCTTGGTCTACATCCAATATTCAATGTGGAGCTCCTCAAACCATATCACCATCCTCTATTTGACACTTCAGTTGTGGCAAAATAGCATGACATTAATGAGCTTGATCCACATAGTCTTGCCTCGGTCGAAGAAGATCAGATTGTGGACACTTGGATGAAGACAACATGAGGATGCTCTATTCCGTTATATCGAGTGGTTAGGCGAGGCTAGCTTAGCCACCAAGGTGAGTGGCTCACCATGGATCACATCAAGACACAGCTACCCCACCTGACGGGGAATCTTGATGCAATGGAGACCATTGCTTTTCAAAGAGGGAGGAATGATCCAAGCAACCCAGGCAACCATTCAAGATGACCATTCGGTGGTAA
The DNA here is from genome assembly GCA_037957365.1 of Torreya grandis. NCBI lineage: Eukaryota > Viridiplantae > Streptophyta > Pinopsida > Cupressales > Taxaceae > Torreya > Torreya grandis. Next base: position 140,433 of record JARHVA010001316.1, on the reverse strand, counting down.
ATAAGGTGGTAGTCAGTGCTTCAACTTTTGCTTTGTTTCATTACATTTTGTCCTCAATGGTAGTTAGGTGGCAGTCAGTGCCTCAACTGTTGCTTTAATTTCATTTTGTTTTGGCTGTGAGCGATTATATCCTCGAGCATTGTATTGTTTTAATGCTGCATCGACTATTGTTTTTCTTTAATTCTATTTAGACTGTGAGTGATGATATCCTTGAGCATTGTATTACTTTAATGTTGCGAGCGATTATATCCTCGAGCGTGATATTGTTTAGTCGTGACCATTAATTCCTCGAGCCACGCAATCTCCCGTTGTGGCCTTCAAAACATGTATAAATATATTGTAACCTGAGAGGGGGAGGTCAGACATCTCTTCGCAGAGATAAGTGCATGTATTATATTGCAGTCAATAAGTAATACGACGTCTCTTCTCAGAGAATCCATTGTTATTTCTGTGCTTTTGAAATATTCGTCAACCAGAACTTCTGAGTTTTGGATCACTACATGTAGAAACATGTCTTTCAATATGGATTTCCAAAATGAAAAAACCTAAAGACCTATTCCCATGATAAGGGTTCTTTTCATTAAAATGCTTACATATTAATTTATGGAATCAAGATCTACACCTAGACCATTCAATATTGAAACCATTCTATCCCATTGGGTAATTTTTTTATAACCCTTTTATGCATCTCAATTTTACTTCCTTCTACTATTGTATTGCATGATCATTCAACTTGGATTCATACACTTTCACATGTACCAAGCCCTCTACATCATCAAACTCGATGTATTGTTTGGGTTTTTGAAACCAAACATCTCCTCAAATTTTCAAGACACCTACTCACCTCCATTTTTTGTTCATATATTTATGGAAGATATGTTAAATTGTTATTTTTTCAACAAGCCCAACTACTAATCTACATTGCATAAACATATCATTCAAGATGGAAATTATTTTATACCATTTTATTCTTCTTATTTTTATTCCCTTCTACCATAGGATTGCATGATAATAATATTTGGTCATAGATACTTAGTTATTTTTTGTCAGGCTTGAACAATCATCAAACTCAAAATACATTTCAATTTCTATAAAATAGTCTATCGAGAGTATTATTCAACACCAATGTTTAGGATTTTTTCAAACCAAACATTTCAAAATTATCAAGACTTCATTTCAACATCATTATTTTCCCATCTATTTTTGGATGGTATGTTGAATTTTAACGTTTGAAAAGGATCCAACTAATAATCTACAAAAAGAAACATTCCCTTAAACTTTTAACTCATTATGTCTCATTGGCTCCTAATCACCACCTTTGTTTACCCATGTGATTTTGAATGGTACACTAAATTTAACTTCTTTACCGAGTCCAATTGGTTAACTATACAAAAACTTAACCCTTCATTTCAATAACTATTTTATCCTACTAAAAAACATTTTCTCTACCCTTTATAATCCTCTTAGCTTGTACTTCTTTTAACTATAGGGTTGCATGATCTTTCATCTTGGTTGGACACACTTTAATTCTTTTTGGATCCTCTATATCTTTAAATTTAAAGCACTCTAAAATCTAAAATAAATCAATCTCTCAATTCCTCTATCATTTTTCCTTTCGCTTGAAATTTGTCCCATGCTTTAACACTTTTCCTATTCAAATCAGTGATGTTTACAAACTTCAATAATAATACACATTAAATTTATATTTCCATTCTATTAGGTAACATTTTTATACACTTTTGGTTACACTTCGATCTAAAATCATTTTAAGCGATTTATCTCCCTATCGAGTAATTTTTTGTACTTATATTGATCGAATTGAAATAATAATATTCACCTTGGGCCAAGAACAATTCCCACTATTTGCAATTTTTTCCAGCCAAATATCTTAGCAAAATTCTAAGAATCCTATTCACGTTTATTTTTTATCTATATGTTTATATATTGTATGTCGAATTGTAACTTTTTCAACAAAGTACAACTAATAATCTACAAGCATAAATGTGCCCTTCAATATGGGAACATTCTATTCCATTGAGTGAATTTCTTATGACCATTTTGTTCGTTATTTTACTTATGTATTCCATAGGGTTGCATGACCATTCAACTTATTCTAACATACTTTCACACTCATCAAACCCTCCACATAATCGAACATGAAGTACACTTTCATCTTTGTAATCCAATTTACCAAGACACTTATCCACTTTATGTCGAGATCAAATCCTACTATTTGATTTTTCTTCCAAATAAACATCTTAACAAATTTTCAAAACTCTTATTCATCTCCATGTTTTATTTGTATGTGTCACCCAAAATTTGCATGACTGAATTACCCACAAAATCACACCATTTGTTTTTTTATGAATAAAGCACAACTATAAAGCATAATGGTCCATAGTTTAACCATCATGGCACGATATGCACAAAGTGTCGACATAAATCCATTGCCAAAGGTAAGAATAAATTTAAATAGTACCATAGTCATTACATAACCATTCCAACCCTAATCTAGGTTAGTGACATAGACCTAATATCCCACCTCAAGATGGTAGCCTACAGATCCCCTCCTCAAAATAAGGGTTAGACATAATTTTCCAGAAAAACTTGTGAATAGTATCTTTTATGAGACTCTATCATGATAGAGTTTGGCAATATACACCAAGAAGGGATGAGCTAATGTCCTCTAACGAGCTTATTTAAGCTCTAGAACCCAATAAACATGACTAAATTATATGCTCTAAACTAAGCCTGATCACCTTGGCTTCCAAAGGTGGGAATGTTTCCCTAAACTTACTATCACACAAGAGTGGCATGAGGAAGATAAGGATAACTAAAATAAGAAGTTTCAACAATCAAACAACTCGCCTCAAACTATGTATATGTTGGGACTAAAAATACCAATCATCATTGACATATTCTTACCCATTGCCACGTTGATGGCTATAACCACATATCAATGGGTTTATACAACCATAATTTTACAACAAGATATAAAACATTTTTAGAGTATGAAAAACATATTCTACAACTCCGAAATAATTCTTGGCCTTCACCCATACATTGTTTCGAATAGGGTAATGGTTGTACTCATATTTATTGAATTTTTGTAGGCTTATTCACCATGTGTCGAAATTAAAATCTGTTTCTTGGGGTTTTTTCCTCCCAAACATATCATGAAATTTTAAAAACTCCAAATCAATGATACGTTGAATTGTAACTTATTCAACAAGTCCAATGGATAATCTACAAGGAGAAATGTGTCATTCGGTATGGAAATATTATATCACATTTCATAAAACTTTTATACATTTTTTGTTCATCCTAGCTTTACTTCCTTCTACAATGAGGTTGCATGACCAAATTCAACTTAGTCTAAGACACTTTTACGCTCATTGGGACCTCTATGTCGTCAAACTCAAAGTACACTTTGAACTCTATAATCCAATCAATCAAGACTTATTCAACTTGTGTTGAGATCAAATCCCACATTTTGGATTTTTTCCCAACTAAAAAACTCTAAAAATTTTCAAGACTCTTATTCACCTCCATTATTTGTCACTATGTTAATGGATGGTAAATTGTATAATTTGATCTCTATAAGTCAATCTATCAAGACTCCTATTCAACAACATTGTTTTAGTTTTTTTCAAATGAAACACTTAAAAATCAAGGCTCTTATTCAACACAACTATGTTCACATCTATTTTTGGATGGTATGCTAAATTGTAATATTATTATTGGGTCCAACTAATAATCACATTAGATAATTTCAAATACACCTTTTATTCCTCTCTATTTTATTTACTTCTACAATACGGTTGCATGACCATTTAGCTTCCTCGAAGACACTTCCATGCCCATTGGTGACTCCATGTCATCAAACTTGAAGTACACTTTGATCTCTATCATCCACTCAATAAATACTCTTATCTAACATTTACCATGTCATCTTGTTATTTGTACCCCATGTTACTATGCTCAATTTTTTCTTTCCTTCATTGATGCATCTCTTCCATATTGTTATCCCCTAGGTTTTTTCCCATTAAAAAGAAACAAACACAAGCTTTATTTATTCTAAATGATAACATAATTCCATTACAGGTGCAAAATAACACTAACGATCATGACTCACTTATCAACACACACTAACAATTTATACCAAAAAACATAGCTAAGGAGAACATTACATTATTAGTTATTTCATCTAGAGTCATTCATGAAATTATACTGAGACCAATACACTCGTTTAAAAATGTATTCATCCACACATAGAAATAAGCATACATTGATAATCTAGGTATAAAGAATCATTTATTGTGAAAATCATTGATAGTGAAAGTATTGAAATGAGCATTCAATGATGTCTTTCTCACACATACTTCGATTAATTATCAAATCTAAATACAAAAGAGCAACAAAAAAACAAAATGATCATTTGCACGTGTCTAACATTGTGGTGGACATGAGTTGAGCATCGCTCTATTATATACGACTTATCTATATATTTGGCAAGCTTGACCCTGACCCATATAGACTAACTAAACTACACTAGACTATATACGGGTTCAATCTAGACTTTGATCTCTAAAAATGGGCTGAAAACTAATATTTTGAATTAACGAGCCTCTAAATGGATTTGTAAAATGAAAAATCTTAAGGACCTATTCCCATGACCCAGGCTCTTTTCATTAAGTTACCTACATATCCTTTTACAGAATGAAGATCTAATGTAGTTCTGACACATAATATTATTTAGATAAGAGGTAGAGCCTTCAATTATTATATACCTTCTTGAAGACCAAGAGCTGCTAAGAACTCCCAAAATAAAACTTTTATGTATTCCTTAATAACATTTGGGTTGAACGGAATATTATTTGTCGCGTCCAAGTAACCATCATATTAGTAGTGTTGTTTTAAATGTTGCATCACCTACTGAAAACATGGATCATCATCAAGTAGTTTTACATATTCATCAAATCTTCTATCATTTTCCCTTCGCTTCAAACTAATTTCTTGTGTTTACCCCATGGTATTAAGGTACAATTTTTCATTCATTTGTTGATAGATCTCTTGCAAATACCACAACACCTTTTGGCATACACCCCTACACTATTAAGAATAGTGTCTTCAGTGTATGTGTTTTTTTATAGCTACATATCTCAAAAATAATCAAAGACTCCTATTCACCATCTACGTTTGTCCATTCGTTTACAAGTGGTATGTTGCATTGTAATTTTTTAAACAATTCCAACTAAAGATAAATTCCTCAATTGCAAATTTTGACACTTCAGTCTAAACACATTTTAAGAGACTTTACTTTCCCACAACTATTTTTTTATTCTCATATTGATCAAATTTAAATAATAATATTCACCTTGTGCCAAGACCAAATCCAATTGTTTGGGTTTTTTTCCAACCAAATATCTTAGCAAAATTCCAAGAATTCTATCCACCTTCATTTTTTATCGATAGGGTTTTGTATCATATGTTGAATTGTAACTTTATAAACAAGTCCAACCAATAATCTACATGTAGAAATATGTCCATAAATATGGAAGCCATTATATCCTATTAGGTAAATTTCTTATACTCTTTAGTTCTTTTTTATCATACTTCCATCTACCACAGGGTTGCATGACCATTTAATTTTGTCTGAGATACATTCATAATCATCTGATCCTTTACATCATCAAACTCAAGGTACACTTTGAATTCTATTATCCAATCTATCAAAACTCCTCAAACATCTAAACAAATTTACAAACAATCCTACTATTTTGATTTTTTCTCAAATAAACATCTCCACAAATTTCCTATTCATCTCCATTTTTTATCTATATGTTTATTGATGGTATATTGAATTGTAACTTTTTCAAAAACTGCATCTAAAAATCTACATGATAAAATGTGTCCTTCAATATGGAAAATATTTTATCTCATTGAGTAACTTTTATATACCCTTTTAGTTCTTCTCAGTTTTACTTCCTTTACCATAAGAACGCATGACCATTCAACTTGGCCTATGACATTTTCATGTTCATTGTTTATTCCATATCTTCAAACTCAAAGTACTCTTTGATATATGTAAGCCAATATATCAAGACTTCAATTCAACTCTAGTGTTTAAGCAACTCTCAAAGCAAACATCTCAATAAATATTCTAGTGTTTAAGCATATCCTATTCAACTCTAGTGTTGCTTCCAATGTTGCATCACATACATTACAAACATGAATCATCATCTAATAGTTTTACATATTATCAAATATTCTATCAGTTAACTTCTTGTGTTTACCACATGGTAATAAGCTACAATTTTTCATTTATTTGTTGATGAATCTCTTGGAAATACCACAACACCTTTTTCCATACACGAATACACTATTAGGAATAGTGTCTTCATTGTTTGTGTTTTTTTTTCTATCTACATATCTAAAAAACAATCTAAGACTCTGATTCACCAGCTATGTTTGTCCATTCCTTTATAGGTGGTATATTAAAAAGTATTTTTGTCAACAATTCCAACTAATGATACACTCCTCAGTTGCATATTCTTGCACTTTGGTCTGAACACATTTTAAGAGACATTATTTTCCCACAGGTAATATTTTATAATCATATTGATCAAATTTAAATAATAATATTCACCTTGTGCCAAGACCAAATCCCACTGTTTAGGTTTTTTTCCAACCAAATGTCTTAGCAAAATTCCAAGACTCTTATCCACCTTAATTTTTTATCCATATGTTTATGGATTGTATGTTGAATTGTAAATTAATCAATATGTCCAACTAATAAACTACATGTAGAAATATATCCTTAAATATGTAAACCATTCTATCCAACTAGGTAAATTTCTTATACGCTTTTGTTCAACTTTTTTCTACTTCGGTCTATAGCAGGGTGCATGACCATTTAATTTTGGCTGATAAACTTTCACACTCACCTGACCCTCCACATCATCAAACTTGAAGTACATTTTGATCTCTATAATCCAATCTATCAAGACTCTTCAAACATCTAAACAAATCCTACTATATTGATTTCTTTCCAAACAACCATCTCCACAAATTTCCAAGACTCTTATTCATCTCCACTTTTTCTCTGTATGTTTATTGATGGTATATTAAATTATAACATTTTCAAGAAGTGCATCCGATAATCGACATGATAAAACATAGCCTTCAATATGGAAAATATTTTATCTTGTTGAGTAACTTTTCTATATCCCTTTTGTTACTCTCAGTTTTACTTCCTTCTAACATAATATTGCATGACCTAATCTGATATATTTCTCTCAATAATATTTTTTTGGCTTTATATTCTTCTTAGCTTGTACGCCTTTCAACTTTAGGGCTACATGATCTTTCACCTTGGTCTAACACACTTTAATTCTTTATGGGTCCTCTATGTCATCAAACTCATTAAGCTTCCCACAACATCCAAATTGAAGCACTCTTTAAACTTTTTATCATTCACTCTTCGTTTGAGGTTAGCTTTTTGTTTCTACAACATGGTACGCTCCTCAAATTTTTTTTCAATTGTTGATGCATGTCTTGCATATTCTATGCAAATTCCTCCACTTCGATGTATCACATTTTAAGATACTTTAGTCTACACACACTTTACGACAATTTTGTTTCCCACCAGATAATTTTTTGTACTTAGTAGATTCCCTAGACTTGTATTCACTTGCATTTTTTATCCTTATCTTTATGGATTGCACTTTGAATTGTAACTTATTGAGTAAGTCCACTTGATAGTCTAAAATCAGAAACATGCCCTTCAATATGGAAACCATCCTATCCCATTGAGTAATGTTTTAAGAACCATTTTGTTCCTCTTAATTTAAATTTATTTTACCATATGGTTGCATGCCCATTCAACTTGGTCTGAGACATTATCAAGTTCATCATTCTCTCCACATCATCAAACTCGAAGTATAATTTTATCTCTGTAATTTAATCTATCAAAACTCATATTCAACACCAATGTTTCAACCTTTTTTAAAATCAAACACTCTAAAACTTCAAGACTCCTATTTGACACAACTATTTTCCAATCTATTTTCTCATTTCCAAATTGTTTAAGACACTTTAAATCTCATTAGAACAATAACATCATCCAAGTCGAAGCAAATTCATGCAAAATTTTTCATGCTATGTAAAATTTTGTTTCTACACCATGGTAAATTGCTCAATTTTTCCTTTTAAGTGTTCATCTATGTCTTGCATATGCTATGCAAAATCATTCACTTCACTTTGCACACACATTAAGAAACTTTAATTTCCCACCATTTATTTTTTTGTACTCATAATGATTAAATTGTTATGGCCATATTCACTTTGTGCCAAGATCAATCCCACCATTTGGGTTTTTTTCCAAACCAACATCTCAGCGAATTCCCAAGACTTGTATTCATTTGCATATTTTATCCATATTTTTATGGATGGTATGCTGAATTGTAATTTATTCATTAAGTCCAAATGATAATCTAAATTCATAAATGTGACCTTACATATGGAAACCAATCTATCCCATTGAGTATTGTTTTAACACCCATTTTGTTCCTGTCAAATTAACTTTCTTTTACCATATGGTTGCATGTCCATTCAACCTAGTTTGAGGCACTTTCAAGCACTTCAGTCCCTCCACATCATCAAACTCAAAATATAAATTGAATCTCTTTAATTCAATCTATCAAGACTCCTATTCAACACCAATGTTTCAACATTTTTCAAACCAAACACTCAAAAGCTTAAAAACTCCTAATCGACACAACTATTTTTTCATCTATTTTCCCATTCTCATTATGTTTAAGACACTTTAAGTCTCATTGGAACACCAATATCATTCAAGTTGAAACACTCTTTGAACTCTATAAACCATTCATTGAAATATTTTATCATTCACTCTTCGATTTATATCAAACTTTTTTTTCTAAACCATGGTAAACTCCTCAAATTTTTCATTTAATTGTTGATATATGTCTTGCATATGTTATGCAAATTCATCTAATTCAGTGTACAACACTTCAGTTTCACACATTAAGACACTTTAGATTCCCACCAAATAATTTTTTGTACTCATATTGACTATATCATTATGGGCATATTCACACTGTGTGAAGATCGATCCTAATGTTTGGGTTTTTTTCGAACCAACACCTCAGCAAATTTCCAAGACTTGTATTCAGTCGCACTTTTTATCCATATGTTTATGGACATTACATTGAATTGTAATTTTTTAAGCAAGTCCAAATGATAATATAAATGCAAAAACATGCTCTTAAATATGGAAACCATTTTATCCCATTGGGTAATTTTTTTATACTCATTTTGTTCCTCTTAGTTTAACTTTCTTTTGCCAAAGATTTGCATGACCATTTAACTTAGCTTGAGAAACATTCAAAATCATCGGTTCTTCCACCATCAAACTCGAAGTACACTTTGATATCTATAAGACAATCTATAAACACTCATATTCAACACTAATGTTTCATCTTTTTTCAAACCAAACACTCAAAAAAATCACAACTCTTTTTCAACACAACTATTTTTCAATCTATTTTTTGATGGTACACTAAATTATAATGTTTTCATTCGGCCCAACTAATAATCACATTGGATAATTTTAAATACCCCTTTTGTTCCTCTCCATTTTATTCACTTCTACAATATGGTTTCACGACCGTTTAGCTTTGTCTAAGACACTTTCACACCCATTGGGCACTCCATGTCATCAAACTTGAAGTACACTTTTATCTCTATAATCCACCCAATCAATACTCTTATCCAAATTTTTCAGAGATCAAACCCACTATTTAGGTTTTTTTCAAAACCAAAATTCTCAAAAAAATCTCAAGTCTCTTATTCACCTCCATTTTTTGTCCATATGTTTAAGGATAGTAAATTGAATTATAACTTTTTCAACAAGGCCAACTAATAATCTACATGCATAAATGTGCCTTTAAATTTGAAATCCATTCCATTCCATCGAGTATTTTTTTTATATCTTTTTTGTTTCTATTTGTTTTACATCCTTCTTCTATAAGGTTGAAAGATCATTTGCATTGGTCTAAGACACATCCATACTCATCGAGCCCTCCACATCATCAAACTCAAAGTACACTTTGATCTATTTTTGGATGGTATGTTGAATTATAAATTTTTCAATGGATCCAACTAAGAATCTAGAAGAAGAAATTTGACCTTCAATTTTGTAGTCATTCTATGTTATTGGCTTCTATTCACGACCTTTGTTTACTTAGATTGTTACTTATTTCACAAGTTCACTTGCTAATCTGTAGGAAAAATTAGCCCTTCATTTCAAGTAAAAATATACCTAACCAAGTAATCTTTTCTCTTCCCCTTATATTCCTCTTGGCTTGTACATATTTCAAGTATAAGGATACATGATATTTCACTTTGCTCTAACACACTTTAACTCTTTGTGGATCCTCCATATCATTAGACTAAAAGTAACCTCCAATCTCAATAAGTTAATCTGTAAACTATTATATCCTTTCATCTTCGTTGTAAAGCAACTTGTTTTCATCTTCACCTAAGCTCAAATTTTTATTTGTAGACCATGGTACATCGCTCAAAATTTTCTTTCAGTTATTGATCCATATCTTGCATATACTTTGCAAATTCCTTTACATTTGTCTACATAGTCCAATATGTCAAATACTACTCTATCAATTTTTGTTCACTTGAAATCAAATTATTATATGTATCTCATTGTATCAACTTATTATATGTATCTCATAGTTTTATCATTTAACAATTTTACCAAGCAAACCATTGATGTTCAAATTTGGATATATAATTTGCACAGTTCTCAGTTTGTACAAATTTCAACTATAAGGTTGCATGATCATTCACCTTCGTCTGACACACGTTAACTCTATATGGATCCTCCATATCATTAAACTCAAAGAAACCTTAAACTATAAATTGCATGCCTCGAACATGTGCAAAATTAATATTTTAAAATTATAAGCCTAAAAATGGATTTCAAAAGGGATAAAATCTAAAGACCTATTCTCATGACCCGGGCTCTTTTCATTGAGTTGCCTACATATCCATTTTCAGAATTAGTGTCTAATGTAGTTCTGCAACAATATTATTTCAGGTAAGAGGCACAACTTCTAACTATTACATACCTTTTTAAATAACAATTACTAACAACACCCAGAACAAAACCACTATTTATTCATTAGTAACATTTGGGTTGAACATGATATTATTTCTCACAACCAAAAAATTATATCATTGCCTTAAATCATCTTGTTGTTTTTACCCCATGTTACCATCCTCAAATACTTCTTTCCCCCATTGATGCATCTCTTACATATTGTTATCCCCTAGATTTTTCCCAATAAAACAATGCAAACACATGCTTTTTTTTTATAAATGATAACATATTTCCATAACATGTGCAACACAACACTAAACCATCATCATTCATTAATCAATGCACACATACAACTTATACCAAAACACCAAGCTAAGGAGAGCATTTCATTCTTAGTTATTTAATCTATAGTCATTCATGAAATTATATTGATATCAATACACTCGTATAAGAATGTATTCATACACATGAAGTTATAAGCATACATTGATAATCTAAGTATAAAGAATCATTTATAGTGAAAATCAAAGCTAGGAAAAGTATTGAAATAAAAATTCCATAATTTTTTTATCACATATACTTCAATTAATTATGAAAGTATAAATACCCAGGAGCATCGAAAAAATAAAATGATAATTTACAAGCATCTAACATTGTACAAAAGTGATATTTCAAATTTATGAGACTCCAAATGGATTTCCAAAGCCACAAATCCTAAATACCTATTCCCATGACCCAAGCTCTTTACATTGAGTTATCTACACATCCATTTGTAGAATCAAGGGCTAATGTAGCTCTGACACATAATATTATTCAGACAAGAGGCAAAGCCTCCAAATATTATATAGCTTCTCGAAGACCAAGATTTTCTAAGAACTCCCAAAAAAAAAATTCTATTTATTCCTTATTATTTCTCATCGCCAAACAACCATCATATTAGGAATGTTGATTCCAATGTTGCATCATATACACTAGAAATGTGGACCATCATCTAATAGTTTTACATACTATCAAATCTTTTTGAATTTTCCCTTCACTTCAAATTAATTTCTTGTGTTTACCCCATGGTACTAAGCTCCAATTTTTCATTTATGTGTTTATGGATTTATTGCAAATACCACAACACCTTCTAGTATACAATAATACACTACTCGAAATACTGTCTTCAATATTTATGTTTTTCTTATAGTTATATATCTCAAAAAAAATTTGAGGCTCATATTGACCAGTTATGTTTGTCCATTCATTTATAGGTGGTAGGTGAATTATGATTTTTTCAACAATTCCAACTAATGATACACTCCTTAGTTGCAAATTCTTGCACTTTAATATAAACACATTTTAAGAGGCTTTATTTTCTTATGGGTAATTTTTTATACTCATATTAATCGAATTGAAATAATAATATTCTCCTTGTGCCAAGACCAAATCCCATTGTTTGGGTTTTTTTCCAAGCAAACATCTCATTAAAATTCCAGAAGACTCATAACCACCTTCATTTTTTATCAGTATGTTTATGGATCGTATGTTGAATTTTAAGTTTATCAACAGGTCTAACCAATAATCTACATGTAGAAATATGTCCTTCAATATAGAAACCATTCAATCCCATTAGGTAAATTTATTATAACCTTTTGTTCCTCTTTATTGTACTTCAATCTACCATAGGGTTGCATGAGCATTCAATTTTGTCCAAGACAATTTCATGCTCATCTAACCCTCCACATCATCAAAATTGAAGTACACTTTGATGTACTTCCATCTACCAAAGGGTTGAATAAGCATTCAATTTTTTCTAAGAAAATTTCATGCTCATTTGACCCTCCACATCATCAAACTTGAAGTACACTTTGATCTTTATAATCCGATCTATTGAGAATCCTCAAACATCTAAACAAATCCTACTATTTTGATTTTTTTTCCAAAGAAACATCTCCACAAATTTCCTAGACTCATATTCATCTCCACTTTTTATATGGATGTTTATTTATGGTATATTGAATTGTAACTTTTTCAAAACGTGCATCTGATAATCTACATAATAAAATGTGCACTTCAATATGCAAAATATTTTATCTCATTAAGTAACTTTTCTATACCCCTTTTGTTCCTCTCAATTTTACTTGTTTTGACTCTAATGTTTAAGCATTTCTAAAAGAAAACATCTCTTCAAAATTTCAAGACTCTTATTCAAATCTATTAAATTCCCATCTATTTTTGAATGGTAAAATGAACTACATCTTTTTCGATGGGTCCAACTATTAATCTACAAGAAGAAATTTCCCCTTTAATTTTCTTTCCATTCTATCACATTGGCTCCTACTCACCGCCTTTGTTCACCCATTATTTTTTGAATGGTACAATAGATTTTAACTTCTTCACCAAATCTATTTGGTAACCTATACAAAAAATTAGCCCTTTATTTAAACAACTATCATATCTCGCTCAGTAATATTTATTTTGGCCTATATATTCTTCTTGGCTTGTACGTCTTTAAACTTAGGGCTACGTGATCTTTCAACTTGGTCTAGCACACTTTAAATATTTATGGATCATCTATATCATCAAACTCATTAAGCCACCAACATCATCCAAATCGAAGCACACTCTAAACTTTTTATATTTCACTGTTCACTTGAGATCATCTTTTTGTAGCTACACCATGCTAAGCAACTCAATTTGTTTTCATTTGTTGATGCATGTCTTGCACATGATATGCAAATGCCTCCACTTTAGTGTACCACACTATAAATATTTCACTTTACACACACTTTAAGGCACTTTTGTTTCCCACTAGACAATTTTATGTATGCATTACTTGAATTGTTATATGCATATTCACCTTGGGCCAAGATCAATCCCACAATTTAGGTTTTTTTCCAAACCATCTCAGAAAATTCCCAAGATTTGTATTCATTTGCATATTTTATCCAAATTTTTATGGATGGTACATTGAATTGTAACTTATTCAATAAGTACAAATGAAAATCTAAATTCATAACTGTGCCCTTTAATATGAAAACCATTCCATCGCATTGAATATTGTTTTAACACATATTTTGTTCCTCTCAATTTAACTTTCTTTTACCATATGGTTGCATGCTCATTCAACCTAGTTTGAGACAATTTCAAGCACATCAGTGTCCCCACATCATCAAACTCAATGTATACTTTGATCTTTGTAATTCAATCTATCAAGACTCCTATTCAACACCAATGTTTCAATGTTTTTCAATCCAAACACTCAAAAACTTCAAGACTCCTATTCAACACAACTATTTTTCCATTCCCAGTATGTTTAAGACACTTTACATCTCATTGGGTCACCAACATCATCCAATTCGAAGCACTCTTTGAACTCTATAAACCACTCATTCAAATATTCTATCATTCACTCTTTGCGTGAGATCAAATTTTTGTTTCTAAACCATGGTAAATTCCTCAATTTTTTAATTTTAATTATTGATATATGTATTGCATATATATCAAATTCATCCAATTTAGAGTACAACACTTTAAAACACTTCAATTTCACACACTAAGACATGTTAGTTTCCCACTAGATAATTTTTTGTACTCATATTGATTAAATGATTATGGGCATATTCAAATTATGCGAATATGCATCTCAATGTTTGGGTTTTTCTCAAAAAAAATTCAAGACTTGTATTCAGTTGCAGTTTTTATCCATATGTTTATGGATGTTACATTGAATTGTAATTTTTCAGTAAGTCCAAATGATAATATAAATGCAGAAACATGCTCTTAAATATGGAAACCATTTTATCCAATTAGGTAATTTTTTAATACTCATTTTGTTCCTCTCAGTTTAAATTTCTTTTACCAGAGATTTGCATGACCATTGAACTTACCCTGAGACACATTCAAACTCATCAGTTCTTCCACCATCAAACTTGAAGTACACTTTGATCTCTATAAGCCAATATATAAACACTCCTATTCAACACCAATGTTTCAGCTTTTTTCAAACCAAACACTCAAAAAAATCACAAATCTTATTCAACACAACTATTTTCTCATCTATTTTTTGATGGTACACTAAATTATAATATTTTCATTAGGCCCAACTAATAACCACATTGGATAATTTTCAATGCCCATTTTGTTCCTTCTCCATTTTATGTACTTCTATAATATGGTTGTGTGGCCATTCAGCTTTGTCTAAGACACTTTAATACCCATTGGGCACTCCACATCATCAAACTCAAAGTACACTTTTATCTCTGTAATCCACCCAATCAATACTCTTATCCAACTTTTCTTGAGATCAAACCCCACTGTTTGTGTTTTTTTCAAAACAAAATTCTCCAAAAATCTCAATTGTATTATTCACCTCCATTTTTTTCCATATGTTTAAGGATAGTGAATTGAATTATAACTTTTTTAACAAGGTCAACTAATAATCTACATGCATAAATGTGCCTTTCATTTTGGAATCCATTCCATCCCATCAGGTAATTTTTTTATACCCTTTTTGTTTCTCTTTGGTTTACATCCTTCTTTTATAAGGTTAAATGACCATTTAAATTGGTCTAAGACACATTCATGCTCATCGAGCCCTCCACATCATCAAACTGAAAGTAAACTTTGATTTTTTTAAGTCCATCTATAAAGACTCATGTTCAACACTAATGTTTCAATTTTTTTCAAATCAAACATCTCAATAAATTTTCAAGACTCCTATTCCACACTAGTATTTTCCTATCTATTTTTGGATGGTACGTTGAATTTTAACTTTTGTAGTGGGTCCAACTAAGAATCTAGAACTGTCTTTCAATTTTGCAATCATTCTATGCTATTGGCTACTATTCACCACATTTGTTTACCTAGATTGTCACTTTTTCTACAAGTTCAATTGGTAATTTCTAGGAAAAATTAGCCCTTCATTTCAAGAAATACTATACCTAGCCAAATAATCTTTTCTCTACCCCTTATATTCCTCTTCGCTTGTACATATTTCAACTATAAAGATGTGTGATCTTTCACTTTGCTCTAGCACACTTTAACTCTCTATGTATCCTCCATATCACTAGACTCAAAGTAACCTCTAATCTCAATAAGCCATTCCATCAACTATTTTATTCTATCATCTTCTCTTGAAAACATCTTATTTTTATCCAATCGTATTGTTGTCTAGTTTTGTTTCATGTGTTGATTAATTTGTCACATGTATTATCCATTGTTTTCTAGTTCATTCAAATCAATCAAAACTTGTATCTATTTATCTTCAGTTGAGCTCAATTTTTTTGGTAAACCATGGTACACCACTCAAACTTTTATTTTAGATGATGCATATCTTGCATATACTTTGCAAATTCATTTACATTTGTCTACATAGTCCAATATGTCAAATACTACTCTAGTAGTTTACCTTCACGTGAAATCAAATTATTATATGCATCTCATTGTATTAATCTCCAATGTTTATTTCACTTGTTGATGCATCTTTTGCTACTCTAAATAGTTCTCTCATTCAACAATTTTACCAAGTAAACCATTGTCTTGTACATATTTCTCAGCTTGTACATATTTAAACTATAATGTTGCATGATCTTTTACCTTAGTCTCACACACGTTACCTATTTATGGATCATCCATATCACTAAACTCAAAGAAACCTTCAACTATAATGTGTGTGCCTCTAACATTGTACAAAAGTAATATTTCAAATTTACGAGCCTACAAATGGATTTCAAAAGGGACAAAATCTATAGACATATTCTCAAGACCCGGGTTATTTTCATTGACTTGTCTACATATCCATTTTCAAAATTAGGGTCTAATGTAGTTATGAAACAATTTTATTTCAGGGAAGAGGCATAACTTCTAATTATTATATACCTTATTGAAGAATAACGGTTGCTAAGATCACCCAAAACAAAACCACTATTTATTCATTAGTAACATATGGGTTGAACATGATATTATTTTTTCAAACCAAACTATTATCTCATTGCTTAAAATCATCTTGTTGTTTGTACCCCATGTTACTATGCTCAAATTTTATTTCCCCTGTTGATGCATCTTTTACATATTGTTATCCCCTATATTTTTTCCCATTAAAGCAATGCAAACACATGATTTTTTGTTTCTAAATGATAACATATTTCCATAGTATCTAAAAAATAACACTAAATGACCACGATTCACTAATCAACACACACCCACAATTTTTTACCAAAACACATAGTGAAGGAGAGCATTTCATTCTTAGTTATTTCATCTAGAGTAATTTTAATGAAATTATAATAAGACCACTACACTTGTATAAGAGTGTATTCATATACACGTAGTTACAAGCATACATTGATAATTTAGGTATAAATAATCATTTTATGTGAAAATCATAGCTAGGAAAAGTATTGAAATAAAAATTTCACATCATTTTTATCACATACTTCGATTAATTAAAAAGTCTAAATACCCAAGATAAACGAAAAAACAAAATGATGCTTTACACATGACTAACATTGTACAAAAGTGATATTTCAAAATTACAGGACTCCAAATGGGTTTCCAAATCCACAAATCCTAAAGACCTATTCCCATGACCTGAGCTCTTTTCGTTGAGTTACCTACATATCCATTTGTAGAATCAAGGTTTAATATAGCTCTGACACATAATATTGTTCAAACAAGACACAAAGCATCTAACTATTATATACCTTCTCGAAGACCAAGAGTTGCTAATAAATCCCAAACTAAAACATTTAATAACATTTGGGTTGAATTGGATATTATTTGTCATGACGAAAAAACATCATATTAGGAGTGGTTTTTCTAATGTGATGCAAAAGCCTCACTACCTCTTGTGTAAATATTAGCATAATTGTCATGTTTAGAGTCCTAGTAGGTTGTTCTAGTCTTAGGAGGTATGTAGGAAACATTTTGAACTCTTAAGATGCTATCAAATTTGAATTTGGTCCACTAAGGCATTTTCCTATCTAAATGGTCCATTCAAGCATTTGAATAATATTTTTGTGTTTCTCAAGTGTCTTAATGATGGTGTAGGGTCAAATGTTATGACTTTCGTCATTAGGGGTCTTCAAGGTGTTAAAGGTTGTTTTTGTACTTGTTAGAAGTTATTTTGTGTCAGGGCCTAAATACACAAATCATGTGTATTTCCTTACTACATTGGAAGGCTCAAAAAGTAGTTAGGGTGGTTTGAATATTTTTGAATAAGTGGGTGTTTTTGTTTGTAGCAAGTTAGGTCATTCAATGTAGGGACTGGGGTTTGGAATCAAAAGTTTATATGAATGAAACCCCAAGAAAATAAATATATAGTTTCTATTTTTAAGAAAAAAATAATCACGGGTTTTTGTATATCCTAAGTATGTTATGAGGATTGAATATGCAAGCAAGAAGATGTAATAACACTTGGTTAAGATACATGTCTTGGTCATTCCTAATCCATTAAGTAATTTTATTTCATGATGGTGATGCATTTCCTTTTATGTATCAAGTTACTTTCAAGTTTGTGGTTGAAAAGGGCAAGATATTGTACATTTTTTTTTGTATATGAATAAGATGTTGACAGTACTGAAACATGCAATAAAGGAAGGTTATATATATATATTTGGAATGTGTATTTAGCTATTGAAAAGACCTAACTAGTTCTTGATAGCAAAAGGTTTGTTACAGAACTTCAAACAAACCCCTACATACTTCCACAGTTGTTGACTGTGATAAGTTTGATTTGTGAAAAATGTTATAAGGGGACTGTGCTTGAAGAGGGATGTATAGTGTTGAGTGTTAATTGTATTCATTAACACTAATTTGTATTTCAAGTGGATCTTTTGTTCCATTCTTACAAACTAAATAGTATACCCTATTGAACCTGAGCATACACAAGCATTAAGCAAGTAGAGTGTGATAAAGGATGTATCAAATATACCAAAGGGAAGGTTTTTGATCCTAAGAGATGAGTATAGTGGTAGTGAACCCTTATTGACCCTGTGTTGAGGTTAGAATCCAAATTTGAACGTCTAGAAGTTAAGAATTTGTTTCATGTACCCTGCTAAATAGGACAAAGCATACAGTGAGATAAAACCCAAAGAGAAAATCTTAAACAGAGGTGATGTACAAAGGAAATAATGATTGGATGAGGTGTCTAGACATTAGTTCCAAACACTGTGATTGAAACATGGTTCCAAAGACCTAAAGAGACCTAATTATGGCCGTGAAGTGCCTAGAAAGGAGGTTTAATGAAATAATTAAGGCCTAAAACTTTGTGATTAGCATTAATAGAATAAAGGGTATCTAGATCGTATTGTTAGTTTTCCAAATGGCATCCGTACTAGCGGGATAGCCCAAAAAAATGGCTACTAAAATGTGTACTAGAAAGGTATAACTTGTCAAAGGAGTGAATTGTTGTTTTGAGAAGTGTATAGATTGGATAAGGGGTACTAAATGAATGGAGAGTAAAGAAACACAAACTAATCCTATGAATCCATTAACCATTATGTCCATGTGAACAGAGTGAACAAGTGTAACAAAGGGAAGTGTGATAGCCTAAAAGAGTAAGAAATTGTATAGAGGTGAGTCCTTTAAAAAAGGATGTAATAAGGTAATTGGGGAGTCCAATAGGGCTATAATGAGTCTGTTCAAGAATCCAAGAGCCATAATCATTGCAAGAACAAATAAACAAGAAGACATTACCATGAAGTGTATCAAAAACAAATACCATAAGCCATATTCAACAAGAAAGAGATATTGTGTTACCCCTCTGCATCATTTGGTATCAAAGAGAGAAAGATTATGTGGAGAAATTTTTTTAAAGAAAAGGTATAATTTACTTTGTTTTCATTTTGTGAATTTGATCAATTTATCGAAAGTATGCTGAAAATTGTTTGAAAAGACTGCTAAAGAAGATTGCAAGTAATTGAAAGTGGTTGTGTAAGTAGGTTGAAAGCCAAGAGAAGATTAAGAAAATAGTAGAGAGCTAATGAAGCTCATTGATCCAAGGAGATAGCTTGGATAATGGATGGATCAAGGTGAAAAATACTTGCTTAAGGTGGAGCAAGGTGAAAAATACTTGCTTAAGGAGGAGCAAGGTGAAACAAAGCTGCTCAAAAGGGTAAAATTGCCTAATACAAAGGACTAGCTGAGAGAAGAAGAGAGAGGTGAGATACTTTCAGATAGGAAACTAAAAGTATTGTTTGTAAGTTTGTCAAATAACTTGTCATGCATATAAAACAATGAGAATTTAGACTACTTTGTTGAAAAAGTAAGCATGTTGAAGGCATTGGCCATGAAAAGGGAAGTCATTGATCAGGAACAATAGCAAGAGGATAATAAAGAGGTTGCATAGGTTGAGAGGTTTGAAGAAGACATTAGGAAACAAACAAAAGCACAACAAACAATAGAACTAAGCATAAAGAGATCAAGTGTGCAAAAGCAAGAGTATGATATCTAAGAAGGCAAGCTTGAAGTACACTTTGAATTATATAATCCAATCTATCAAGACTCCTCAAACATCTCAACAAATTTCCAAACAAATCATACTATTTGTATTTTTTTCTAGAAAAACATGTTACCAAATTTCTAAGACTCGTATTCATCTCCACTTTTGTCTATATGTTTATTAATGGTATATTTAATTGTAACTTTTTCAAAAAGCACAACTCATAATCTACATGATAAAATGTGCCCTTCAATATGGAAACTATTCTATCCCATTGAGTAAATTTTCTATACCACTTTTTTAATTCTCAATTATACTTTCTTTTATAATAGGATTGCATGACCATTCAACCTAGCCTAACAAATTTCATGTCCATTGTTCCTTTCCAATCTTAAAACTCCAAGTAATCCTGGATATATGTAAGCCAATATATCAAGACTCCTATTCAACTCAAATGTTTCAACATTTCTCAAAGCAAACATATCAACAAATTTTCAAGACTACTATTAATCCATCTATTTTTGCATGTTATAATGAACTGTATATTATTAAATCGGTCCCACTATTAATCTACAAGAAGAAACTTGTCCTTTAAAATTTATTTCTATTCTATCTCATTGGCTCCTACTTACTGTCTTTATTTACCCATCTGTTTGTGAATGGTACACTAGATTGTAACCTCTTCGCCAAGTCCAATTGGAAATCTATACAAAAATTTAACCCTTCATTTAAACATCTACTATATCTCGCTTAGTAATATTTTCTTTGGCTTTTATATTCTCTTTGGCTTGTACTTCTTTCAACTATAGGGTTACATGATCTTTTACCTTGGTCTGACACAATTTAATTATCTATGGATCCTCTATATCATCAAACTCATTGGGCCACCCACATCACGCAAATCAAAGCACTCTTTTGAACTTTGTAAGCCACTCATTCAAATCTTCTATCATTCAATCTTTGCTTGAGATCATCTTTTTGTTTCTACACGATGGTAAACTGCTCATTTTTTTCCTTCAATTGTTAATGCATGTCTTGCATATGCTATATAAATTCCTCAACTTTGGTTAGCGACACTTTAAGACACTTAAGTCTACAAACACTTTAAGACACTTTAGTTTCCTACCAGATAATTTCATGTACTCATATTTATTGAATTGTTATAGGCATAATCACCTTGTGCCAAGATCAATCCCACTATTTACATTTTTTACAAACCAACATCTCAACAAATTTCCTAGACTTATATATTCACTTGCATTTTTTAATTGTATTTTTTTGGATGGTACATTGAATTGTAACTTATTCAACAAGTCCAAATAGTAATCTAAATTCATAAATGTGCCCTTCAATAAGGGAATCGTTATATCTCATTGGGTAATGTTTTAATGCTCATTTTAACTTTCTTTTACCATAGGTTTACATGACCATTTAACTTGACTTGAGACACTCTCAAATTCATCAATCCATCCACCATCAAACACGAAGTAAACTTCCACCCTTGTCTGACACACTTTAATCCTTTGTGGATCCTCTACATAATCAAACTCAAAGAACTCTCCAATCTCAATAAGTCAATCTGTTAACTATATTCTTTTTTCTTTATTTGAAATGAACTTGTTTGTATCCTATAGTATTATGGTCCAATTATTGTTTCACTTGTTGATAAATCTCATGCATATACTCTTCATGGTCCTTCACTTCATTCAACTCTTTTATACTTCACTCTTCACTTAATATCAACATTTTATTTGTAAACCATGGTACACTGCTTGAATTGTTCATTTAATTGTTGATGAATCTCTCACATATACTCTCCATAGTAATCTAATTCCATAAGTTTCTAATGTCAACCATTAATGTTCCACAACTCCAAACACTTCTTGGTCTACACCCATACACTATTTGAATAGGGTATTCATTGTACTCATATTGATTAAATTGGTAGAGGCTTATTCACCATTTGTCGAGATCAAAGCCCATTGTTTGAATTTTTTCCCAGCCAAACATATCAGCAAATTTCCATCATTCCTATTCATCTCCATCTTTTGCTTGAATATTTAATAATAATACGTTGAATCGTAAATTTTTTAACAAATCCAACAAATAATCTACAAATAGAAGCATGCCCTTCAATATGGAAATCATTATACCACATATTGATTGAATTAGTATTAGCATATTCACGATGTGCCAAGATCAAATCTCATTGTTTTGGTTTCTTTCCAATCAAACATCTAAACAAATTTCCAAGACTCTTATTCACTCTATTTGTTTTATATGTTTATCAATGTTATTATGAATTGTAACTATTCTACTCACATTGGAAAAAAAAATTACACCTATTTTGTTAATCTCAATTTTACTTCATTCTACCAAAGGGTTGCATGACCATTCAACATTTTTAGAGACACTTTCACACTCATAACGGCCTCCACATCATCAAATGCCAAGTACATTTTCATTTCTTTAAGCCAATATATTAAAGATTCATATTCAACTTGTGTCGAGATCAAATCTCACTATTTGGGATTTTTTCAAACCAAAAATCTCTATAAATTTCTAAGACCCCTTTTCACCTCCATTTTTTTATGTTATTTTTTGGATCGTATGTTGAATTGTAACATTTTCAACAAACCCAACAAATAATCTACATGTAGAAACATGTCTTTCAATATGGATTTCCAAAATAACAAAACCTAAAGACCTATCCCCATAACTCAGGCTCTTTTCATTAAAATGCTTCCATTTCTAATTGTGGAATAAAGGTCTACATGCAAACCATTCAATATCGAAACCATTCTATCCAATCGGGTAATTTTTTTATAGCCCTTTTGTTTCTCTCAATTTTACTTCCTTCCACTATAGGATTGAATGACCATTCAACTTTGTTTTAGACACTTTCATGCGTGTTGAGCCCTCTACATCATCGAACTCGATTTACACTTTGATCCTTATAAGCAAATCTATCAAGAATCATATTAAACATGTGCCAATATCAAATCCCATTATTTGGGTTTTTTCAACCAAACATCTCAGTAAATTTTTAAGACTCTTACTCACTTCCATTTTTTTTTCATATATTCATGGATGGTATGCTAAATTGTTAATTTTTAAACATGTCCAACTAATAATTTACATGCATAAACATGTCATTCAAGATGGAAACCATTCTATCCCATTGCATAAAAAAATTATACCATTTTTTGTTCTTCTAAGTTTTATTTCCTTCTACCATAGATTGCATGACCATTAAACTTCGTCATAGATAATTTTATTTCTTATCACGCCCTGACCATCATTACATGCAAATTATGTTTCAATCTCTATAAAATAGTATATCAAGATTTTTATTCAACACCATTGTTTAAGATTTTTTCAAACTAAACATCTCAAAAAATTATCAAGACTTCATTTCAATGCCACTATTTTCCCATCAATTTTTGGATGGTACGTTAAAATTTAACTTTTTAAATGGATACAACTAATAATCTACAAAAGAAACTTTCCCTTCCATTTTTCATTTATTCTATCTCATTGCCTCCTAATCACCACCTTTGTTTACCCATATGTTTTTTAATGGTACATTAAACTATAACTTCTTCATTGAGTCAAATTCACTAACTATACAAAAAATTAACCCTTTATTTCAATAACCATTATATTGCACTAAGAAATATTTTCTCTACCCTTTACGATCCTCTTGGATTGTACTTCATTCAATTATAGGGTTGCATGATCTTACACCTTGGTTTGACATACTTTATTTTTTTACGGATCCTCTATATCTTCAAATTCAAAGCAATCTTGAATCTAAAATAAATTAATCTCTCAATTCTTCTATCCTTTTTCCTTTCGCTCGAAATGTGTCCCATGCTTCAACACTTTTCTTATTCAAATCAATGATGTTTAATAACTTCAATAATAATACAAATTAAATTTTTATAGACCTTCCACTTTGTAGACATTCTATTAGGTTACTTTTATATACCCCTTTTGTGAAACTTCAGTCTGAAAACATTTTAAGTGACTTTATTTGCCCACTAGGTAATTTTTTGTACTCACATTGATTGAATTGAATTAGGAATATTCCCCTTGTACCAAGAACAAATCCCACTATTTTGGTTTTTTTTCCAACCAAACATCTCAAAAAAATTCCAATAATCCTATTCACCTTCATTTTTTATCCATATATTCATGGATCGTATGTCAAATTGTAACTTTTTCAAAAATTCCAACTAATAAACTACAAGCAAAAATGTGCCCTTCAATATGGGAACCATCCTATTCCATTTCCCACTGTTTGGGTTTTTTCCAACAAAATATCTCAGTAAAATTCCAAGAATATTCACCTTCATTTTTTATCCATATGTTTATGAATCATGTGTCAAATTGTAACTTTTTCAACAAGTCCAAGTAATAATATACAAGCATAAATGTGCCCTTCAATATGGGAACTTTTATATTTTATTGGGAAAATTTCTTATACCCATTTTGTTTTTATGTATTTTACTTTCATCTACCATAGAGTTGCATGACCATTCAACTTTTTCTGAGATAATTTAATGCTCATCAAACCCTCCACAACATCAAACATGAAATACACTTTCATCTCTATAATCCAATCTATCAAGACTCATATTCACTCTATGTCGAGACCAAAACCTACTATTTGAGTTTTTTTCCAAATAAACATCTCAAAAAAAATTCAAGACTATTATTCATCTCCATTTTTTGTTTGTATGGGTCGCCCAAATTTTGCAAGTTTGAATTACACACAAAAGCACACCATTTGTTATTTTACAAACAATGCACAACTATGGAGCATAATGGTCCACAATGTAACCATCTTCATGGCACAATATGCACAAAGATAAGAATAAATGAAAACTATCACATGGTCGCTACGTAACCATTCCAACCCTAATATAGCTTACTAATAGAGAATTGATGTCCCAACTCAACATGGCAAATTACATATTCACTCCTCAAAATCTGGGTCAGATGTTGTTATCCAAAAAAAACTTGTAAATAGTCTCTTTTATGAGACGTTATCATGATGGAGTTTTTCAATATAAGACAACAAGGGAAGAGCTAACGTCCTCTAATGAGTTTATTTAAGCTCTAGAACCCAATAAGAAAGACTAATTTGCATGCTCTGAATAAACCCTTATCACCTTGGCTTTGAAAGGTGTGAATGCTTCCCTAAAGGTATTATCGCACAATAGTGGCATGAGCAAGATAAGGATAACTAAAATAAGAAGTTTCAACAATCAAATAACTCGCCTCAAATTTTGCATATGATAGGACTCGTAATACCAATCATCATTTCCATATTCTTACCCATTGCCATGTTGATGGCTATAACCACATATTGATGGGTTTATACAACCATATTTTACAACAAGATTGATAACATTTTCAGAGTATCACAAATATATTCTGTAGCTCTGAAATAATTATTGGCCTACACACATACACTATTTTGAATAGGTTATTCATTTTACTCATATCAATTGACTTTTTATAAGCATATTCACCACGTGCCGAGATCAAAATCCATTACTTGGGGTTTTTTCCATCGAAACATATCACCAAATTTCCAAGACTCCAATTAATCTCCATGTTTGTCTACATGTTATATCACATTTCATAAAACTTTTATACATTTTTTGTTCATCCTAGCTTTACTTCCTTCTACAATAGGGTTGCATGACCAAACTCAACTTGGTCTAAGACAATTTCAAGCTCATTATGCCCTCCATATCATCAAACTCAAAGTAAAATTTGATCTCTATAACCCAATCAATCAAGACTTATTCAACTTGTGTCGACATCAAATCCCAGTATTTGGGTTTTTTTCCAACTAAAAAACTTACTAAATTTCCAAGACTCTTATTCAACTCCATTTTTTGTCTATATTTTTAAGAATGGTACATCTTACACTTTGATCTCTATAAGCCAATCTATTAAGACTCATATTCAACACCAATGTTTCAATATTTTTCAAATCAAACACTTATAGAATTCAAGACTTATATTCAACATAACTACTTTCCCATTTATTTTTGGATAGTATGCTAAATTATAACATTTTAATTGGGTCTAAATAATAATCACATTGGATAATTTTAAATACACCTTTTGTTCCTCTCTATTTTATTTACTTCTACAATACAGTTGCATGACCTTTCAGCTTTGTCTAAGACACTTCCATGCCATCAAACTCCAAGTACACTTTGATCTTTGTAATCCACTCAATCAATAATCGTATCCAACTTTTACTAAGATCAAACCCCACTGTTTGGGTTTTTTTAAAACCAAAATTGTCAAAAATATTTCAATTGTCTTATTCACCTCCATTTTTTGTCCATATGTTTAAGGACAATACACTAAATTATAACTTTTTCAACAAGGACAACTAATAATCTACATTGATAAATGTGCCCTTCATTATGGAATCCATTCCATACCATTAGGCAATTTTTTATACCCTTTTTGTTCCTCTTTATTTTACTTCCTTCTATAAGGATGAGTGGCCATTTAAATTGGTCTAAGATGCATCCATGCTCATCAAGCCACCACATCATCAAACTCAAAGTACACCTTGATCTATGTAAGTCAATTTATATAGACTTACATTCAACACTAATGTTTCTATTATTTTTGAACTAAACATCTGAATAATTTTTTCAAACTCCTATTCAACACCACTATTTTCCCATCTATTTTTTGATGGTACATTGACTTGTAATTTTTTCAGTGGGTCTAACTAAGAATCTAGCAGAAGAAACTTGCCCTTCAAATTTGTAGTCATTCTATGTTATTGGCTCTTATTCACCACCTTTTTTTACCTAGATTATCACTTCTTCTATAAGTTCAATTGGTAATGCATAGGAAAAATTATCCCTTCATTTCAAGCAATATTATACCTAGACAAGTAATATTTTCTCTACCTCTTATATTCCTCTTGGTTTGTACATATTTGAACTATAAGGATGCATGATCTTTCACTTTGATCTAGCTCACTTTAACTCTTTTTTGATCCTCCATATCATTAGTCTTAAAGTAACATCCAATCTCAATAAGTTAACCTGTTGACACTTTAATCCTTTCATCTTTGTTTGAAAGTGTTGTCACTTAGATTTTCACCCTTTGAGGAGATGCAAAGATCTCCTCATCCAAGTGGCACAATGAAATCACCTCTAGGCTTGTTGGTAGCCTAAGAAGTGAGGTGAGCCTCTAGATAGGGCTAGCTCCCTTGATGTACCACTTAGGATTGCAACTACTACTAACTTTGGGGGCAAAAGGGAGAGAGATAACTAAAATCAAACTAACTTAATGTAGGTGATACAAAGAATGGATTGATGACATCAAACCATATGCATATTACACTTGAAATCAAATGACAAACTAAACATACACTCTCCAATCTATGTCTTCTTGCATTAATGTTACATTGTGGGGCTATGGATGAATGTGCAAAGCTAAGAGGACTAGATAAGAGACATTAAATGGCACTAATGAAGAGACTAACTCACTTAAACTGTGACACTTCCTGGAACACATCACATGCCCTACAAGAAGAAGCTGCAAATACGTGAGAGAATATGACAGCTTGCTAAGGAATCCAGAGTCTTCACTAAGCAAATTCAACATCCAAGTAAATCCAACTATGAACAGTCATGGAAAAGACAACACTTAGTCATTTTATTGATCAAAAGGTGAACATTCATGGAGGAGATAAAACTTGGTCATTTTATTGATCAAAAGGTATACAAATGAGTAGGGATTCACCATACTTAGGTAGAGCATCCATACAATGGCCAAAATGGCTAGTTCTTATAAAACTTATGAGAGAGAGAGAGAGAAGAAGAAGAAAAGTCCAAGGGTCACAAAGACACTTGTCAAGTCAAGAGCATTAGTTACTTGTGTATGTGAGAAGGCTATGGGATGAACCATGCATAGGTCTGGAAGTCCAAGTGTCCATACAAGTCATAAACCTCATGAAAAGTGGAAAAAAACTCATTATTCTTGCTCAAAAAACTACCTTCATGATTTGGCCATGTTTGAACATCCCATAACTGATTAAAACCAAGTCTAATGATTTTAATGTAAGGTGGGGACATTAGACATGCCTCTCCATGCATTGGTTACATGCATGGTCCTCTGAAAACCTTTGGAAAGGAGACATCATCATCTAGAATCTCAAAAGAACTACTTTCATGCACACTACACACTTGGCTTCTAAAATGGTATCAGTTATCAATGCAAATCCATGGGAGGGAGTAAATAACATGTTTTGAGACCCTCCAAGGCCTTAGAAGCATCAAGCACACCTTAAAATCACCCCACTTGGAGTTTTCCATCTTCTTCACTAACTTATCCAAAAGGACAGATTTGACTGGCTGAAATGAAACGCCTGGTTGATGCACTTAGAAGTTGTTTCAAGATGTGAAATGAATATGATTTAGTACAAGTCTTAAACTTCTCTCCAAACTTGTTTCATCTCTTAACTCCTACTGTAGCCTACAAAACACAAAAAATATTGAAGAAAACCACGTTTTGTACCCTATCTCTACAGGTCTATACAAACAAAAAGTATGGGAAGTAGCTTAGGGAATTCCTCTACAAGGTCCAATAACTATTCTGGTCAAATTGGTTCATTAGATTAGCTATCCAACACTATCTTCCCAAACTGGTCTCTGTAAGGGTTTTAAGTGCATTCTACTCTTAAGGTTGGTTCATAAAAGTTTCACGTCCAACCTTCCAAAAAATTCCATAATTTCATTGTTCAAGACACCTGCTAGCTTTCCTTAACTTCTCAAATTCCCATGCAAGACCTCATGAAAGATATGAGTGTCCAAAATTCTCCTATCAAGCCTTTTCCTCCTCTTCCATAGGCATGATATTGCTTCAAGGACCAAAAATGGATTCTTGATGGTTCTTTTTCATTCCAAAAACTCAAACATCTATAATACCATCCTAAGAACATGTTCCCATCCATTTGAGTTATTATCTAAGGTTGGAGTTGAGAATGACCTTCTCTTTGGCTTCAAGGTCTCACCATTCCTAGAACCTTGTTTGTACCTTAAGACCCCAAAATAGTCTTTTGATGATTTTCCCTGTGTCCCAATAGCTCCAACACATTTAGCATGACCTCCTAAACAAGTCTCCATTCATGGGATTTCTCATTTTATGCGAGGATTGAAAATGGTCCTCCATTTGGAAACTAGGCTTCACGATGCCTAGTAGGCCTACCTTCAAACTAAGTGTCTAGACCTCCAAAATGGAATTCCTCTTTCTATAGGCTATTTATCATGTTCCCCTATATGTTTCCCAACTTTCAAAACCTTCTTGAAGAGTCTCTCTAGCTTCAAATTACTCCCCTATCATCCTTATCTTCAAAACTGTCAGTTTCAAGCACAAAGAAGTGCCTTCTGTCTGAGACAAAACAAAGGGCAGTCCTTTGTTTTCCCAGACCAAAATGAAAGTTGGAGGGAATATCTACAAAATTTTAGGTTTTTATTAGGTCATTTTCACTTGTTAATCTCTCCATTTCCAAGACAAGATTCCTAAAGTGGATTGTGCAGGGTTCCTAAAGTGGATTGTGCAGGGTTCCTAAAGTGGATTGTGTTGGTTTTCTTTTGGGCACCTTTATCTAGTCATTCTCCATCATGATAGTGTCACTAGGGTTCTATAGTGGTGATGACCATGCTCTAACCTCTCTCAATTCCCCAAGATTTCACATGTCTTTATATTCTCTTGTTTAGTCTAGACTATTTTACCCAATTTCTAATTGTGTTTGTATGGGAAAGAGCATCTGTAGGTAGAGTTTGTTGTTTGGGCATTAAAGAAAACATTTATAGGATTTCCTAGAATTACCGAGTACCATTTGATACTTTTTTGGCTCTCTTTGTCCATCTAGTATGCTACACCTTCACCAAAAAGGCTTCAATTTTCCTCTCTGCCCTTACTGTTAAAACCCTACTCCTTTTTAATTCTCGTAGGTGATAATAGATCAGTTAGACTTTAATTATGTTGCTTGGAGACTCTCCTTGGAGTCTTGAGGTCACAAAAACACTGGTTTAATATCATTCTTTTGATTTTTAAGAACTACCAACACCTCAACATCTTCAAACTTCCCACTGTCTGCCTGTTGACTGAGATATTCTCATTTCCACCTTGTTGTAGGTATACATGAACTTTAAATGAGCTTGGTGATGATGTTGTAAAGGTTCTCTTGGGATTTTGAGGTCACAAAGTATCCCTAATACTTATTATCACCTAGTAAGGGAGAAACACCATCAAAACCACCTATGTCTGGGTCATTGTCTGATAGTCCTATTGTAGGTCAACTTCTTCATGTTTTAAGGACTGGAAGGTGACCATGGAAGGCAAAACAACAATCTAACCTTCTCTTTTGATGATTTTGGTGCCATGAATTTTCACTTGAGTCCTTGGAATCATCTTTATGGTTGGCATGGTCTAAGTTTTCAACCTTAGGTTACAAAGGGAATCCTTAGGACTAAAACTGTAGATGTCAATGTCTGACTTCAATGTGTTTATGGGCATTTTTAAGACCTCAAACAACCACTCCATCAATTTTCTTAAGCCCATTCTTGGCATAGTTCATCTCTCATATGGAGACTATAAGATCCAACTTTTTGGATTCCTTGAAACCCTTTTCAAACATGTTGTAAGAGGTTCCTAAAAACCCCTTGGACCTCTATTTTTATCTTTTGGGAAAACTTTCTCAGAGTTCAACCTCCTACTGCTTCAACATAATTACTTTTTCATCTATCCATTTGGTGCTTCAAATAGGTCTATCTCAGGTCATATGTTAGGTGTTATAAAAGGTTTCACCACTTTTACATTATGTTAAAATGGTTCTTTAACTCCCTGCTAGGTGGATATTCACCTATACACAAGCAATAAGGAGGATGCAGACAGTGCAAATTACTTTGTATCTTTTACAATTTACAAACCTATCTTAATGCTTCAAAAATGCACTCTTCATGCCTTAAGTAATTTGACACCACCACTAACGCCCTCAAGATGGCATGACATAATCATGAAAACCCTTATATGTGTGTGTGCACTGAGTACATGGCAATAAACAGAATTGGAGTAAATGTGTGAATGAATGATCTCAAAAACAACTTATACCCACTATCAATCCTTCAAGACATGTTTGGCCTTGTGGAGGTTTTGAAACAAGTTCCAAACCATCTATTTCATCGTGAAAACTTCCTCATAACCACATGTAGATACACACTTCAAGGGCAGACTATGTGCATATGTGTAGTGTATGACTGCAAATCATGAACATCTACTTATAAATCAAGATTGGAAAGTAAAGGAAAGTTAAGATTACTTTGGAAATAAGACAATGAACCTATCACAACCATAATTAACCATGAAAAAATACAAAGTTCCTGAAAATAATGAAAATTGCATATTGCAGTCAAAAGAGACCAATCTATAAATTTGATGTTATGGGATCATCTAAACACCATGAAACTTGAAATCAAGCATGGAAATCATTGGGGAAGGAAGTCAACATCTTCTAAAACCAACATCAGTAAGTGGTTTGTAAGGACTTGCCTATAATGAAGCAAAACCTGAAAGATGCATAGATTGATAAGCAAATTTACACAGCCAACTTCAAACGGATGATTCATAAAACATGGTTGATCATTCTCAAAGCTCCTTATATGAAAATGAAGGCCTTTGAGCAGAAAACAACATTCCAAAAGCATCCTACCTAAAACTCTTTCTACTGGTCCTACCAAGTACAAACCTACAAGTCACTTTTGTTTGCCATGAAAGGTGAAAAGAGAGAAAAATAGTTTCGATCAAGAAATGGCACTTCCATATCAAACCAAATGTGGCACACTTCCCAAAGAGGTCGTACAAGTGCTATTTTTTCTTTTTTTGCTCTAAAAATTGTCTTTTCTTTGAACAAACTACCAACTTTTTAATAGTGTCAATTATCTAAGACTTTTAATGACATATGGGACATGACATCACATTCTAACACTTGCACAATTCCCAAGAAACTTGTAAAAAGCATTAAATTCACCTTTTTGACCCATCAAATGACCCAAAAATGATATAAGGATAAAAACCAATTGACCAAACCTAATATAACATTAGTTGATATCAATTAACCTGTAAAACACCTCATGACAATATATTATACCCCTTTGTAGACCTAAAAAGCCAAGTTTTTTACTAAGGGTGCCCCAATTTCACCTAAAAGTCAAATTTGGTCAATAGAAATCAACTTGATTTTATCCCTTGGTACTATGGTCTAGTTTTGTTTCACATGTTGATTAATTTATTGCATGTATTCTCCATGGTCTTTTGCTTCATTTAGCTCAGTCAACTCTTCTATCTATATTTCTTCACTTGAGATAAAAAATTTGTTTGTATACCATGGTACAATGCTCAAACTTTTCTTTCATATTTTGATGCATATCTTGCATATAGTTTGCAAGTTCCTCCACATTTGCCTACATAGTCCAATATGTCAAATACTACTCTATCAATTTCCTTTCAATTGAAATCAGCTTATTATATGTATCTCATTGTATTAAGCTCCAATGTTTATTTCACTTGTTGATAAATCTCTTGCCACTCTACATATGTCTCTCATTTAACAAATTTACCAAGTAAACCATTGACGCTCAAAATTGTAAATACTCTGCATAGTTATCGGCTCGTAAATATTTCAACTATAAGGTTGCATTATCTTTCACCTTCATCCAACACACGTTAACTCTTTATGGATCCTCCTTATTATTAAACACAAAGAAACCTTCAACTATAATTTTTGTGCCTCTAACATTGTACAAAAATAATATTTCGAACAAGCCTATAAATGGATTTCAAAAGGGACAAAATCTAAAGACCTATTCTCATGACATGGGCTCTTTTTGTTGAGTTGCCTACATATCCATTCGCAAAATTAGGGTCTAATGTAGTTTTTCAAACAATATTATTTCAGAAAAGAGGCAAAACATCTAATTTTTATATACCTTAATAAAGAACAATAGTTGCTAAGATCACACAAAACAAAACCACTATTTATAAAAATAAATATCTCCTTGCTTGAAATCATCTTTTTATTTGTACTCCATGTTATTATGCTCAAATTTTTCTTTCCCCATTGATGCATCTCTTACATATTGTTATCCCGTAGATTTTTTCCCATTAAAAAGATGCAAACACATGCTTTTTTTTTTCTAAATGATAACATTTTTTCATAACAGGTACAAAATAACACTGAACGATCATGATTCACTAATTGTAACAACCCATCTAGTTTTTAGAAAAAGTAGTAATTTTCTTTTTTTTTTAAAATATTGAACATTCATTCAACCACAGTTGCTAGAATACTTTATTCAGTCATATAATCAACAACTTCATGTAGTAACAATTTCAACATTCCAATACTGCAAGCAATAGAATAAAATGTATGATACAAAAAGTTTACTATCACGCTAGGGACATTACCACAATCTGAATTTCATACTAAGTATTGGTACTAATTCAACCATTTTCATAGATTGCTATGCAATCAAGTCTACCCTTTCCTACCCTAAGGATCTAGACCCAATGCTCCACCACAATCTTATCCAGCCTACATATCCGTTCCTCAAAATAAGGGTTTGATGTAGTTCTCCTTTCAAATCTGATGGTCTCCTCCATGAGACATCACCATCAAATGGGTTGGCACTCTAAGCCAAACAGGGAACAAAATACTTGTGACACAGACGAGCTTCTAAAGCTTTGGCCTACAATCCATAGTGAAATGACACACTCAAAAAAATAACAACTTACAATCCAGGGTTGTGTACTTATGCAACACTCTCACATAAAACCTAGATAATAGAAATGATGAAAGAATCTGCATTCCTAGTTCCATAGAGAAACACATGCTAGGCACATAAGTAAGCTACGTATACAAAATAAAGTAAGTCATACAGTACATAACAATACAACCTATCATTCATTTATACTCTCAAGATTGTACGTATGGATACATGTTATCATAATAACTGATATAAACTTATTACTAAAGTCAAAATTATTTGAACAGTCAATTTTGATGAGAGTCTAAGCATACAACTGCAATATGTACCACCCGAATATATACATTTATGCTGAATTATCCTATGATATCCCATACTATCATAGTTCATGATCACTCTACCCAAGCATTAACAACTATAACATATATATTTATTTAGGTATGGACCAAGATCTAACGTATACGATATGTACCATTTGATTACTTTATGTACTAAAAAACTCTATGACATCCCATACTATCATAGGTCTTTGTATTTGAGTATCTAACTCAACACCAACAACAATCTTACACCTAACCATAATAATAAGCAAGTTAGGATTATACTATCCGAGTATACCTTCAATAACAATCCAAAGAGAACATAATCTCTAGGTACACCTCACGATGCACTATGTTATTCTAGAAATGATAAGACACTTGCACATTAAACTTTCTCATGAAATGCAGCATACAAGTTTTCATCCTTACAAGATGCGAAAGACTTGATCTTACCAATCATCGCCAACAATCCAGCGTGGGCTCAAGTTGGGTAAATGGAACTGAAAAGGCAACTCGACAGGGACTCCAGAGGTCCACTCCAGGGACCATCAGCAAAAGCCAAAACTGAATTTGCAATCGACAGATAGATCTAATAGTTTTGAAGAACTCCAAGAAGAACCAAAAAAAACTAAAACACGTCCTCAAGTCTATTGCTAGGTGGGTGAGTTGGGATCCGGGCATCGACACTCCCAATCAATTCCCTGAGGCCAAAGCTTAGTTTAAATTGAAAGACCCGATCATCAGCACGTCATTCTTTGCAAAGTAAAAAGAGTTTGAAATCCACCAAATCACAATATGAAAATCTAAGGTAAATATGGATTCAAATCCTTTACTAAAATGAATTGTGGTTTCGTTGAATTAAAAATAGATAATATAGTATAATGGTGGTGGCGATGCTCTGAGAGAGAGAGGTGGCAGCATTTGCTCTTGGCCGAGTTAAAAGAAGAAAAAAAAGAGAACAGAATTTCATATGGCTATAACGTTTATTAAAGTTGAAGAAAAAAATTACTTTGAGGGGTTCGAACTCAAGACATGGTGATAACAAGCATTGCAAAAAGGTAATGAAGAAGGCAATAACTACTGCATAATACAAATAAAATATATATATTAACGTGCATGAAGCTAAAGGCATACTTGAAGTCTGTTTAAGGCACAAAAGGGGAAGTTTTGAATTCATTGAAATCATTGACTAATATGGAACGCGTTTCTTCATGAATTGAAATCACTAGGATATATAAAATAAGGGAATTGATAATTGGCAAAGCAATTAAAAATAGAGAGAGACTAATAATATTTTCCCCATAAGCTTTCTACAAGTTTACTTACAGAATTCACAGAGTTTCATTAATTTTAATATACATTATAATCCAAAATTCTTTCAATAAAAAATACACCATTAAATTAAATTAATTACAGTACCCATCTTGTACGCTTCTCAAATTTTCCTTCTTATTTCCAAAGCCTTCTTTCCTCTTCCAACTTCCGCTACCCTTTCTCCTATATCTTTTGTGTATCATCGTGTATAAATCCTTCTCTTTTTCTTTCCTTAGTACCTTTTTTTTCCATTATTTACATGGCATTTGAAACCAAAGCTATAGACTTTGTTCCCCATAATTAACTAGGATTACCACAAATAATTTTTGGTTAAACTTCTAATTAACCTTATTTGATTTCCCCAGTTAATATTGAGGTAACTCAACTTTATATTTCTAAGTAAAATCATCATAAGGTTTCATGCATTACTAATTAATAATCAATTCCACTTGATTAATACCAGATAAGTCTTTCAAAGTATGTGTCCATCCTAGTGTTTAATTAGGATTTATACTCATTTTTAATTAGCGAAATTACTATATTGAATATCATAAATTAATAAGTATCTAATACAATTTAAGATTATAACAAATCTTTATTTTGACAAATTAACTATAGCATTAATACTATTTTTTATTAATTTACTCATAAAATCGAAAATCTAGTTTCTTGATTTGCATATCAAGACTAAATCTTGACACAAATGTACGCACATGCACCACAGCCAATGTGTCACAATGACACGTATGCCAAAGGGACAATAGTTCATCAGACTAAAATGCGATAGAGAAAAATGGGATGGCACTAATCAATGCAGACACGTAATTTATACCAAAACACACAGCAAAGAAGAGCATTTCTTTCTTAGTTATTTCATCTAGAGTCATTCATGAAACTATATTGAGACCACTACACTTGTTTAATTATGTATTCATACACACGTAGTTATAAGCATACATTGATAATTTGGGTATAGATAATCATTTATGGTGAAAACCATAGCTAGCAAAAGTATTGAAATAAATATTCCACAAAGTTTTTATCACACATACATTGATTAAGTATAAATTTTAAATAAATAAGAGTAATGAAAAAACAAAATTCTAATTTACACACATCTAAAATTATACAAAAGTGATATTTCAAATTTACGAGACTCCAAACAAATTTCCAAAGCGATAAAACTTGACGACCTATTCCCATGAACTGGGCTCTTTTCATTGTGTTATCTACATATCCATTTGCAGAATCAAGGTCTAAATTAAATCTATAAACAACTCATTCAAAAATTCTATCATTCACTCTTTACTTGAGATCAAATTTTTATTTCTACACCATGGTAAACTACTAATTTTTTTCTTTTAATTGTTGATATGTCTTGCATATGCTATGCAAATTCATCATTTCAGTGTACAACACTTTAAAACTCTTTAGTTTTCACAAACTTTGAAACACTTTAGTTTCCCACCAAATAATTTTTTGAACTACTATTGATTAAATTGTTAAGGAGATATTCACCTTGTGCCAAGAACAATTCCACGATTTGGTTTTTTTTATCAAACCAACATCACATTGAATTTTCAAGACTTGTATTCAATTGCATTTTTTATCCATCTGTTTATGGATGGTACATTGAATTGTAACTTTTTCAGCACATCCAAATAATAATCTAAATGCAAAAACATGACCATAAATATGGAAACCATTTTATCCCATTTCGTAAGTTTTTAATACCCATTTTGTTCCTCTCAATTTAACTTTCTTTTACCATAAACTTGCCTGACTATTTGACTAGCCCTGAGACACTTTCAAACTCATAAGTCCCACTACCATCAAACTCAAAGTACACTTTAATATTTATAAGCCAATCTAGCCTAACTCATATTCAACACCAATTTTTCATTTTTTTTCAAACTAAACACTCAAAAAAATCAATACTCTTATTCAACATTTCTATTTTCCCATCATTTTTAGATGGTATGCTAAATTGTAACATTTTCATTGGGTCCTACTAATAATCACATTGGATAATTTTAAATACTCTTTTGTTCCTATCTATTTTATTTACTTCTTCAATACGATTGCATGATCATTCATCTTTGTGTAAAACACTTTCATGCCCATTGGGCACTCCATGTCATCCACCTCAAAGTACACTTTTAACTTTGTAATCTACTCAACTATTTGGGTTTTTTCAAACCAAAATTCTCAAGTCTCTGATTCACCTTCATTTTTTGTCCATATGTTTAAGGATAGTACACTGAATTATAACTTTTTCAACAAGGCCAACAAATAATCTACAAGCATAAATGTGTATTTCATTATGGAATCCATTCCATCCCATTGGGTAATTTTTTATACCCTATTTGTTTCTGTTTAATTCACTTCCTTCTTTTACAAGGCTAAATGCTAATTTAAATTGGTCTAAGACAAATTCATGTTCATCGAGCCCTCCACATATTCAAACTCGAAGTACACTTTGATATTTGTAAGTTAATCTATAAAGACTAGTATTTAATAATAATGTTTCCTTTTTTTTCAAAACAAACATCTCATTAAATATTTAAGACTCTTATTCAACACCGCTATTTTCCCATCTATTTTTTTATAGTACGTTGAATTGTAACTTTTTCAATGGGTCAAACTAAGAATCTAGAAAAAGAAACTTGCCCTTCAATTTTGAAGTAATTACATGTTATTGATAACTTCAACAAGAAAAAAAGGTCTTGAACCCTATACAAAACAACACCCAAGGCAAAAAGGCCTCAAACGAGCCATAAATAGTACATTACTAGCACTAGAACAACAGACAAAAAACAAAAAAACAATAAAGCAAGAAAAACAACAAGATCATTAAGGACTATCAACAGTCCCATAATTGGCCAAAAACTTGACCATATCCTTGTAATCACTGAGGCTTTCCATCCCCACATCCCTAACTTTGTCATCAAAGTCTTTAACAGTAGAAAACACAGAAGCCACGTGGTGAAGAGCCTTGGTAGCAAATTTTGCCATCACCTGCCATTTCTTCTACATCTTATCCATCTTAGCTTTGAACTCCACAATTTCATTAGCAGTCTTAACACACAATGAGAAATTTCCCTTCTTGCAACAGGCTTCAAAAACAGCCTCCTCCATCTCCTTCGAGTTAGATTTGTTTAGTTCAACAAAATGGTTTGCTCCTTCCTCATGTATAGATTCAGTAGGTGTTTCATCTTCTCCCTCCCCCATGGAATCCTCAAAGACTCAGAGTCATCAAAAATTTCAATTACCTTGGGGTGAATGTATGGGATCCCAGCAATATAGTTGTATCTGTGAACTCTTGTTCCACTAGGGTTCTCATCACCACCCCTATGATCACTCCCCTCCTATTTGGGACTAGGCTCCAAATTTTTTAATGTCTCCTCAACCCAACCAAACTCATTTTTCTTAGTTCTAGCCTACTTAGACACGTTGCCCTCATCCTCCCCAACCTTCCTTTCCCTTTTAGTGGGCACCACAATATCCATCTCAGTCTCCCAAATAGAGGTCACAAGTTTTCCACTAGCTTTCTTTAGAGATTTAAGTTTGGAATC
Organism: Torreya grandis; assembly: GCA_037957365.1. Lineage (NCBI taxonomy): Eukaryota > Viridiplantae > Streptophyta > Pinopsida > Cupressales > Taxaceae > Torreya > Torreya grandis. The sequence continues at coordinate 100,840 of JARHVA010001316.1, read as the reverse complement.
ATAGGTTGGGGTAGGTATATTACATTCCTCAATCATGAAGCCCCCCTTCAAGTTTTTAGAGGAGCTTTTGGGAGTTCTAATGGATTACTTGTCTTTACCTTTGATACTAGGAGACAATGTCGATGAGTTATCCTCCAACAAATAGACTTTAATATTTTTCAATGGGCATAAGGCCAAATGGAAGTGGTACAACCTCAGAATGAGGCCTTGGTGAATGGGAATGAGAGGGGAGTTTTTAGCACGGAATTCCTTGGCATGATTAATAGAGTTTTCTAGAGAGGACAACGAGAAGAGAAAATTGATCTCCATTTTATTCCTAAAATGATTAAGGCAAAATGGAATAATAAAATACCTTAAATTTATCCTTGAGCATGAAGTATTTCATAATCATGAGGCAAATTTTCCCCCATGGCTCTGGCAGCTTCTCCCTTTCAAACCCCCAATGAAGCTTCACAGCAAATTCTCCTTCCCTGAAAAAATCACCATATTTTCTAGCTCAGACACCCTAATATGTCTACAATGCTTTCTTCTTTTTATGGGGAGCCTCGTGGCTTGCCCAATCACTTCCTCCAAGACTTCAAAACCAATGCCACCTAGATGAACCTCTCTAGAATCTTCCTCCCAAGACTCCAGAAACTAGGGAGACAAAATCTCATCATGTTCATTCATAACCTCAAGGAAAGAAGCCACATTTCCCACCTGTATAATGTACCAGACCATATGATCCTTGTGAAATTCCTTGAGGGAGGTTAGCTAAATCTTAACAATGTCACCACCCATTTTCAAACCCTAAAAATCATGCATCCAGAGAAAAAGATTAAATGGAACGAAGGACTATTTAACAATATACCTTATAGTATTAATAGGCCCCTCAAAATACTTCCACTGGCTCCCAAGCCACAAAAATCTAGAAATGATAGCATAATAATTTTAGAGATTGGCATTACATTTGCCACCATGGTTATCATCCTTGGAGAAGACCCACACTCACCACCTTAAGCAAAAATGATGATCACATGAGATGGGATTGTTGAGAAATGATTATTCTTGTGCCATCCTATTTTTTGATCATCACGCCTTACCATCACATGCCATCTCGTCCTCCTCTTTGGCCAACATGTCCTCTTATTAACTTGATCAGTTGTCTTTTACCTCCTCAGCGTTCTTTTAAGCTAGGTTGTCATCTGATCTATCCATCTACCAATGTCTTGTCTACTCAGCTTCCTAATAAGCCCTCCATTTATACGAGCCTTTCTCACATCCCTCCCATACCCCATTGGCATATTAATGAGTCTCCTAGTCATCTCTCCTCTTTTCATATTCTTAGACCCGCTCCAATGAAATTGAAAAATTAAAATCCTATTCCCACCATACTGAGTTTGAAATTCAAAAACTCCAGACTTCTAAATAAACTTATTGCCTTGCCATAATAAATAGCCACCTCCACTAAGCCAGAGAGTGCTAAAGACAAGGAGCCCAAAAAACTAATTTGTGCATGTGATGCCTTTCTTATTGATAAGATTTTGAATCTCAAGAGGCAACCTAGACACAAGCCTACAACACTGCCAACCATTGTTGTTATTTCCCAAATTTGCCATAGCATCTACAACAGCATTACCTTCCATATATAGCTAAGAAATCTTATAATCCTCCAAAGCATTGAGAAACAACTGGATATCACCAATAATATCCCTCAAAGTCTAACCTATAGTCATGGATCCTGAGACAGCATTCACTATAAGTTGTGAATTCCCTTCCACATGAAGATGTCAAATGTTCAAGGAGATAGCAAGTCTAATACACCATAGCATGGCTACAGCTTTAGCCCCATTATTACTTTTACTGCCAATTCTCGCAGTATAAGTAACCGCAAATATTCACGAATCTAATCTAATTATTCCTGTTCGACTGGCCACCCCTAGATTCCCTTTAGATGCCCCATCAAAGTTTAGCTTGAACCAATATTTTTGAGGCACAGTCCATTTAGTTCTAGTCCTAACTATATTTTTGGAATTATCAATTTGACATATATTTGGATTAACAGTGCATTGTTTCAATAGTCTTTGATCTTTCTCTCTAGGTAGATTTTCAACAACTTTAAATTTACAAGAATTGATATTCTCTGCCAGCCATTTGGAGAAAGTTTGGAACACCTCCAAAGGGGTTTTATACTTTTCCCTAAAAATTTTGTTAATTTTCTCTTTCCACAAATTCCATGCTAGGTGAGGAGGAATTTGTACCCACCGGTCTCCAATCTCTTACTAGGGCCATTATCCTATCACTAAAAACCCAGCTCAAATTCAATCTCTGCATAATAAGACTCCAAATCTCCCAAGTAAATTTACATTTCAGAAGGAGGTGGATGATAGTTTCTTCTTCTTCATCACAATGAATACACATGTTTGGAATTTGAAAACCTCTCTTCTTTAAATTATCAAGAGTCAGGATTTTATTGTGAACTAGGGCCCACCAAAAGAAGTTGATTTTTGGTAAAAGTTTAGGCAACCAAACTTTTCCCCACAACCTATCTTCTTTAGGTTCTAATAGTAGTCCATAGGCACTTTCCACACTAAATAGGGCTTTGTCATCCTTATCCCAAATCATCTAGTCTTGTTTAGGAAAGAGGGACTTTTTATAGTCAATCAATGAAGCTAAAGAGCCATTTTTTATCCTCATCTTGATCAATTACACAATCCATGATACTCTTCCAATTCCTAATACCCTCATTCCTACTAATATAATTGATCACTTTATCACCAAAGAATCCATAAGCTCTATCCATTAATCTACCATAACCCCATATCTCTGAGGGGCAAGTCCTTCAACCATCTATCCTCCCAAAAGTTGGCATTCTTACCATCCCAAATCTTCCATTTGATACCTCTACAAAGAAGGCCTCGAGTTTTGAGAGTTCCATTCCAAATGACAGAACCTTTAGGAAGTACAATATCAGTTAGAAGCTTGTAACTTGTATCCCCATTGAGATATTTGGCATTCATGATATCACCCCTATCTTTATTACCTTGAATCAGGTTCCACCCTATCTTCATCATGAGGGCCTTATTCATAATATGAATCCTTCTCAAGCCCAAAACCCCCTGGCATTTGGGAGTACAAACCTTCTCCCAACCAACCAATGCAATTCTCCTCTTTTCCTGCACTCCAAACTAGAGTTTTTTTTTGAATCTGCTAAATATTCTCAGCTACATATCTTGGGATTTTGAAAAGACTTAGGAAGTAATGAATTATACCTTGTAGGAAAGCTTTGAGGAGTTGAAATTTCCCCGCTTCACTTAGCAAAGCTCCCTTCTAGCCAGCCAAATTTTTTTGCATTTTCTCAATAATTGTATTCCAATAGTCAGATGTGAATATGTTATTCACTCCTATTCACCACATTAGTTTACCTAGATTATCACTTCTACAAGTTCAATTGGTAATCCCTAGGAAAAATTAGACCTTTCTTTCAAGTAATATTATACCTAGCCAAGTAATCTTTTCTCTACCCCTTATATTCTTCTTAGATTGTACATATTTCAACTATAAGGATACACAATCTTTCACTTTGCTCTAGCACACTTTAACTCTATGTGGATCCTCCATATCATTATACTTAAAGTAACATCCACTCTCAATAAATCAATATGTCATCTATTTTATCCCTTCATTTTCACTTGAAATCGACATGTTTTTCTCTAGTGTTAGTGTTGTCTAGTTTTGTTTCACGTGTTGATTAATTTGTTACATGTACTCTCCATGGTATTTTGCTTCACTCAACTCTTCTATTTATTCTTGAGCTCAAATTTTTTTTGCTAACCATGACACACTGCTCATATGTTTCTTTCAATTGTTGATGCATATAATGCATGTAATTTGCAAATTCTTCCACATTTGTCTACATAGTCCAATATGTCAAATACTACTCTATTAGTTTCCCTTCACTTGAAATCAACTTATTATATGTATCTCATTGTATTAAGCTCCAATATTCCTTTCACTTGTTGATGCATATCTTGCTCCTCTACGTAATTCTCTCATTCAACAATTTTACCAAGCAAACCATTGATGTTCAAATCTGAATATACTCTGCATAGTTCTTGGCTTGTATATATTTCAACTATGAGGTTGCATGATATTTCACCTTGGTCTGACATACATTAACTCTTTATGGATCCTCCATATCATTAAACTCAACTAAAGGTTCAACTGTAATTTACTCACCCCTAACATTATATAATAGTAATATTTCCAATTTACGAGCCTGCAAATGGATTTCAAAAGGGATAAAATCTAAAGACCTATTCTCATAACCATTGGTCTTATATTTGAGTAGCCTACATATCCATTTATAGAATCAGGATCTAATTTAGTTTTGAAATAATATATTTCAGGCAAAAGGCATAGCTTACACATGTCTAACATTGCGGTGGGCATGAGTTGGACATTGCTATATTCTATACACCTTATCTATCTATCTAGCAACCTCAACCCCAACCCATATAGACTAGAATAGTCTACACTAGACTCTCTATGGGTTCACTCTAAACTCTACTCTCTATATATGGGATGAATAGTGATATTTTGAATTTACTAAACTCCAAATGGATTTCCAAAGAGACAAAACGTAAAGACCTATTCCCATACCCAAGCTCTTTTTGTTGACTTACCTACATATCCATTTGTAGAATCAATGTTTAATGTAGCTCTAACACAAAATATTGTTCAGATAAGAGGCAAAGCCTCCAACTATTATATACTTCTTGGAGACCGAGAGTTGTTAAAAACTCCCAAAACAAAAAATCCTTTTATTCTTTAATAACATTTGGGTTGAGTACAATATCATTTATCATGAAAAAATAACCATCATATTAGGAGTGTTGCTTCCAATGTTGCATCATATACATTAGAAACAAGAATAATCATCTAGTAGTTTTACATATTATAAAATATTATATCATTTTCCAATCACTTCAAATTAACTTCTTTTGTTTACCCCATGGTACTAAGCTATGATTTTTAATTCATTTTTTGATGGATCTCTTAAAAATACCACAACAAATTTTGGAATACACCCATACACTATTCATAATAATGTCTTTATTTTTTATGTTTTGTTTCACTACATATCTCAAAAACAATCTAAGACTCCTATTCACAAGCTATGTTTGTCCATTTGTTTATAAGTGGTATGTTGAATTATAAAATTTTCAACAATTGCAACTAATGATACACTCCTCAGTTGCAAATTCTTGCACATCAGTCTGAACACATTTTAAGAGACTTTTTTTTCTCATGGGGTGTTTTTTTATACTCATATTGATCAATTGAAATAATAATATTCACCTTGGTATTTTTTATTTGTATGTTTATGGATAGTATGTTGAATTATATCTTTATCAACAGATCCAACCAATAATCTACAAGAAAAAAGTTGTCCTTCAATATAGAAACTATTATATCCCATTAGGTAAATTTATTACACCCCTTTTGTTCTACTTTTGTTTTATTTCGGTCTACCACAAGGTTGCATGACCATTCAATTTTATCTGAGACACTTTCCCACTCATAATACGCCCCAAATCATCAAACTTGAAGTACACTTTGATCTATATAATCCAATCAATCAAGACTCCTCAAACATCTTAGCAAATTTCCAAACAAATACTACTATTTTAATTTTATTCTAAAAAAACATCTTAGCAAATTTCCAAGACTAATATACATCTCCACTTTTTGTTTCTATGTTTATTGATGGTATATTGAATTGTAACTTTTTCAAAAAGTGCAACAGATAATCTACAAGATTAAGCGTGCCCTTCAATATGGAAACTATTCTATCTCATTGAGTAAGTTTTTTATGCCCCTTTTGTTCCTCTCAATTATACTTCCTTCTACCATAGGATTGCATGACCACTCAACCTGGCTTGAGACACTTTCATGTTCATTATTCCTTCCATGTCTTAAAACTCTTAAGTACTCTTTGATAAATGTAAGCCAATATATCAAGAATTTTATTCAACTCTAATGTTTTAGTATTTTTGCTACTCTTATTCAAGGCTACTACTTTTCCATCTATTTTTGCATGGTACAATGAACTGTATATTTTTTAATAGGTCTAACTATTAATCTACAAGAAAGAACTTGTCCTTCAATTTTGTTTCCATTATATTTCATTGGCTCCTACTCATCATCTTTATTCACCCTTTTGTTTTTTAATGGTACACTAGATTGTAGCTCCTTCACCAAGTCCAATTAGTAATCTATATAAAAAATTGTCCCTTTATTTAAATAGCAATAATAGATTGCTCAATAATATTTTCTTTGGCCTCTATACCCTGTTTCTCTTATACTTTTTTTGACTATAGGGCTACATGATCTTTCAAATTCATCTCGCATACTTTAATTCTCTATGGATCCTTTATATCATCAAACTCATTAGGCCACTCACATCATCCAAATCGAATCACACATTGAACTTTTTAATCCCCTTATTCAAATCTTCTATCATTCACTCTTTTCTTGAGATCAGCTTTTTGTTTCTACACCATCGTAACTGCTCAATTTCTTATTTGAATTGTTGATGCATGTCTTGCATATTCAATCCAAATTCATCTACTTCAATGTAAAACACTTTCAAAAAATTTAGTTTGCATGCACTTTAAGAAACTTTAGTTTTCCACCAAATATTTTTTTATACTCATATTGATTAAATTTTTATGGGCATATTCACCTTGTGTCAAGATCAATCCCACTGTTTGGGTTTTTTTCCAAACCAACATCTCAACAAATTTCCAAGACTTGTATTCACCTGTATTTTTTATCCATATGTTTATAGATGGTACATTGAATTGTAACATTTCAACAAGACTCTATGATAATTTAACTTCAAAAATGTGTCCTTCAATATGAAAACTATTTTATCCCATTGGGTTTTTTTTTTAACTCATTTTGTTCCTCTTAATTTAACTGTCATTTATCATTGATTTGCATGACCATTTAACTTGGCAAGAGACACTTTCAAACTCATCAATCCCTCCACCATCAAAATCGAAGTACACTTTGATCTCTATAAGCCAATCTATCAAGACTCATATTCAACATCAATGTTTTTTCAAACCAAACAATCAAAAAATTAAGGACTCTTAATCAAGATAATTATTTTCCTATCTATTTTTAGATGGTATGCTAAATTGTAATATTTTCATTATGTCCAACTAATAATCACATTATATAATTTTAAACACCCCTCTTATTCCTCTCCATTTTATTTACTTCTTCAATATAGTTGAATGACCATTCAACTTTGTCTAAGACACTTCCATGCCCATTGGTCACTCCATGTCATCAAACTTGAAGTACAATTTGATCTCCGCAATCCACTCAATCAATACTCTTATCTAACTTCTATCGAGATCAAACCCCATTGTTTGGGTTAGTTTACAACCAAAATTCTTAAAAAATTCTCAAGTATTTTATTCACCTCCATTTTTTGTCCATTTTTATAAGGATAGTACACTGAATTGTAATTTTTTCAACAAGGCCAATTAATAATCTTCATGCATAAATGTGTCCTTCACTATGGAATCCATTCCATCCAATTGGGCAATTTTTTTATACCCTTTTTGCTCCTATTTTTTTTACTTCCTTCTTCTATAAGGTTGAATAACCATTTAAATTGGTATAAGACATATTCATGCTCATCGGTCCCTCCATATCATCAAACTCAAAGTACACTTTGATATCTGTAAGTCAATCTATAAAGACTCATGTTCAACACTAATGTTTCTATTTTTTCCAAACCAAACATCTCAATAAATTTTCAAGAATCTTATTCAACACCACTATTTTCACATCTATTTTTGGATGGTACGATGAATTGTAACATTTTTAATGGGTCCAACTAAGAAACTAGAAGAAGAAACTTGCCCTTAAATTTTGTAGTCATTCTATGTTATTTGTTCCTATTCACCACCTTTGTTTAACTAGATTGTCACTTCTTCTACAACTTCAATTGGTAATTCATAGGAAAAATTACCCCTTTGTTTCAAGTAATATTATACCTAGCGACGTAATATTGTATCTACCCCTTACATTCCTATTGCCTTGTGCATATTTCAACTATAAAGATTTATGATCTTTCACCTTGCTCTAACACACTTTAGCTCATCAGACTCAAATTAACCTCCAATCTCAATAAGTCAAAATGTCAACTCTTTTATCCTTTCATCTTTGCTTGAAATCTACTTGTTTTTATCCTGTGGTACTATGGTCTAGTTTTGTTTCACGTGTTGATTAATTTGTTGCATGCACTATCTTTTTCTCAATTGAACCCACATTTTTTTTGTGGACTATGGTACACTTCATTTGTTGAGGCATATCTTGCATATAATTTACAAATTCCTCCACATTTGTCTACTAGTCCAATATGTCAAATACTACTTTACTAGTTTCCATTCACTTGAAATCAACTTATTATATGTATCTCATTGTATTAATCTCCAATGTTTCTTTCACCTATTGATACATCTCTTACTACTCTACATAGATCTCTCATTCAACAATTTTACCATGCAAACCATTGATGTTCAAATTTGAATATACTCTACATAGTTCTTGGCTTGTACATATTTCAACTATAAGGCTACATTATCTTTCACCTTCATCTGACACACATTAACTCTCTATGGATCCTCCATATTATTAAACTCAATGAAACCCTCAACTATAATTTACATGCATCTAACATAGTACAATAGTAATATTTCAAATTTACAAGCCTACAAATCGATTTCAAACGAGACAAAATCTAAAGACCTATTATCATGACCTGGCCTCTTTTTGTTGAGTTGTTTACATATCCATTTTCAAAATCAGGGTCTAAAGTAGTTCTGAAATAATATTATTTCAAGCAAGAGTCATCGCTTCTATCTATTATATACCTTAGTGAAGAACAATAGTTGCTAAAAACACCTAAAACAAAACCACTATTTATTCATTAGTAACGTTTGGGTTGTACATGATATTATTTATCATGACCAAATAGTTATCTCATTGCTTAAAATCATCTTTTTTTTTGTACCCCATGTTACTATGCTCAAAATTTTCAAAGAGCAAGGAAAAAACAAAATGAACATTTACACGCATCTAACATTGTACAAAGGTGATATTTCAAATTTACAAGACTCAAAATTGATTTACAAAGTGACAAATCCTAATGACCTATTTCAATGACTCAAGATCTTTTCATTAAGCTACCTACATATCCATTTGCAGAATCAAGGTCTAATGTAGCTCTGACACATAATATTGTTCAGACAAGAGGTAGATCCTCCAACTATTATATACCTTCTCAAAGATTGAGACTTGCTAAGAACTCCCAAAAGAAAACTTCTATTTAATACTTAATAACATTTGGGTTGAACATGATATTGTTTGTCACAACCAAACAACCATCATATTAGGAGTGTTACTTCCAATGTTGCATCACATACATTTGAAACATGGATCATCATCTAGTAGTTTTACATATTATCAAATCTTCTATCATTTTCTCTTTGCTTCAAATTAACTTATTGTGTTTACCCCATGGTACTAAGCTACAAATTTTCATTCATTTGTTGATGGATCTCTTTCAAATACCATAATACCTTTTGGCATACACCAAAACACTATTAGGAATAATGTATTCATTGTTTGTGTTTTTTTGCTAGCTACATGTCTCAAAAACAATCTAAGATTTTTATTCACTAGTTATGTTTATCCATTCGTTTACAGGTGGTACATTGGATTGTAATTTTTTCAACAATTCCAACTAATGATACACTCCTCAGTTGCAAATTCTTGCACTTCGGTCTAAACACATTTCAAGAGACTATATTTTCCTATGCGTATTTTTTTGTACTCACATTGATCAAATTGAAATAAAAGTATGCACTTTATGCCAAGACCAAATCCCACTGTTTGGGTTTTTATCCAACCAAACATCTCAACAAAAATCCAAAACTCCTATCCACCTTCATTTTTTCTCTGTATTTTTATGGATCATATGTTGAATTGTAACTTTATCAATAATTCAAACCAATAATCTACATATAGAAATATGTCCTTCAATATGGAAACCATTCTCTCACATTAGGTAAATTTCTAATACCCCTTTTGTTCCTCTTTGTTGTAATTTTGTCTACCACAGGGTTGCATGACCATTCAATTTTTTCTGAGACACGTACATTCATCTGACCCTCCACATCATCAAACTTGAAATACACTTTGATTTTTATAATCCAATCTACCAAAACTACTCAAATATCTCAACAAATTTTCATACAAATCCTAATATTTGGATTTTTTTCTGAACAAATATCTCAGCAAATTTCCAACACTCCTATTCATCTCCACTTTTTGTCTATATATTTATTGATGGTATATTGAATTGTAACTTTTTCAAAAAGTGCATCTAATAATCTACATGATAAAACATGCCTTTCAATATACAAAAAATATTCTATCTCACTGACAAAAAATTCTATACCACTTTTGTTCCTCTCAATTTTACTTCCCTCTACCATAAGATTACATGACCATTCAACATCGCCTGAGACACTTCCATGTTATTTGTTTCTGATCATCTTCAAACTGAGAGTACCCTTTAATATATGTAAGCCAATATATCAAGACTCTTATTCAAGTTTAATGTTTAAGTATTTGTCAAACATCTCAACAAAGTTTCAAGAATCCTATTCAAAGTTACTATTTTCCTATCTATTTTTGGATGGTACAATGAATTACATCTTTTTCAATGGGTCCAACTATTAATCTACAAGAAGAAATTTTCCCTTTTATTTTCTTTCAATTATCTCTCATTAGCTCCTACTCACCACCTTTGTTTACACATCTATTTGTGAATGGTACACTAGATTGTAACTTCTTCACCAAGTCCAATTGGTAATCTAAACAAAAAATTATCCCTTCATTTAAACAGTTATTATATCTCACTCAGTAATATTTTATTTGGCATTTATATTCTTCTTGGCTTGTACTTCTTTCAACTTTAGGGCTACATGATCTTTCACCTTGCTCTGACACATTTTAACTTTTTATGGTTCCCGTATAACATCAAACTCATCAAGCCACTCTCATTATCCAAATTGAAGCTCTCTTTGAACTTTGTAAGCCACTCAGTCAAATCTTCTATTATTCACTCTTCGCTTGAGATCAACTTTTCATTTCTATACCATGGTAAACTGTTCAAATTTGTATTTCGATTGTCAATGCATGTCTTGTAAATGCTATGCAAAATCTTAGACTTCAGCATACGACACTTTAAAATACTTTAATTTACACACACTTTAGTCTCCCACCAAACATTTTTTTGTATTCATATTGATTGAATAGTTATAAGCATATTCATCTTGTGCCAAGATCAATCCCATTGTTTGGGTATTTTTCTAAACCAACATCTTAGCAAATTTAAAAAGACTTGTACTCACTTGTATTTTCATTTAAATTGCTCTGAGACACTTTAAAGCTCATCGGTTTCTCCACATCATCAAACTTGAAGAATAATTTTATCTTTATTATTCAATCTATCAAGACTCCTATTCAACACCAATGTTTCAATATTTTTCAAACCAAACACTTAAAAAATTCAAGACTTTTATTTGACACAACTATTTTTCCACTTATTTTCCCATTCCTATATTGTTTAAGACACTTTAAATCTCATTGTGCCACCCATATCATCCAAGTTTAAACACTCTTTAAACTCTATAAACCACTCATTCAAATATTATATCATTCACTCTTAGCTTAAGATTAACTTTTTGTTTCTACACTATAGGGAATTGTTCATTTTTTTCTTTTAATTGTTGATATGTCTTTATATGCTATGCAAATTCATCGACTTCAATGTACAACACTTTAGTTTGCACACACTTTAAGACACTTTAGTTTCCCAAAAGATAATTTTTTTTACTCATATTGATTAAATTATGACGGGAATATTCACCTTGTGCCTAGATCAATCTCATTGTTTGGGTTTTTTTCCAAACTAACAACTCACCAAATTTTTAAGATAGGTATTCACATGCATTTTTTTTCTATATGTATATGGATGGTACGTTAAATTATAACTTTCTCCACAAGTCCCTATCATCATCTAAATTTACAAATGTGCCCTTCAAAATGGAAACCATTTTATCCCATTAGGTAATTTTTTAATAACAATTTTGTTCCTCTCAGTTTAACTTTCCTTTAACATAGATATGTATGACCATTTAACTTGGCTTGAGACACTTTCAAACTCATCATTGCCTCCACCATCAAACTTGAAGTAAAATTTGATTGTTTTAAGTCAATCTATCAAGACTCATATTCAAAGCCAATGTTACAATTTTTTTCAAAACAAACACTCCAAAAATTTGAGACTCTTATTCAACACAACTATTTTCCAATCTATTTTTGGATGGTATGCTAAATTGTAACATTTTCATTTGATCCAACTAATAATCACATTGAATAATTGTAAACTCCCATTTTGTTCCTTTCAATTTTATTTTCTTCTACAATATGATTGCATGACAATTTAGCTTTGTCTAAGAGACTTCCATTCCCACTGGGCACTCCATGTCATCAAACTCGAAGTCCACTTTGATCTTTGTAATCCAATCAATCAATACTCTTATCTAACTTTTACTGAGATCAAACCCCACTGTTTGAGTTTTTTTCAAACCAAAATTCTTAAAAAATTCCCAAGTGTCTTATTTACCTCCAATTTTTGTCCATATGTTTAAGGATGGTACACTTAATTGTAAGTTTCTCAACAAGGCCAACTAATAATATACATGCATAAATGTGCCCTTCAATATGGAATCCACACTATCCCATTTGGTAATTTTTTTTATACCCTTCTTATTCCTCTTTGTTTTACTTCTTTTATAACGTTGAATGACCATTTAAATTGGTCTAAAACACATTCATGTTCATCGAGCCCTCCACATAATCAAACTAAAATTACAAATTGATCTCTGTAACTTTTTGAATTGGTCCAACTCAATATATTATGTTGAATTGTAACTTTTTCAATGGGTCCAATTAAGAATCTAGAAGAAGAAACTTGCCCTTTAATTTTATAGTCATTCTATGTAATTTGCACCTATTCACCACCTTTGTTTACCTAGATCGTCACTTCTTCTACAAGTTCAATTGGTAATTCATACGAAAAAATAGCCCTTCATTTCAAGTAATATTTTGCCTAGCCAAGTAATATTTTATCCACCCCTTATATTCCTCTTGGCTTGTACATATCTCAACTATAAGGATGCATGATCTTTCACCTTGTTCTAACACACTTTAACTCATTGTAGATTAACCATATCATTAGACTCAAAGTAACCTCCAATCTCAAAAGTCAATCTATCAACTCTTTTATCCTTTCATCCTCGCTCGAAATCCACTTATTTTTATCCCATGGTACTATGCTCTAATTTTGTTTTACGAGTTGATTAATTTGTTGCTTGTAATATCCATGGTCTTCTACTTCATTCAACTCAATCAAATATTTTATCTATTCATCTTCACTTTCACTCATATTTTTGTTTGTAGACTATGGTACACAGCTAAAACTTTTATTTCAATTATTGATGCATATCTTACATATACTTTGCAAATTCCTTCACATTTGTCTACATAGTCCAATATGTCAAATACTACTATATCAGTGTGCATTAACTTAAAATTAGCTTAGCATATGTATCTCATTGTATAAAACTCCAATGTTCATTTCATTTATTGATACATCTCTTGCTACTATGCATAGTTCTCTCATTCAACAATTTTACCAAGCAAATAATTAACGTTCAAATTTGCATATACTCTACATAGTTCTCAACTTGTACATATTTAAACTATAATATTGCATGACCTTTCACCTTCATACGACATATGTTAAATGTATATGGATCCTCCATATTATTAAACTCAAATAAATATTTAAACTATAATTTGCGTGCTTCTAACATTGTACAAAAGTAATATGTCAAATTTACTAGCTTACAAATTGATTTCAAAAGGGAAAAAATCTGAGGACCTATTCTCATGAGCCAGACTCTTTTTGTTCAATTGCCTACATATCCATTTGTAGAATCAAGGTCTAATGTAGTTCTGAATCAACATTATTTCAAGGAAGAGGCATAGCTTCTAACTATTATATACCTTATTGAAGAAGAACAATTACTAAGAACACCAAAAATAAAACCACTATTTTTTCATTAGTAATGTTTGGGTTGAACATGATATTATTTGTTGCGACCAAACAATTATCTTGTTGCTTAAAATCATCTTGTTGTTTGTAACCTATGTTACTATACTCAATTTTTATGTCCCTCGTTGATGCATCTCTAACATGATGTTATCCCCTAGTTTTTTTCCCATTAAAGTGATGCAAACACACGTTATTCTTATTCTAAATGATAACATATTTCCATAAGATGTGCAAAATAACACTAAACAATCATCATTCACTAAACAACACACAATTTCTACCAAAATACATAGCTAAGGAGAGCATTTCTTTTGTAGTTAAGCCATCTAGAGTCACTCATGAAATTATACTGAGACCATTACACTCATTTATGAATGTATTCATACACATGCAATTATGAGCATACTTTGATAATCTAGGTATAAATAATCATTTATGGTTAAAATCATACCTAGGAAAAGTATTGAAATAAACATTCCACATCATTTTATCACATCTACTTCGATTCACTATGAAGTCTAAATACCCAACAACAATCAAAAAACAAAATGATCAGGTACACGCGTCTAACATTATACAAAAGTGATATTTCAAATTTATGAGACTCCAAATAGATTTCCAAAGCGATAATGTAGTGTCCCCAATTTTGAGGCAAAGTAATTTAATTAAATTAATTAAGTTGTCCAAAATAATGATTTTTCATAAGGATGACTAATTGATTATTTTAATTAAATTAAAAAAGGAATTAAATTAATTATCTGTAAGGTTATCACAATAAATAAATATTAAAAATGTGACCTTATATTTAATTAATTTAATAAAGTGACTTGAATAAAATACTATATCATTAAAGTAAAATAATATTATTTTCTAGAAGCTTCTTGAAGGTTCCACTTCCACTTGGAGAAAAGGTATAAAAAGAGGATAAGCCAAGATTCTAATCATCTAGGAATTGATATTTGTTTGAAGTGTTTGCTTGGAGAAGGATCTAGCTAGGGATTTTGACATTATTGAGCCTTTGGAATGAAAACCCTCATTGGTTGTGCAATTTTGAGGCTGTCAAACTATCAGCTGAAATTATTGTCATTTGTGGGCTTCATTTTAGAAGTTCAATTTGTGTCTACATTGCAAATTTTGTGGCCTTTTGCCAAATTTGGAGATTGTGATTTCATATCAGCTTAGTGAAGCATTTTGGAAGGGTTTCATTGGAGGTTATCCTCAGATTATCACTTGTCTAGTCTCATATTTTCATCGATTCTACAAGAGCACTTGAGCGCCTTCTTTAGGAAGGTCTGGTGACCATTTGTGGAGGTTTTGTAAGGGAAATTGGAATACTATAAGTTTATAATAGTCTGTTGTTAAGGAGATCGACCAACCATGGAGTTCTCAGATTTTCATTATTGGAGGCTTATTTAGACACCCTTTCATTTTGGGTATTCGAGGGATAAATTACTCTTGTGAAGACAATCATTTCTATGCAAGGGCAGGGGCGACTACTTCTAGGAGGTGTGATTTCATGCAAAGAGGCTCAATAAAATTAAATAAAAATTAGAGATAGATATCATGGCATATATTGATCATTCCAGACTTCATAATCAGGTATTTTGACATATTTTGTATTTTTATATCAATTTGCATAAGGTGTTGTTTTAGACAATCATTTTATATCAGATTGGTGTTGTATTGGAAATTCATTGTAATGCCAAGAGTCTTGGATCATCATTTAATATCAACATTGTAATGAGATAGTACATCAATGGAAGAAAGGATAGGTTGCATGATAAATTTTGATGTAATGCATGTGGTTATAATCTTCATAAATAGCATAATAGTTGCATCCAAGTGTTTGACGAAATGCCAATTAACTGTAGGTGCACATTTTCCATGTAGAGTTAATATATTGCATTCAAAAAGACAAAAGAATTGCATTTTACATTTTAGTTCTTTGCTTAGACATCTTAGTAATCATTTGCAAGCATTTCAATCACAATTGACATCATTCCAAGCAAGCATAATTAGACATGAAACTCCAAACCAGTAAGCATTGAGGTCATATGCAAAGTGTTTGATGATATTCTTTGAGTCTCTATTCAATAGTTTGAAGTTAGAAGTATCAAGGGATACTATAGATAAATCCTAATGACCTATTCCGATGACCGGGGATATTTTCATTGAGCTACCTACATAGCCATTTGCAGATTCAAGGTCTAATGTAGTTCTGACACATAATAATGTTTAGACCAGAGGCATATCCTCTAACTATTATATACATTACCGAAGACCGAGCGTTGCTAAGAACTCCCAAACCAAAACTTCTATTTATTCCTTAATAACATATGGGTTGAATAAGATATTATATGTGATGACCAAACAACCATCATATAATGAGTGTTGCTTCCAATGTTGCATCACATACATTAAAAACATAGATCATGATCTAGTAGTTTTACATATTATCAAATATTCTATCATTTTCCCTTTGCTTCAAATTAACTTATTGTGTTTACCCCATGGTGCTAAGCTACAATTTTTCATTTATTTGTTGATGGATCTCTTGGAAATAGCACAACACCTTTTGCCATACACCAATACACTATTAGGAATAGTGTCTTCATTGTTTGTGTTTTTTCTAGCTACATATCTCAAAAACAATCTAAGACTCCTATTTACCAGTTATGTTTGTCCATTCATTTACAAGTCGTCCGTTGAATTGTGTATTTTTCAAAAATTCCAAAAATTAATACACTCCTCAATTGCAAATTATTGCACTTCAATCTAAACACATTTTAAGAGACTTTATTTTCCCATGGGTGATTTTTTATACTTATATTGATCGAATTGAAATAATAATATTCACCTTGTGCCAAGACCAAGTCCCACTGTTTGGGTTTTTTTCCAACCAAACATCTCAATAAAATTCCAAGATTCCTATCCACCTTAAATTTTTAATTGTATGTTTATGGATCATATGTTGAATTGTAACTTTATCCACAAGTCCAAGCAATAATATACATGTATAAATATGTCCTTCAATATGGAAACCATTCTATCCCATTAGGTAAATTTTGTATACACTTTTATTCCTCTTTTTTGTACTTTCATCTACCATAGGGTAATATGACCATTCAATTTTTCTGACACACTTTCACACTCATTTGACCCTCCACATCATCAAAATTTATGTACATTTTGATATCTACAACCCAATCTATCAAGACTCTTCAAAAATCTTTAAAAAAATCCAAACAAATCGTACTATTTTGATTTTTTTCCAAACAAACATCTCCACAAATTTACAAGACTCCTATTCATCTCCACTTTTTATCTATATGTTTATTGATGGTATATTGAATTGTAACTTTTACAAAAATTGCATCTGATAATCTACATGATAAAATGTGTCCTTCAATATGGAAAATATTTTCTTACTGAGTAACTATTTTATACCCCTTTTGATCCTCTCAATACTCTTCAAACTCAAAGTACTCTTTAATATATGTAAGACAATATATTAGGACTCCTACTCAATTCTAATGTTTAAGCATTTATCAAAGCAAACGTCTCAATACATTTTAAAGACTCCTATTTGAAGCTATTATTTTTGCATCTATTTTTTGATGGTATAATGAACTACATCTTTTTCAATGGGTGAAACTATTAATCTACAAAAATAAATGGCCTTCAATTTTCTTTCCATTCAATCTCATTGGCTCCTACTCAACGTTGTTGTTCACCCATCTATTTGTGAATGGTACACTAGATTGTAACTTCTTCACCAAGTACAATTGGTAATCTATACAAAAAATTATCTCTTCATTTAAAAAACTATTATATCTCACTCAGTACTAATTTTTTTGTTCTTTATATTCTTCTTTGCTTGTACTTCTTTCAACTTTAGGGCTACATGATCTTTCACCTTGGTCTGACACACATTAATTTTTTATGGATCCTCTATATCATCAAACTCACTAAGCCACCCACATCATCCCAATTAGAGCACTCTTTTAACTTTATATCATTCACTATTTGATTGATATCAGTTTTTGGTTTCTACGCCATGGTAAATTGCCCAATTGTTTTTCTAATTGTTGATGCATTTCTTACATATGTTATGCAAACTCCTCCACTTTGTTGTACAGCACTTTAATATACTTCAATCTACACACACTTTAAGACTCTTTGGTTTCCCACAAGAAATTTTTTTGTACTCATTGATTGAATTGTTATATGCATATTCACCTTATGCCAAGATCAATCCCACAATTTGGGTTTGAAAAACAAACCAACATCTCAGCAAATTCCCAAGACTTGTATTCTCTCATATTTTTTATATGTATTTTTCTGGATGTTACGTTGAGTTGTAACTCATTCAATAGTCCAAATGATAATCTAAATTCATAAACATGTTCTTCACAAGGGAAACCATTCTACCCATTGAGTAATGTTTTAACACCCACTTTGTTCCTCTCAATTTAACTTTCTTTTACCATACGGTTCCGTGCCCGTTCAACTTGGTATGAGACACTTTCAAGATCATCAGTCTTTCGACATCATATAACTCCAAGTATACTATGATCTATGTAATTCAATCTATTGTGACTCCTATTCAACACCAATGTTTCAATATTTTTCAAACCAAACACTCAAAAACATCAAGACTCTTATTCGACACAACTATTTTTTCCATCTATTTTCCCATTCCCATATTGCTTAAGACACTTTAAAACTCAATGGGACACCAACATCATCCATGTTAAAGAAATCTTTGAACTCTACAAACCACTCATTCAAATCTTTTGTCATTAACTCATCGCTTGACATCAAATTTTTATTTCTACACCATGGAAAACTGCTCAATTTTTTCTTTTAATTGTTGATACATGTCTTCCATATGATATGCAAATTCATCCACTTTAGTTTAAAACACTTTAAAACACTTCAATTTTCACACACTTTAAGACACTTTAATTTCCCACTAGATACATTTCTGTGCTCATATTGATTAAATTGTTATGGGCATTCTCTCCTTGTGCCAAGATCAATCAAATTGTTTGGATTTTTTCCAAACTAACACCTTAGCAAATTTCCAAGACTTTTTTTCTCTTTAATTTCTAATCCATATGTTTATGGATGGTATGTTGAATTGTAATTTTTTCAGCAAGTCCAAATGATAATTTAAATGCAAAAATGTGCCCTTAAATAAGGAAACCATTTTATCCCATTGGGTAATTTTTTAATACCTATTTTGTTCCTCAATTTAACTTTCTTTTACCAAATATTTGCATGACCATTTAACTTGGCATGAGACACTTTAAAAATCATCAATCCCTCCACCATCAAACTCGAAGTACACTTTGATCCTTGTAATCCAATCTATCAAGACTAATATTCAACACCAATGTTTCAACATTTTTCAAACTAAACACTAAAACAAATCAAGATTCTTATTCAACGCAACTATTTTCCCGTCTATTTTTTGATGGTACACTAAATTGAAATAATTTCATTGGGTTCAACTAATAATCAAATTGGATAATTTTAAATACCCCTTTTGTTCCTCTCCATTTTAATTACTTTTATAATATGGTTGCATTACCATTTAGCTTTGCCCAAGACACTTTCATACCCATTGGGCAATCCATGTCATCAAACCTGAAGTATATTTTATCTTTGTAATCCACCCAATCAATACTCTTATCTAATTTTTCCCAAGATCAAACCCCACTTATTGAATTTTTATCAAACCAAAATTCTTGAAAAAATCCAAGTCTCTTATTCACCTCCATTTTTTGTCCATATGTTTAAGGATAGTACACTAAACTATAACTTTTACAACAAGGCCAACTAATAATCCACAAGCATAAATGTGCCTTTCATTATGGAATCCATTCCATCCCATCAAGTAATTTTTGTTTACCATTTTTGTTTCTCTTTGTTTTACTTCCTTCTTTAAAGTTGAATGACCATTTAAATTGGTCTAAAACACATTCATGCTCATCGACCACTCCACATCATCAAACTCAAAATACACTTTGATCTCTATAAGTTAATCTATAAAGACTCATGTTCAACACCAATGTTTCCAATTTTTTTCAAACCAAATGTCTAAATAAATTTTTAAGACTCCTATTCAATACCACTATTTTCCCATCTATTTCTGGATGGTACGATAAATTGTAACTATTTCAGTGGGTCCAACTAAAAGTATACAACAAGAAACTCACCCTTAAATTGTGTAGTCATTCTATATTATTGGTTCCTATTAACCACCTTTATTTATCTAGATTGTCACTTATACAAGATCAATTGGTAATCTGTTGGAAAAAATATCCCTTCATTTCAAGTAATATAATACGGCCAAGTAATATTTTCTCTGCCCCTAATATTCCTCTTGGCTTGTACATATTTCAACTATAAGGATACATGATCTTTCACATTTCTCTAGCACACTTTAACTCTTTGTGGATCCTCCATATCATTAGAGTCAAAGTAACCTCCAATCTCCATAAGTCAATCTTTCAACTATTTTTTAAGCCAGTGGTACTATTTTCTTGTTTTGTTTCATGTGTTGATTAATTTGTTGCATGGACTCTACATGGTCTTCTACTTTGTTCAACTAAATCAACACTTCTATCTATTTTTCTTCACTTGAGCTCAAATTTTTGTTTGTAAACCATGGTACACCGCTTAAACTTTTCTTTCAATTATTGATACGTATCTTGCATATACTTTGCAAATTCCTCCACATTTCTTTACATAGTCTAATATGTCAAATACTACTCTATAAGTTTCCCTTCACTTGAAATCAAATTATTAAATGCATCTCATTGTATTAAGCTACAATGTTTCTTTCACTTGTTGAGGGATCTCTTGCTACTCTACATAGTTATCTCATTCAACTATAATTTATGCACCTCTTGCTAACATTGCATGATCTTGCACCTTCATCTGACACACGTTAACTCTATATAGATCCTTCATATCATTAAAATCAAAGAGACCTTTAACTATAATTTACGCACCTCTAACATTGTACAAAAGTAATAATTTGAATTTACGAGCCTCGAAATGGATTTCTAAAGAGACAATCTAAAGACCTATTCTCATGACCCAGGCTTTTTTCATTGAGTTGCCTACATATCCATTTGCAGAATCAACATCTAATGTAGTTGTGTAATGATATTATTTTAGGAAAGAGGCACATATTCTAATTATTATATACCTTAATGAAGAATAACAATTACTAAGAACACCCAAAACAAACCTAGTATTTATTCATTAGTAACATTTGGGTTGAACATGATACTATTTGTCACGACCAAACAATTATCTCATTTCTTGAAATCATCTTGTTCTTTGTACCCCATTTTACTATGCTCAAAAAAAAATCATGTTGATTCATCACTTACATATTGTTATCCCCTATATTTTTTCCCATTAAAATGATGCAAGCTTGGGTTTTTTTTTCTAAATGATAACATATTTCCATACTATGTACAAAATAACACTAAACGATCATGATTCACTAATCAACGTACACACACAATTTAGACCAAAACACATAGTGAAGGAGAGCATTTCATTCTTGGTTATTTCATTTAGAGTCATTCATGAAATTATACTAAGACCACTACACTTGTTTAAGAATGTTTTCATACATATGCAATTACAAGCATAAATTGATAATCTAGTTACAAATAATCATTTAGAGTGAAAATCATAGGTATGAAAAGTATTGAAATAAACACTCAACAATGTTTTTATAACATACTTTGATTAATTATAAAGTCTAAATTTCCAAGAGTGACAAAAAAAACAACATGATAATTTACACACGTCTAACATTGTACAAAAGTGATATTTCAAATTTATAGGACTCCAAATGGATTTTTAAAGCGTCAAAACCTAAAGAACTATTCCCACGACATAGGTTATTTTCATTGAGATACCTACATATCCATTTACCAAATCAAGGATTAGTGTAGCTCTGACACATAATATTGTTCAGACAAGAGGCAGTGCATCCAACTATTAAATACCTTCTCAAAGATCGAGAGTTGCTAAGAACTCCTAAAAAAAAACTTTTAATAACATTTTGCATGAAAAGAATATTATTTGTTGTGACCAAAAAACCATAATATTCAGAGTTTTGATTCCAATGTTGCATTACATATATTATAAATGTGAATAATTCTCTAGTAGTTTTACATATTATAAAATCTTCTATCATTTTCCCTTCGCTTCAAATTAACATCCCATGTTTACCCCATGGTACTAAGCTACAATTTTTCATTCATTTATTGATGTACCTCTTGAAAATACCACAACACCTTTTGGCACACACCCATACACTATTTGGAAAAGTGTCTTCACTGTACGGTGAATTACATATTTGTCCATTTGTTTAAAGGAGGTACATTAAATTATAATTTTTCCAACAATTCTAACTAATGATACACTGCTCAATTGCAAATTCATGTAATTTGGTCTAAACACATTTCAAGAGACTTTATTTTCTCATGGGGTAATTTTTTATAATCGTATTGATCGAATTGAAATAATAATATTCAACTTGTGCTGAGACCAAATCCCATAGTTTAGGTTTTTTCCAACCAAACATCTCAGCAAAATTCTAGGACTCTTATCCACCTTCATTTTTTATCTGTATGTTTATGGATTGTATGTTGAATTATAAATTTATCAAAAGATCCAACCAACAATCTACATGTATAAATTTTTCCTTCAATATGGAATTGGAAACCATTATATCCCATTTTGTTCCACTTTGTTGTACTTTTGTCTATCACAAGGTTTCATGACCATTCAAATTTGACTGAGACGCTTTCTCACTCATCTGACCCTCCACATCATAAAACTTGAATTACACTTTGATTTCTATGATCCAATCTATCAAGACTCCTCAAACAACTCAATGAATTTCCAAACAAATCATACTATTTGGATTTTTTTTCCAAAAAAAACATCTTAGCAAATTTTAAAGACTCCTATTCATCTCCAATTTTTTTATATGTTTATTGATGGTATATTGAATTGTAACTTTTTCAAAAAGTGAAACTAATATTCTAGATGATAAAATGTACCCTTCAATAAGGAAATTATTCTATCCCATTGATTAAATTTTGTATACCACTTTTGTTCTTCATTATTACACTTCCTTTTACTATAAGATTGCATGACCATTCTACCTGGCCTAACAACTTTCATGTTCATTCTTCCTTCCATGTCTTAACACTTAAATAACTCTTTAATATATGCCATCCAATATATCAAGACTCATATTCAACTCTAATGTTTAAGCATTTCTCCAAACAAACATCTCAACAAATGTTCAAAACGCTTGATCAAGGCTACTACTTTTCCATCTATTTTTGCATGTTACAATGAAATGTATATATTAAAAAAGGTCCAACTATTAATCTACAAGAAGAAACTTTTCCTTTAATTTTGTTTACATTCTATCTCATTGGCTCCTACTCATCATCTTTATTCACCCATATGTTTGTGAATGGTACACTAGATCGTAACTTTATTGCCAAGTCCAATTAGTAATCTATATAAAAAATTGGCCCTTCATTTAAACAATGACTACATCTCACTTAGTAATATTTTATTTTGTCCTTTATATTCTTTTTGGATAGTACTTCTTTCAACTATGGGGCTACATAATCTTTCATCTTGGTCTGACACACTTTAATTCTCTATTGATCCTCTATATCATCAAAATCATTAGGCCACCCACATCATCCAAATTGAAGGACTCTTTGCATTTTATAAACCACTCATTCGAATCTTCTATCATTCATTCTTCACTTGAGATTAACTTTTTCATTCTAAACCATGGTAAAGTGCTCATTTTATTCTTTTAATTGGTGATGCATATCTTGCATATGCTATGCAAATTCCTCCACTTTGGTTAACACTTTGAGATACTTCAATCTACACAAACTTTAAGCCACTTTAGTTTTCTACTAGATACTTTTTTGTACTCATATTGATTAAATTTTTCTAGGCATATTCACCTTGTGCCAAGATCAATCCCAGTATTTGGGTTTTTTTACAAACCAACATCTCAAAAAATTTCTCAGACTTGTATTGATTTGCATTTTTTATCCATATTTTATGGATGGTACATTGAATTGTAACTTATTCAATGAGTTCAAATGATAATCTAAATTCATAAACGTGCCCTTCAATATGGAAACCATTATATCTCATTGAGTAATGTTTTAACTCTCATTTTGTTCCTCTCAGTTTAATTTTATTTTTCCATATGATTGAATGACCATTCAATTTTGTTTGAGACACTTTCAAGCTCATATGTCTCTCCACATCATCAAACTTGAAGTATACTTTGATCTCTATAATCCATCCTATCAAGACTCCTATTCAACACCAATGTTTTAGGATTTTTCAAACCAAACACTCAAAAAATTCAGGAATCTTATTCGACACAACTATTTTCCCAATATCATATTCTTTAACACAATTTAAATCTCATTAGGCCACCAACATCATCCAATTAGAATCCCTCTTTGAACTCTAGAAACCACTCATTTAAATATTCTATCATTCACTATCATTCTATCCCATTGGGTAATTTTTTTATAACCCTTTTGTTCCTTTCAGCTTTACTTCCTTCTACTATAGGATTGTATGACCATTCAACTTGGTTTCAGACACTTTCACGTGCATCAAGCCCTCTACATCATCAAACTCGATGTACACTTTGATCCTTTTAAGTAAATCTATCAAGACTCATATTCAACTTGTGCCAAGATCAAATCCCATTGTTAAAGTTTTTTCAACCGAACATCTCAACAAATTTTCAAGACTCCTACTCACCTCTATTTTTTGTTCATATATTTATGGATGGTATGCTAAATTTTTAATTTTTTAATGAGTCACACAAATAATCTACATGCATAAACATATCAATCAAGATAGAAACCATTATATCCCATTGTATTAAAAAAATTATACCATTTTTGTTCTAGTTTCATTTCCTTCTACCATAGAACTGCATTACCATTAAACTTAGTCATACATTCTTTCTTATCAGACCCTAAGCATCATCAAATTCAAAGTACATTTCAATCTCTATAAAATATTTTATCAAGAGTTTTATTTAACACTAATGTTTAAGCTTTTTTTCAAACCAAACATCTCAAAACTTTATCAAGACATTGTTTCAACAACACTATATTCTCATCTATTTTTGGATGGTATGTTGAATTTTAAATTTTTAAATGGATCCAAATCACCACCTTTGTTTACCCATATGTTTCTGAATGGGACACTAAACTATAACTTCTTCATCGAGTCCAATTAGTTAACTATACAAAAAATTAACCATTCATTTCAATAACCATTATATCCTGCTAAGTAATCTTTTATTTTAGCTTTATGATCCTCTTCACTTGTACACTTTTCAATTATAGGGTTAAATGCTCTTTCGCCTTGGTTTGACACACTTCAATTATTTGTGGATCCTTTATATCTTCAAATTCAAAGCACTCTCGAATCTAAAATAAATCAATCTCTCAACTCCTCTATCATTTTTCCTTTCACTCAAAATTTGTTCCATGCCTCAACACTTTTCCTATTCAAATCAATGATGTTTTCAAACTTCAATAATAATACAGATTAAATTTATATAACCATTCTATTAGGTACATTTTTATACCCCTTTTATTACCCTTTGATATGAAAAAAATTTAAGCGACTTTATTTGCCCATCGAGTAATTTTTTGTACTTATATTGATTGAATTGAAATAAGAATATTCAACTTGTACCAAGAACAAATGCCACTATTTGAGTTTTTTTCTAGCCAAACATCTCAAAAAAAATTCAAGAATCTTATTCACCTTCATTTTTTATTCATATGTTTATGGATCGAATGTCCAATTTTAACTTTTTCAATGAGTCCAACTAATAATCTACAAGCAAAAATGTGCCCTTCAATATGGGAACCATTCTATTTCATTGCAAAAAAATCTTATACCCATTTTTGTTCTTTATTTTACTTCCATCTACCATAGGTTTGCATGACCATTCAACTTTTTCTGAGATACTTTCACACTCATCAAACCCTTTGCATCATCAAACATGAAATACACTTTCATCTCTATAATTAAATATATCAAGGCTCTATTTACTTTGTGTCGAGATCAAATCCTACTATTTGAGTTGTTTTCCAAATAAACATCTCAACAAATTTTCAAAACTCTTATTCATCTCCATTTTTGTTTTTATGAGTCTCCAAAAAATTGCATAACTGAATTACACATAAAAGCACACCATTTTTTTATGAACAATGCACAACTATGCAACATAATGGTCCACAATTTAACCATCTTCATGGCACAACATGCACAAAGCATCGACACAACTCTCATGTCAAAGGTAAGAATAAATGTAAATAGTCACATGGTCACTACATAACCATTCCAACCCTAATCTAGCTTAGTGACATAGACCCAATGTCCCACCTCAACATGGCAGCCTACATATCTGCTCCTCAAAATCATGGTCAAATGTAGTTCTCTAGAAAAACTTGTGAATGGTCTCTTTTATGAGGTGCTATCATGACATAGTTTGACAATATAAGCCAATAAGGGAAGAGCTAACAACATGTAAAAAGCTTCCTTAAGCTCTAGAACCCAATAAGCAAGACTAAACTACATGCTCTAAATAAACCCTTATCACCTTGGCTTTTAAAGGTGTGAATGCTTCCCTAAAGGTACTATTACACAAGAGTGGCACGAGGAAGAAAAGGATAACTGTAATAAGTTTCAACAATCAAAATAACTTGCCTCAAACCTTGCGTATGCCAGGACTAACAATACCATTCATCATTCCCATATTCTTACCCATTGCCATGTTGTTACCTATAACCACATATTGATGGGTTCATACAACAAGATAGAAAACATTTTCAAAGTATGACAAAGATATTGATTAGGGTTTTTCCTTCCTAACATACCACCAAATTTCCAAGACTCTAATTAACCTCCATTTTTTGTCTACATGTTTATCAATGGTACGTTTAATTGTAACTTTTTTAACAAGTCCAATGGATTATCTACTAGGTGAAACATGTCATTTGATATAGGAATATTATATCACATTTCATAAAACTTTTATCAGTTTTTTGTTCATCTCAGCTTTACTTCCTTCTACAATAGGGTTGCATGACCAAATTCAACTTGTTCTAAGATGCTTTTACGCTCATTCGACCCTCCACAGTATTAAACTCAAAGGACACTTTGATCTCTATAATCCAATCAATTAAGACTTACTCAACTTGTGTCGAGATCAAATCCCATAGTTTGAGGGTTTTCCAACTAAAAAAATCAACAAATTTCCAAGACTCTTATTCACCTCCATTTTTTATCCATATGTTAAAGGATTGTACATTGTATAATTTGATCTCTATAAGCTAATCCATCAAGATTCCTATTCAAAAATAAGTTTTCAGCTTTTTTCAAACCAAACACTTAAAAAAATCAAGACTCTTATTCATTACAACTATATTCTCATATGTTTTTAGTTGGTATGCTAAATTGTAACATTATCATTAGGTCCAACTAATCATCACAATAGATAGCATTAAATACACATTTTATTCCTCTATTTATTTACTTCTACAATATAGTTACAAGACCATTCATCTTTTTCTAAGACACTTCCATGCCCAATGGGAAATCCATGTCATAAAACTTGAAGTACACTTTGATTTCTGTAATCCACTCAATTAATACCCTTATCTAACTTTTACCAAGATTAAACCCCACTATTTGGGTATTTTTCAAAACAAAATTCTTAGAAAATTGTCAATTCTCTTATTCATTTCCATTTTTTGTCCATATGTTTAAGGATAGTACACTAAATTGTAATTTTTTCATCAAGGCCAACTAATAATCTACATGCATAAATGTTCCCTTTATGATGGAATCCATACCATTCCATTGATTGATTTTTTTATACCCTTTTTGTTCTTCTTTGTTTTACTTCCTTCTTCTATAAACCTTAATGACCATTTAAATTGGTGTAGGACACAATCATGCTCATCGAGCCCTCCACATCATCAAACTCAAAGTTCAATTTGATCTCTGTAAGTCAATCTATAGACTCATTTTCAACACTAATGTTGTTATTTTTTTCAAATTAAACATCTCAATAATTTTTCAAAAATCATATTCAACACCATAATTTTCCCATCTATTTTTGAATGGTACATTGAATTGTAACTTTTTTAATGACTCCAACTAAGAATCTAGAAGAAGAAACATGCCCTTCAATTTGTAGTCATTCTATGTTATTCGCTCATATTGACCACCTTTGTTTACCTAGATTGTCACTTATTCTACAAGTTCGACTGGTAATCCGTAGGAAAAATTAGCCTTTCATTTCAAATAATACTTTATCTACCCCTTATATTCCTCTTGGCTTGTACATATTTCAACTACAAGGATCCATGATCTTTCACCTTGCTCTAACACACTTTAACTCGTTGTGGATCCTCCATATCATTAGACTCAAAGTAACCTCCAATCTCAATAAATCAATCTGTCAACTCTTTTATCCTTTCATCTTCCCTTCAAATCAACTTGTTTTTATCCCGTGGTATTATGATCCAGTTTTATTTCAGGTGTTAATTAATTTTTAACATGTACTCTCCAAGGTCTTCTTCTCCACTCAACATAACCAACTCTACTATATATTTATCTTCACTTGAGCTCAAATTTTTGTTTGTAGACCATGATACACTACTCAAACTTTTCTTGCAGTTGTCGATGCATATCTTGCATATACTTTGCAAATTCCTCCACATTTGTCTACATAGTCCAATATGCCAGATACTACTTTATTAGTTTCAATTCACTTGAAATCAACTTATTATATTTTTCTCATTATATTAAGCTCCAATGTTTCTTTCACTTGCTGATACATCTCTTGCTACTCTGCATAGTTCTCTCATTCAACAATTTTACCAAGCAAACCATTGACATTCAAATTTGCATATACTCTACATAGTTCTCGACTTGTACACAATTCAACTTCAAGGTTACATGATCTTTCACCTTAGTCTAACACACATTAACTCTCTATGAATCCTCCATATTATTAAACTCAAAGAAACCTTCATCTATAATTTATGTGCCTCTAACATTGTATAAAAAGTAATATTTCAAATTTATGAGCCTACAAATGGATATCAAAAGGGACAAAGTCTAATGACCTATTCTTGTGACTTGAGTTATTTTCATTGAGTCGCCTACATATCCATTTGCAGAATCAAGGTCTAATGTAGTTCTAACACAATATTATTTCAGGTATGAGGCATAGCTTCTAATTATTATATACCTTATTGAAGAACAATAGTTAATAAAAACACCTAAAACAAAACCACTGTTTATTCATTAGTAACGTTTGGGTTGGGCATGATATTATTTGATGTGATCAAATAATTATCTCGTTGCTTGAAATCATCTTGTTGTTTGTACCCCATGTTACTATGCTCAAATTTTGCTTTCCCCCATTCATGCATCTCTTAGACATTGTTATCCCCCATATTTTTTCACATTAAAACAATGCAAACTCAGGCTTTTTTTTCTAAATGATAACATATATCCATAATAGGTGAAAAATAACACTAAACGATCATGATTCACTAATAAACATGTGCACACAATTTATACCAAAACACATAGAGAAGGAGAGCATTTGATTCTTAGTTATTTCATTTAGAGTCATTCATGAAATTATATTGAGACCACTACACTCGTTTATGAATGTTTTCATACACACATAGTTATAAGCATACATTAATAATCTAGGTATAAAGAATCATTTATGGTGAAAATCATAACTAGGAAATGTATTGAAATAAACATTCTACAATGTTTTTATCACACATACTTCGATTAATTATCAAGTCTAAATAAACAAGAGTAACAAAAGAAAATGATAATTTATACGCATCTAACATTGTGGTGGGCACAACTTAGTCATCCCTCTATTCTATACACCATATTTACCTATCTGGTAACCTCGACCCTGACCCATATAAACTAGACTAGACTAGACTAGACTCTTTATGGTTCAATCTAGACTCTACACTCTATATATGGACTAAAAAGTGATATTTTGAATTTATGAGACTCGAAATGGATTTCCAAAGCTTCAAATCTTAAAGACCTATTCCCATGACTCAGGCTCTTTTCATTGAGGTGCCTAGATATCGATTTGTAGAAACAAGTTGTAATGTAGCTCTGACACATAATATTATTCAAATAGGAGTCAAAACCTCCAACTATAATATACCTTCTCGAAGACCAAGAATTACTAAGAATTCCCAAAAAACTTCAAAGTGTAAGTGAATAGGACCATAAAAAATGAGACGCTTCTCTATGCGGTGCTATAGTCCAAATGGGGCACTCTTGTCCTATAGGTTTGGTATGCAGAATATTGCTAGGTTGAGGTGGAATGGTTGTTTAGAAGGTTCTAGATGACTAGTAATGAGCAAAAGGGTGTCTACAGGGTTCACAGGAGCATGCAAAAAGGACCTATGGATTGGGTGTCACAAACCACACTCAAACTACCAATTTGGACATTTTATATGACAATATTTTTCCCCTTTTATTCTAGTGATGTAGCAAAGAGAAATGCTAGTATAAAGGAAAAATAGATAGTGTACCTTAACTTACCTATAAGGGTGAAGCCCATGAAGATGTGTGATGATGAGTGTGTGTAGAGAGTACAACATGAAGTGTAAATTTTCAAGAGAAAAAAAGGAGTAGATCACTTTTTACTAAAAATGCTATGTCTAAAATAAAAACATACAAGGGTTGAGTAAAATATATAGGAAGAGAAAGGAATGAATACACCTCATCAGGAACATGAATCAATACAAAACATTTTGTGATGTTGAGAGATGCTAGGTATGTGTTATACTAATTGTAATATTGTGAACAGATTTAAGTGCTCAATTCCCCAATAGGGGTTCAAGAATATAAAGTTTGGCCCTTTAGCTCCATCATCACCCACCACGTATAAAAGCTATGTGATCATGCATGTGTTAATCAATGTTTTGACTATGTTTCCAATCCCTTTGAGTAGTTGGCTTAAGAATACAAAGGCAAGCTAGTCCTTTGGATCCATTCTTGCCCACTAAGTGTGAATTATGAATTGATAATAGTATAAATGTGTGTAATATGAGATGGCTCATGAAGCCCATGAATGATATGTAATCTAACAATGTGCTATGGATATCCAAATGTGTACTAAGAACTAGGCTAATCTTGGCCTCTCTGAAAGGTGGAGATTAAGCTTTTATGAAAGCCAAACCAAAATTGAGAGCTAAGATTATATGAAAGCCACTATGAAAAGATGAAAACCACCTACATATGGAATACAATATGTAATTATTGAGAATACCTGGGTAATACAATGAACTAGAAAGAAAAGAAGGTAAATGGGTTATGCACATTACCCCCAATCATTAGTGTCTGTAAGATGGATTTCAGTCTAGAAGTTGTACCAACTGCCCTATCCAAAATTGGAAGGGATATAAATCATGCCATGCATGATTCCCAATTATATCTAGATAATCTAAGTATAACTATACAAAAACTACCCAATCTAAAATGGACTATAACTAAAAAATTACAATTTACATTACCTTTTTGTCTATTTTTGTAAATTTTATTTTTTTGGCTATGTGGATAGGAGCACCAAAAAAAGACACTTTATTATAGGATGTTGTAGTCCACATGTGGCACTCTTATCTATTACTTTTTTTTATGGATGTTCTATGTTCTTCCCTATTTTTTTGGTCTATCCTGCATGTTTTGAATTTTGATTATTCTTTTGAGTGTTCTAAAAACTAATTTTTGACTGGTAAAGGGCTCTAATCTCTGTGACAAAATCCTTGTTTGTTGCCCCCTCTTCTAAGGGTAGGAATGAAGATCTTGCAATGATTTCTCTCAAAATAAATAGCCTTACAAGTGTTTTATACTATGAAATACATGATATGAAAATTATTCATGTTGGGTTTACCAAATGATTTAACTTATTTAGTAATCATGGAGTTTTATTCCTATTTTAGTAAAGGGTCTTGATTAATAAATCAATACACAATATAATAATAAATATAATCCTAATTTTTGAAACTATTTCTCTTTTTCACCTTTCTAAAAATATCAATAAATAAGAAGAAATATAACTGAGCTAGAAAATAAACTAAGATAACTAATACAAAGGTTGAAAACTACTAAGCTAGACTGGGAAGGTGTCGTGAACTTGAATCTAACTTTAATTGGGCAAAATGATAGGAGAACTAGAAAGTGAGTGATTTGGTGTCTAATGTTGTTGTCTATTCCTACCACTATTGTCTAAATTGATCATAGAGACTTAAAACATTTTAGGTAGTTACGTAGTGCCTGTGTGAGCATACCTATAAAAAATTGAGCATTGGTTGTCAATAGAACTAGACATCGATCTAATTTTATTTTCAAACTCTAACCTTCTATCATGCTTGATAAAATTATAATTAAGCCACTTGAGAAAGAGGGTTAGTGTGAATGATGTACTAAACATATAATCCACACCCTTTGTGTGGGCACACTACCTACGTACCAATATTCTAAAGAGGGATCAAGCCATATGAAGTTCTCCTACCTAGTGTGATTTGTGTAATAGTGTGATGTAGATGTAAATGCCAAATTGATAGTATTTGAGGTAGTTAGGGATTCGTATGAGGATTTGAGTAGGTTTGTAGCTGTGTTTGGTGACTGTGTGCAAAGAATATGGATGTTTGCCTTATTGATTTTTTTACTCTTATTTGATTTTTTAAGTTTGGTCACCTCCTTTGTAAATGAGCTTTGAAAGGGATTTTATAGGGAATAATTAATCAATGGTCAAATGTATTTGCACTAGGAAAACCTAATTAAGGTTAAGGACAAGATGAAAATGACTTTTGGGGATCAAAGTGCAAATGGATAGGACTACCAAAAATGGGACACTTCTCTATGGGGTGTTATAGTCTAAATATGGTACTCTTATCCTACAAGCTCATGACCTAGGGGAACAAGTTTGGCATGGGGAATATTTCCTGGCTAAGGAGGAATGACTATCTAGAAGGTTTAAAATGATTGGTAATGATCAAAAAAGTGTCTAAAAGGGTCGTAAGAGCATGCAAAAAGGATATTTGGATGGGATTTCACAAACCACTCTCAAACTACCAATTTAGACATTTTATATGACTACATGTAGTATAAACATTTGGTTGAAGTTGAAAACCTTGATTTTTTAGCTAATTTTGGCAAATTACTATGTTGGATGCATGATTAACCATCTTCAGATCATGAGCAACCAATGTGTTATGTGTCAGATGGCTATTTATGAGTATAATCCTATAGCTTACCATATTCATAAAGATTTTAAAAATTTATGGTTCATGTTACAAGTAAAATTACGATTCAATATTTAGTAAAGGGATTGAAGGAACCATATGGTGTGATCACCCTAAAGTCAGATATGCATTCTTATAATCCAAACCTAGAAGAATTATTTTTGGTGGTTTATCATATTTATGGTATTTATTGTATATTGGGTGATATCCCCAACTGGATGAGTTCTTGCTTGTATAATGAGATTGTTAGGCATACTATGTTCATTATTAGTGTAATCATAATTGCATGATGAGAATGAAATGACTCATGTTGAAAAAGAGTATATGAATTATCTCTAATCAATGGTAAATAATTCTCATGTAATGGGTTATATCTTATATTGTGGCATTCAAAAATTGAAGAAATGGTGGTGTAATGACCCATAAGGACTGTGGATCATGTTATAATGATATAATGGGGATAGTAATAGAATCCACCTTTCTTGGTGTGAGTTTTGAAAGGATAATAGTGCCTTAACGGCCATGTCATATTATCTTGGAAGTGGTCTACTGACATATATTTCTGATCTTAAAATAATGTATGGCCTACCTAAGTAAAGCTTAGTATGATGATTCTTATGTGTAACCATTTCATGCTTATTATTTTACTTCTCTATTATCATAATTTCATGAATTGAAATGGCCAATAAGATAATCTATTATATGCTTAATTTTATCCTTATGTCTTTAATGTTGTATTCATGGATGAATTGGGATACCAGTTAAATTATTACAAACACCTTATGTCTGAATGTATCTCTCTAGTCTCTCAAACTATAGTGCCATAACTACATAGGGTAATCAAATATTTAAATAGGATTGAGGATACCAAGATGTTAAGATATGGAAGACAAGTGACTTCTATAGGATTTGGAGGTTATTAGTGTGGACCTACACACTAATACACCCCAAACAATATAACATCCTCATGGAAACATTCTTCTCTATGAAATCCTCTAGAGGTGTTTATGCCTAGTGAGTGTCCATTGTGACCTAATTTAGTTATTCATTATCTAAACAATAATTTTTAGATGTGAAGAGAGTGTCATGCATTATGGAGTTATGTAATGGGATCTACTGAAATTCTATTTCATACTCTGTAAAGCAACCCAATTTTTTTGGGGTTGTTTTATTTGGTTTCATAGCAGTATTTATACTATAAATAACTATGAGACATGAATATTTTATATCAAGAAGCTAGTAATGGTTTCATTTGAACAGGATATGACTTGATAGTCTGTGGGTACTTTTTTATTGAAGTATAATGGAGTAGTGATCTATTTTATATTATTGAGGTGCTATATTTTGTTGCATCCATTGAAATTAATGCATGTGCATAAATACGTAAGTTCTATACTAACACTATGATATCTACTTGTATCCTTATTTGGTCAACCCTTCCCAAACTAATTTGATTAAAGGAAAGTATTATAGGTTGACATTGACTTGTATGGGAGAGTCAATGGGAGTCTTATGATAACTGACTCACCCTTAGAAATATGGAAATGATGTTTGGTATATATTATTGACTTATATGGGCAAGTCATCAGTAGATGTTTGGACATTATAAACCTAGGAAGACCAAGGGACTAGCTTAAATCTATAGGGAGGAATAGGGTAAGAGTATCTGATTTACTTGGGTAAATCGATAATTTTAAGATCACTGGTTATGAAGGATTATATTTACCAAAAAAATTGTTAAACATGAATTGTTGATGATAAACATTGATGTGCCTATTGATATGGATCAAGATGATTTATTATAGAGCAAAGTGAAATAAGAATGTTTCACTTAAGAATAAGGGTGGGAGCTTATTAAAAACATTCATCATCTTATGGGTTGAATAGAAAAGCCCACTATTTCATAACTCTAAAGGTTTGGGAGCAATTAAATTATATCTGAAAATAGATGTTATTTGCTAAAAAAATTGAAAATTAACCTAAACATTGGTGAAGTCCACCGTTTACCAGAGTTACATTGTGCCTGATCAAGCATTGCTAGTCAATCATTGACTTGCCAAAAACAAGTCAATGAGAATAATAAAAGTAGAATCTTTCTATTATAATCATATAAAATGTATCTCAAAGTACACTAATGGGTCACATGAGTGACCCATCATATGATGTTGACGTGTGATATCATTCAGAGGTCTAAGGGTGTGAATCAAGTCTTGAGGGATTTGTGGGGTGAATAGATTTTAAATGTTTGGGAAATTCAGTAAGCTTGGGGGATCTATTTTTATAATGAGTATCATAATTCATCCAATATATGAGACAAAAATAGTTGTTATTAATGTTTTTGGATGCATGGATATAGAATGATGGGATTTACTAGAACATACCATTCTTTAGGGAAATGTTATGCATGATACCCCTAGGGATGAGCATGTTGTATTAGATGATGGGTTTGGTTAACCATCATAAACTTTAGAAAATTTTGGAGATTTTTACATCCAACATTCGTAGTGTTTAGGGTATGGAGAAATTTAATGGTACCTTAGTAGGTTATACTAAGGCTTGATGATGTTGTCATTATTTTAAATAAACTAGAAGGAACATGCTAGTAAGTTGGTAGGTTTGACAATAACTATGATTAAAATATTTTCACACAAAATATGCTTGGTAAATGGTCTTAGAAATCATGATGGAATCTATGTAATTTTTCTTATCATTTGAAACAATATTATAGTTAGAGCACTTATGATGGTATGCTTACTGTCATCATTTTTCTACAACAAAAAAGTTACGATGGTTGAGAGTTCCATCCTGGTTTAGTTGAGACACCATTGAGGCAACAACTAATATTGTCTGAGAATGATAAAAGTATGATAAATTTAGAACTGAAATGATATTCCATTATTGTGAAGGTAATATTTTGATTTATTGTAAAAATGGACTTAACAAAAAAGGCTTAGACACTACAATAATTTTGAGCTGATATGACACTCTAGTGATGACTAATGTTAAGATAAGTAAAATATATTATAAAATATATACTTCTCCTTATTTTGCAATGTTATCCCATGGTTAACTCAGCCTTGGATGGTATGAAGAGAGGCCTTTGTGGAAAACTAATTGGATATCGTCTATGTAGCTACTAATGCTTTAGCTACATATAGTAATTTAGTGGACTGAAATGTAACCATGATGTATTACCTGAGATTTAATTAATTGATTACGAAGCACTTATGGGTCCTATGGGTAGGATGTTTATGTTTAATCAAGTGATGATGTAATTATTTAAACACATGTATGTGTTATCTAGTAAGTGCCAACATATTGTGAATATATTATTATTTAATGTATTATTAAAAATAATATTATGAAATTAATATTTCTATTTTTTTTAGAAGTATGATTAAAATGTATATGCTTATGCTTGGAAGGATAAATATAAATCCCAGATTAGCCAGTTATTAAAATCATAGGTACCCACTTAAATATTTTAAGGATCAATATAAGTTACGTGAATGACCTTAGATAGATGATAAAATGCTGGTGGGATTAGGATATTTAGACCACTATGTGCATACATAAGTAATGGATAATATAATGTAAGACTTAGGGTTTTATGTGATGTCTTATATAGATTCTCTGATTCTCAGTGTGCTTAGTGTAGGGTGTTGGGTTAACCCATGAATGGTAAAGGTTGAAAGAGAATGAACCATAACATTATGGATTTATGGGATTTTAATGGAATTATGTGATGTATGTCATTAAGGTTATGTGTAAGACATAACACTCATAGTGGAGGTTTCAATTTATTTAAACATAGAATTATGGTTGTAATCTGATTGGATTATACTATTACAACTCTTGACTTTAAATTTTAGGTCTATATGTGATGATATAAAAGTGAATAATGACCCTAAAAAATATCTTATATTCAAATTGTTAACCTAGATTAAGAAATAAATATATAACTTGATGACTTAGTGGTTGTAATCCTTGTTGGGAACTGTAGGTAGAACTATTGATGCCAAGTATGTTATGGTAAGTTAAGATACAATAAACTATAACATTGTATTTCTAGAGTATTTTAATTGCATAACCATGCAAGTGGCTAGAAATGGTTAAACTCATAAGTGGCTAAATTGAAATTATTAATTTTTGCCAATGTAATCTGATAACTTAAGAACATATTTTGTTACAAGATATATTTGTATTATATCCTTTTACCTTGTAAATAATTCAATTGGGGAATCTACAACCAGTTTAGAATAATTATGAAAAATGAAGCTAAAAATGGTGCATACCCTGTTTTACCTATCTTGGTGTCACAAATGACACATAAATTAAGTAAGATAGTGATTATTGGCCTAATGCAAAGAAAGACATTTTTTCCTTAATTGGTGTAACTAAATTTCCAATCATGTAAGATTGAGCATTACCATCATGAAAGTGATAAATATTATGAAATT
This sequence comes from Torreya grandis, assembly GCA_037957365.1. Taxonomy (NCBI): domain Eukaryota; kingdom Viridiplantae; phylum Streptophyta; class Pinopsida; order Cupressales; family Taxaceae; genus Torreya; species Torreya grandis. The sequence continues at coordinate 62,690 of JARHVA010001316.1, read as the reverse complement.
ATGTTATTTAAGATGTTAAACCTTTTTTAGGTAATATGTGTTCCTTAACTATTTTAAAAGTCATCAAGACAGTTCCTCTTTAAGAAGGGGAGGATGTTATGACCCAACTTAATTTTACCTTATGATTACTTGTCTAGAAAGACTATTAGCATGTTATATCTAATTCAGGATGACACTTCAATGATTAATGCATATGTCATGTTCTATTGTCATGTTTACTAGTTATAGTTAGCACAATGGATATTTATTATAGATGTGATTCTGGTTTAGTTATTAAGAGTTAGTTATTATGAGTAATCAGTAAGATTATTTATTATAATTTATGATTATGATCAATTATACATGTTTCATTTAATATTCTATTTTTATCAAAATTATATTGATATTTAATGTTCATACTTGATAAGATGTTGTTGATGTTTTGTTCTATGGTTTAAATGAATGGGATAATGAGCTAGGATTGAGATGGACTTTAGCACCCAAGATAATAAGGAAAGGTTGATGGGTATTTGAGTTAACCTTGATAGGTAATATATGTTATGTCCAAGATTTATAAGCCATCAGTCAACTTTTGTCTACTGATTGTTTAATTTCAAGCTCTAACTTAGTCTTGCTTATTGTTTTGCCTTCATTATGTTGTGTTGGTATTGTGTGTATTTGATCTTATATTTTTTTATTTGTATGAGATTATATTAGTCATATCTTACTTCCTTGTGTATTTTAATCTAAGAATGGTATCTTTGTTATTAGGTTGATAGCAATTACATACCCTTGTGTGGGTTTGTGACTTGTTTTGTGTCTAGAATGGGACTTAACCTGTCTACCCTTGCCTTGTCCCTTTGTGGCCGCTTCCTTGGACTCCCCTTCATAGGATCTATTTTGACCCATGCATCTTAATAAATATAATTTTAACATAACCTAATTTATTGTTCTCAACCATGATGTCTCTCTTTTCAAAGTTCATTGAGAATGTTTGAGTGTTGTTGGGATTTGGTTTCGGGGATTGACCAATTCCAAGGAGAATGTTTTTTGGCTGGAAGGGTGAAGGCACATGGCCTTGTCATGCATGGGAGGAAATAAAAATCAATGTATGGTGAAGGAAGTTGAGAATGGTATAAAGGAGGGGGAATCCATGGGATGAGGGTAGAGAGGGATTGGCATAGCAAAAGGAAGTTGACATATGAGATAAGGGGATAAAGGGTGAATAAGAAGTGAGGTAGAGTAAATAAAGGGGATGATGGTGAGAGTGAGAAGATTGGTTGGGTGCGGTGAGGAGAATGTGAGATGAGAAGAGAGGAGATTATAAGGTAGGTATATGAGGGGGAGAAAGGAAGAATGAAGAGTATAAAGGAGGGATGAGGATGATGGTGTTACAAGTATTTATGTAAGTAGAATAGGAATGGAAGAATTGTTCCTCAAGATTTGGGAGATCAGTGGCATTGTAGGGGAGCATGGGTAGTAGGAAAGAGAGAAAAATATTAATGGGAGAGGAGATAGGAGATGGTGTTATGAGAGACAAGTGGATGACACAAGTTCAAATGGACCATGAGAGTGGAATAAGGGAGAATGGAAGGGAACAATGTTGAGAGTATAAAATGATCTAATAGAATAGAACATAAAACAAAAATAGTCCTTTTCCACAACAACTTGAAAATCAACATGTAAGCATTTGGATTTATTATGAAAAATATGTATTTTATATTTGGAATTATACATTAAACACATGAACAAGTTGGAAGCTTATGTTGTTTATTTGCTATCATTGTAATTCTAAAAAGAATCATTATAGGATTAAATTATTAGCTTCTTTATTACTACAAAGTTGTTTATACTTGGCTGAGTTGCCTCCCTTGAATAAGCCTACCCTTTTGGGTTTTAATGAACAACCCCATAACTATTCCTAAATGAAGAACTAATATGGTAACTCAATGCAAATTGGAAATGAATACCAATTGGTCCTATTGATGAGATTTACTAATTACTATGAAACTAAGGGTGAAAGTAATAAGTTATTGTCATTTATTTTTAATCCAACTTGTGACAAATTTATTTAATAATTAAAGGTAGAGAATGAAGGTGTTATGACCCAAGTCATAGATTCATTTTAGAATCCTTGGCAGGTAGCACCAACTTAATTTCCTATGATACCTATATTACTCATTATATTTGGATAACATTAATTTGCATTTATATGTATATCGGCTAATTGTGAGATGAATGATGTTGATTGGTACATCATAAAAATTATTGATGGTGGGTGATATGTTAAATTGATCCACTAATCCTTAATATTATATTAGGTATGAATTTAATGATATACATAATAACCATTGTATTGATATGACTTTATAACATAAGTACAAACTTTGAATTGTACACCATATCTCATCTATTGATAATTGGAGAGCATAATTTATTTAACAATATTCTTTAATTGATAGAGGGGTTCAACATTTCAATCAATGGATAACTAGTCTTGGGTTGTGTAATTATAATATTTATTTCAATTTCTCAGGTATAATGGGTAAATCAATTCTATTCTATGCTCCTAAATAACAATGGATGACTATTGATTATTAACTAATAAGGCAATGGTGTGATGATCCCATGATCCAAAGAGAAGTTTATCTACCCTCAGTAGCTAGCATTAATACAATTGCCTAGGACACCCTATGTATTTATTTGATTATTAAGAACATATTATTACCTAGTCATAATGAATCCTTAGGAACAATTAATAGATCCTAATGTCAATTTTATGTATTTTGAATTACATTTTTGTTTCCATAACCATGATTTTTATTGAAGACCTATTGATCAATCCTTCCCGCATTTAGTTAGAGAACATATAAATCTCATTTCATGAACATGTTACAACCAAACAATAACATTGGGTACATGAAGTGGTTATTCTTGTTATACTAAAAATAATTATTTAACCTATTGCAAGGTGGCACCAAAAAATATTGTGTCAAGACTTGAATTTCATAGACACAGATTTATGAGTAAATTGGGTTTTATGAGGTTTAATCAATGTTTGAAGGTTCCTTAGCACTTTCTATGCTTTCTAAGAATGCTTGATGGTTATATGGATTTTTTTTTAGTTTATTCATTCCCATTTTGGTGTACATTAGTTTTTTGTATTCTATTCTTTAATTTGTTGATTGATTGTTACATGTTGACTAGTGGCTAATTCTCTCCCTTGCATGTTCAATTGACAGTTTATAAAATATAGTTTCCCAACTCCACCATCTAGTTGATGGTTGAGGCATTAAGTGTTTCCATATGGTTGGGCTCATTGGAATAATGTCGATGGATTTGATTCATACATATTGATGGTACTATATCCATTAATTAGATGCTCTTGATGATGGAAAATTAACTTTTGGTAGCTATTACTATTTATCTTAATATTGAATATATTCTATGAATTTCTTCCCCTGATAAATTGATGGTATATGCTTGTAACAAAGTTATCCCTAAATTTTATTATGTTGATGTTCCTATTTATATGATGGAATGTTGTTCTAATAGGTGACAATGGTTACTAAAAGAACATTGAACATTGACACACAAACCTTAATCAGAAATTGGTTGTGCTAAATCAGTTATTTATCTTTTTATATGCTTATGGTAAGTTCTTGAATTGAATTTGTATCTATGGAAGAATTTTTAATCAAATGATGTTCGTTGTCATATAATGCACATATTATTAGTACATTACATTTGGTAATAGAACAAAAATAGTTTTAATGTATTTATAACATGTTTATATTATTTTAATCTTAGTGTCACTTGCTAGTAATGACATTTAGTATCTATAAACTAAGTAATATTTGTATGATTTTATTGTGATAAAAATGGAAAAGGAACCCTGTATGGAGGAGAGTTGGCTATCCTTTATTCATTAAAGTAGCCATGCAATTGAATTGCCTAGTGTCTCAATTGTTATGAGATGAATGTTCCTCGCATGGGGGTATTAAATACTCCCTCCTTATAAAAGCATCATCCTCGATGTGTTGAACTAAAAAAAAAGGTTCAGGAACCAAACATTACTAGAGCACATACTAGGTTACAAATAATCTAACTCATACTAACCATAATACACCAACATGTTTTAGACTTATCAACATCTTTTAGTATTATTGTGAAATTAGCTTTATTGCAATTAAGAAGGTTTCTCAGTTAATAGAATTATTAATTTTATCAAGGCATAACCCATAGTGTCAAACTATCAGATAGTCATTTAAATATATCTCAACCAACTAAAACTCAAGATATTATGCTGATGTAAAATTTTAGTCAGTGGCGTATACAACAATAATATTGTTATGATATGATAATAGATTAATTAAGTTATGCACCATCACATGGTAGGAGTTCACTTTCTAAGATTAGAACGATTACATGATCAAGCCATACTGAGCAATACTAAACATATTGTGTAATACTATCCAATACTAATAACCATTATCTGTCACAACTTGACTGATATCATTGACTATTGTTGCCAAAACATCTAAAAGAGTCTATGTGCAAGTATGCTCTCTTACAAGATCATATAAAACATACTATTTTACATCCATGGTAAACATACAAGGTGAAGAATAAATAACAAATCATGGTAGAATTATATAAATCAATACTGAGCAATATTGATCAATAACATCAATTGTGATCGGAATTAAGCAATATCAAGGTTGAAATAACCAAGCAACCATTGTGTTTTGAAAATAACCACCTTAGACCTCCCAATAAACAATGATCATAAACTATGGCCAAATCATGTATAAGATCATATAACCTCCTTAGAAGTCCTAATAAACAATGAACCTAAGCTATGGCCAAATCATGTATAAGATTATACAACCTCCCAAAAGTAGGATAGCAAGTGTTTTAGCTAAATCTTATGTGAAACCACCACATCTAGTGGGTAGGAGGATAGCTCAAGACTTGACCCTAAAAGCAAGCTCATCACACCCTCTAAATATATTCCAAGCTAATTTTTTTCCCCTAAACACACAACATGCATATAATGATCACAACAAGACATTCATGAAACCAACATTCAACTATGGGGCGACATAATCTTTCATCTTGGTCTGACACACTTTAATTCTCTATTGATCCTCTATATCATCAAAATCATTAAGCCACCCACATCATCCAAATTGAAGGACTCTTTGAATTTTATAGGCCACTCATTCAAATATTCTATCATTCACTCTTCACTTGAGATCAACTTTTTCATTCTAAACCATGGTAATGTGCTCATTTTATTCTTTTAATTGGTGATGCATGTCTTGCATATGCTATGCAAATTCCTCCACTTTGGTTAATGCATTGAGATACTTCAATCTACACAAACTTTAAGCCACTTTAGTTTTCTACTAGATAATGTTTTGTACTCATATTGATTAAAATGTTCTAGGCATATTCACCTTGTGCCAAGATCAATCCCAGTATTTGGGTTTTTTAATAAACCAACATCTCAAAAAAATTCCCAAACTTGTACTTACTTGCATTTTTATCTATATTTTATGGTTAGTACATTGAATTGTAACTTATTCAACAAGTTCAAATGATAATCTAAATTCATAAACGTGCCCTTCAATATGGAAACCATTATATCTCATTGAGTAACGTTTTAACACTCATTCTGTTCCTCTCAGTTTAACTTTATTTTTCCATATGGTTGAATTACCATTCAATTTTTTCTGAGACACTTTCAAGCTCATATGTCTCTCCACATGATCAAACTTGAAGTATACTTTGATCTCTGTAATCCAACCTATCAAGACTCCTATTCAACACCAATGTTTTAGGATTTTTCAAACCAAACACTCAAAAAATTCAAGAATCTTATTCGACACAACTATTTTCCAAATATCATATTCTTTAACACACTTTAAATCTCATTAGGCCACCAACATCATCCAAGTCGAATCCCTCTTTGAAATCTAGAAACCACTCATTCAAATATTCTATCCTTCACTATCATTCTATCCCATTGGGTATTTTTTTTATAACCCTTTTGTTCCTTTAAGTTTTACTTCCTTCTACTATACGATTGCATGACCACTCAACTTGGTTTTAGACACTTTCACGGACATCAAGCCCTCTACATCATCAAACGTGATGTACACTTTGATCCTTGTAAGTAAATCTATCAAGACTCATATTCAACTTGTGCCAAGATCAAATCCCATTGTTAAAGTTTTTTCAACCGGACATCTCAACAAATTTTCAAGACTCCTACTCACCTCTATTTTTTGTTCGTATATTTATGGATGGTATGCTAAATTGATAATTTTTTAACAAGTCACACTAATAATATACATGCATAAACATATCAATCAAGATGGAAACCATTATATCCCATTGTATTAAAAAAATTATACCATGTTTGTTCTAGTTTCATTTCCTTCTACCATAGAACTGCATTACCATTAAACTTAGTCATACATTCTTTCTTATCAGACCCTAAGCATCATCAAATTCAAAGTACATTTAAATCTCTATAAAATAGTCTATCAAGAGTTTTGTTTAAAACTAATGTTTAATCTTTTTTTCAAACCAAACATCTCAAAACTTTATCAAGATATCATTTCAACAACACTATATTCTCATCTATTTTTGGATGGTATGTTGAATTTTAAATTTTTAAATGGATCCAAATAATAATCTACAAAAATAAACTTTCCCTTCAATATTTTAAGTCATTTTATCTCATTGGATCCTGATCACCACCTTTGTTTACCCATATGTTTTTTAATGAGACACTAAACTATAACTTCTTCATCGAGTCCAATTAGTTAACTATACAAAAAATTAACTGTTCATTTCAATAACCATTATATCCTGCTAAGTAATCTTTTCTTTGCCCTTTATGATCCTCTTCACTTGTACACCTTTCAATTATAGGGTTAAATGATCTTTCACCTTGGTTTGACACACTTCAATTCTTTGTGGATCCTTTATATCTTCAAATTCAAAGCACTCTCAAATCTAAAATAAATCAATCTCTCAACTCCTCTATCATTTTTCCTTTCACTTGAAATTTGTTCCATGCCTCAACACTTTTCCTATTCAAATCAATTATGTTTACAAACTTCAATAATAATACACATTAAATTTATATAACCATTCTATTAGGTACATTTTTATACCCCTTTTATTACCCTTTGATCTGAAAAAAATTTAAGCCACATTATTTGCCCATCGACTAATTTTTTGTACTTATATTGATTGAATTGAAATAAGAATATTCAACTTGTACCAAGAACAAATGCCACTATTTGAGTTTTTTTCCAGCCAAACATCTCAAAAAAATTTCAAGAATCTTATTCACCTTCATTTTTTATCCATATGTTTATGGATCGAATGCCCAATTGTAACTTTTTCAATGAGTCCAACTAAGAATCTACAAGCAAAAATGTGCCCTTCAATATGGGAACCATTCTATTCCATTGGGAAAAAATCTTATACCCATTTTGTTCTTTATTTTACTTCCATCTACCATAGGTTTGCATGACAATTCAACTTTTTCTGAGATACTTTCACACTCATCAGACCCTTCGCATCATCAAACATGAAATACACTTTCATCTCTATAATTAAATCTATCAAGGCTCTATTTACTTTGTGTCGAGATCAAATCCTACTATTTGAGTTGTTTTCCAAATAAACATCTCAACAAATTTTCAAAACTCTTATTCATCTCCATTTTTGTTTGTATGAGTCTCCAAAAAATTGCATAACTGAATTACACATAAAAGCACACCATTTTTTTTACGAACAATGCACAACTATGCAACATAATGGTCCACAATTTAACCATCTTCATGGCACAACATGCACAAAGCGTCGACACAACTCTCATGCCAAAGGTAAGAATAAATGTAAATAGTCACATGGTCACTACATAACCATTCCAACCCTAATCTAGCTTAGTGACATAGACCCAATGTCCCACCTCAACATGGCAGCCTACATATCCACTCCTCAAAATCAAGGTCAAATGTAGTTCTCTAGAAAAACTTGTGAATGGTCTCTTTTATGAGGTGCTATCATGACATAGTTTGACAATATAAGCCAATAAGGGTAGAGCTAATGACATGTAACGAGCTTCCTTAAGCTCTAGAACCCAATAAGCAAGACTAAACTACATGCTCTAAATAAACCCTTATCACCTTGGCTTTTAAAGGTGTGAATGCTTCCCTAAAGGTACTATCGCACAAGAGTGGCACGAGGAAGAAAAGGATAACTATAATAAGTTTCAACAATAAAAACAACTCGCCCCAAACTGCCAAGACTAACAATACCTATCATCATTCCCATATTCTTACCCATTGCCATGTTGTTACCTATAACCACATATTGATGGGTTCATACAACAAGATAGAAAACATTTTCAAAGTATGACAAAGATATTGCTTAGGGTTTTTTCCTTCCTAAAATACCACCAAATTTCCAAGACTCTAGTTAACCTGCATTTTTTGTCTACATTTTTATCAATGGTATGTTGAATTGTAACTTTTTCAACAAGTCCAATGGATTATCTACCAGGTGAAATGTGTCGTTTGATATGGGAATATTATATCACATTTCATAAAACTTTTATCAGTTTTTTGTTCATCTCAGCTTTACTTCCTTCTACAATAGGGTTGCATGACCAAATTAAACTTGGTCTAAGATGCTTTTACGCTCATTCGACCCTCCACATTGTCAAACTCGAAGGACACTTTGATCTCTATAATCCAATCAATTAAGACTTATTCAACTTGTGTCGAGATCAAATCCCATAGTTTGAGTTTTTTCCAACTAAAAAAATCAACAAATTTCCAAGACTCTTATTCACCTCCATTTTTAATCCATATGTTAAAGGATTGTACATTGTTTAATTTGATCTATATAAGCCAATCCATCAAGATTCCTATTCAAAAATAATGTTTCAGCTTTTTTCAAACTAAACACTTAAAAAAATCAAAACTCTTATTCAATACAACTATGTTCTCATATGTTTTTAGTTGGTATGCTAAATTGTAACATTATCATTCGGTCCAACTAATAATCACAATAGATAGTGTTAAATAAGCATTTTATTCCTCTATTTATTTACTTATACAATACAGTTACAAGACCATTCAGCTTTTTCTAAGACACTTCCATGCCCAATGGGAACTCCATGTCATAAAACTTGAAGTACACTTTGATCTTTGTAATCCACTCAATTAATACCCTTATCTAACTTTTACCAAGATTAAACCCCACTATTTGGGTATTTTTCAAAACAAAATTCTTAGAAAATTGTCAATTCTCTTACTCACCTCCATTTTTTGTCCATATGTTTAAGGATAGTACACTAAATTGTAATTTTTTCATCAAGGCCAACTAATAATCTACATGCATAAATGTGCCCTTTATGATGGAATCCATACCATTCCATTGATTGATTTTTTTATACCCTTTTTGTTCTTCTTTGTTTTACTTCCTTCTTCTGTAAACCTTAATGACCATTTAAATTGGTGTAAGACGCATTCATGCTCATCGAGCCCTCGACATCATCAAACTTAAAGTTCAATTTGATCTCTGTAAGTCAATCTATAGACTCATGTTCAACACTAATGTTGTTATTTTTTTCAAACTAAACATCTCAATAATTTTTCAAAAATCATATTCAACACCACAATTTTCCCATCTATTTTTGAATGGTATGTTGGATTGTAACTTTTTTAATGACTCCAACTAAGAATCTAGAAGAAGAAACACGCCCTTCAATTTTTAGTCATTCTATGTTATTCACTCATATTCACCACCTTTATTTACCTAGATTGTCACTTATTCTACAAGTTCAACTGGTAATCCGTAGGAAAAATTAGCCTTTCATTTCAAATAATACTTTATCTACCCCTTATATTCCTCTTGGCTTGTACATATTTCAACTGCAAGGATCCACGATCTTTCACCTTGCTCTAACACACTTTAACTCATTGTGGATCCTCCATATCATTAGACTCAAAGTAACCTCCAATCTCAATAAATCAATCTGTCAACTCTTTTATCCTTTCATCTTCCCTTCAAATCAACTTGTTTTTATCCTGTGGTATTATGGTCCAGTTTTATTTCAGGTGTTGATTAATTTATTTCATGTACTCTCCAAGGTCTTCTCCTCCACTCAACATAACCAACTCTACTATATATTTATCTTCACTTGAGCTCAAATTTTTGTTTGTAGACCATGATACACTGCTCAAACTTTTCTTGCAGTTGTCAATGCATATCTTGCATATACTTTGCAAATTCCTCCACATTTGTCTACATAGTCCAATATGTCAAATACTACTCTATTAGTTTACATTCACTTGAAATCAACTTATTATATGTATCTCATTGTGTTAAGATCCAATATTTTTTTCACTTGCTGATACACCTCTTGCTACTCTGCATAGTTCTCTCATTCAACAATTTTACCAAGCAAACCATTGACATTCAAATTTGCATATACTCTGCATAGTTCTCGACTTGTACATAATTCAACTTTAAGGTTGCATGATCTTTCACCTTAGTCTAACACACATTAATTCTCTATGGATCCTCCATATTATTAAACTCAAAGAAACCTTCATCTATAATTTATGTGCCTCTAACATTGTACAAAAAGTAATATTTCAAATTTATGAGCCTACAAATGGATCTCAAAATGGACAAAGTCTAATGACCTATTCTTATGACTCGAGTTATTTTCATTGATTTTCCTACATATCCATTTGCAGAATCAAGGTCTAATGTAGTTCTAACACAATATTATTTCAGGTATGAGGCATAGCTTCTAATTATTATATACATTATTGAAGAACAATAGTTAATAAAAACACCTAAAACAAAACCAATGTTTATTCATTAGTAACGTTTGGGTTGGACATGATATTATTTGATGTGATCAAATAATTATCTCGTTGCTTGAAATCATCTTTTTGTTTGTACCCCATGTTGCTATGCTCAATTTTTTCTTTCCCCCATTCATGCATCTCTTAGACATTGTTATCCCCCATATTTTTTCACATTAAAACAATGCAAACTCAGGCTTTTTTTTTCTAAATGATAACATATATCCATAATAGGTGCAAAATAACACTAAATGATCATGATTCACTAATAAACATGTGCACAAAATTTATACCAAAACACATAGAGAAGGAGAGCATTCGATTCTTAGTTATTTCATTTAGAGTCATTCATGAAATTATACTGAGACCACTACACTCGTTTATGAATGTTTTCATACACATATAGTTATAAGCATACATTAATAATCTAGGTATAGAGAATCATTTATGGTGAAAATCATAACTAGGAAAAGTATTGAAATAAACATTCTACAACATTTTTATCACACATACTTTGATTAATTATCAAGTCTAAATAAACAAGAGTAACAAAAAAAAATGATAATTTACAGGCATCTAAGATTGTGGTGGGCACGAGTTACTCATCCCTCTATTATATAAACCATATTTACCTATCTGGTAACCTCGACCCTAACCCATATAAACTAGACTAGACTCTTTATGGTTCAATCTAGGCTCTACTCTCTATATATGGATTGAAAAGTGATATTTTGAATTTACGAGACTCAAAATGGATTTCCAAAGCTTCAAATCCTAAAGACCTGTTCCCATGACCTGGGCTCTTTTCATTAAGGTGCCTAGATATCGATTTGCAAAAACAAGTTATAATGTAGCTCTGACACATAATATTATTCAAATAAGAGCCAGAACCTCCAACTATAATATACCTTCTCAAAGACCAAGAGTTGCTAAGAATTCCCAAAAAAATTCAAAGTGTAAAGGGATAGGACCATAAAAAATGAGACGCTTCTCTATGGGGTGCTATAGTCCAAATGGGGCACTCTTGTCCTATAGGTTTGGTCTGTAGAATATTGCTAGGCTGAGGTGGAATGGTTGTTTAGAAGGTTCTAGATGACTAGTAATGAGCAAAAGCATGTCTACAAGGTTCACAGGAGCATGCAAAAAGGACCTATGGATTGGGTGTCACAAACCACACTCAAACTACCAATTTGGACATTTTATATGACAATATTTTTCCCCTTTTATTCTAATGATGTAGCAAAGAGAAATGCTAGTATAAAGGAAAAATAGATAGTGTACCTTAACTTACCTGCACGGCTGAAGCCCATGAAGATGTGTGATGTTGAGTGTGTGTAGAGAGTAAAACATGAAGTGTAAATTTTCAAGAGAAAAAAAGGAGTAGATCACTTTTTACTAAACATGTTATGTCTAAAATAAAAACATACAAGGGTTGAGTAAAATATATAGGAAGAGAAAGGAATGAATACACCTCATCAGGAACATGAACCAATACAAAACATGTTGTGATGTTGAGAGATGTTGAGAGATGATAGATATGTGTTATACCAAGAGTAATATTGTGAATAGAGTTAAGTGCTCAATTCCCCAATAGTGGTTCAAGAATATAACATTTGGCCCTTTAGCTCCATCATCACCCACCACGTATAAAATCTATGTGATCATGCATTTGTTAATCAATGTTTTGACTATGTTTCCAATCCCTTTGAGTAGTTGGCTTAAGAATACAAAGGCACACTAGTCCTTTGGATCCATTCTTGCCCACTAAGTGTGAGTTATGAATTGATAATAGTATAAATGTGTGTAATATGAGATGGCTCATGAAGCCCATGAATGATTTGTAATCTAACAATGTGCTATGGATATCCAAATGTGTACTGAGAACTAGGCTAATCTTGGCCTCTCTGAAAGGTGGAGATTAAGCTTTTATGAAAGCCAAACCAAAACTGAGAGCTAAGATTATATGAAAACCACTCTAAAAGGATGCCAACCACCTACATATGGATATCCAAATGTGTACTGAGAACTAGGCTAATCTTGGCCTCTCTGAAAGGTGGAGATTAAGCTTTTATGAAACCCAAACCAAAACTGAGAGCTAAGATTATATGAAAACCACTCTGAAAGGATGCCAACCACCTACATATGGAATACAACATGTAATTATTGAGAATACCTAGGTAATACAATGAACTAGAAAGAAAAGAAGGTAAATGGGTTATGCACATTACCCCCAATCATTAGTGTCTGTAAGATGGATTTTAGTCTAGAAGTTGTACCAACTGCTCTATCCAAAATTGGAAGGGATATAAATCATGCCATGCATGATTCCCAATTATATCTAGATAATCTAAGTATAACTATACAAAAACTACCCAATCTAAAATGGACTATAACTAAAAAATTACAATTGACCTTACCTTTCTGTCTATTTTTGAAAATTTTATTTTTTTGGCTATGTGGATAGCAACACCAAAAAAAGGACACTTTGTTATAGGATGTTGTAGTCCACATGTGGCACTCTTATCTATTACTTTTTTTTATGGATGCTCTATGTTCTTCCCTATTTTTTGGTTTATTCTTCATATTTTGAATTTTGATTATTCTTTTGAGTGTTCTAAAAACTAATTTTTGACTGGTAAAGGGCTCTAATCTCTGTGACAAAATCCTTGTTTGTTGCCCCCTCTTTTGAGGGTAGGAATGAAGACCTTGCAATGATTTCTCTCAAAATAAAGAGCCTTGCAAGTGTTTTATACTATGAAATACATGATATGAAAATTATTCATGTTGGGTTCACCAAATGATTTAACTTATTTGGGAATCATGGAGTTTTATTCCTATTTTAGTTAAGGGTATTGATTAATAAATCAATACACAATATAATAATAAATATAATCCTAATTTGTGAAACTGTTTCTCTTTTTCACCTTTCTAAAAATATCAATAAATAAGAAGAAATATAACTTAGCTAGAAAATAGACTAAGACAACTAATACAAAGGTTGAAAACTACTATGCAGGACTGGAAAGGTGTCGTGAACTTGAATCTAACTTTAATTGGGCAAAAGGATAGGAGCACTAGAAAGTGGGTGATTTGGTGTCTAATGTTGTTGTCTATTCCTACCACTATTGTCTAAATTGATCATAGAGACTTAAAACTTTTTAGGTAGTTACGTAGTACCTGTGTGAGCATACCTATAAAAAATTGAGCATTGGTTGTCAATAGAACTAGCCATCGATCTAATTTTATTTTCAAAACCTAACCCTCAATCATGCTTGATAAAATAATAATTAAGCCACTTGAGAAAGAGGGTTAGTGTGAATGATGTACTAAACATATAATCCACACCCTTTGTGTGGGCACACTACCTACGTACCAATACTCTAAAGAGGGATCAAGCCATATGAAGTTCTACCTAGTGTGATTTGTGTAATAGTGTGATGTAGATGTAAATGCCAAATTGATAGTATTTGAGGTATCTAGGGATTGGTATGAGGATTTGAGTAGGTTTGTAGCTGTGTTCGGTGACAGTGTGCAAAGAATATGGATGTTTGCCTTATTGCTTTTTTTACTCTTATTTGCTTTTTTTAGTTTACTCACCTCCTTTGTAAATGAGCTTTGAAAGGGATTTAATAGGGAATAATTAATCAATGGTCAAATGTATTTGCACTAGGAAAACCTAATTAAGGTTAAGGACAAGATGAAAATGACTTTTGGGGATCAAAGTTCAAATGGATAAGACTACCAAAAATGGGACACTTCTCTATGGGGTGTTATAGTCTAATTATGGTACTCTTATCCTACATGCTCATGACCTAGGGGAACAAGTTTGGCATGGGGAATATTTCCTGGCTAAGGAGGAATGACTATCTAGAAGGTTTAAAATGATTGGTAATGATCAAAAAGGTGTCTAAAAGGGTCGCAAGAGCATGCAAAAAGGATATTTGGATGGGATTTCACAAACCTCTCTCAAACTACCAATTTAGACATTTTATATGACTATATGTAGTATAAACATTTGGTTGAAGTGGAAAACCTTGATGTTTTAGCTAATTTTGGCAAATTACTATTTTGGATGCATGATTAACCATCTTCAGATCATGAGCAACCAATGTGTAATGTGTCAGATGGTTATACATGAGTATAATCCTATAGCTTACAATATTCATAAACATTTTAAAAATTTATGGTTCATGTTACAAGTTAAATTACGACTCAATATTTAGTAAAGGGATTGAAGGAACCATATGGTGTGATCACCCTAAAGTCAGATATGCATTCTTATAATCCAAACCTAGAAGAATTATTTTTGGTGGTTTATCATATTTATGGTATTTATTGTATATTGGGTGATATCCCCAACTGGATGAGTTCTTGCTTGTATAATGAGATTGTTAGGCATACTATGTTCATTATTAGTGTAATCATAATTGCATGATGAGAATGAAATGACTCATGTTGAAAAAGAGTATATGAATTATCTCTAATCAATGGTAAATAATTCTCATGTAATGGGTTATCTCTTATATTGTGGCATTCAAAATTTGAGGAAATGGTGGTGTAATGACCCCTAAGGACTATGGATCATGTTATAATGATATAATGAGGATAGTAATAGAATCCACCTTTCTTGGTGTGAGTTTTGAAAGGATAATAGTGCCTTAAGGGCCATGTCATATTATCTTGGAAGTGGTCTACTGACATATATTTCTGATATTAAAATAATGTAAGGCCTACCTAAGTAAAGCTTAGTATGATGATTCTTATGTGTAACCATTTCAAATATTTCATGCTTATTATTTTACTTCTCTATTATCATAATTGCATGATTTGAAATGGCCAATAAGCTAATCTATTATATGCTTAATTTTATCCTTACATCTCTAATGTTGTCTTCATGGATGAATTGGGATACCAGTTAAATTATTACAAACACCTTATGTCTGAATGTATCTCTCTAGTCTCTCAAACTATCAAGCCATAACTACATAGGGTAATCAAATATTTAAATAAGATTGAGGATACCAAGATGTTATGATATGGAAGACAAGTGACTTATATAAGATTTGGAGGTTATTAGTGTGGACCTGTACACTAATACCCCCCAAACAATATAACATCCTCATGGAAACATTATTCTCTATGGAATCCTCTAGAGGTGTTTATGCCTAGTGAGTGTCCATTGTGACCTAATTTATTTATTCATTATCTAAACATTAATTTTTAGATTTGAAGAGAGTGGCATGCATTATGGAGTTATGTAATGGGATCTACATGAAGTTCTATTTCATACTCTGTAAAGCAACCCAATTTTTTTGGGGTTGTTTTATTTGGTTTCATAGTAGTCTTTATAATATAAATAACTATGAGACGTGAATATTTTATATCAAGAAGCTAGTAATGGTTTCATTTGATCAGGATATGACTTGATAGTCCATGGGTACTTTTTTATTGAAGTATAATGGAGTAGTGATCTATTTTATATTATTGAGGTGCTATATTTTGTTGCATCCGTTGAAATTAATGCATGTGCATAAATACGTAAGTTCTATACTAACACTATGATATCTACATGTATCCTTATTTGGTCAACCCTTCCCAAATTAATTTGATTAAAGGAAAGTATTATAGGTTGACTATTGACTTGTATGGGAGAGTCAATGGGAGTCTTATGATAACTGACTCACCCTTAGAAATATGGAAATGATGTTTGGTATCTATTATTGACTTATATGGGCAAGTCATTAGTAGATGTTTGGACATTATAAACCTAGGAAGACCAAGGGACTAGCTTAAATCTATAGGGAGGAATAGGGTGAGAGTATCTGATTTACTTGGGTAAATCAACAATTTTAAGATAACTGGTTATGAAGGATTATATTTAGCAAAAAAAATTGTTAAACATGAATGGTTGATGATGAACATTGATGTTCCTATTGATATGTATCAAGATGATTTATTATAGAACAAAGTGAAATAAGAATGTTTCACTTAAGAATAAGGGTGGGAGCTTATTAAAAACATTCATCATCTTATGGGTTGAATAGAACAACCCACTATTTCATAACTCTAAAGGTTTGGGAGCAATTAAATTATATTTGAAAATCGATGTTGTTTGTTAAAAAAATTGAAAATTAACCTAAACATTGGTGAAGTCCACCATTTACCAGAGTTACATTGTGTCTGATCAAGCATTACTTGTCGATCATTGACTTGCCAAAAAAAAGTCAATGAGAATAATAAAAGTAGAATCTTTCTATTATAATCATATAAAATGTATCTCAAAGTACACTAATGGGTCACATGAGTGACCCATCATATGATGTTGACATGTGATATCATTCAGAGGTCTAAGGGTGTGAATCAAGTCTTGAGGGATTTGTGGGGTGAATAGATTTTAAATGTTTGGGAAATTTAGTAAGCTTGGGGGATCTATTTTTATAATGAGTATCACAATCCACCCAATATATGAGACAAAAATACTTGTTATTAATGTTTTTGGATGCATGGATATAGAATGATGGGATTTACTAGAACATACCATTCTTTAGGGAAATGTTATGCATGATACCCCTAGGGATGAGCATGTTGTATTAGATGATGGGTTTGGTTAACCATCATAAACTTTAGAAAATTTTGGAGATTTTTACATCCAAAATTCTCAGTGTTTAGGGTATGGAGAAATCTAATGGTACCTTAGTAGGATATACTAAGGCTTGATGATGTTGTCATTATTTTAAATAAACTAGAAGGAACATGTTGGTAAGTTGGTAGGTTTGACAATACCTATGATTAAAATATTTTCACACAAAATATGCTTGGTAAATGGTCTTAGAAATCATGATGGAATCTATGTAATTTTTCTTATCATTCGAAACAATACTATAGTTAGAGCACTTATGATGGTATGCTTGTTGTCGTCATTTTTCTACAACAAAAAAGTTACCATGGTTGAGAGTTCCATCCTGGTTTAGTTGAGACACCATTGAGGCACTGACTAATATTCTGTGAGAATGATAAAAGTATGATAAATTTAGAACTGAAATGATATTCCATTATTGTGAAGGTAATATTTTGATTTATTGTAAAAATGGACTTAACAAAAAAGGCTTAGACACTACAATAATTTTGAGCTGATATGACACTCTAGTGATGACTAATGTTAAGATAAGTAAAATATAATAGAAAATATATACTTCTCCTTATTTGGCAATGTTATCCCACGGTTAACTCAGCCTTGGATGGTATGAAGACAAGCCTTTGTGGAAAAACAATTAGATATCGTCTATGTAGCTACTAATGCTTTAGCTACATATAGTAATTTGGTGGACCGAAATGTAATGATGATGTATTACCTGAGATTTAATTAATTGATTACGAAGCACTTCTGGGTCCTATGGGTAGGATGTTTATGTTTAATCAAGTGATGGTGTAATTATTTAAACACATGTATGTGTTATCTAGTAAGTGCCAACATATTGTGAATATATTATTATTTAATGTATTATTAAAAATAATATTATGAAATTAATATTTCTATTTTGTTTAGAAGTATGATTAAAATGTATATGCTTATGCTTGGAAGGATAAATATAAATCCTAGATTAGGCAGTTATTAAAATCATAGGTACCAACTTAAATATTTGAAGGATCAATATAAGTTAGTTGAATGACCTTAGTTGATAAAACACTGGTGGGATTAGGATATTTAGACCATTATGTGCATACATAAGTAATGGATAATATAATGTAAGACTTGGGGTTTTATGTGATGTCTTATATGGATTCTCTGATTCTCAGTGTGCTTAGTGCAGGGTGTTGGGCTAACCCATGAATGGTAAAGGTTGAAAGAGAATTAACCATAACATTATGAATTTATGGGTTTTTAATGGAATAATGTGATGTATGTCATTAAGGTTATGCGTAAGACATAACACTCATAGTGGAGGTTTCAATTTATTTAAACATAGAATTATGGTTGTAATCTGGTTGGATTATACTATTACAACTCTTGCCTTTAAGTTTTAGGTCTATATGTGATGATATAAAAGTGAATAATGACCCTAAAAAATATCTTATATTCAAATTGTTAACCTAGATTAAGCAATAAATATATAACTTGATGACTTAGTGGTTGTAATCCTTGTTGGGAAGTGTAGGTAGAAATATTGATGCCAAGTATGTTATGGTAAGTTAAGATACAATAAATTATAACATTGTATTTCTAGAGTATTTTAATTGCATAACCATGCAAGTGGCTAGAAATAGTTAAACTCATAAGTGGCTAAATTGAAATTATTAATTTTTGCCAATGTAATCTGATAACTTAAGAACATATTTTGTTACAAGATATATTTGTATTATAACCTTTTACCTTGTAAGGCATGCAATTGGGGAATCTACAACCAGTTTAGAATAATTGTGAAAAATGATGCTAAAAATGGTGCATACCCTATTTGACCTATCTTGGTGTCACAAATGACACATAAATTAAGTAAATTATTGCTTATTGGCCTAATGCAAAGAAAGACATTGTTTCCTTTATGGGTGTAACTAAATTTTCAATCATGTAAGATTGAGGATTACCATCATGAAAGTGATAAATATTATGAAATTATGTTATCTAAGATGTTAAACCTTTTTTAGGTAATATGTGCTCCTTAACTATTTTAAAAGTCATCAAGACAGTTCCTCTTTAAGAAGGGGAGGATGTTATGACCCAACTTAATTTAACCTTATGATTACTTGTCTAGAGAGACTATTAGCATGTTGTATCTAAGTTAGGATGACACTTCAATGATTAATGCATATGTCATGTTCTATTGTCATGTTTACTAGTTATAGTTAGCACAATGGATATTTATTATAGATGTGATTCTGGTTTAGTTATTAAGAGTTAGTTATTATGAGTAATCGATAAGATTATTTATTATAATTTATGATTATGATCAATTATACATGTTTCATTTAATATTCTATTTTTATCAAAATTATATTGATATTTAATGTTCATGCTTGATAAGATGTTGTTGATGTTTTGTTCTGTGGTTATATGAATGGGATAATGAGCTAGGATCGAGATGGACTTTAGCACCCAAGATAATAAGGAAATGTAGATGGGTATTTGAGTTAACCTTGATAGGTAATATATGTTATGTCCAAGATTTATAAGCCATCAGTCAACTTTTGTCTACTGATTGTTTAATTTAAAGGTCTGACTTAGTCTTGCTTATTGTTCTACCTTCATTATGTTGTGTTGGTATTGTGTGTATTTGATCTTATATTTTTTTATTTGTATGAGATTATATTAGTCATATCTTACTTCCTTGTGTATTTTAATCTCAGAATGGTATCTTTGTTGTTAGGTTAATAGCAATTACATACCCTTGTGTGGGTTTGTGACTTGTTTTTTGTCTAGAATGGGACTTAACCTGTCTACCCTTGCCTTGTCCCTTTGTGGTCATTTCCTTGGACTCCCATTCATAGGATCTATGTTGACCCATGCATCTTAATAAATATAATTTTAACATAACCTAATTTATTGTTCGCAACCATGATGTCTCTCTTTTCAAAGTTCATTGAGAATGTTTAAGTGTTGTTGGGATTTGGTTTTGGGGATTGATTGATTCCAAGGAAAATGTTTTTTGGTTGGAAGGGTGAAGGCACATGGCCTGGTCATGCATGGGAGGAAATAATAATCAATGTACTGTGAAGGAAGTTGAGGATGGTAGAAAGGAGGGGGAATCCATGGGATGAGGGTAAAGAGGGATTGGCATAGTAAGAGGAAGTTGACATATGAGATAAGGGGATAAAGGGTGAATAAGAAGCGAGGTAGAGTAAATCAAGGGGATGATGGTGAGAGTGAGAAGATTGGTTGGGTGCAGTGAGGAGAATGTTGGGGATCAATCAACAATATGATTACACTTATGCAAGCAATAAATGCAAAAATAAATCAGATAGATAAGTAACTAGAATCAGAATAAGCAAGAAACAAAAGATACAAGAAACCACCCTAAAAACTTGTATTCAACTCTTTACAGAAGGAATTAAAATTGAAGAAACTTCTTTTCTTCCACACCTCTCTAGATGTACAGATCTCCTCTTAGATCTCTTTCCCTCAAGAGTCCTCTCTCTCAATTACAATCAACTCCACAAAATGGATTGATTCACCTATACAAATATTATATAGTCTTGTTCAATGAACTATGAAGATCTATCTCTATTATATAACTATAGAGACTCATGAGCACGCACTTACAACTGATAGATGTACCTCCAAATAAGGGCTCTAATTAAAGTCCTACTCAAATTAGAAACACAGACTTAACTAACCAACACTTCGTTCCTTAACATGCAAACATTATGTTCACGCATAAAATTAGATTCTGCATACACAGGTGATCGACGTCGGTCCCTACTAGCTTGAACCTGCCAACCTCAGCTGACCCTGGTCTGCTCCTTGACCGACGTTGGTCACCTTTGGTCTCCTCCTGACCGTCGTCGGCGATTGATGATCTCCAGTATTTTTTGCATTTGCTCATGGGTGAAGCTTTTAGCTCCATACCCTAACAATCTCCCACTTGGGGATAAATAGCTGCACCAGTACCTGTACAGCAACATCTTCTAGCTCCTCCATCTTCAACTCAATCATGAAGACCGATGAAATTTGAATGAAGATTCAACTTCTCCTTTGTAACCGGCTTGGTTAACATATCCGCAGGATTCTTATCTTTATGGATCTTCTCTAGCTTCAACTCACCATCCTCCAATACCTGTGTAATGAAGTGGTACCTAAGCTGTATATGCTTTGTTCTTGAATGAAAGGCTGAATTCTTAGCCAAATGAATTGCACTCTGACTATCATTGTATAGTCTACAACTCTCTTGCTCCTTTCCAAGCTCTTCCATGAACCGTGTCATCCATATCATCTCTTTGCTAGCCTTTGTGACTGCAATATACTCTGCTTCTAAAGTTGACAAGGCAACAATCTTCTGCAACTTTGATATCCAACTAACCGCCGTTCCACCTACAGTGAAAACATATCCTATAGTGCTTCTCCTACCATCCAAATCACCTACCATATCTGAATCTACATAACCATGTAGAGAAGTATTTGAACTGCCATAGCACAAGTGCCTACTGTTGGTTCCTTTCAGATATCTAAGGATCCACTGAATTGCTTTCCAGTTTCCTTTCTTGGATTGGCCATATACTTACTTACAACTCCCACTGCTTGGGCAATATCAGGCCTAGTACAAACCATTGCATACATTAAACTTCCTACTACGGAAGCATATGGAACTTTCCTCATGTACTCTACCTCATCATGTGAATTAGGACATTGTTCTTTACTTAACTTGAAATGTCCAGCCATAGGTGTGCTTACCGGTTTTGCATCCTGCATATTGAACCGTTTCAACACCTTGTTCACATAATCCTCTTGAGACAAAATCAACCTGTGATTTTTCCTGTCTCTCTTAATATTCATGCCAAGGATTTTCTTTGCTGCTCCCAAATCCTTCATGGCAAATGTGTGAGCTAATTTCAATTTAAGCTCAGAGATATCCTGCATGTGTGATCCTGCAACCAGCATATCATCTACATACAAAAACAGAATAATATATCTACCATTATCCAATCTCTTAAAATATACACAATGGTCAGATTGACATCTACTGTAGCCATGCTTAGTCATAAACCTGTCAAATCTCAGATACCATTGCCTTGGAGCTTGCTTGAGGCCATACAAGCTTTTCTTCAATCTGCACACTAGCTTCTCCTTACCTTTGACCTCATATCCTTCCGGCTGATCCATATATATTTCTTCATCCAAATCTCCATGAAGAAATGTTGTCTTAACATCAAGTTGCTCAAGATGCAAATCCTCAATAGCAACTAAAGACAGTACAGTCCGTATAGAAGTCATTTTAACAACAGGAGAGAAAATCTCACCAAAGTCAATACCTGGTTTCTGTGCAAATCCTTTTACTACTAACCTGGCCTTATATCTCATCTGTCCATTCTCATCTTCTTTCAACCTATAGATCCATCTGTTCTTCAGTGTCTTCTTTCCTGCTGGCAACTCAACCAAATCCCATATTTGGTTTTCTCTCAAGGAATCTATTTCCTCATTCATGCCTAGCTCCCACTGACTCTTGGAATCCACCTGTATTGCTTCATCAAAACTCTCTGGTTCTCCACCATCAGTAAGCAACAAATAGAATAATGAAGGGGAATATCGAATTGGAGGCTTACTTACCCTCTCTGACCTCCTATTGGGCATTTGAGACTCATCCATAACACGCTGTCTACCCAAATTCTCTGACAGTGACCGACCTCGGTCACTTCTAGGCCTGTGATTGACTGTTGTTGGTTCTGCCTAACCGACGTCAGTCTCTGCCTAGCTGACATCGGTTCCTGTATGGCCGACATCGATCTCTCTACGGCCGACGTCGGTTCCTACCTGACCGACGCTGGTCTCTGTGTTTTCCTTCCTGTGATTTTTCTTTCCCGTGAGCTTATTTTAAACTTTCACCTTATCCAATTCTTCATTGCTCTGCTTAGGATGATTCAGCTTCTTGCGCTGATCACTATACATCACTTTTTCATTGAAAACAACATCATGGCTCCTAATTATCTTATTAGTTCTTAGATTCCAAAACCTAAATTCGAACTCATCAGAGCCATAGCCAATAAATGTGCACCTCATAGACTTAGCATCAAGCTTCTTTCTATTTTCCTTATCAATGTGCACAAAGGCTTCACAACCAAAAACTTTGAGAAATGATAGATCTACCTTTTTACCTGTCCATGCCTCTTCTGGAATTCCACCATCTAGAGCTGTAGAGGGTCCTCTATTAATCAGGTACACTGTAGTATCCACGGCTTCTGCCCAAAGCTCTAAGGGCAATCCAGCATGCAATCTCATACACCTTGCACGCTCCATGATTGTTCTATTCATCCTTTCAACAACTCCATTTTGCTAAGGTGTTCTTGGAACAGTCCTTTGCCTATGGATCCCATGCATATAACAATACCAATTGAACTTATGGCTACAAAACTCACCACAATTATCAGATCTCAGGCACTTTAATCTCTTGCATGTTTCATTCTCAACCATAGCTTTCCAAATCTTAAACGTGTCAAAAACATCAGATTTCTTCTTAATACAATAGATCCATACCTTTCTAGTAGCATCATCTGTGAAGGAAACATAGTACTGTGATCCTCCAATAGAAGCAACTTGGGCTGGTCCCCACACGTCTATATGAACAAGCTGTAATTTGTGCTTCTTCTTTGTTGACCCAGTCTTAAGAAAACTCACTCTCTTCTATTTTCCAAAAATACAGTCTTCACAGAAATCTAGATCTATGTTTTTCAAATCTGTAAACATACCTTTTGACTTAAGAATTGTCATTCCCTTCTCACTCATGTGGCCAAGCCTTTGATGCCACAATTTTGCATCTACATCTAAAGTAGATAATACAGAAGGAGAATTGTCAGTAATACAATTACATAAATAGAGAGTACCTACTCTCTTACCTCTGGCCAATACAATTGAACCCTTGGAAACCTTCCAAGATTCAGCTGTGAGAGTTACTGTACAACCCTCATCCCCTAACTTTCCTACAGAAATCAAATTTCTCTTCAAGCTAGGAACATGCATGATGTCTCTCAACACCCATGTGTTTCCATTCTGCATTTTTAGCTGCACTTTACCTTTGCCAATATTTTACAAGGCTAATCATCCCCTAAGTAAACTATTCCAAAATCTCCATGGACATAGTCACTGAAATATTATCTATTAGGGATTGCATGGAAAGATGCACCATAATCTAAAACCCAAGATTCTATATTAGTTTGCAAAGAGAATATAAGAGCATCTTGTGCAACAATACCTGCCACCTTTGTTTCTTTTTTGTCTTCCTGCTGTCTGTCCTCTTTAGGCTTTGACCAACAATCTTTGCTTATGTGCCCAATCTTTCCACAATTCCAGCATTGTGGCTTCCTACCATTTTTGGATTTAGATCTACCTCTCACCTTAGATTTAGATCTTGATCTCCCTTTCTTGCTCTTCTCTTTTTGTCTTCCCCTGCTCTCAAAACTTAAAGCATTCCCTGATGTCTCTTCTGTGCTTTTCCTGTGAATTTCTTCATTCAATATTACACTAACCACATCATCTACTTTTAAAATATTTGAAATAGAAGCAGTATTACTAACTGCCATTACTAAGTTGTGCCAGCTTTCTAGTAAAGAACATAAGATTAATAGAGCTTTAATTTCATCATCAAATACTATTTTGATTGAATTTAATTGATTCACAATTCCATGGAAATCATTCAAATGATTAGATACAGAACTGCCTTCCTGCATCTGCAAATTAAATAATTGCTTCATAAGATACACCTTATTAGAAGTTAAGGGTTTTTCATATAAATTTGCTAAAGTAGTCATTAACTTTACCGTAGACTTTGCCTGTGATAAATTAGATATCACAGTAGATGTTAGACTCAATCTTATTGATCCAAGAGCCTTTCTATCAAGAACTTCCCATTCTTCATCATCCATGTCTTTGGGCTGCTTTGTAGTCCCTCCTGACGGTAAGTATAAATCTTTTTGATACAGATAATCTTTTATCTACATTCTCCATAATTGATAGTTCTTGCCATTGAACTTCTCCATTCTTAGCTTACTTTCTTCTGCCATTGCTTTCTCCCACTCAAGCAGAAATCCCTGTGAGTAACCTGTAATCAATACACACTAACCAGATCTGAAACACCTGTTAGTCAACCAAGGCTCTGATACCACTTGTTGGGGATCAATCAACAATATGATTACACTTATGCAAGTAATAAATGTAGAAATAAATCAGATAGATAAGTAATTAGAATCAGAATAAGCAAGAAACAAGAGATACAAGAAACCACCCTGAAAACTTGTATTCAACTCTTTACAGAAGGAATTACAATTGAAGAAACTTCTTTTCTTCCACACCTCTCTAGATGTATAGATCTCCTCTTAGATCTCTTTCCCTCAAGAGTCCTCTCTCTCAATTACAATCAACTCCACAAACTGGATTGATTCACCTATACAAATATTGTACAGTCTTGTTCAATGAACTATGAAGATCTATCTCTATTATATAACTATAGAGACTCATGAGCATGCACTTACAACTGATAGATGCACCTCCAAATAAGGGCTCTAATTAAAGTCCTACTCAAATTAGAAACGTGGACTTAACTAACCAACACTTCGTTCCTTAACATGCAAACATTTTGTTCACGCATAAAATTAGATTCTGCATACACAGGTGACCGACGTCGGTCCCTGCTAGCTTGAACCTGTCGACATCGGCCGACCCTGGTCTACTCCTTGACCGACGTCGGTTGCTTTTGGTCTCCTCCTGACCATCATCGGTGACTGATGATCTCCAGTATTTTTTGCATTTGCTCATGGGTGAAGCTTTTAGCTCCATACCCTAACAGAGAATGTAAGATGAGAAGAGAGGAGATTATAACATAGGTATATGAGGGGGATAAAGGAAGAATGAAGAGTAGAAAGGAGGGATGAGGATGATGGTGTTACAAGTATTTATGTAAGTAGAATTGGAATGGAAGAATTGTTCCTCAAGATTTGGGAGATCAATGGCATTGTAGGGGAGTATGGGTAGTAGGAAAGAGAGAAAAATATTAATGGGAGAGGAGATAAGTGATGGTGTTATGAGAGACAAGTGGATGGCACAAGTTCAAATGGACCATGAGAGTGGAATAAGGGAGAATGGAAGGGAACAATGTTGAGAGTATAAAATGATCTAATAGAATAGAACATAAAACAAAAATAGTCCTTTTCCACAACAACTTGAAAATCACCATGTAAGCATTTGGATTTATTATGAAAAATATATATTTTATATTTGGAATTATACATTAAATACACGAACAAGTTGGAAGCTTATGTTGTTTATTTACTATCATTATAATTCTAAAAGGAATCATTATAGGATTAAATTATTAGCTTCTTTATTACTTCAAAGTTGTTAATACTTGGTTGAGTTGCCTCCCTTGAATAAGCCTACCCTTTTGGGTGTTAATGAACAACCCCATAACTATTCCTAAATGAAGAACTAATATGGTAACTCGATGCAAATTGGAAATGAATACCAAATTGGTCCTATTGATGAGATTTACTAATTACTATGAAACTAAGGGTGAAAGTAATAAGTTATTGTCATTTATTTTTAATCCAACTTGTGACAAATTTATTTAATAATTGAAGGTAGAGAATTAAGGTGTTATGACCCAAGTCATAGATTCATTTTAGAATCCTTGGTAGGTAGTACCAACTTAATTTCCTATGCTACCTATAGTACTCATTACATTTGGATAACATTAATTTGCATTTATATGTATATCTGATAATTGTGAGATGAATGATGTTGATTGGTACTGCATAGAAATTATTGATGGTGGCTGATATGTTAAATTGATCCACTAATCCTTAATATTATGTTAGGTATGAATTTAATGATATACATACTAACCATTGTATTGATATGACTTTATAACATAAGTAGAAACTTTGAATTGTACACCATATCTCATCTATTGATAATTGGTGAGCATAATTTATTTAAGAATATTGTTTAATTGATAGAGGGGCTCAACATTTCAATCAATGGATAACTAGTCTTGGGTTATGTAATTATAATATTTATTTCAATTTCTCAGGTATAATGGGTAAATCAATTCTATTATATGCTCCTAAATAACAATGGATGACTATTGATTATTAACTAATAAGGCAATGGTGTGATGATCCCATGATCCAGAGAGAAGTTTATCTACCCTCAGTAGCTAGCACTAATACAATTGCCTAGGACACCCTATGTATTTATTTGATTAATAAGAACATATTATTACCTAGTCATAATGAATCCTTAGGAACAATTAATAGATCCTAATGTCAATTTTATGTATTTTGAATTACCTGTTGTTTCCATAACCATGATTTTTATTTAAGACCTATTGATCAATCCTTCCCCCATTTAGTTAGAGACCATATAAATCTCATTTCATGAACATGTTACAACCAAACAATAACATTGGATACATGAAGTGGTTATTCTAGTTATACTAAAAATAATTATTTAACCTCTTACAAGGTGGGACCAAAAAATATTGTGTCAAGACTTGAATTTCATGGACACAGATTTATGAGTAAATTGGGTTCTATGAGGTTTAATCAATGTTTGAAGGTTCCTTGGCACTTTCTATGCTTTCTAAGTATGCTTGATGGTTATATGTATTTTTTTTTAGTTTATTCATTCCCATTTTGGTGTAAATTAGTGTTTTATATTCTATTCTTTATTTTGTTGATTGATTGTTACATGTTGACTAGTGGCTAATTCTCTCCCTTGCATGTTCAATTGACAGTTTATAAAATATAGTTTCTCGACTCCACCATCTAGTTGATGGTTGATGCATTAAGGGTTTCCATATGGTTGGGATCATTGTAATAATGTCGATGGATTTGATCCATACATATCAATGGTACTATATCCATTAATTAGATGTTCTTGATGATGGAAAATTAGCTTTTGGTAGCTATTACTATTTATTTTACTATTGAATATATTCTATGAATTTCTTCCCATGATAAATTGATGGTACATGCTTGTAACAATGTTATCCCTAAGTTTTATTATGTTGATGTTCCTATTTATATGATGGAATGTTGTTCTAATAGGTGACAATGGTTACTAAAAGAACATTGAACATTGACACACAAACCTTAATCAGAAATTGGTTGTGCTAAATCAGTTATTTATCTTTTTATATGCTTATGGTAAGTTCTTGAATTGAATTTGTATCTATGGAAGAATTTTTAATCAAATGATGTTCGTTGTCATATAATGTACATATTATTAGTACATTACATTTGGTAATAGAACAAAAATAGTTTTAATGTATTTATAACATGTTTATATTATTTTAATCTTAGTGTCACTTGTTAGTAAAGACATTTAGTATCTATAAACTAAGTAATATTTGTATGATTTTATTGTGATAAAAATGGAAAAGGAACCCTGTATAGAGGAGAGTTGGCTGTCCTTTATTCATTGAAGTAGCCATGCAATTGAATTGCCTAGTGTCTCAATTGGTATGAGATGAATGTTCCTCGCATGGGGGTATTACATACTCCCTCCTTATAAAATCATCATCCTCGATGTGTCGAACTAACAAAAAAGGTTCAAGAACCAAACATTACTAGAGCATATACTAGGTTACAAATAATCTAACTCATACTAACCATAATACAATGACACATTTTAGACTTATCAACATCTTTTAATATTATTGTGAAATTAGCTTTATTGTAATTAAGAAGGTTTCTCAGTTAATAGAATTATTAATTTTATCAAGGCATAACCCATAGTGTCAAACTATCAGATAGTCATTTAAATATATCTCAACTAACTAAAACTCAAGATATTCTGCGGATGTTAAATTTTAGTCAGTGGTGTATACAACAATAATATTGTTCTGCTATGATAATAGATTAATTAAGTTATGCACCATCATATGGTAGGAGTGCACTTGCTAATATTAAAACCATTACAGGATCAAGCCATATTGAACAATATTAAACACATTGAGTAATACTATCCAATACTAATAACCATTATCTGTCACAACTTGACTGATATCATTGACTATTGTTGACAAAACATCTAAAAGAGTCTATGTACAAGTATCCTCTCTTGCAAGTTCATATAAAACATACTATTTTACATCCATGGTAAACATACAAGGTGAAGTATAAATAACAAATCATGGTAGAATTATATAAATCAATACTGAGCAATATTGATCAATAACATCAATTGTCATCTGAATTAAGCAATATCAAGGTTGAAATAACCAAGAAACCATTTTGTTTTAAAAATAACCTCCTTAGACATCCCAATAAACAATGATCATAAACTATGGCCAAATCATGTATAAGATTATATAACCTCCTTAGAAGTCCTAATAAACAATGAACCTAAGCTATGGCCAAATCATGTATAAGATTATGCAACCTCCCAAAAGTAGGATAGCAAGTGTTTTAGCTAAATATTATATGTAACCACCACATCTAGTGGGTAGGAGGATAGCTCAAGACTTGACCTTGAAAGCAAGCTCATCACACCCTCTAAATATATTCCAAGCTAATGTTTTTCCCCTAAACACACAACATGCATACAATGATCACAACACAACATTCATGAAACCAACGTTCAAACACAAAAATAACAAAACCTCACCAACATAATCCAATAACAAAATCAAATGCCAAATGGCCTTAACATATTCATAATAAATACTAAATATCAACAAATCGTCTCAATTATGTAATAAGATGAGATCTAAATGTTAATAAAAAAAAATTAAAATTTCAATCAAAGTAATTCAAAACCAACAGAATATCTTCATAAAATAAAATTTAGATTCAAGAAAACAAAAGTGCTAGTTTAAAAAAAAACATAAAATGATAATCAAATCAAAAGAAAATCTATCACAACAACCTTTCAAAAAATACACATTACAACACTATATGGCTAAGAAAGCCACCCAAGGGGAGAAGTAATAATATAAGCCTCAATTACCTCTCAAAGGTAAGATTAAAACATCGATCTCTCTATATGGATCCCAAAAGTTCACAAGGCTAAATCAAATATAGTTCATGAAAGGTTGTTATTTTGATAACCACTAAGGGGCGGGTGAAGGAATGCATCATTTATAAAGTGACCATTATGTGTGAAGATCCAATGGTGCATAAGGCACTCATGTTACGCACACCTGAAATAATTTTTCAACAACATAATATAATAATCAAAGCAGAATAAAATATAACACAATAACCTTTTAAAAAGTACACATTATAGCACTATGTGGCTAAGAAAGTCTTTCTATGTCTCTCAAAGGTATAGAAGGCTAAATCAAATATAATTCACAAAGGTTGTTATTTTGACAACCACTAAGGGGTAGGTGAAGGAACACATCATTTATAAAGAGACCATTATGCACGAAGAGCCCATGGTGCCTAAGGCACTCATGGTGCACACACTTGAAATAATTAGGGGACTACCTTGTGCAAAAGGAAAAAGTAGTTTTTCAACTTACTAGAAGCTCCACTTCTTAGACTGTGATCCGATCTAAACCATCATAAACATAGATCTACTCCACTCTCGAACCCCATACTTACATTGGTAACCAAATACTAGATCAATGATGTAGGGTTAAACAACAAAACATATTACTACATAACAACAATTTTTACTTATACATCATATGATTAAATTAACAAAAGTTACTTTACACCACATTTTCATAGTAGTAGTTGCACACAAGGTACTGTGCAACATATTCACATTCACAAGAAGACAATTGGACTTCACACACAATATCATACTAGTACCATGACATTTTCACTCTACATTCGCATAATAATGTTGTTTATATATATGGAGGATACAATATTTATGGGGTTGGTTACATATACCATGATATAGGGTTTACATAATAGGTTATAATTATACATGTACATATAAACTACAAAAGTTAAAGGTTCACATGATTGACTTCAGATAACTACTTACATCAATTCACAATCACAACACAACTTACAATTTATTGGTATCACACAGGAGGTATAAGGCATCTCATCATCCACATCACAATCTTGATATCCTCCATATCATATTAGTCATAGAATCCAACACTAGCTATGCCAAAATAAGTACCATCATGGTCATACATATCTATCACCCATCACCAACCATAATTGTTCCAAAACTGAAAATGACAATCCTTCATCCCCCACATAAGCATCATTGAAAAAGAGTATCAAGGGTATTATAAACAGCTAACAATCATTTTATTTTCATTTAGAATTTGATACTTTGTTCTTGGCTCAAAATCTCTCTTCTTTTCAAAAATTCAAGTGTACGTTTTCTTTGTTAAATAAACATCACATTTTAAGTTTTATAAGATTTAAATGTTTTTTTCTCTCTTCTTTTTTTTAAAGAATGGTTATCTCAAATTGTCATGGTAAGTGATTATTTAAGAATAAATACATAAATTAAAGTAGAGTTTACAATATCATAGCTAAAAATCCATTGAATATTCAAAAGTACAACATTGGCACCTAGTGCCTCATAAACAAATATTAGATTACCAACTATAGTACCAAGGCATATATGGTGTGGTGGTTGAGGAATCGGTGGGCTCTGTTATATCCAACTCATGACTCATGTGGGATGCGCCAAGGCATATATGGTGTGGTGGTTGAGGAATCAGTGGGCTCTGTTATATCCAACTTGTGTGCTAGATGTTCTTACATATGAGCAAGCTAAGCCAATTTAGAGGGTGAAATGTGAGTGGTTATAATGTAGCCTATATATTTATGTATGTTTCTATTGTTATTTATATATTATATATGACTAATGATGTGTAATGTTGTTTCACTCAGCTGAG
The DNA here is from genome assembly GCA_037957365.1 of Torreya grandis. Taxonomy (NCBI): domain Eukaryota; kingdom Viridiplantae; phylum Streptophyta; class Pinopsida; order Cupressales; family Taxaceae; genus Torreya; species Torreya grandis. The sequence goes on along the minus strand of JARHVA010001316.1, from coordinate 30,283 downwards.
GCAATGGGTCTGCAAGGTATGGCACATGTTGGGGTTAGTGGTGGGGATGATGTGTTCTAGGAGACTATTATTGAGTCTACATTATGCGAGCTTACATGGCATGTTCTTGATGATGCTATAGAAGAGGGTTTGATAGAGAGAGATACGATTATGACTAGTTTTTATGCTCACTTGTTTGACTGAGCCGCTATAGCTATAGCTTCCTATTTTAAGGTAGTAAGAGAGAGATATGAGCTTAGAGCTGAGTGAGATAGGCATATGATGCCTCATTTGGATTATGGATCAGTGACCTCTAAGATTTTAGATGCTTATATGGATCTTTAATGGTGACATGTAGACTTGCATGAGGTGTATGGTCATTTGTTCAAATGATACAATCGATGCAAGAGACATTTAGGAGCTTGAAGAGGTAGAGAGTCATCTAGTTCTATACAAGATTATGTGATGAGTACTAGAGGAGAGAGTGAGACAAAGCATGAGGTCATTACCCCTATCCATTATTGATTGACCTTGACATGATGTATATGTTTTGAAAACTTAAGTGTTATATAGATACTAGTTTGATATTGAAACTCATGTGTATGCATGTTATAGATTTTAGATTTTACTGGTATTACAATGTTGTGGTTTGGAATAATTAATTTGATGTTTAATGTTGAAGTTGTATATGCTTGGTAAATGGTATGTAGGATATGTGATTTGATTATGTTGATTTATTTGGTAAGACAATATTTAAGATATATTTGGATGTAATTGTTTGATTTGTAATTATATGTAAGTGACAATATTGTTGGTTTATTATAAATGGTAAAATTGATTTGGTAAAGTGAATTAGTTTATAAGTAGGATATAAGTAAGTTCTAGCTTTTGAGATTGGTATCTTGTTTAGATAAGTCAAATTAATTAGAGATTGGAAAAGGGGTTGTATCTATTGATTTGGTAAAATCTAAACTGTGATAGCTTGGTTCTGGCTAGGGATGGTTATCTAAAATTAGGAATGTTAGCTGTTAGTAGGAGGGAAAGGCAACATATCATTATGTGTGTATTACCTTCCCATGAGTGACTCAATAATACAAAGGGTAGCTAGACATTCAGATCCATCATTGCCATGCTAAGTGAATTTATAAATTGATGCTAAAATGAATGTATGCTATATCACACTATGTTATAACACTATCTAAACCCTGTCAACCAAGTGAGCAAGTGCCCATATTACTCATGTTGTGTAAGACCTTGTCCTAAAGATGCTGCTATATGTGATGCACTAACTATAGTAGGTTGTGATAACTCTATAAGATGTAATCTAACTAGCTCTGATATTAAAACTTTATGATGCAGAGAATTCTCATTTGATATCAAACATAATGGATTGTTGCATCAAATAGGGCCTAAAATGTCTACATAGAGTGAATATCTTTTTGAAACTATACTTTGTTGTCATGCATGTGATGGTGATGGATAAGTATATAATACTGCACTATGTATTCCTTGGACAACAGTGCTATATGTAGGTTGCATTCTCTGAATTGGATTCCAAAATTTCTAAATAGTTAGAATAGGAGATCTCTTGAGATATTATGTCAAAGAAACCACATGACTCACATGATGAGTAACCAATGACTCCTATAAAGGAATGTCCTAGGATGACTCAGTCATGGAGGAATGAGGTCTAGGGTTCCATGATGGAGGAGATCTTTGTGCCTCCTATGTGAATGCTATAATACCATTATCAACACATCTAGAAATGCAATCTTACAATCCAAAATAGGTATCTACATTATGTCCATAGATACGATGATAATTACAAAAGGGTCGATATGTCTATCTATGTAAAATATGTGGATCCAATCGATGAATACAAGATAATGTGATTAACCTCGTAGCTAGTAGTGTTGACAATATGATAGTATCCCATTATAAATCAAACTTTAGTGGTGCTAGTTGGTAATTCTCTATATTTCATACAACGGGTGGTGTTCTAGAAACATATTCTTTAATCTTGACTATTTCCTTTTTTAGTTGTGGTCTCTAATCTTTTCTAGGACATGGTAGATGTTAAGTATTATGAACTATATCTGAAGATGCTACTATAAAATCTATAGTAATTCGATCAACTGAATCTACCTCAATCAATCCCAATTACTTATTTCTAAACCTAGAACTATGTAATATAAATGTCTAAAACAAGGCTCTGTCTGATATAGTAAATGGTCAAGGAGATGTTGGTAAAGGCCGTTGATGAATATATGTTGAACCTCTTGATCTATTGGTTTGTATATCAATCTTAACAAATGAGCCTTAAATCTTAAGATGTACTTGCTTATTGGCTGTAAAGAATTTTGATGTAGTGTGGCAAGTTTCTCATATGTAACATGAGGGCCTATGTTTATATTGTAGTTCCTGAGAAAAGCCTCCTCTAAGTCATCATATGTGTGTAATAAACCAACAGAGAGTAAATGAAAGAACCTATTTTGTGCTTCCTCCACTAATGTCTACTGAAACAACTGCAATAGAATCAAAGGACTTGTTTGAGGTGGCAAAGCTTTCTAAAAGACCTGAGGGTGTGTGAATGGATCTCTAATTCCATCAAAGTGAGATAATGATGGTGTTTAGAGATGCTTAGGTAATGAAACTTTAATGAATGTTTTTGGAATAGGGTTATCATGTAGATCATTAGCATCCATCCAAGATTTATAATCTTTGTTTTCTAGGGTAAGGAGATGTACTTGGTGTTGTAACTCACCAACTACATGCATCAAAGAGATGATCTCATGGGATGGTACATTACTATCTTGAAGTGGTTGATTTATTTGATTTTTAACTTTAGCCATAGGAATGCTAAATTTAGTAATTGGAACATAAAGAGGTGGTGTGCTCACTTGAACCTTGGGAGTAATGGTAGCTTGGACTATGTGAGAAGGAAATGGGCTACCATTCTCTTTAGGTGATGAGTGAGAATTGGGTTCTACTGTAGTGAGTAGTGGCTTGGGGGATTCATTGGTATGTTTATGTTTTATTGAATCACATTCTAAATTAGTAGTAGATGTGCTATTTAAACTAACATGTGCACGATTGGAAGTATAATCCTTCATATATTTAGAATCAACATTTTTGCATGCATGAGACTTAAGAGGAGTAAGAGAATATTTAGAAGTATGAGATGCATTTTCTTCTTCAGTATATGCATAGTAGTCATCATTATTCCATGCACTATCACAGTCTTTATTTTATTCATTTGAAATAGAAGAATTTGAAGTATAATTTTCATATTCACTTTCATTTTCATACTCATTTATATGTTCACTATTGTATTCATAATCCCTTCCATCATTGTTAGGGAGAAGTGAAAGAGAAAGATTTGATTCCTTTCTAAAATGCAATAAGTTATCATTGGAATTTGGAATATCATGTGTATCTATTCTATCCATGGATGGAATATATAAATTTTATTCATTTGCAACATGGGAAGTAAGAGTAGAAGAGTTATCATTTGAACATTCTTTTGAAAGAGTAGAGTTAGGAACACATAATGCATGATTTGAAATATGCTTTTCTAATTTGATTCTATTGCATTTATATTGTTGTATTTTAAACATAGCAGTAGCAAAAGGTAGTGAAATATTAGGTTTACATGGAAGTAAATCATCACCAATGAGATGTTCATTTGAAAGTACATGATTACTTTGTGCATTTTGTGCATTGTGCCTAGGAGAATGAGGTGATAAGTATTTTTCCCATTTAGTAAAAGTATCATTTTCAGAAGAAGGAACAAAAGAAATAGGCTTTAGAGGAGAAGATTTATCTATATATTCTTCACTATCACTTTTGTATGCTTGGTAATATTCTTCATTACAACAATAGTATTATCCTTATTAGATATAAAATCATTTTCCACATTTTTATCTACTGTGCACTTTTGAAAATTGGTCCATTCATTATCATAATTGTGAGAAAAATTAAGAAAATTATCTATGGGATGAGAAGGACGAATTGCCTTTATGGCCATTTTATCACCAAAGAGAAGTTTGAAAAGTAATATGAAGCAAATAAATGCACAAAGAACTACTAACATTAAATCTTGAATATTATTTTTGCTAACCCAAACAATTTGTAATAAATTCAAATTATTTTTCTAAAAATTGTAAGGGAGGGTAATTTGAGGTTTAAGGACCCAGTTTGGTAATCTAGGGATTTTAGCTAGGGTTTTAGAATTTTTTAAAATTATGCAATAATTTTAAATTCTAAAAAATATATTGAAATGGAATAATTGCACAATAATTTATACAAAAATTAGAATTTTATAAATTAAATTTTTGCACAAGAAACTACTAATTTTGAAATTTTGAAATAAATTTTGACAAAGTAAATATTTTACAAAAATTCCAAAATAATTATCTAAAATTGGAAAATAGATAGAGTTATTGTTGGATGACCTAGTTTTGAAATCTAGGGTTTTAGTGAATTTATTGAAAATATCTCAATTAATTTGTATTTTTCTAGTTTTCTAAAGTTAAAAAAAAGTAGGAAAATATTGATAAAAATAAAAAATAATTAGCCTTACAGTTTCTAAGGGTTTTATCCAAAAATCTGGAGTAAGTGGGGTTCATCAAATGTTTTACTAAATTTGGGAAACTAGTGGATAATTTCCTAAATAGTAAAGGGGTTTCGATTAAGGTTTAAATTAGTAATAAATGTTCCCTAATTATCCTACTAATTTATTGAATCTGAAAGTATATTGTTAATTCTTAAAAGTAAAAAACCAGAGGGAAGATAATACAACTTAGTTGGTTCTGGACTGAGATGGAAGATTCATAGATTGATATTTACTGGTCTGGCTGGGTAAATTATCAAAAACATGACCCATAAGTTTATTTTTGCCTAGATAGGACTGTCAAAAATCAGACACCTAGAGGTCTAGTGCTGTAGTCCTAGTTTTAGTGTTGTAGTCCTATGAGTCTGAGCTTTCAGAGCTTTCTAGGTTTTATCCATCTATTCCAAGAGACCCTACATACCATATTTTAGCTCATAAGAGTCATAGAAACTCATTATAGGTTAGTTTCCATCTTTAGTACCTGTACTTGTCTGTGCACATGAGAACAATAAATAGATCAAAAGCAAAAGGGATAGAAACTAGGTTAGAGGAAGAATGATCACACAATCCAGAACCCATGTTATACTGATTGTTGCCTACATTAACCCTCATGTTAGGGTCTTATATCTGATGTAGTTCTACCTTAGGGAATGTGCATATTCAATGCATATGATTGATGCAAGAATGAATTTTGCATAGGCCTTTTCTTGATCAAGCATGTAAATCTAAGTGTGATGCAGAGAAACTAAGCTATACTATTGACCAGTTTTTATTATGTCTAATGTGTGAAAGTAGTAAGTGTTAGATATAAAATGCCTTGTGTAGTCTTTTATATAGGAGACTCGTTATTTCAAATTTGAGATCTTTATTCATGTTTGACCAACATTGGGAAACTTAGGAATGAAGCAAAAAAAAAGGATAAGACTTTATCCTACGGAAGAAACTAACTGTTAGAACTATAACTTGGCTTAGACAATAACACCAAAAATTGGACACCCTAGGTTTCAACGTTCTAGTCTATATTTAGGCATTGTTGTCCAAGGAGTTTGGGACTTGTGGGGATGGGTCAGGGTCTAAAAGAGGTCTCTAGGCCTGAAAGGGTCAAACCTGGGAAGCTACGAATGACTTGGAATAAGCAAAGAGATGTATAAGGAATGTAGTAAGACCAAGATAAGAAAGATAAGAGGACCTGGCTAAATGTGAATAAAGTTCATATTCTCTAATCTGAGTCTCCTATGAAAGGACTATGAAAAGATATAATATGTGTGTTTGCTTGACCAATTTAGGGTGATTACATTACTATATGAAAAAGAGAAAATTAGAAATCAAGGTATGCTTGATAAACTAATAACACCAATAAACTAAAATAAAAAGTGAAAATGACTAAACCAATGATGGGGTAAGATTGATTTCAAGTTCATTAGAATGTATGTAAACCTAAAATGGTCTACAATATAAAGATATTATAAAATAGGAAGATGTAGAAGACCATTTTACCACTAGTCCAAAAAATAGTTTGGGGCTATAATTAAAGGTCATGAGCATAAGAGGTTGTAAGACATTTAAAAGAGTAATTTACAAACATAAAATCAAGTATAGAGCCTAACTATATCCAAGGTGTGAGTAGATGTTAATGAGGAGATATTAGTAATCAAAATTACATTAGGCACTAATCATGAGCTATCTAATCTAAAAGGTTGTAAAATACCACTATGTGGTATGTATGAGTTATAAGTAAAGTGCATGTAGACATAACAATAAACTAATATGCATGTGCTAATCTAAACAAGGATAAACATAAAATAAGGCAATAGAATATACCAACCAAAGTATCATGTAATCACATATCTTTCTTATTTTATTATTATATCATTATATAAGAACTAGTCGATTAATGCAGTGAAGTAACTAGACTATGCACACATCTATGTATTAAAAAAAGTACTAAAACTTAATTTCTATAGGGGACCACATTAGGCTTGTTTAGTTTGACAAGATTTGGAAGGCCAAACTTGAACCCAATCTTGCCCATTTCCTCTAGTGTTTAGTTTACCAGGGCCTTCCACCTAAGGAGCATCTCTATCAAATTAGAATTGTTCATCCTAACTGCCCAACTTGCAACCATCCCAAGTTTTTTAAACACACCAATTGGTCTTGCCCTACAGCCCAATTGACCTGGTAATGGATACAAGTCAGTTTCATCTATAATGTCCTAAACCTTTTTCATGGCTTTTAACTCTCTTTGGGAATTCTACTAATTAGTTAGCTTCTATATCTTTCTTATGGAATTATTTGGACTTGTTATTCTTTTCCAATTATGGGAAGCCATAAAAGGTGCCTTGTTTAACAATGAAGTTTCTTCTTATCTTTTTGCTATTAATGAAAATTTTGTGTTATCATCGACCTATATGTAGATTCAAATTCAAACGCTCGCCATGTAGGTTCATTATCTTCAAGACCTACTTGAGCATTGGGGGAGTGCTCCTCGCACAATGAGTTGCATCCCCCAGAGGCCTACCACATCTACTCCCTTGGAGACATTGGAGTCATCCCTGTAATCACTATCACTTCTCCCCTCATATTTAATTGAGGGAGGGGGATAGGGGGAGGCAGAGGTGGAGATATCCACCAGCATGTGGAAAAATTGATGTTGGTCCTTCCTAGATGGGTTTGCCAACTTGGCCTTCTAGGACTGTAACATATCCTCTTGATGGATTGGGAATGGATACTATTTTGGCTCTGGAACCCATGGGTGGTTGGATGGCTCTGGACCCTCTTTCGGTAGAGGCTTCCACTTGGACTACTCTGCCACCTAATGATCATCTACTACCTCCTTTAAACGCGCTGGTTTGTGCTTAATTATCTTTTGTGTATATGAGACATTTGTTATTCACTTTTATTACCATATTTTATCTAGTATTGTCACTTGAACTTGATTCTTTTATTGTCATGTTTTAAGTCAATATTTCTTCTTATAAAAAATCTAAACTATGCATACCTACCGACTATTTTTCTATATAACCTTTTATACATTATTATTTTGATTATTAGTAATTAAAACAGTCCAATAATATATTAAGACTTTAAATATTGTAAATTTTAAGTAATATATATTTCAATATAATAAATTTTGTCTTTTGTGGTACATGATATTAATGATTCGCATAAGAGTTGAGGACTGTTTGTCCAAATGTTGGTGGGATGTGAAATTTGTGCGTCAATTGACGGAGATGTTTAGACTATAGACGTGAAAGGAAGGCCTTAAATTCGCGTCCGTTTCACATGGAAGGACAGGGCTCTGTGCGCAAGGAGACATATTACAGACTGCAGGATTGTTCAGGATGACTTTTGTAAGTCAGTGTTTTAATTTTGATGATTTTTTATGTTTTTTTCAAATGACAAATTAATCTCATATAATGGTGTGCGGTCTGACATTGCAGGAAACAGTTGTAAGCGTGGATATGCAATGCTGCAAATGCAAGAAAGTTGCCTTGAAATCTCTCAGAGGAATATATGGTGATGTGTATAATGTTGTTTACAAATGCCAAATTAATCTTATCATGTGCACTGTCTGGTTTTAGGCACTGATATAAAGTGTGGTTGGTTTTAAGAATTGAGAGAAAATGAAGCGTGTTTCATCCCCAATTTTAGATCTAAGAAGAAAAAGAGTGGCTTAACTTACTTCCTTTATAAATCCTTTCTTTTGAAAGACAGGTGGGTCTTAGATCTTATGTGGGAATTGCTAGAATCCCTGAGTGAAAATTTTAATTATGATTCCTATGAAGTTTCAACTTCTATAATATTTATAGTTTTCTAACTTGTTTGGTTCTTAGATCTCAAGCGTTGATCGTATATGCATCTCATTCCACACTTACATCCTTTACTAATCCGGACGTCTCTCTAACTTGTTTGGGTCTTGAATCTTGTTTGATCATTGGTGAAATGTGGGATAATATTGACATACTAAAAAGACAAGCAAGCGTGCTTCATCCTCTACTTAGTTAAAGCTAAACCAGTACAAGTCCATTTTTTATAAGTTGTTTGCGTTTTAGATCATCATTTTTTCATTGTTTATATAATTTCAGATAAAAAGAAGTTTCATCCTTTAATTTGGTTTACTTTATATCATTTACAAATCCTATCTTTTTCACTTGTTTGCATTTTAGATCTTATGGATTAATTATTAGAATGTCTTATCAGATTGTGATTAGAAAACGAAAATGAAACGTTGAATTGGTAGAACGTCTGATGTTAGTTTAAACTACACCCTTTTAAAATCCCATCATTTTGTTGGGTCTTAGACCTATCTTTCTTGTAATTTTTGGAATGTTATATCATGCCTTTAAAAAGGCGGCGTGTTTCATCTTCTATTTTGTTTAAGCCATACATTGTATAAATCCTTTCTAGCTTGTCTGGATCTTAGACTTTAAGGTTTAATTGTTAGAATGCTTGATCACACTCTGAATAATAGTTTCAGGAAATGGAAATCGCATTCTATATTTTATCATGATAACAAAAATATAATCCAATTTATTTAGTTCTTAAATACTGTGCACTAATTAATTGATGAAAATTCAAATGATACTAATTTACCAATTTACAAAGAGAAAAGGAACGTGTTTCATTCAAGTTATATACATTTATAAATCCTCTCATAACATGCTGGAATGTTTGATGTTTTGATTGCAGGAATAGAAAATGTTAACGCAAATATGGAAAACAAAACTCTAACTGTGGTTGGAGAAGCAGATCCAGAGAAAATTGTCGAAAAATTAAGAATTCAATGTATGTATGTACGTAATTTTATTTTTGTGAAGAATTCAATGCTCAGTTGATCGTAAGCAGCATACAAAAAGATGTTTATGGTCGACAACAGTCGAACAAATTTTTTCTAAGAATGATTGGTATGAAAGTTCAGGAATGTTTATAAAAGGTTTTTAAGGTACGATAAACGAAGAAGATTATGTAAACAATCAATTCAAATAGTATTTCAACGATTAATAATTGTTTCTAAAAGCAATTATGTGTTTGCTTTTGGAAGAACCTCCTTTCGGTTCATATCGTATAGTGATTCACAATTTTGTGATCTACACGCATTCATATTTCCATTTGACGTGGGTGTTATTTTATCATATTTTATAACCCCACTTTCGTATATTGGCCCTGATTTTTCATTCCTAAAGTGGGACATCCCAACTTGTTTGGCTCTTAAATCTCATGTTTTAATTAATTGTTGAAAACTCTGATGAATTTAGATTACCAATTTACAAAGAGAAAAGGAAGGTGTTTCATCCACCACTATTTTAATTAAATTATTTTTATTTATAAATTATGTCTCGATTTTTTAGATTGTTTAATGTTTTAATTGTAGGAATAGATGACATTACTATCAATATGAAAGACAAAACTTTAATTTTGATAGGAGAAATAGATCCAGTGAACATTCTTAATAAGATAAGAAAGATATTTAGGTATGCTTGATTAATTTTTTCTGGACCATCAGCGCCACCCCAAGAAATGCTATCACTCCTAAGATCACGAACAAAAAACATTGTTACCACAAAAATGCCACCACCATCATTGACACTACCACCATTGATGCATAAACTAGAAATAAACTTTCAACGTCAAATTATATAATACCATCGCCCATATCCTCCATGTATGGTGCATGCTTCATCTTCTCTATCTTCATAACATTGTGGATGTTCTGCTTGTTCACGCAAATCAGATATATTATGGTCTAGATGCCGTCCCCTTGAGACTCCCCCTAACAAAATTTGGTATATGCAAGAAGAGGAGATTCAGAATCCTTGCAAAATTTATTAGACTAAGAATTTAATTCTACCATTGTACAAAAATATGTTATTGATTGTTTTATATAAATTAAGTTTATAAATCAATATTATAAATTTATATTTAGTAATAATTAAGTCTTTAAGTGCAAATAAATTATATAACACAAACCACCATCTATGTAAATGGTGAATATATAATCATTTTGTGATAGACAAATGTTTACCATATAAGAAGTGTTGTATAGAGTTAACTTTTGGGAAAAATAAAAATAAAAATATATTAAATTTTGAAGAATCAAATGATGTTGAATGTGATAATGCCCTCCACTAAATACTACAAACAAATTTAGAATGGACAGACATATATATTAATATTACAAATGATATGTTATTGATTGCTTCATATAAATTAGGTCTATACATCAATATTTTAAATCTATATTTAATAAGAATTAAGTTCTTAGATGGAGTATATTATGTTACATAAACTATTATATATGTGAATGATGGATGAATAATTAAATTATTTTTATTTATAAATTATGTCTCAATTTTTTAGATTGTTTAATGTTTTAATTGTAGGAATAGATAACATTACTATCAATATGAAAGACAAAACTTTAATTGTGATAGGAGAAATAGATCCAGTGAACATTCTTAATAAGATAAGAAAGATATTTAGGTATGCTTGATTAATTTTTTCTGGACCTATGGACCCTGCTCCCCTTGCAAGACGGTCTTCTTAAACTGGTCTACGGTCCATGCATGGCCTGGATGCTCTTCTAACGCAATGATTGCGTGAAGACCGGACAAGCAACTATGAACAGCTGAAGGCTGAGTTCCCTCAACACTACCATTCTAACTACGGCCTGCTCTTTGGGTCAACGGCCTGGTTGGTGATTTTAACGACTTGGTGTGCAAAGGTGTCATCATTCATAGTTATCCTGCCTTCATACGGCCTGGGGTAAAGAGGAGAGTTGGAAGGCATTTGGTTAAGGCCTTGAGATGCCTTACTCTGCATTTGCGATCCATACGTGAATCCAGATTAAACAAATTCATGCTGAGTGAGATCAGAGCTCAACAAAGATCTAGGTTTACTCAGACCAGACAAACCCTGCACCATTCTTTCCTTGGTGTCGCCATTAAAAATTTAGACAATAAGAGAGAACACTCTGATCTTTACGAATTTATCGGCATGTTAGACGACCTGCAGTGAGATCTTGCATTTTATTTTCATGTAGATAACAGAGTTTGTCGTGCATGTTGGATGGGGGCGCAGCTCTTCTTCTCCCTTGCTAAAAAGTTAAAAACCTAAAATTTGCCCTTCATATTTTTAGAAAAGCTTGTAATTTTTAATTCTTTTTAAATAGCTAACTTTTTATTTAGGAAAAAATATTAAAAATTAAAACGTCTCAATTTTATCTAAAATAGCTTTAATTTTTTAATTAAAACCTCTTTCAAGAGGTTTTTTTAGAAAAGTCCACATAAATGTTACTAGGCAGGGGTATTTTTGAGTTTTGTTCATGTGGGGATGTTAACGGTTCAGTGTCAATTCCAACGGGTGGTTATACGGCATATTTGGCATTTAAACCTGTCTGTGTTTTAACTTTTTGTACAAATTTATTTAAATAGGGCATTAATGACATAAAATATATTTAGCTATAACTTTTGATTGGTACCTTAGAATTGAGTGCCACATTTTTCAAAAGTGCATATTTTTTCATTATCTTTCCATTAGTCTATTTTATTTTGTAAAACACACTCAAGTTATAAAGTGCCATATTTAGGGGGGTTATGGGCCCTACTAGTTTCTACAATGTACATCATGCACTAATTGCTCTCATTTGTATGGACTCATTTTCAGTGTAGACTAAAGTCTATCTATAGAGCATGCATCATTTTTTTCTCTTAATTTCACATAAATTACTCATTTGGAAGCATTCTCAGTTGTGCCCGACATCCCTTTCTTAAGCATGCTTTAGGAGTTCATTACAAATAATTTTTTGTATTTGTGCACTTTTATGGGGTCTTCCCTCCATCATGTCAACCCCATTTGAGAGATTTAAGATGAGGAGAGGTTTTCATCTCTAGTGATCCTTCTTGTAAAGTACAACTATGTTTTATAGTGTGTTTATATGGAACACTTGCTCATACGTAAGAATCGTATTCCATTTCTATATGGACAAATTCTTGCACCCACTGATGTTTGATTTGATAAGTGGGTTAATACTTATGATAAGATTTTTTTCACTCTATTACTATATATGCTTATGGATCTTCATTCCCATGTATAATATACAAAGTATTCATGCACTGTTTGGAGTATACTACAGAGTCCTTTCAGTGATCTTGTTGATATTTATGTCACACATCCTTCTCTGCTTGCTATTATCTCTTCTGGGACTATTGTACTCTCTCTTTATTATTTTATTTCTTGTGATGATACATCCATAGTGGATAGTGCTCTTCTTTATGTTGAGCACCCACTATGAGACAGGGTTCTGCCAGACTTTAGTTGTCCTATTGTAGATTCTACATCCATTCCTATGCAGATTGATGCTCTTCTAGAGCCTTCATAGATTTAAATATTGGAGAAATTTATTGATTTCAGTGAGAGTATACATATTCAAAGTATTGATGACTCATGTGTTCTTATAGACATTCATCTTGTAGACCAGTCTTCAGTTTTGACATTTGTTGAGTCTAGCTCTCCTATTCCCATGGATATTCTTTCAGTAAATGTGTCATGTCCATCTTCTTCTCTAACTATTCTCTCTCCATCATTATATGCTTATTTATTTCCATCTTCTACAATTAATCCAGTAATATCTGATTAGACTTTGGCACATTCAAGCACTAGCAGAGAGACATTTCAACATTTTTCAGAGATCTACATCATGATTCCTATCTACACTCCATTTGAGTGGGAATTTAGGAGTTTGACATCTTGCAGTTTCTTTCATTTAGGTAGAGTTTTTATTTCAAAGCAATAAAAAAATATTCATCTCTCTTAACATATTTCATTTTGTTTCTCCTCCACTAGTTCGTTGGCATGCCACATCATTATCAGGTTTATTAGATTTTGTAATATTTTGTAATTGTCCCCAAAAATTATAGTTTTTATTTTTCATTATTGGGTTTTAGTGCATCATCTCCATTCATATACAGGAGAAATAATAAGTTTCATTGAAATGGTACATGTATATGTAAAGATAAATAAATTGTGATGGAGGGTTTAACATTAATAATATCTATTAAGATTATTGTAACATTGCATTAATAATATAAATATAAACATCGCTGAATAGTGCTAGCAAGTTATACCAAAAAATCATCATATCTTAATATTCATTGTAATCACCCTCTCATCTGGGATTCATTGGTGTCAGAATTGGCCAATAGGTAATCTTTTGGGAGAATGAGTACACAAGAATTCTATAACACTGAACCTACTTGTATTCATAAATATGAAAGAGGATGTGCAATAATTATCTGGTTTATTAAATTGTGTTACTAATTATTTTTTATGTCATAATAACCTAGTGAAGAGGAATGTATGGGAGTAGGAGGAGATAACTCATAGGAAAACTCACCGTGGGACTGATTGTAACTCACTGTGGAACTCATAGGAGAACTCATAGTGGAACTCAGTTAAACTCTAGGTGGAACTCACCCTCCCACCCATTTAACCTCTTTATTACACCTAAGTAAGATGAAGCTAAATGTGTGGGTATAATCCATTTAATAAAAAAATGATATAATAAATATTATACACCAAAACCCTCCCTTAAGCATAGCTTAGATGGGGAGAAAAGAAAAATGAGTTCTAATAATAAAGCCTGATGAGGTACCCATGTATAATGTAACTTTCAAAAAGTTGTGTAATGGCGAAAACCTAGTTGGGAAAAAAATCCCATCCGAAAGAGAGACAAAGAAAATAAGGTAGGAATAAAAATATCCACTCCAACAAGCCCCCTCTAGCCCCCCATCCACCCTTCCCCCCACCCCTTAAACATAGTTGAGGTGGGATGGAGAGTTGGGTCCTAGTAAATAGACCTAATGAAGTACCCAAGTACATAGCGATAATCATAGTATCCTACAAAAATATGAAGAATGTGTGCCTCCACAAAGAAGAAAGAGAAGGTAAGTGAAAAATGTCACATGGTGAATTTTGTATTAGGTCCTCTATAACAAATGTTATCTTTTCCTTTCGAAAGAAAGAAACCCCAATCTATCAAACTATTGAATTCTCACTCAACTAGAATGTAGATAGGAGTCATGATGTAGATCTTTGGAAAATGCTCAAAAGTCTCCCTACTAGTCCTCAAATGTGCCAAAGTCTAATAGGGAATCACAAAGCTAACTATAGAATATGACAATAAGTAAATATATGATGAAGGGGAGAGAACAAGAGGGTTTATAAATACACTCAATACATCCATAGAATAAGAGTGGCATGGAACATTCTTTGAAGGAATGTCCATGTGAAGAAGATAACAAGTCTCAACAACTGTTGAAATTGAAGACTGGTTTATAAATGAAGCACTCATATCTGCAAGATGAATATACACAAGAACATATGAGTCATCAATACACTCAATGTGTATACTCTCACTATAATGAGTAAAGTCCTTTGAAATGTATGTTTTTGATAGATATAGAAGAGAAACAATTTGCATAGGAATGAATGCAGAATATGTAATGAAACAACTATTTTTTAGTACAATCTCATCATCTAGTGGGGGATCGATAAAAGGAACAATAATAGCCACCATGGATGTGTCATCATAAGAAATATAAATAGGAGGAGAGTATACAATGGTCTCAGAAGAGACAAATAGAAGAAAAGGAGGTCTAATGTAGGTCATAGTAAGATCCTTGAAAAGACTATGAAGAGTTCTTGAAAAGGTGAAAAGGGAAACCCTATGTGCTCCACATGGTGGTGTAGATAACATGAAATGTGTATCAATAAGTGACCATTGACATAGTCACAAGAGTTGGCCAAGTCATCATATTGACCTAGGTCAATAGGAATAAGAATTTATCCATATAAGAATAGAATAAGAACCTAATTCGTGATTGAAAATTCTATGTACACATGCCTTGAAGCATAATTAGTATTTCCAAGAAGGTCAACTAGTGTAGTATCAACCTTACTCCTATAAATTCTCTCAAATCGTGCAAGACTACATGGTACAAACTACAATGAACCCGTGATGCATGTTCATGATTGGGACATCGGGCATAGCTGAGAATGCATCCAAGTGAGCAATCAGTGATAGAAATATAAAGAATAATGCATGCTCAAAATTAGGATGTCAGACACAACTAAAAATAGATCCATGTGTGAACAATTAGTGCATGAAGTACAATGTAGAAAGTAGTATGGACAACATCATAAACAACCCCCCATAAATATGGTATTTTATAACTTTAGTGAGTTTAAAATAAAAATAGGATTGATGGATTAAGAATGAAAAATAAAATACTTTTATAAAATTTTGCACTCAAATACGAGTTACAAAGTAAAAGTTATGGCTAATAACATTTCCCATGATTAATGACTAGTTTAATGAATTTTCATCTTAAATTTTTAAAATGCTCGACCAAATAAAGGGTAAGGTATCCCTACATCTACTCGTTGGAATCATAATGGAACCACCAACCTTCTCAAATCAACAAAATTAAAAAATAACTCTTATTCTTTCCCGTATGAGCTCTCAAGAAGAAAATTAATCTCACTTAGAGCTAAAAATTAAAAGAAAACAACATTTCAAAATAAAACAAAGATTTTTAAATAAAACAAACTTTAATTTGTTTTCAAGGTAGTTTTAATAAAAGAGTGTTAGGTAAAAATTAGGTATTCAAAATTTGGACTTAGTTATGAGAATAGAAATGTTACCAAGGGGGAATGCAAGTCCAGTATCTGGAAATCAATAGCTTTGGATAGAACCATGTGAGATAGTCAAAATGTCAAGTGGATGGAGGGTTTGCTCAAGCAAAAAAAATCAGGATACCATTATTCAAACATAGTTTGTCTTCAAGAAAAATTCAAGGTTCCATGCTCACTATCCACAAAGAAATACAAGTCTGTAATACACTCGCTCCATATCTTTGCCCTAACAATGTGAGACCATCCTTGAAATGAATATGGCATGGGATGTCGGGTGACCCTCTCTAATTTGTAGGGCATGATCTAGATTGTGGGAAGACTGCAAGTCAATGACAACTGAGAGGAAGACAAAAGCACATGTAATACTGGATCCTTGGTGAACATCATTATTTTGGAGAACCAAACCCAATAGTAGGAGGATTTTGAATAGATAAAATGCCCTAAATTCAATGGTTTATAGGTAAATGCATGGACTTTTAAAACAAAGGATGAGCTATGGAATGTAATCAGAGACGAGCTGAACTAGAAGGAAGACTAGAAAATGGTGTACAAGGCTGGAAACCACAAACTTCCTAAAAAATTGGACATGGATGGCCAGTAAAAAAAACCAGATGCAATTGTAGGTCATAAAAAAACATGATTTGAAGATCAACCCACTACAAAGAATAGGTCACAAAGACAAACAAATGGGTCGTTGAACCCTCATAGAAGTATGTTTTCACCTACCAAACTAGCAAGGGATGTATGCAACGTAAAATGAGGAGAACAAATCGATGGAAATCAAATGAACCTTATTGCAGAACAAACTATAATTCTACCACCATGCACAAAACCTTCTAATAGTACCCAAAAAAAATAATCCTTTTTTTTGAAATAAAAAATTACGATTTCAAGTTAACAATAATATAATATAAATGGCGATCAATATCAATACCGAGAGCTCTGATACTATGTCAGAATTGGCCAATAGGTGATCATCTTGTAGAATGAACATACAATGATTTTGTAACAATGATCCTGCTTGTATTCATAAAAATGCAAGAAGATGTGCAATAATTGCATGATGTATTAAATTGCATTACTTACCAGTTGTATGTTCTATTACAATACCTTGGTGAAGAGGAATATATAGAAGTAGGGGGAGTTAACTTAGAGGAGAACTCATTGTGAGACTAAGTGCAACTCATTGTGGAACTCATAGGAGAACTATTTGTTGCACTCAATGGAACTCTAGGTAGAACTCTAGGTGGAACTCACCCTCACCAATTTAACATCTTTATTACACCTAAGTAAGCCAAAGATAAATGTGTAGGGATAATTCATTTAATAAATAAATGGAACGATAAATATCTTACACTAATAATTGGATCCTCCAAGAATAAGCAATAGTTATCTCCAACATAAAAAAGTTAAACTATTTATAAAATTGTTAATTACTATTCCATGTCAGCATAACTAGTTTGACCAAAGCCCTACAAAAGAAGAAGAGATAATTGTGGCAACACTGCGTTTAGTGGTGACAATAGTTGCAGGCTTAAAACAAATGCATGTTATGTGTGACAAAATGGTTTGTGTTTTTCATCATAATACTTATATAATATAATATAATATAATATAATATAATATAATATAATATATATAGTATATTTAAATATATAGTGTTGTCCCCGAAAAATGCCACTCATTTTTGGGACAACCTACAGACCAAAATTTCTCTCTTCCCTTCTCAAAATTTGTTCTGAGATTTCAAATTCCTCATTTTTAAGCTTTTTCCGTAAAAGGGATTCACAGGTTCAACAGGTTTTAAAAGCTTCTGTAGGCAAGTTCAGTCAAAAGAACAAGTTTCCAGCACTCAGTGCTTTCCAGGTTTGGTTCAACGCGCTTGGTGCGAAAGAACAAAGGACTTTGCCAAATAACAAAGAATGAACCATTGAACCGTTGAACCAATGGTTCAACGAGTTCAAGTTCAATGGTTCAACATGGTTCAAAGGTTCAAAGGCAGCCTCTATTAAAGAGAGAAGCAACAAACAGGTGGTTCAACAGTAGGTTCAACCAAAGGAACAGGCTCAGTTCAACCAAGCGGTTCAATGCTTTATTTCGCTCAGGTGGTTCATTTCTTTTGTTTCAGCGTCTTTTGGTTCAATACTTAGTTCATCAGCTTGGTTCATTCAATTGAACCATCGGCTTCAACTATTTTTGGTTCAACCGATTGGTTCAACGTTTTGGTTCAAAGACATGGTTCAAGCAACAGTCAACCGATGACATCCCCGTGGACGTCAAATTTAACATAAGAGAATATCTGTTGAAACTCAAATAAAGTGCAGAACTCAAAGGAAAGACCAAGCGACTGGCTGGAAAGATAGACCGATAGCTCGAATTGCAGCAAGAAGAGAAAAGCTCGCGAAAAAGCGCCCGAGGGAAGAAGACAAAGTGCAGCGAATGTGACAAGTGTTTGTGTTCGTGTTCTCCTTTTGAGTTGCTCAGGCAAGCATGTCATGGACTCCATTTTCTGTGATTTTCTAATGAATTACATAACAGTGGAACTTGCCACTTGTCAAAGACGCATAAAGAACCCCCCCAAAGACATAGGCAAGAAGGGCTGTAAAGAGCGAAGAAGCGCTTAAGTAGTGAAGAGAGGAGCGAGATCGAAGGATAAAAAATATCTTTGAAAGAGTTATTTCTAGTAGGTGAAACAGTAGATCAAGTAGACTTCTGAGTGCACCAGACAAAGGACACGGCCTGTTTTCTTCCATGAAGTTAAGACGAATGGATGGTTGCACAGGTATCAGAGGGAATAGACCAGATAGTCCATATTAAGGAGAAGACATATGGGATGAAATGGCATGCCATAGTTAAGACAGCTGCCCTGTTTTCAATGCAGTCCTTTGATAAACCTAAAAATGCCTTCAAGGCATTGAATGCACGGCATGGGCCGACATATGAAAAACAAGCACCCAAGTCTTTCTTGGGGCGGTATATATATTGTAATCTCTCATTTATTGCAGGAGACTTCTCATTTTTACAAGAACGAAACTCTGCCCGTTTTGAAAGAAGAAGACTGAGACATTGAGCTCAGGTTGTAATTTCATTTTCCTTGTTATTTGAATGAGAAAGCAGGTTTTTCCAGACTTTGTGTTGTTCTGACTTGTGTCATCTGAAGGTGTCCATATTCATTTAATTTGGTGTGCAGAATTAGTAAAGGTAACAAAGAAGTGTCTTGAAACCAACTGTGAGAAGACTTTGTGCTTTCACAATTGATTTTAGTCTATGTTTTCCTTTCCTTTTTGTGTTGAGGATTCTGGGGAGACTTTGTGCCCCCATTATCCTTTGTGATATACTCTTTGGGCAGTCGAGGTGGAGACTTTGCGCTACATTTCAGGTTGTTGGTTACCCTATTACCGGTTACTTGCTACCAGAAAGAGTCCTATTGTTTGCAAGAACAAGCACTTCTGAAAGAAGAGAAGTACCTCCTGTTGCCTCACCAAGATTTCTACTATTTAGGAAGGAATCTGGCTCTTGGCTAAAAGTTGCTTCTGAAAGAAGAGAAGCACCTTCCCCATCACCCAGTATTTATCTTCTATTTGTCGGCTTCATCTCTGAAAGAAGAGAGATGGATGGTTTATCCTACCCCCTGTGTCTTCTTTTCTTCATATATATATATATATATATAGCCTCCTGCATCTCCTGCATATCTATAGGGAACCTCCCCTTGATGAGAGGAGAGATTTGTCCCCTGCTGATGCAGTAAACTTGTACATCTGGCTAGCTGATCTCCCTATGCTGAGGTGATAGGAACTATTTTGGTCACCAGTTAGCTGGCCGACAAAATATTCACCCAACAGTTTTTGGCGACTCCGCTGGGGACACAGTGATCTTTAGCAAATTGGAACCTCAAGTTTCAGATTGAAACATCACCTATGTCTTACCCATTATCATTATCATCTTATCCATTATAGAGTCTAGTGACTCCCATCTGTGTCTTACCCACTATCATTATAGCCTTATTATCTCCCTCCATCCTCCATATCCATTTTATTATCTGGTCTGCAAAACTAGAGCCATTAGGGAAGAGCACGTAGTTTGAAGTCCCAAACTTCAAACTAAAGTAGATCCTGCTCCTTTCCATTTTTATTTTGAAATATGGCAACTCCACGCTACACAAGAAGCTAGAGATCCAAGGGTATTTTTGACCCTGTGTTTGAGTTTGCATAGCAGAGCAATTTTGATCTGTTTCCTCCACCACCTTTCCTCCAACGATCTAGGATTCTTCCTCCTGACCTTATCGGGTCACCAACACAAAGTAGAGCTTCTTTTCCTACTATTAATAGAGCCCTACCCATAAATATTCCACACAGATTTGTTCCCCCCACTTTCCATAATCCAATCATGGCAGCTCGGGGCCCCTGGGGTAACTCATTTGGTCCACTCAACCTTACTCCACCTCTACATGAGCTTCCACACAGCTCGAGGAAGAACTTCTCCAAAATTCTTGGGTGATGGGAAAGTTCACCCTGATGACCACCTTGCAGCCTTCAGCATAGCCTGTGGCATGATTGGAGTAGAGCATGAAGATATAGCAGTTAGGTTATTTGTAGAAACACTACAAAGTGCTATTACTGACTGGTTCTATCACCTGCAAGTCAGGTCAATAACTGACTGGGACACGCTCAAAGCCAAATTTGAAGCAAGGTTTAAACCTATAGAGGATACACATGCCTTGCTAGCCCAACTCACTCATATGAAGAAGGAGCCCCAGGAGCCTATGAGGGACTTCATTGCCAGGTTTGACAAGCTGAGGAACAAGATTCCTGCAATTGCCCAACCAACACCTCAAAACCTCAAATGTTTTTTCATCAACTCGTAGCTTCCTGAATTGAGTTTCCTATTGAGGCATGCTGGCCAAATAGACTTGGTTGAAGCTCAGGACCTGGCCACTGAAGTGGAGGATGACCTTATCTTCATTGGAAAGATAAGGAGAGACCCTAAGAAAGGTAAATCCTCTTCATCCTCTGAGTATTCACCTACAGTCACCACTGAATTGATGGTACAAAGGCTAGAAAATGAAATATTGGCTCTCAGAAAGCAAATGGCACAAGGAATGTCATCTGCGCCCGCATACAGAGATATGCCCAGGAGGACATTTTAGAATCAAGCGTACCGAGGCAATGCTACGAGGAATCAGGGATAGCAAAATTGCCTTCCCCCTCCACAGAGGAATCTTGCCCTTGACGCACCTCCAAACAACTCAGTAGTCAGATATCTAGAAGCTAAAGTGGATTTCTCATCCCAGCTTGAGTTAAATTCTAAAGATGATGCTAATCTCTTCACTGAGGAATAAGAAGAATTGGCTGGCGACTCCCATATTGGTTTCTTGAATTATCAGGATGAACCCAGGCATGAAGGCAATGTAGCTGAAGGGTCATATGTTGTATTCACCCAGTCTAGAAATCAATCAGCTCAACAAGCTGATAAGGAGAAAGCAGGGGAGCGACCTCAACCAACAGTCTCAATTGCTAAGCAGGGATCTACTCTTCCTCTCCAACCAAAGGACCCAGCAATTTCAAAAGAGGTAAATACCCCAAATGTTCATATGCCTTCCACTTTGATTTCAAAGTTCAGTCCTCCCCCTTTAAAAAATCAAAAGGATGAACTCCCATCCTCTGTTCCTGGCTCGTTCCAGACATTTGATATAATTGACCATATAAAGAAAACCAAAATTCAAATGTCAAAATTTGAATTTCTGCAGTCCCATCCTGAGCAATTGGACAGACTAGTTCACTGTGTTAAAAGCAAGGACATCCCTGTCGAGCAAGCAATTCCCAAAATAACGCATGATGTTGCCAGGAATGCACCCACTAGGAACAAGCTTGTCACCGCTCCCCCTACTACTCTTGGCAGGACTGAACCTTTTTATGTCTCATTGCTGATAAATGGACATTAGCTGAATAATTGCATCATTGACTCTGGAGCTTTAGACAATGTCATGCCTGCTAAAGTAGCCGAATCCCTTGATCTCACATTGACCAAAACTTTTGGTAGATGCTTCTCCATGGAGAAAAAGCAAGTGCCTTTGCTGGGACAAATTAAAGATGCCCAATTTGCATTTGTTACATTTCCTGATAAAAGAATCAAGATGACTATTTTGGTAGCAGACGTCCCAGCATCATATGGCATCCTTCTTGGGCAGAATTTCTGTAGAGATGTCGGTGGCGAATTAAGCATGGATTTATTTGAGGTGAGGATTCTAGTCAAGGGTGTTATGAAGAGACTGCTCCCTGAGAAGGAGGCAAAATTTGTTGTTACCCAGACCTCAGCCCCTGAAGCCCAAATTCTGTTTGAATCTTCAGATGTGGGTAACTACTTTCTGTACACGGATGGAGTTCATGATACACCTGATGAAGCTACTGATGTTGGTAGCCTAGAAATGCAGTCAGCTGGAACAATAGAGAAATCGGCTGATCACCAAGCAAGTGTGGAAGTCTCTCCACCATCGGATGAAGAAGAATCTGAAAGGAAATCGAGATCAAATGAGGTATGGATTCTTGAATTTGATGGCAGCTACTCTTCCACTGGTTCAGGAGCTAGGGTGGTGTTAATATCTCCTCAAAGAGATATTTTTCCCTCATCTTATAAATTGCAATTCAGTAACATGAATAACACAATTGAATATGAGTCTCTATTACTTGGATTGAGAGCCGCTCGAGACAAAGGCATCAAGCTCCTTCATGCCAAAGGAGATGTCGAACTAGTGGTTTGTCAGGTGAGGAACCTGTATCAAACCAAGAATGAAATATTACACCATTACCACAATGTAGTCTGGGACCAGCTTGAAGACTTTGATGCTTTCAACATCTCTGCAGTTCCCAGAGAGTTCAATGATCAGGCGGATGCATTGGCTGTTTCAACCACTTTCTTAGTCTCCCACCTAGATTTCAAAGGAGAAAAGTACACAATTGAGTTGGTCTTTTGGCCAAGTGTACCTAACAACACTAGTCATTGGCAGGTATTTAACAATGACAGCCACATCATTGCCTTCTTGGAGCAAAGAGGCAGCTTTAAACGTCTACATTTTAAAGGCAGTGAATCTCAGAGGTATGAAACAACTCCTGAATCAAATGCAAACACAGGTGTGGAGTTCTTGCAACTAAAATGGAATAAGATCCCTAAAGGCCTGGTTTCCCTTGAAAATATATTTGATAAGCATGATAGATTTATCAGACAATAGCCAATAGATTCAAGCTCATCTCAAGAATGTGATCAAATAAATCTGGGAACCAAGGAAGACCCCAAGATGGTGAACATTGGGAAATGTTATACTCTTGCAGATCATTCTAAGTTCACGTCTTTGCTCAATGAATACATGGATGTCCTAACATATTCATACGCTGATCCAAAATCACTCCGGCCTGGCAAAATCTAACACAACATTCCTCTCAAGGCTAATTCAACACCTTACAGGCAAAAGACCAGGCATTATAATCCAAAAATCTCAAGTACTATTTTATCTGAGATACAAAAAATGCTAAATGCCAGGATAATCTTCCTGATCCATCATTCCACATGGATTGCCAATATAGTGCCCGTAAGAAAGAAAAATGGTGAAATTCGCCTTTGTGTGGATTTTAGGAATTTGAATCAGGCATCCTTGAAGGATAATTATCCTTTGCCAATCATGGATCATGTGCTGCAGACTGTGACAAGGTCGGAGATGTTATCAATGCTTGATGGCTTCTCAGGATATAATCAAGTCGATGTTGGGGAAGCAGACCAACATAAGACTACTTTCACCACACCTTGGGGCACATTTGAGTATAAAAGAATGCCTTTTGGTTTAATAAATGCTGGCACCACCTTCTAAAGAGAAATGGACCTTGCTTGCATGGATGAGATGGGTAAGTTCATCATAGTTTACCTTGATGATGTGACTGTCTTCTCTAAGCATCACCCAGATCATGTGAACCATTTACGGCAAGTGTTGGAATGTTGCCGCCAGAATGGCATTTCCTTAAACCCCAAGAAGTCAGTTTTTAGAGTAACAGAGGGGAAACTTCTTAGACACGTCATGTCCAAAGGAGGCATAAATATTGATTCAGACAGAGTCAAGTCTATTCAAGAACTTTCCTTGCCCACAAGCAATATTGTTGTTCACTCTTTCTTCGGCAAGGTGAATTTCTTATGGAGATTCATCCCTAAATTTGTTGAGAAGACAAAGCACATTGTAAACATGATGAAAAGAAAGCCCACCTTCAGCTGGACTAAATAAGGCAATTTGGCTTTTGAAGATATAAAGGCTGCCATTTCCCATGCCCCAATTCTGGTTTGTCCAAACTATAACAAAGAATTCACCATTTACAGTTATGCTTCAGAACATATGCTTTCAGTAATCTTGGTTCAAAAAAATAAAGAAGGCATGGAATCTCCCATTTCCTTCATGAGCTGCCCTCTCAAAGCTCATGAGATGAAATACTCAAATATGGAAAAGCATGCTTACGTAGTGGTGAAGGCCGTGAAGCATTTTCGTTTCTACATCCTCAATTATCGAATTATTGCCTTAGTCCCCGACACCACAGTGAAATCTATACTGACTCAGCAAGAGTTTGGGATGAAAAGAGGCAATTGGGTTACAAAGATCGAGGAGTTTGATCTGATCATCAAGCCAACAAAGCTGGTATGGGGAAAAGGGCTATGCCAACTAATTGCTGATAACAAGCCAAGAGGAACAGAGCATGAAGAACCAGAAGTGGATGGAGATGACACACCAACAGTCCTCTTTGTCTCCACCATAGGTGAGTGGTACTCAGGTATTTCTCATTTCCTCACTTATGGTGAATGTCATACGAACCTATCTTATAAATAAAGGAGAACCATCAAGCTAAAAGCAGCTAATTTTGTCCTCTAGGACAACGGCCTATTCAAGAGAAGCCTTGATGGAACGTTCCTTCACTGTGTAGACAAGGAGCAGCAAAGCCGCCTTCTGAAGTCCTTCCACAATTCGGCTTGTGGGAGACATTTTTCTACCCCTGTGACTACCCACAAGATCCTACAAGCCAGGTATTATTGGCCAACTCTCTTTCAAGATACATACAAGTGGGTCAGGGGATGTGAATTGTGCCTACAATTCGTTGGAAGGCCCAAGCTAGCTACTCTGCCTCTCGAACCAGTGGTCATTGAAGAGCCTTTCCAGAAATGGGGAATTGACTTTATTGGTGCTATAAACCCACCATCAAGCGCTGGACATAATTATGTCCTTACAGCGACAGACTACTTCACTAAATGGGTAAAAGTAGTTCCAACTAAACATGCTACTTCTGAAGTAGTATGTGATTTCCTCAAAGAGAACATCATGTCCAGGTTTGGAGTCCCAGTCAAAATTGTCACTGACAATGCAGCCTATTTCACTTCTTAGGAGATTACTCAATTCTACTTCAACTATGGAATTACACTCTCCCACTCCTCTGATTACTTTCCACAAGGGAATGGACAGGCTGAGTCAAGCAATAAAAATTTAGTAACTATCATCAAAAAGCTGGTGGATGACAACCAAAGAACTTGGCATAACGCATTGGTTGATGCTCTGTGGGCAGACAGGATTACACCAAAAAGAGAAATTGGTATGTCTCCCTTCCAACTTCTGTATGGTGTCAATGCTGAGATACCAATCACCTTGGAATTGCCAGCATTAAAATTGGCTAAGGCAATTGAGGATCAAACGTATGAGAGCTCATTGGAGAAGAGGATCATGTACCTTGCTGAGCTGAATGAGCAGAGAACTATAGTGGTGGATAGGATTACTGCCCATAAAAGTCTGGTGAAGAAGCTCTTTGATCAGAAAACAAAGAATCGTGATTTCCAGATTGGAGATCAAGTCTTGCTATGGGACAAGAGAAGAGAACCAAAGGGGATGCACAGAAATTTTGATTCCCTGTGGAGGGGCCCTTTTATTATTCATCAGCTCAATGGTAAAAATAGTTTCCTATTGAAATATCAAGATGGCACTCTCTTCTCTCTGCCTTACAATGGGCAACATCTGAATCACTTCAACTTTTGAAGTGTCGGATGAGCCCCCCTATATATATGTATATTTGTAAAGTCTCTTGTTCTATTTTGTGCTTTTTGTTTTCATTTTTGGAGCCTTTCTTCTTGGGTAGCATGACTTCGTGGCCCAATGGCACACTTCTAAGGCACTGGAGATTCTGGATTCTACTCCCTTCAATCAATTTTTGCAACTGAAGGTAGTTCCCCAATTGGAGCCAGCTGTTGTCCCCAAAAAATGCCACTCATTTTTGGGACAACCTACAGACCAAAATTTCTCTCTTCCCTTCTCAAAATTTGTTCTGAGCTTTCAAATTCCTCATTTTTAAGCTTTTTTCGTAAAAGGGATTCACAGTTTCAACAGGTTTAAAAAGCTTCTGCAGGCAAGTTCAGTCAAAAGAACAAGTTTCCAGCACTCAGTGGTTTCCAGGTTTGGTTCAACGTGCTTGGTGCAAAAGAACAAAGGACTTTGCCAAATAACAAAGAATGAACCTTTGAATCAATGGTTTAATGAGTTCAAGTTCAATGGTTCAACATGGTTCAAAGGTTCAAAGGCAGCCTCTGTCAAAGAGAGAAGCAATAAACAGGTGGTTCAACGGCGGGTTCAACCAAAGGAACGGGCTCAATTCAACCAAGCGGTTCAACGCTTTATTTCACTCGGGTGGTTCATTTCCTTTGTTTCAGCATCTTTTGGTTCAATACTTAGTTCATCAGCTTGGTTCATTCAATTGAACCATCAGCTTGAACCATTTTTGGTTCAACCAATTGGTTCAACATTTTGGTTGAAAGACATGGTTCAAGCAACAGTCAACTGATGACGTCCCCGTGGACGTCAAATTTAACATAAGAGAATATCCGTTGAAACTCAAATAAAGCATAGAACTCAAAGGAAAGACCAAGCGACTAGCTGGAAAGATAGCTTGATAGCTTGAATTGCAGCAGGAAGAGAAAAGCCCACGGAAAAGTGCCTGAGGGAAGAAGACAAAGTACAACGAATGTGACAAGTGTTTGCGTTTGTGTTCTCCTTTTGAGTTGCTCAGGCAAGCGTGTCATGGAATCCATTTTCTATGAGTTTCTAATGAATTACATAATAGTGTAACTTGCCACTTGCCAAAGATGCATAAAGAACCCCCCAAAGACATAGGCAAGAAGGGCTATAAAGAGCGAAGAAGCGCTTAAGCAGTGAAGAGAGGAGTGAGACCAAAGGATCAGAAATATCTTCGAAAGAGTTATTTCTAGTAGGTGAAACAGTAGATCAAGTAGACTTCTGAGCACCCCAGACCAAGGACATGGCCTATTTTCTTCCATGAAGTTAAGACGAATGGATGGCTGCGCAGGTATCAGAGGGAACGAACCAGACAGTCCATATTAAGGAGAAGACATATGGGATGAAATGGCATGCCATAGTTAAGACAGCTGCCCTATTTTCAATGCAGTCCTTTGATAAACTTGAAAATGCCTTCAAGGCATTGAATGCAGGCATGGGCTGACATATGAAAAACAAACACCCAGGTCTTTTTTGGGGAGCTATATATATTGTAATCTGTCATTTGTTGCAGGAGACTTCTCATTTTTACAAGAACAAAACTCTGCCCATTTTGAAAGAAGAAGACTGAAACTTTGAGCTCAGGTTGTAATTTCATTTTCCTTGTTATTTGAATGAGAAAGCAGGTTTTTTGAGACTTTGTGTTGTTCTGACTTGTGTCATCTGAAGGTGTCCTTATTCATTTAATTTGGTGTGCAGAATTAGTAAAGGTAACAAAGAAGTGTCTTGAAACCAACTGTGAGAAGACTTTGTGCTTTCACAATTGATTTCAGTCTATGTTTTCCTTTCCTTTTTGTGTTGAGGATTCTGGGAGACTTTGTGCCCCCATTATCCTTTGTGATATACTCTTTGGGCAGTCGAGGTGGAGACTTTGCGCTACATTTCAGGCTGCTGGTTACCCTGTTACCAGTTACTTGCTACCAGAAAGAGTCCTATTGTTTGCAAGAACAAGCACTTCTAAAAGAAGGGAAGTGCCTTCTATTGCCTCACCAGGATTTCTACTATTTAGGAAGGAATCTGGCTCTTGGCTGAAAGTTGCTTCTGAAAGAAGAGAAGCACCTTCCCCATCACCCAGTATTTCTCTTCTGTTTGTCGGCTTCATCTCTGAAAGAAGAGAGATGGATGGTTTATCCTACCCCCTGTGTCTTACTTTTTGCATATATATATATATATATATATATATATATATATATATATATATATATATATATATATATATATATATATATATATATATATATATATATATATATATATATATATATATATATATATATAGCCTCCTGCATCTCCTGCATATCTATAGGGAACCTCCCCTTGATGAGAGGAGAGATTTATCCCTTGCTGATGTAGTAAACCTGCACATCTGGCCGGCTGATCTCCCTATTCTGCGGTGATAGGAACTATTTTGGTCACCAGTTAGCTGGCCGACAAAATATTCACCCAACATATAGTATAATATAATATATAATATTATTGTAAGAAAATAAAATTATAATATATTAATATATATATATATATAAAGTACAATATAATATATTATTTTATTTAAATATATGATATGATATAATATATTAAAAGATATTTGAAAAAATATTGAAATTTTAATTATAATTATAAAAATATAATCATAATATATTAACATAAATGGTTTCTCGTTTGGTGGATCTCATTTGGGCATTTATGGCATTGAGGTCATTCCTTATTCGAAGCCTGGGGTTTTACCCCTATCTCTAGATTGGCGAGCCTTTACACCTTTACAACCCTGGCTTGGGGTTTTGGACAATTTATTTTTTACCCCTATCTCTATATTATTTTAAGCTTAATTTAATAACTCATAAGGGAAAACCTTATATCAAAACCCTAAAAACATTATAGTTTCCAAGGAGTGGTAGATATGGGTAATGCAAAGGCAATGTAATTGAAACCAACATGCAGGAAAGCTGTCATAGTAGTGTTGGGCCCCAAATCCATCTAAATATATAATTTGCACCAATGTAGAGATTACTTGAGCATGAGGCAATCACATTCAATGATTTCTATTCTGTCGGCTAGTAGCACCAATTGACAGATGGCTAACAACTCATTTTTTAATCAATCATCATTGGGAAGCAAGCACATGGGATAATGACTACTCATTAAAGATAGACATAGTGGAGACTATAGATGAGTACCTGCATCACTAGCTCAATGATCATTGTGCCCCATTCCTCATGATCCTAAGATGCTCCAAAGCTCTATAAAAATGAGTTGAGTTTAGTTGTAAAGGGGAGAGAAGATTGGATTAGCGAAGTTTTGATAGATTGATTCCAAACACTATGTTTGTTATTAGGCTTTGAATTGGTTCAGGGCACTTTTATTTTTCCCCCTTGTAATTCACATGCTCACCTATGAGCATATAGGCCTTTAGCAACTTAAGGTCAAACATTTGCTTAGTTTGTATGAACTTATATATGTATTATTGTTAAGCTTAGTTAATGATGAAGCTTTGTGCAATGTTTAATGGGTTGAAAGTTTTATTATATAGAATGTATGGTGAGCTCTTGTGAGATTCTACTCTAACTTGTTTATTTCATGCATGTAGCTAATAATGACCCCACTCCCAAGATAGGAAATTATATAAGTATGGATAAGACCCTATTCCTTGTAATGATGTCTTTGCCTAAGAGCCAACATAAGCCTTTTCCCTCAATTAAATAACCATTTGTCCCTGAGGTGCCTGAATGCCATTAAGCCAAGGTTACCAAAGGCTATGCCCATGAATCAATAACTATCATTGCACTCATCAAGGCCCTAAAAGAGAGAGATATTCCATGACACAACCAACCCAACATAGACTTTGATCCCTTCTCTGCTACGTTTTGGGTGAGAACATAAGGCTTGCACCTTATGTAAAGTAATGCCAACACAATTGAGTGTTAAAT